>JAHLKD010000007.1:0-600000 GCA_025526935.1 Cladochytrium replicatum | reverse complement strand
GTGGAGATTACCTCACTCACTTTTGTCAGCTTTCGAAATTCTTCAAACACGAAACAAATGAGATTGCACAAAAAATGTTACATGGTACTCTCGAAGTTGACGTACCTTCGATTTTCTGTAAAAATGACTTTTCGAGAACTTGGTTTTCAGCAGGTTGTAGCTTCTCCCGCCTGTCAGAGGGATCTACAATCGTCACTTTCTTTGTCATCTTCTCTGTTGCTTCTTTGAGCTCCTCCCCATCTGGTTCTGCGGCACTTGGTACCAACACGGGAATTTCAATCAGCCTTCTTCCGG
Source organism: Cladochytrium replicatum (assembly GCA_025526935.1). NCBI lineage: Eukaryota > Fungi > Chytridiomycota > Chytridiomycetes > Cladochytriales > Cladochytriaceae > Cladochytrium > Cladochytrium replicatum. The sequence continues at coordinate 599,706 of JAHLKD010000007.1, read as the reverse complement.
GAACACTTGGAGACGAATTCTCATCTGGCGCGCTGTCCGGGTTGGTCTGGTCTAGATCTGACTCCTCAGTTGCAGATACTGGAACTGGATATGACTTGAGCGCGGGAGCAGTACGCGATGGTCGGACCAAGGCAAACTTTCCAAACAACCTATGTGGGGGAACTTCAAGTCAGGTATCAAAACGTGGGAATGACGTCGTACAGTTTATGGAGAACAACGTCTGGGGAGTTCTTGCCAAAGAAAACGCTGTATAGAAATCCAGTGTTTTCGCAAGGGAATATTCTAGTGAAGCGGCCTGAGCGGGCCTGCTCCTCTTTAGCTGTTCTGGAACTTGCCTCTCAGCAAGATTAAAACAATAGGTTAATATGACGTACTTTATCATTTTGAGGTTTTGAGGAGTTGCGATGTTTGGATCAATTTGTACAGACTCATCCCATGCAGATTGTGGAGGCGAGCTTGCTGAAACAGGTCGTTTGGGTTTCTTTGATTGTTTTGCGGACCTGATGGATGTTTAAGTCCAGTTTTAAAAAGTATAGCGCCACGAAAATTCTATACCCAGACTTTGCTCGAGGAGGAGAGATGCCTACCAAAGTGAGCAAGTCGGCTAGCATGTGTACCTGTGCGTTAATGCATCTCTAAGATCGTTGTCTGTACCGATGTAGAAGATATTCCCGTACCTTCAATGTCAGGTCGACTGAAGTCTCTCGACTGAGCGACGGGTTCGTGGTAATCTTTAATAGCCACGGGACCATTTGCTCATCGACAACGATATCAAAGGCGAACAACTCGAAGCAATTTTGCCTATCTTTAACCTCTCAAAACCATTATCTCCATAAATTGAAGTATGTCACATACGGAAATGGAACACACATGTTCAGGGCAGTGGTGACTAAACTCTCCACAGAAATCAAGGACTTGATCACAACGTCTTTGATTTTCGCAATTAGAAGACTCGTCTGTGCAAGGCCAAATTGGTCTTCCAGTGTTCCAAGAAGAGATGAGAAAAGTCTGAAAGGTTTTAAAGTTAGCTCTCGCGTAAAGTGCTGACAATTGCAAACGCACGTCTTATTGCTTCTTGCTGAAGCACCAGTAAAGTGACCATAGCCACTGTAGATATGGTCAGGGTTGAATCTGAACCACAAGATCAGCTCAAAATTATCCAAAATCTTTGATAAGGAGTTCGTACGGCTCTGCAGCATATCGACAAAGCCCTTCATCGTACATGTAAATTCGAAGCGGCGAGAATGAAGTCACGGCCACTGTAAAGATGATTCATATGGATTTTGCCAAGCGAACAAGCACTTTTAACAAACCAAAGACGCGAATGTCGAATTTGCGACCACCGATCAACAGCGGGCGATCCACATACCTATTCTCAATGTTAAAAGCTATTCGTCGTGGATCGAGTTTAACCTCACCTTTGTATGATGCAGCGCTCTTCCATGGGTACTTCTGCAAGTGATTCGATGATCCTCGTTTGATCTCCATTCGTCCGCAAGATCCATCTTCCTCCTGCGCCCAGAAACTCATCATAAACTTCATGAAACTAAATGGTCTGGTTTGAACACATTTCGACAGATAAGACATTACAACATCATCGCATAATACCTCTTGTGGCAGCACGAATGTAGTGGGGACAAAATCAAAGTGCTTTTGAGAAAACATTAAGAAATTTCTGAGCAGCTGAGATCACCACTTTTTACCCGATTCGAGAAGGATTGACGCATACGGGTCACGTTTGCAAAGAGTCGATCATGGCAAAGCTCGGTGGTTCGAGGAAATCGATTTATTTTCTGGAAGCTGCCAGGAGAGCTTTAGATAAGCACAACATAAAGCGATCTTGAGAGCCCAACTGTCGTAGAAATCTGAAAGCTTGCTGTTCCAGAATCCTTGACCCATTCCATATCAAGTTGGCGCTAGCCAAATCTTCTTCGCTAAAGCCCTAAAAATGATTTATCAAACCAATAGTTTTAAAGAAACCGGGAGAATATACGTGGGCATGTAAGAGTCCTTTTAAAATTGGAGGTGGCGGAATGCCGATCACCCTGTAAGCTGGACGATGTTTGGAGGGCTCGTCTGGCTGGCTATCCAGATCAGAAAGTATCCCATCAAATCTTAAAGTGGCTCGCGATGAAGAGTCCCATCGTATACTCTGAGAGACCTTTCCGACATATCCTGGCTTTGAAGGAATGGGAGAACCGTTGAAGGTCTTGTTTGCCATCAATGTCACGATGTCAGGTGATCTTCGTTTTGTGGTTAATTGAAAATCTGTTGAAAAATAACACATGGCAAATCTGGATTACTCGTCGCTCTGTTCGATCTCATCGTCCATCCTAATCGACTTAAGGGAATAAAAGGAAGAATAAGCCATTGATTCCAACATTTGAAAATCTTTTAATTACCTCCAAGATCGGAATGAGCTCATCCCAATAAGATGCGGCCTAGATCAACCGTCAATGCGTTGCATAGGAAACACCGAATGAAACAATACCTTTTCATGGAACACGCGCTCCGTTTCCGCGAGATCCACCATCATAGATCGCAGATCCGCAGTCTTCAAATGTGCGAAGAAAGATAATTCTTTCACCACCTCCTCAGAGAATGCTTGGGCAACCGTTTCGCTCGTCTGAACAGCCTCTTGAAGCTTTAAAAAAAGGAATAAAATAAATAGAAGTGTCACAAATGGTACATTCACTTTTCATGGCATTTACCTCCCCGATGCGAGTCTCAAGCCTATTGAGCTTGACTTTCCTCGCAATTTCGGAATCAATCCCTTGAATTTCCTGCACCTTGTCCTTAAGAAATCCGGCTATTCCTCTTCCGTAGCGCGCTGGGTTGAGGGTGCGCTCGCGATCCGCGACGTGGGTGGAGAGGTACTGGGTGAGTTCTTCGTGATCGACTTGCTTTTGATCCCGAAGCCTTAGAACGTCCTGAAGTCCAGTTAGGATACTGTTAGCCAGGTTTCCTAATCCAGCTTACTTTCACGGAGGAGCAATATGAAATGTATTCCCGGATGTTGGCGACGTACGTTGCCTCCTCTTGGCGTGCCTGGTCAAATGTCTGAGTGCACTCAAGCACTCTGAGACTAAATTGTGATACCTTTTCCCGAAGCATTGCGCTTAAGTGACGAACCACACTCCCAAAATCTGTCAGTTGATTCGTCACTTGCGTCTCCATGCTTGCAAGTGTTTTCATGCACTGCGCAAACTCATTCATTTCTGTCTCCAGTTCTGCACACAAATGAGCGTCAAGTTTCGTGCTTCAAGTGCATCGGGCATGTTTACCTGCGTATTGCCGCATCCCACGCGCATGCAACCGGTCAACGGCCATCAAATTGTCCTCAAGCGTTGTAACAGACTCCCTGAACTTTACAAATCGTTCGTCCTGTTTCCGGACTTTGCTGAACGCATTCAGTAACGTATCACTCAGATTTTCAAACACATGAGCTTCGCGTTTCGTTTCTTCCTTCGATGGTCGCTTAATGCAGCACACGAATTGATATAGAATACGGAGTGTGAACAAAGAACAATACGTACAAGATCGGTTGACTCTAAGAAGGTCCTGAGTGCAACGCTGCGCATCAACTTTGGATGTCTGGTAAGTCGTTGGAGATAAAGCTCCAAGAGCATTCGCCTTCGCTCGATGAACTCATTGCTGAAGCGATCTCCTGTGATATACTCTACCGGTCAAAAAATTATGAGTGCCCACAAGATCTACGGAAATGATGACGATGTTCGCAAACCGCACCCATTCGGTGTTTATCCGGCAACGGAGGAAGTATCGCGTCAGGAAGCTCTTCGGTGAGCTGTTGGTGGAGCCAGTCGAAATCTTGGAATCGTCTTCTAACCGACACCTCCGGATTCCTGAAAGACTCAAGGATGGTCTATCGTGATACAATATCAGCCTTGCTCATACCCATCGTTGGATGAGTACCTTCGTAGCGATCTGATACGAAACGTACGCGGACGCACCCTCGCCATGCTTTTGTGGCTCTCCCACGACTATGGTGATGAGTTGACTTGTGACAGGGATTTGAGGTGCAGAGGCAGAGGCGGAGGATTGAGACTGAGCAGGGCCGGTGGTACTTATAGCGGACGCCGAAAGCGGATCCTAGAGCGATGAAGTAAGTGGAATGCAACCCCACCGGCACCCATGCGTACCGTTCCGTTGTCCAGGTAGGTGTCGTTCTGGTACTCCATCTTGAACGTGTGCACGTGACCACAAATTGTATGCCATGAACGGCATAAACCTTGCTGTGCGGTGCGCTTCGCTGCTGCACCGGCAGCCCCAATGAGCGGCGCCGCTAGGATTTTGCCTTTAAAGAAGATTGCTTCCCCGCCTGCACCACCCCTCCGCTCGGTTCCATCACACCCACCGCTAGTTGACACCATCCCTCGCATTCAAGAAGATCCCAGAGCCTTGACCCTCCAACGTCTCCTCGCAGCAAACCTCCACATCGGCCACTCCCGGGCAAGCAACCACTCGCACATGCTGCCCTTCATCTACGGCGAGCGCAATGGCCTTCACATCATCAACCTAGAACACACGCTCACGCATCTCCGACGTGCGCTGAACTTGACTCGAGAAGTCGCGATGCGGAACGGTACGATCGTGTTCGTGGGGACGAGGCTCGCGATCCATCGGATCGTTGTCGACGCCGCGAAACGGGCAGGTGCTTATTATGTTACACGTTGGGTTGGAAGGACAATCACCAACCGGAGCCAGGTGTTGAACAGGAGCGTCGTGGATGAAAGTGGAGGAAAGAACACCGGTGGCTCGGATTCGGGGGAAGCGCTGGTTCCTGACTTGGTGATTCTGCTGGACTATCACAATACGCTGACGGCTGCGAGGGAAGCGAATCAGTTCAATGTGCCGATTATTGCGATTTGCGACACGGATTGTGATCCACGGAGGGTTCAGAATCCGCTTCCCGCCAATGACGATTCGGTTGCTGGAGTTAAACTGATTGCGGATCTGTTGAGTTTGGCCGCACGGAAAGGACATAGTTTGAGAGACAAAGTAGCACAATCCAAGTCCCGCTTTTGAATTCTGAATAAATATCACTCACACCAACTTGTTGAACTGATTTCCACGCTCGCACAGCCCCTCCACCAAGCAAACCAGCATGGAGAACGAACAGCAGCTGGATTGTGCTCTAGATCTGATGCGACGTCTGCCGCCGCGAAAAGTCGAGGAGAACCTGAACGCATTAATGGGTCTCGTTCCCCACCTGACCGAGGATTTGCTGTCTGCAATCGACCAGCCATTGAAACTAGTGGTGTGTGAACAGACCGGTCGAGAATTCCTTCTTTGCGATTACAATCGATATGCAGAAAGTGATGGGACATATGCGGATTCCTGGCGGTGAGTGGAGCGAAGGTTGGCTGAGCTTTTACAATCCGGAATTAATCCTTGGGATTGGAGTGATTGAGGACAATTCCCTTTCCTTTTTCATAATTGGGTAGTCTGAAAGAATCGCATGAAGGCTGATAATCAGTTTAAAGGTCTCCGTGGTCGAATGAGTACCAACCACCAGTCCAGGACGGCGCATCTCCTTCACCAAGGCTTCGGAAACTTGAAGCGAGTGCAAACGACGCCTTCGATACGTATCGTGAGCTGTACTACGAAGGTGGGGTCTCCTCAGTCTACATGTGGGACCTGGACGACGGGTTTGCTTGTGTGATCTTGATTAAGAAGACTAGCCCAGACGGTGTTGGCATGTGGGATTCAATTCACGTTGTGGAGGTTAAGGACAAAGGGCGTGTCGCGAAGTACAAGCTGACGAGCACAATTATGCTCTACGTCGAGAAGTCGGGCAAATCCGTTGCCGGAAGCTTGACTCGGCAGGTGGGCTGTTTATTGCTCTGCATGTTGAAGTGTGTGCTTATATGAAATTTTAGCAAGAGCAGGACATGCCTCTGGACGATTACGGTATGCACGTAGCTAACATTGGTCGAATGGTGGAAGACATGGAGATCAAGATGCGCAACTTGATCCAGGAGATCTACTTTGGCAAAACTCGAGACATTGCCAATGATCTGCGAAGCGTTGAGGATGTGACGAAGGGGAAGGGACCGCTTGACGAGCTCCGAAGCGAGCTTGCGTCTGTCGTTGGCAGAAAGAGATAGATGGGATGCCGTTCCTGCCCAGAAGTCAACTTTTTGGGAATTGCACATTTATGTAAATTTTGTGATCAACAGACGTAATGTAGCAAAGACATATCGTAGCAGATCCGATCACAATTATTGACATCAAACTGAGTTTAAAAACACATTCAAAATTTCCTTTTGCCCCCCAAGACAGCTCCATCCCAGCCATACCCCTTCATTTAGCCACCCCATCATCCATCCAACGGCACCTTCATACCCCTCCGTCCGTCACACAAATATCCTGTCCATTAGCAATGGCGTCTTGGTCTTATTCTGGCTCAGCTTCGCAGCAATTCCATCACGCACCTGTGGGTCATTTCAACCACCCTGCAATTACACTTCACCACACAATGCCAACCCACCAGCAATACCAGCAATCGATCCCAATGTCGGCGCGGGCGTACGCTCCCACTCCAATGCATGCAAGACCTGCTGGTGTTCAGAAGCCTTTCGACATGATGAGCCTGCGCTCCGCAATGCCGATCCCAACCTACTCCTACCACATTGGCAACCAACCGATTCCAGTTATGGCCCACAGATGGGGAATGCATGAAACTCCAGCTGCATGGCCAGCTGGTATCCCGCAAGTTTCTGTCAACAACTCGACCTCCGTCGCACCCAATGTTCCAATCCTCCCCTACACCGCCTTCGCCACCCGGACAGCCATGTCTCCTCCGACGTTGTTCAGCCAACCTAGCTGGTCAGCGCCATGGCCTTCCAACATGCGCCAGCCTTTCTTCGCCCCGGCCGACTCGGATTTCGATCTGGCGATGCCGCCTCGCTCACCCTCCCCTGATCTGACGGATGCTTCTTCTGTGACCTCTTCTGGCTCCAACTCCTCACCTACTATCCTCTCACTAGAACCAGAGGTGAGACGGTTTGCATTAGCAGCTTCAATTGCCTTCATTTATATGTACATTGATAGGAGCCACGCTATAAATTGGTCCAACCTTCCTCCTCCCCTGCGACCACACCTTTCACTTGGTCCCTTTCTCTGTCCCATCTCCAGCCAGCACCAGTGGAGAAGGCCGCTGCTGCTCCCGCTCCCGCACCCGCAACTCCAGCTGTGCGTAAGGTCACGTTCCGCAATTACGTCGATGTTGCATGCACGTACCATCCCGATGACTACGATCGCACGTCTATCGAAGTCGAGCCGCTGACGATGCAAGATATTGCGCAGATTCAGAGCGGTCGTCAGTTAGCGGCATTGGCTTCTCAGGAATGAGCAAAGTCGTCACACTCATACCTGCCCCTTTCCGAAATGTTTTGCTGCGAAACGATCGCTTTCTACGAATTCGCGTTCTTCGAGCGGACTTCTGCACAATTTGAACGTACACCGAAAACCCCCCTCGGAATACTTTCCGTTTGTTGGACTTTGCACAACTTACTACCAATTTGCACCCAACTTTTTTCGATTGCTGTCCGCCATTTAATCATCTTTGCCTGTTATTTTTTTATTTAGTCTTCGCGTCCTCTGTTTTAGAATGTCCCACTCCCCCACTTACATCCCCCTTTCGCATTTTAAGCGGCTTACAACCGTATATCCTTGCTATTCATACGCATTTCTTTCGCATTTTATTTTCTTTTTTGAGATTTTAGCTTTATTCCCCTTTACTTGTTTTTTAGTTCAATATCATTCCTCCACTCCATTGATTCGTATATCCTGGTTCTCTAGCCATCACGTCACTATTTTCAAGCTTTTTTCGAAGAAATGTCTTGGACGATCTTGGCAACCGCTTCCTTTTTATATATAGTCTTTTGCGACAGACAGTGTGCCAGCCAGTTTCAGATATCTTTGCGCTGTTTTGGCTGATTTCTTTTATCGCAGTCTTCTTTTTATATGTTACCACCAGACTTTAATGCTGCCTTTGTTTTGTGTTATCCCCTTTTTATGGTTCTGTGTTTCCCTCTCCTCTCTTTTCCGAATGTTTGTTCTTTTCCGATTGTTGCGCTTTGGCCGCACCGCTTTTCTTTTTTCTCTTTGTCTTAGTTCTGTACTTCTAATAACCCCCAACAACAAAAAAGTTTCGCTGGCCGAACTACACAATTTGTTTCGCCTTAGCAGTTCTTTTTTTCAAATTCCTTCTCGACTTCTATTTGTTTTTCACTTCGATTCAGTCCAAAATACTTTTTGTGACCTACCATAAAGGGTTTTCAAACGAAAGTCGCGGTACCCCTTGGAGCGCACATCATCAAAAGAGAGATTTTTCATCCCCTGTTAACGTTTCATGTACTGTTCTAGTTCGAGATTGTTTTGACACATCCTGGCTGTCAAGAGTCAGCTCGAACAGTTTCACGTATTCTTGTTTTTGCTCTTTGATAGCGAAAAGTTACGTTAGTTTCAGCTTCAACATTGAATGGATGAAGCAAATCTTGTTAATCGAGTCGGGAAATCTTGAGTTTTTGAGCTTGTTTGAGCTTGTTCACAATCTCTCGTCTAGGTTGGTATGTATTGTTAACACATTCTGTAACTGCATCAAAATTCTTCAAGCTCTGGATGAAAGTGCCTTTTATTTTATTACGATCCGTGTCATTACATTGTGGTTGTTCGTTGTCGGTGATTTGGTTTCTGTTTGCGACTCCAGAAAAAGGTAATGTATCCACACGTTAGATATGTATCCACACGTTAGATATTTTCCATGTCCGCAGTGCATCCCATTTTTTTTAGCAGAGCTATTTTCCATATCTGCATTTCATCCCATTTTGTGCTCTCAAAATTAAAGAAAAGGAGCGAGCTATTGGCAAGCCACGGAACTGGTGTGACCATCGACCCAAACAAGGTTAGAATCTCGGCAATAGGCACTCTCTCAACCTGAACATCGAATTGCCTAAGGAATTGCTAATGACGTTGTTCGAAGAATGTTGCTCATCCGATGACGTTGTTCGCAAAGTGTTGCATCTGAGCTCACTGAGTCAAAAAGTTCGCTCTAACCAACAAATAAACCAACAAATGAGTAAGAAGTTTAGTGGTCTCAACAAGCAGAAAAGACACATCTTTCATGCAACAGGAAACAGAGCTATAACAGCTTCATGCCACAGGGAAAGGAAAAGGAATGGCACGGAAAGTTTCCAAAATAGTAGTTTTCGTTGGAAATTGTTTGAAAGTGGATTATGGGCACGTGCACTCATGGCTTGTGGAACCATTGTCCCGCTGGCTTGAACATACCAATTGGATTCATGCCACAGGGAAAGGAAAAGGAATGGCACGGAAAGTTTCCAAAATAGTAGTTTTCGTTGGAAATTGTTTGAAAGTGGATTATGGGCACGTGCACTCATGGCTTGTGGAACCATTGTCCCGCTGGCTTGAACATACCAATTGGATTCATTCCAGAATTGTTTTTCAAGGATTCATTCCAAGTTTATCATTCGTATCTGGAACGTGACATTGAAGGATTCATTCCAAGTTTATCATTCGTATCTGGAACGTGACATTGAGGACGCTAATTGAAAGTCAATGAAGTTGGCGGTCAATAACTGAAAATCAAAATAGTTGATTTTGAAAATAGTTCACTCAGTTGGAAAGAAAAGTGATATCCAAAAAAGAATAAATATCCAAAAAAGAAGAATAAATATGCCTTCACAGCATAGCTTTCTCAGACGACTTGTCAGAAGTTGCAGCACTGACAGTCGCTCCAGTATATAAGATCACAGCGCTGTTTACACTGGCTTGGCTCTGTGTTGGTGCGATACCAAGTCGCTCCTCGAGAGCCGCAATGTCAAGTGTCGTTTTGATTAGGGAGTCTGGGTTCAAGGAGATCGAGTTGATCCCTTGCTCAACCAAGAAACGCGCGAAGTCGGGGAAATCGGATGGCGCTTGACCACAGATACCAATCTTCACCCCGTTGCGACGGGCAGTCGCGATCACCATGCGCACCATCTCCTTCACGGCGTTGTTGCGCTCATCGAACAGGTGTGCGATGAGACCGGAGTCACGGTCGAGACCGAGTGTGAGCTGAGTGAGATCGTTTGACCCGATCGAAAAGCCGTCAAAAACCTTTGCAAACTCATCGGCAAGGATGACGTTGGAGGGAACCTCGCACATGACGTAGACTTGGAGACCGTCCTGACCACGTCGGAGACCGTTTGCAGCCATCTCGGCCAAAACTTTGCGACCCTCGTCCGGAGTTCTGCAGAATGGAATCATGACAATAACTAGAGAGACAGTGTGAATAATGGATATGGTGATTTGAGAGAGAATATTTAGCTCACCATTCTTCAACCCCATCTCCATGCGGACCTTGACAAACGCCTGGCACTCAAGGGCAAATGCAGCTCGGAACTTGGGGTCGTAGTAACGAGAAGCACCACGCCAGCCGATCATCGGGTTTTCTTCCAGTGGTTCGAACTCACGACCACCAAGCTGCAATCATATCACAATAAGAACTTAACCGCGCCAGTGTTTCTCATGTAACTCACCAAATTGGCATACTCGTTACTCTTAAAGTCACTCATGCGAACAATAACTGGCCGTGGGTGCATAGCCGCCGCGATAGTGGCAATGCCGCTCGCCAATCGGTCAACAAAGAACTGTGCTTTCGCATTGTCAGCATACAACGGTGTCATCTTTGCGATCTCTCCAATGGCAGCAGGATCTCGAAGATTGGGGAAGTTCATCAACGCAAGAGGGTGGATCTTGACATGGTTGGCGATGATGAACTCAAGACGTGCAAGACCAACACCTTGAGCCGGGATCTTGGAGAGCGCGAACGCCTCGGATGGGTTCCCGATGTTCATGAGGAGTTGGGTTCGAGTTTGTGGGATGTTGTCGATTCTGACTTCTTCGCGACGGAACGGAACAAGACCGCCGTAAATGAACCCGGTCTCGCCTTGCGAGCAGACGATACTGATCTCAACGCCCGTTTGGATTGCCTCCGTCGCGTTACCGCATCCAACAACAGCTTTATACCACAAAAATTAATCTCAATTATGGCTCATCGAACTATGACTGTATGCATACCAGGGATACCGAGTTCACGAGCAATGATGGCGGCGTGGCAAGTACGCCCACCAACTGAAGTAACAATAGCTCCAGCTTTCTTCATGATAGGCTCCCAGTCTGCGAAAATAACAGTCAGTCCCGATGTAACCCACTAACCCACGCATCCTTTTGCTTGAAATACCTGGGTCAGTCCTCTGCGTTACAAGGACTTCTCCATCCTTGAATGATGCCATCTGTGATGGATCCGAAATGACTCGTGCACGACCTTTCCCGATACCAGAACCGACAGCGACACCAGAGGTAAGAATTGGGTGAGGCCCTCCTTTGGGCAGTTCGAGGTGATATGTCACGAGCACATCTCCTCCGTGCTTGTGTGCCTTTTGACTCTGGACAGTCTCGGGACGTGCCTGAACAATGAAGAGCTGGCCAGAAAGACCGTCCACAGCCCATTCCATGTCCATGGGCGTCCAATGTCCGTGAAGACCAGAGTAGTGTTCCTCAATTATGCACGCCCATCTCGCTAGGATGAGGATCTGTTCGTCGGTTATTGCGAAACGATTTCTGTCCTGGATAGGCACGCTAATCGAGGCATGGTCAGTAGTTAGTTGAGAATCCCTGTAGAAGTACTCACGGGATGTTCGATGTACCCTTGTTGCCCTTGGATTGATCATAAACCATCTTTTGCTCCTTGGAACCGAGCTTCCGCTCCACAATGGGTTTATAACCTTGGAGTAGAGTGGGCTTGAATACAACGTACTCGTCGGGATTGACGCTGCCCTGGACAATGTTCTCTCCAAGACCGTAGCTGGCATTGATGACCACAGTATCCTTGAATCCCGTCTCGGTATCAATAGAGAACATTACACCACTAGCAGCAAGATCCGAGCGAACCATGAGCTGAATTCCGACTGAGAGCTGCACAAGGAAGTGGTCGAAGTTCTTGACCTGACGATACGAGATCGCGCGATCGGTGAACAGCGACGCGAAACAACGATGTACGGCCTCCACGATGGCGTGCTCGCCGCGGATGTTGAGGTACGTGTCCTGTTGACCAGCGAATGACGCATCTGGAAGATCCTCTGCAGTTGCGGAAGAACGTACAGCACAATCGAGCTCAGCACCACCACGGTGGGGTCCACCAAAGCGGTTGCACATTTCACGGTAGGAGCGAATAATTGAGTCGCCAAGATCCTTGGGGAATGGAGTTTCAAGGATGATTTGACGGGCGAGGTTTCCGGCGCGTGCGAGTGCGTTGACATCAGAAACATCAAGGGATCCGAGAATTTCTCGGAGGCGGGTTTCAATGCCGGCTTGCTGGACAAAGTATTGGTATGCATAGGATGTTGTCGCAAAGCCGCCAGGTACAGAGATTCCTTTGTGTGTGAGCTGAAAAGGAATCATAGAGGTAAGCACAGAAAAGTGAAGATCAATCAAGTACATACAGTTCTGATCATTTCACCGAGCGATGCATTTTTGCCTGCGGTTGATCCGTTCATGAGCTTCTATCGAAACGGCACTTAAAAAAGATCACATACCTCCAACAATGGCAATGTCCTTTAAACCAACTTCCTCGAACCACAAAACAAGAGGTTGCGAGTGACCGTTTGCGATAGTTCCAGCCATTGTGTGAGGTTGAGTTTGATTGGATAAACAGAGTAGATTGAGGTGATTCTTAGTATTGGGTAATCGTCGAAAGTGTCCGGTATCAGTGGAAAATAGCTGAGAGTTGGGGTATTGGGTATGAGTTTTGAACTATCACCCGGTTCAAGGGTACGGCGACTTCAAGATAACACGAGCGAATGCGTTGCACGCGCGCTCCCTGTGATGACTATTAAACCGAATTTGCAACGTCTGGCGTGGAGGTGGGGTGGTCGGCGCGGCAGGAATGCGAATCAGACTTTCAGAAAAGGGTTGACATTTAAACAAAGCTGATCCCTCGATTCAACTCTTTAATTTGGTTCGTCACATGAGAGCAATGGAGCTCCCAATAATCCAGAAAAAGTACATATGCGTCATCATTGTAACTCGAAATGGTTATCTAAAATTGGAAAATGTTGCTCAGAAGAAAGTGCTTTCAAGTTTGGGCCCATTTCGACAGCTGGTCTTATTATGCAATTATATCTGCGACCAAGCGGCAACCATTGCTGACGTTCTCACGGCCATCACCCGCTGCGAATTGGCACGGCCTCCTCTGTTTTGGAAGGAAAGAGAGTTGGTAACAATTCTAACAGACGGAAGTCCAATCGCTATCAGCCGTAAGCTGGTGAAAGAAACATTTTACCATAGTATTTTAGAATTGCTTGCATTGATGCACCAAAGCCTGGTGATAAAGAAAACAAAAACTGTTAAATGCAGAGAGATCCGTGTTCTCCTGTCTGTGAGCAATAGAATTGCAATTCAGCAGGCTATATCGGTAAGATGCCGCATTCGACGATCTTTCTGCACAGACATAGGGCGAGTCGGACTGCCACCCCGAGAAATTTTCGTCCGATATTATTTTAGAGGATGAAAAAAAACCTTTCATTATGGGGAATAAAAACCAACCCTCCGTCAGTATCCCTCCAGTCTAAAAACTTCACTACCTTCACTCAAGTCAGCCATGATCAAGGGTTTCCCTGCACCAGTTTCCGTCTACCCCATCTTTGTCGTTATGGGTGCAGCTGTCGCCCTTGCTGGTGGTTTCGTTGCCCGCATCGCTGGACACCCTGATGTCGTCTGGAACCGCCGCAACAACCCCACCCCATGGAACACCGTCCAGCAGGACCAGACCACCAAGGTATGTCCAGCAGTTCAGAGTAAGGTAGAGACGTCAGCGCGCTAATCGAGAGTTTTTATCCGGTTCAGTTCATGGACCCTCTCAACCAGTTCAAATCGAGCTGGCGCCGCAACGGTCTGTAAGTGCGATATTGGGGATGAACGATGAAGGTCTCCATGAGTTGAGGAGGGAACACCAAGGAGGGAACACCAATACAATACCAAGATGGAATACAAGTGGTTCTGGATGTCTCTTGGACATATTTCTTGCCCCTTCTATTCTTGCAACTGTTTTCTTCTCTCGCAACACGTTGAATCGAGCCCCATATGTTTTTAATACGTTGCAGTAACCAAAACACCACCAAAACACCAGCTATGTTTCGATGACTTCCGTTCCCCAAATAGATCTGCTCGAAGGCCGTTGCACTGCCACCGGCTAACCCCCAAATTGTATCGCCAGCAGCCACCAACGATATCTACCCTTCAAGTTCCTATCAGTCCTTCGTCAGAGTCCCTTCGTGAGAGTACACCTAATTTCCAACAATGTCCACCTCCGGAAATCCCTCCAGCAAAACCGTGCAGGTCCAGCGCCAGGTTGATGAGGTCGTTGGAATCATGCAAGGTAAACCATGAGTGTTGTGCAATTCCATGACAAGAGCTGATGAAATGCTGTCATGCAGACAACATCAATAAGGTCATGCAACGCGGTGAACAATTGGACACTCTCCAGAACAAAACCGGTATGTCATTCTGCCTTGAGTTTATCATTTGCATTGCTAACACGCTCCGATTTACAGAGGACCTCCAGAATTCATCGATGCAGTTTAGACGTGGTGCATCTCGAGTACGGAAGCAGATGTGGTGGAAAGATATGAAGATGAAGCTTATTTTGGGTGGTGTGATTGCGGTCATCATTCTTGTGGTTATTGGATCCATTGTCGGCACAAATGCCAGCAAGAACAACTCACAAACGCCCGCTCCTACTGCAACCAGCACTGAGCAAGCAGCACCTACAACCTTCCCACCCGTTCCGTCGTCTTCTCCAACCCCTTAAGCTAACAGCTCTCGTCAACGTTTCGTCTCGACAGTGCTCTTCTCTGTTCCTTCCCCAATGTTTCATTCATGTTCTTTCTTTTCGTCGTCTACATCATCGTATTGAGCGCCACGCGATTGTAATTGGTGATAGCAGCCATATTCGCTTTCTGCTTTTGCTTTACGTTCGCATTCACCTGATTTTTCGTTCTAAAAATGAAGCGTCTCAACAACCAAAATTGAGCAATGTGCAAAAGTTGGGTCATTCACCCAAACATGACAAAGAAAAATTCGGTCGACCAAGTGACCCACCTCGATCTAAAATGGAACATAGCATTCAGTTCTTGCCCATTCCGCTGGCCGACCGGGTTATCCGCTGCGGTGGTAGCGCTGGTGGCTTGTGTGCGCTTGGCTCTTTCTTGAATCCCAGACCCAAACTTAATACTCTGTAGCTTGCCAGCAAAAGGTCAAAGAATCACGAAACTTAATACTCTGTAGCTTGCCAGCAAAAGGTCAAAGAATCACGAAACTTGTTATTTTTTGTTTTCCATTTCGTCCCTGTGGATCCACGTCGATATCTGTTTCTCTTCAACGCGGATCGTGCAATTATGGCACTGTTATCCGCGCTCCGCAACTCACCAAGGCTTCTGCAGCAACAGCCGCCCAAACTAGCTGCTCGGATAACACAAACAGCATTCCACCAAGCTCCCAGATCCCCCTTCGTCACGTCCCCAACTTCGTGTCATCCGAAGCGCAGTCTGCACAAAGGCCAGTCGTTCCCGCGTCTGCAACGCAGATTTGGCCACAGAAGGACTCTAACGGTGGCCCGACCGTGACCAGCGCTTCGAATACTATTTCCAGCTCGTCTGTTGCAGGTGGATCTCCGCCCCAGTCAGATTCACACGCTCCGACATGTTGAAGTGAACCAAACCATGTCAAGCCAACCTCGACACCGTTCAGGCCATACAAGGATCTTCCGACGCCTGATCTCATCATCAATTCTTTTCTCGTTTTCAACTTTGTCTGACCCTCAGTTACCTGAACTTGCTGGGCCGGTAATTATGCAGCGGAAAAGGCAGCGGAAAAGGCAAAGGTTATGGGGGCCCCAGTTTACAGCGTTGTCAAGTCCACATTTTTCAAGCATTTTTGTGGTACGTGCATGTGTCAGCGCATGTACTCATCCACCTCATTCCCTCTTTGATTGTGCAGACGGTGCGGATATTCGTGAGGTCGCACCAACCATGGCGCGCTTCGCAGCCAAAGGGTTCAGGTCAATTTTGGATCTGGCGATGGAAGCCGATCTCGACGATACATCGCTTTCGGGAGAGTCTGCCGCCAAAGAGGCTGCCCGTGTTCGCGCGTTAATGGAAGAATCGATAGACATTGCTTCGTCTCAACCAGACTCATTCATCGCAGTAAAAGTGACCGCCTTCTTCCCACCAGTCACACTCGTTCGCTGGATCAATACTCTTCGTGCATTCGAAGCGTCATTCAACAAGGCATTGGAAGCCATCGATTCCGGCCATGTCAGAGCGCAGTTTGTTCGTGATTTCTCGACTTGGCAAAATGGCGAGATCCAGTCGCGGTAGCTGAAATTGCTGGACGCATAGAATTGATTTTCCCTTCTGCTGATTCAAACCGGGATGGTCGCATCGATTGGATCGAAGTCTCGGAGCTCTTTTCGCTCAGTAGCCCGGAGCTACGTGACGTTCTTCTCCGAGCGATCACATCAAAGCCCCAGGAAACCCAACCCGAACCTGCAGCTGTGCTTGCAACAGCGGAGGATCTGGTGACCATCGACCTTGTGATGGCTGAGCTCGACCTCCTCTGCGCTTATGCCAAGAAACACGGTGTACGGATCATGATCGATGCCGAGCAGTCGTATTTCCAGGCAGCAATCGACGATGTTGCGCTTACGCTCTTGCAGCGATTCAACCCCTCACGTACAAAGCTCGGCACCGACGGCGTACAACACTTACTAGATGTACCTCCATAACTCGTATCAGCGTCTAGTCACCGAAGTCGAGCGCGCTAGGCGTCTCAACCATGCATAAGGCGCCAAGATCGATCGTGGAGCGTATACGACAGCCGAGCGCCGAGAGCTGCGGAACTCTCCTATCCGCATCCAGTCCACCCTAACCTCGAAGCCACTCACCAAGCCTACAATTCCGCAATCTACTTTTTTTCCACGTCAAGGAAAGCACCGAACAGGGATCTTTTAGTCCTGTGTCGTTTGTGATCGCATCGCACAACGGGAACTCGGTCCAGCTTGCTGCGAAGCAGCTCGAGAAGATGCCCGAAATAGCGAGAAATCATGTTGCATTCGCGCATTTGATGGGGATGCAGGATGGTACGATGTTCAGGCGTGATGTTTGCCTTTCCACAAACAGAGATCAGGGCAATTTATTTGGACCGGTCGGACGGCGGTGATCTGTTTGGATTGGGAGCGGGTGGGGTTGGTGGCGGTAGTGGTGGCGGCCGACCTTTTGATATGATAGCAGGGTGTTGAGAATGTTGCTGCAGGTGGGCAGAGCACTTCGCGAGCTTCGGAACTGACTTCTCGGCACTTCCAGGGTTTGCTACGACGTGATTCAAAACCGAATTCGTGACTGCTACGTAGCCATGGCCCTCGATGGTCTCGCGAGCGGATCTGGAGGTCAACTTGAAGTCGACTGCTCCTTCATCCGTAGGAAGGCACATCTCGTGTCTGAAAGAATGTATTGCACCCTTTTGGTCTTTCGAACCTTCTTTGCCTGAGTTGCTGTCAGGTTCTGTTCGCTTGCCCTCTTGAATGCCGAGGGAGCTCCACCAGAACGTGTGGGAACTTTCTCAACAACATTTCCAATTGATTCTTTTTGTTGTTGATCCAATTCTCAAGATAATTTAAGTGGTAACTATTCCAGCTGTCCGCAATTCACGATCATAATTTTTTGGGTAGGCTTTCCCTCCTTCGTCCCAAACTTTTCGATCGCCTTCACAACGTTCAATCCTTGCACCACCTCACCAAACACAACATGTTTGCCATCCAACCATGGTGTTGCCTCGGTCGTCATGAAAAACTGGCTACCTAAGAAATTCAAACGTCTTTAGCCAAATTGCAATAGCCCGTCTGGTCACCAACTTACCGTTAGTGTTTGGGCCAGCATTTGCCATTGAAAGCAACTATTCAAGAGGTTACCATGTTGATTTCAAATCTGGAAATTAATATGAAACGTACCCCTGGCTTTGTATGTCTGAGCTTGAAGTTCTCATCTGCAAACTTTCCACCATAAATGGATCGTCCGCCAGTTCCATCGCCTTTCGTAAAATCACCACCCTGGCACATAAAACCAGGGATGATCCTATGGAACGAGCTCGATTTAAATCCGAACCCCTTTTCGTGCGTACATCTGAGGTGACTGTTGTGTCAGATCAAAATATGCAAGTACATACATGTTACTTACAAAGCCCTGAAGTTCTCCGCCGTTTTGGGCACCACATCGAAAAATAACTTCATGACAATTCTTTCTACTCCTTGCGGTAATTTAACGTCAAAGAACACCATGACATTCTCCTGCTGAGTTGCTTTTTTGGAAAGTGCGGCTGCTGGTGCCACAGCAGCAGTATGGCCCGGGTTATCTTCCAAAGTCTTCGGACCCTTTGTGTTCTTTGACGCGTCCTCTTCGATGCCCCCCTCTTCTGCCTGAACGTATTCTTTTAACCATCTCTCATCATTCCAAACTGAATGGTGCAAATGAAGGTCAGGTTCCAGCCAAAAGAGCACTTTAGCTTATCCACATACTCGCTTTTGTAGAGAACCCGTCGCTGTTAATCGGAAGTCTCGTCGGCTTTGCTATGTTGACTTTTATCACTCGCCCAAATAGCTCCGAATTGTGCTACGTTAAGATTCATAAGGATCTCGATATTAGCTGCTGAGGTCAATCAGACTTACCATGTTATGAATCGCCGCATCTGCATCCGCAGGATCCTCGAACTCCACAAATCCAAATCCGCGATGCATACTGTCTGCAATTCCCAATTTTCTTACTTTAACCCGGAGTAAAATACAGAAACCATATTATTGCATACGTGAGTTGGGGTCTGGTGGCAGCTGAACTTCGATGATATCTCCAAAAGGTATGAACGCATCGTGCAGGAAAGTCTCGGTCACCTGTTGGTCGAGTCCACCTGATAGCACACAAGTAATGAGTTTCGTTCAGTACACCGAACAGCCGCCGTGAGTACGAACCCACAAACAGCATCGCTTTGTTTGTTGTTGAGCCCATCGTCGCAAGGTCCAACAAATTCCGCAGCTTTCCCTTAAAAAAAAATTGTTCGATGACAGAACACCGGCGATTCGCAGTTCTGGGAGCTGGAATCGGTGGGCTAACAGCCGCATGGCAAATCGCTCGAGTTGACAAATCTGCGAGGATCTCTGTGCTCGAGAAATCTACAAGAACAGGAGGCTGGATAAACTCTGAAAGGCATCCAGCATCGAACAACATTTCACCCATCTTCGAAGCCGGTCCACGAACACTACGACCAGTTGGCCAGCCTGGAGCGGCGACATTGGACATGGTAAGTTCACGTCTGAATGTGTAATCACACCACTGATGTGCAGCTCTGCCCAGATCAGGTCGCTCGGGCTATCCGATCGCATCATCAAGGTCTCAAAGTCCTCTCCATCAGCAAAAAGACGGTACATATTGTACAATAACGAACTCAATCTGCTTCCGAGCAGCCTACTTGGAATGCTAACCCCACCGCCCGTGATGCGCACCGCACTCGGCGGATTCGCTCGGGAGATCTTTGTGCCACCTTTCAAGGGCCCACCAGACGCGGATGAGAGCATTCATTCCTTTATATCGCGTCGATTCAACACCGCGCTATCGGAAAACATAGTATCCGCTGTGATACACGGAATCTATGCCGGGGATGTGAAGAAATTGAGTGTGCGGTCTACGATGATGCGAGGCATGTGGGACATGGAACGGAAACATGGGGGCCTGGTCAGAGGAACAATTGCTTCCATTTTCAATTCGCCCCCAAATGAGGAAGACTTGGTGTGGAAGTTGGAGCCTGAAAGACAGCAAAGTGACACTAACGCCTCGATGGAGTTTGTTCGAGACATGCAGAAAGATACGAGCGTGTACTCTTTTCCGGAAGGTCTGCAGGAGTTGTCGGATGCCCTTGAAAGGTCGCTTGTCAAGAGCGGCAGAGTCGAGTTCGTGAATGATGAGGTTGAATGCATGGATTTCAAAGGGTGGAAAGGAGTCGAAGTATGCCGCAACGATTTTCAGCTGTCAACATCGGACTGATCCAGATTTTCTCTCAGATTCGCTCGACAAAAGGACGTATTGAGGCGGATGCGGTCATCAGCGCCTTACCAGCCAACCAGCTTTCACGAGTCCTATCTGCCTCCAATACTTACACACCGTCACTCGCCTTCGAACCCAAACAAGTCGCCTCCCTTCTTTCAAAGATAAAGTTCATATCCGTCGCTGTCGTAAACTTTGCGTTCACGCTACCATCAAACCAATCCGACCTTCCAAAAGCGCTCCAAGACGGCGGTGGGTTCGGATACCTTGTTCCGTCGTCCGCGAATTCGCCCGTTCTAGGCGTTGTGTTCGACTCGTCGGCGGTGCCCGCACAAGACGGAGGCGCGAAAATCCTCCGGCTTACTGCGATGTTGGGTGGACATCGATTCGAGGAGTTCTTTGGAGACCCCGACAAAGCCGATCAAGAAGAGATTCTTGGGATCGCCTTGGAAACCGGGATCAAAAGGTTCCTGGGTCTTGATCTGAGCAAGGCTATACTTATCGCGAGTCGCGTGGTTGTGAACAAGGAGTGCATTCCACAGTACTATGTTGGACACAATACTCTCCTCGAGGAAATTCACGAGAGTCTCCTAGGTGGACAACTTGCGGTGGTTGGATCAAGTTACTTGGGTGTTGGTATCAACGATGTGATATTGAACGCTCGTAAGGTTGCAAGTGGGATTGCACAAGGTGACAACAGTCTGACTGGCCTGGGAGATGTGCAATAAATGTATTTCGGCATATTGCAGATGCAGAGTATTAAATGAAAGCGGTACAAACGAAGGGAAGTAATGAAAACTATGATGTACACCGCGAAACGCTAGGTTAATAAACCATGACCTATTGTCCTCAAAAAGTGATCCCAGAATCATCTCAAAGTCTACGTCTCACAACGCATTCACTAACGTGCGCCGTGCGCGTTTCACTCGGGAGCGAGCTGTTACCTCCACTGCTGCTCCCGTCCTCTTCCTACCAGATCTTCTTACTGACCCTTCCCCAACTTCCTTTCCCTTCGTCGATTCATCACCGATTGGGGCATTCAGTCCATTTACATTGGTTGGTTTGTCCACCTCCACTGATGAGTCCCTTTGCTCAAGCTTCTGCTGAAGGTCCAATGTCCCCTGCAGTCGATCTTGTAGTCCCGGAACTTCCGGAAGAGGAAAAGGCTCGTTGTCTGAATCATAAGCGATGTTGATGCAACTCTCTTCGATCGGTGATAGGTTTTCGGATGACTTCGAATCGTCAATACAAGCTTCTGCTAAGATCGTCGAGTTCACAGAACTGCGTTGTGGTTCCTTCGCTTCCCGTACGCTGTTGCTCTTGCTCGCGGAGGTTGAGACAAGAATTTTTCTTGTTCGTGCTTTCTTGGACGGTGGCGGGGAAATACCCACGTCGCTTGCCCTCTCAGGTTTTCCTTCCTTAATGACGATGTTGGATTCTTCTGCTGCGGGTGTGGACTCCAAAGTATCACAAGATTTTGCACGATTAACTTCCAGAGACTCATTCTTATTCGTGGATTTGCGTTTTGGTGATATGGGTGGCGGATTACTCAAAGTAGCCTTAGTTGACGCAGTGGTAGGGAACGCCAAAGACTTGGGAGTGCTTAAATTGAGTGGTTCACCGCCCAGCCACGGAAACGATGTTGACAGCGGAAGCGCAGAGAGACCTCCAAGAATCCCAGGAGTAGAAGACGCAGTCGATGATAAAAATCCATTCTTCACATAATCCAGAACTGTAGAAATAGTTGCTGACTGTGTTGCTGAAGCTGTCGCTAAACATGCCGCAAGTGGACGTGAAGAATCGATTCCTTCTGCAGATATTGCGTCCACATTCGTTATCGGCAAGGTTGATCCAATGCTAACCATCAACGGCATCGTAACCAAAATTCCTGGGCTCGCCAATGGATCTTGCCATCGTCCTGCTGGGGCAAGCGCCACCTTCTCGCTTCTTCGGCCACCACCCATTTTCAGCCCGCCAAACGTGCGACCGCCTCGTTTGGCGCCTGTGAATGGATCGGTACGATCTCCTTTTACGATCGATCGAATTGGGAGACCGAAGTGTGTGCTAGGAAGGCTATCGGATAGGAACTGTGCTAAAAGTTGGTCCAAACAGCAACTTCTAGCAAGTCCTCGGCCTCGATCCAGTGGAACCCAAGTTCCAAAAAGTTGCGATTGTGGCTTCCCACAACGAATACGCTCACGTTCAAGAGAAAGGATGATACTTCGTTCCTTCTCAGTCAGTATGCCTCCGGCATGGAGAAGAAAAGTTGCATTGACAGCATTGTTGTCCATGCGGCGAAGTATGGGAACTGAGTTGGGTGGAAGGCTGAGATTTTTAACGGGTTCAATTGTTGTTGGTTTGTGATCTGATGAATTTGAGCCGGTTTCGAACGGTCGGAAACCTTGGAGTGAGTCCGTAACCGTTGGACGATACAAAACGCTGATGAAGACTGGAACACCTTCAACCGTCGTCATCCATACTGTGGGAGAAATTGTGGCAAGCGGCTGAAGAGGCGGAAGCAGAACTAGAGAGGGAAAGTTGATTGTCGCTGGTGGTGAAATAAGCTGATTTTTGGTCTGTGCTTTGACGCGAGCTTTGCTACCATCAACGAGCGATAGAGGAGGCATGGTACTTTCTATGTTATCGTCTCCATCAAACGAATCAAACGGAATGGGAGATGCGGCTGCCGAAAACGTAATTGCAGAATCAATCTCTGAGATCGATGACCACTCAAGACTTTGATCATCCGAATTGCACGATTGAAAAATCTTTCCAAATGAAGCTGAGACATCTTCTGTTTCAGCATTCGAAGGTTCACTTTCCGAAGAACTGCTGGATTCTTCCTCGTCAAGCGCCAACCACCGCTTCTCAAGCGGCGCAACTTCTTCGAACGAGCGATCAAGGAGAGAAGGGAGAGTGGCATCAGGGTCAGGCTGAGACTCGCTCCCAAAAGTAGATTGAGGACGGCTCTGCGGTACCCAGCTTTGAAGCGACGTGATACCAGGAACAAAGGGAAGTTGTTCTTCAATTGGATCAAAGAACCCAAATCGCCCATGCTTCAATTTATTGTAATCAGGTCCAAGCTCCGAAGCCTCAGCGCTGCAGGATCCTCGTCGAGTTGTCTGCGAGAATTCGGGTAGCATTGCCGGCTTCTCGTCTTCCCACCACGACTCATCACCAACAAAGAATTTGTGTATATTGTTCGCTTCCGGAATTTGTTCGTCTACTCTGACGGATGATCGAAGTGGGACTTGGTGGTCCTTAAGTGACTCATAAAGAGACTCAAAGTCTGTTGTGTCGTCTTCCATTATATCCACTGTGCTACTTCGCTGCCGGCGCCGCCTTGACTTGCTGCAACTCAGAAATTCACAGTAAATTTCGTTGCCATCATCTCCAGTCATTGTAGCACTGCGTGGTACAGAACTAAATCTAGCATCGCCCGCAGAATACGTAGACGACATCTTCGAACCTTCTACCGGCGACAGAGTACACCCAAGTTTCTCGGATATGTCGGCGTGTAGATTCAACACTGGTAGTTTGGAGACTGTCGCAGAGGGGGATAGCAGTGGACTCGGTAGTGGGGTAACGAGCGTCATCTCTGTGGGTGAAGTATTGTGCGCAGTCAAAGCAGATGGGATTTCAGAGGGGAGTTCCGTGTCAGATTCGCTTCCTGTAGTGCATAATGGTGAAGCAGGAACGCCCTCCTGAGCAACAAAGTATCGAAGCTTCCTAGTGTGGTGCATGTCTGCAAATTGTTTTCCTAAAACCGGGCCCTGTCCTGGAAATCGAGTTGCCCTCTTAAAATGTTGTGAGATTCTGTTGGAAACGGATGTGTCAGACATCACTCCGCCACTAAAGTAGTAGTAAAAATGATCAATACATCGAACAAATGCTCGCCCGCATGTAAGTACCTAAGTTGTGCAAGATCGTGCTGTGTTATCGCTTTGGATAATTCGTTGGGTGTCATTGGCGTGTTCCCTGACCTGGAAAAATAAGCAACTTAGCCAAATAAAAGGAAGGATCAATAATGAATAATACAAACCTCAATAGGGCCTTTACTATTGCAACAAACACTCGATCTTTTGCATCGTCTGGGTGCAACAGCACGGGAAAACCAGGCTCGTCCAAGGGTATGAATGACGGCAAAGACGAGACAGCTGTCGCCACGCTCCCATTGCAAGCAGCTGCGGCGCCGACGGTAGATGTTCTCAAGCCGGCCTTCCCGCAAGTTGCAGTTGGGTCAAGCTTGGCCCCTGATGCACCAACTGCTTTTCGGACTGCCGCGCTAACACCCTTGTTCATATCCCAAGCCGGCCGGCACGCCGAAATTCACACTGTCTCGACAAGTAAATTTGTGCGATGAGTATGCTCGTATAAATATTGTTCCGTCGAGAGTGGTCAACGTGCGGGTGTAGATAGAGTAGGTGTAGATAGAGTAGGTGGTGTCGGTTGACTATTATTCTGAGAGCACGCGGGTAACAGAAGGGATGCCGCGCATGAGCCAACACGCAATGGGTCGGCGGAACCGGATGGGGCGGCAAATCTGTTGCGTGGCGTGGCAATTTGACGCGTTTGAGGACAGGAGTAGGCGATCTGCAGTAGGCGATCTGTTCCGACTAAGTGAATGTCTTTGATATAATATGAATAAAGAACATCAACAAACCTGGTTCCCGTACTACGTAAATATCTGAAACCCAGTAACATCTCCACTTCCTTTCATTAATATTCACAGTCACGTATGGCATAACAGATCCCCGACCTCCAACACCTTTAATATGACTTGTCAAAAAGCAAATGGTGGAGAATTATACAATCTTAGCATCTCAAAGACAATTACTTGCGCACTGAGAACCTATGGCGGGATTTTTGCACAAAAAGTACAATTTAAAAAAATCAGATGAAACACACGATAAGAACCATGCTTGTGCTTTGCACCATCAAAAAACGACGCTTGGATTTCCATGTCGAGATGGGAATCCGCATGATCAGAATTCAGTCTCTTCGGAAACGCTTTCCTGCTACGGCTCAGGGCTTATAGAAAGTCTTTGATCAGGTTCTCTGACGGGTTGGGCATTGTTTCCACTGCGTTAGCACCGGGAAACCAGCATGATCTCAAAAACAGGAGAATTGGCTCCAGATTCTTCTTGATGTCGTCAATTTTCGTGTTCCAAGAAATAATACCGTATTCTGCGATATTTCAAACTTTTGCTTTTGCTGGACTTCTTCCGAGCTTCCACTTCCATATAACACCATCGTTTTTGCTTCTCAACTTCTGATCGTGCGTTTGTGATCCTCCCTTTCCATAAACGGGTTGTTGGGGACTGAAGGTGTTCCACTGGAACGCAGTCTTCTGTGTGCCGCTTTCGGTCGAATGCCTATTTGGATCTTGGTGCACAACATGCAGGGTATGATTTTTTGTGTTGAACGCCAGCTTGCTCGCTGACACTCACCATGGTGAAATTTTAGGGTAATTTGCAGCCTATTTACATTATCAACAGCATCACAATGATTTTGTAATTCGTCGATGCATAGCTTCTGCTTCAATTTCCTCCTCAATTTGTTTCTGACCATCCAACACCCCCGCCCTCTCCAAGTTCATCATTCGACTTTTTCTTTGCGAGCAACTCTATTTTCTCCTCTTCTGGGCCTTGGTACGCAATCTGATGGTGGTCCAGCTCGTCTCCGTCTGTACCGAAACCAACGATAGCAGGAACCGTACCGACGTCGACCTTTTCGGGGAGAACGTACTCGATCACTCTAAAACCGCCTTCTGGTGGTGCGTCGGGCGGGGCAACCTCCGGTAGCTCATGGATGCTTCGTCCTTGCTCGTCGAACCTTTTCCGGCGAGAGTTGAACTCGTCCTGCTTTTTTGGTATTTCGTAGGGCTGGATGTCTGCCAAGAGCGGGTCTGCTTCAAAGTTTGATTTCTTTCGTGCTGCCTCTTCAGAGGAGGGGATAACAATGGTGGTTGCCTGACCGAATTGCATAACATATCAATGCTGCATGTAGCTCTGAATCATCAAATCATACCTTCCTCTCCGTCTTCGGCTCCGCGGAGTTGGACCCATTTTGATGTGTTTGGTTCGGTTGTGAAGTATTCCTTGGCTCGGTGCGATTGTGCTGGACGTCTATTTTCGCTGGTGCTGCTTTTCCATGCTCTGCATTTGGCTCGGTAGAACCACTCTTAGCAATCTGACCTGAATGATCGTTCTGCTTTGAAGTCTTCCGTTCCTTTGATCCCAAATCAACCTGCGCCGGTTTGGCAGCCACATCACTCCCAGCTCGTTGTATAGATGCTCCACACCCCATGAGTTCTTTTTACAAAACCGAATATACAATCACTTCTGATTGGGCAGGCACGTACACAAAATCTCGAACCAATGGTAGCTAAAACACGATATTTTCACCGTCTGTCTTCCTGTCGAATCTTTTCGAAAAAGATGGCGATATCTTCCTTGCTTACCACCTTGCCATTCTCTGTCAAACAACCTCAATTGTGAATAGACCTTGTTCATCGTTGAAAGCCATCCATACCAGCAAAAGTGCGAAGATACTCGTCGAGCTTATCACGAAGCTTCCTGAAAGCGATTGCGCCTTCGTTCGCCTGTATCCTGTCCATTCGATTCAACTGCTTCATTCCAATATCCAACAATGATTGATCTGTTACTCTGTTTGTCAATATTAAAAATCGCAAACTTTTAAAGCCCCATACCAGCATCTTCATCTGCATCAGGTTCGAACTCCTCTGAAGAATTTCAAAGGTTCATAACGCGTGATGAAATACAGTGAACCTCAAATTACCTTCTTCACTCAGAATGAACTCAATCCCTGCCAGTTGGTTCATACACTGGGAGTTATTTGTTCAGAATTTGCCCACCGGTGAGATCTTTTTCGCTTAATTACCTTTGAGCATCTACATATTGAGTCCCTCCACAATCCGGCGCAAAATAGATCATAAAATCCCATATCAGCATCCACTTTTTCTGTAGAACAATCCAATCAGAAACAAAGCATCGCACCACTGCATTCCATGACTACCTTGCTGTTTCAGCGTGCACTTTTCTTCATCGTTCTTCCCGTCCCCTTCAATCTCAACCAGCTGCTGTTGCTCCTCCCGATCACCATGATCGCCAAAATTCCCAGAAGGTTGTCCGAGGGCAAGGTAATAGGGCTTTTTCGACGACTCTCCGTTTTCAGGGCGATCTTCCAGCTTTCGTTTGCGCGGATTAGGTTCCACTTTGGCGTTCTCAGCTGCTTTGATAAACTCGAAGCCCCCATTGCTTCGAAAACGACGCAATCCGTGAAGAGATACGCAGTCACGGCAGATGTATTCGTCAAAAGAGCTTTCATCTGGAACCTCAATTTCTGCCTTTGAATAGTCGTCAATCTAGGAACATGCTTGTCTTACTTTGCCAATACAACGATCGTGCTTCCAATCTTACGACAATGTGTTCGTCAGCGTCACTTTGAAGCTCGAGAGTATAGAGTCTCGCACCTTCACATATCAAGCACTGATACATCGTTCCTTCTTCGCTTGTGTGATCATATCGGCGATCGCACCAACAGTATTGACCGGCAAAATTCTTCGAGTATTTGTTTTCATTGCAACATCCAGCATCCTTTTTCATTATAGAGCAAGGCGATTTCAGCCGGTCGGTCCCACAGTCGCATCTGAAGGATCGACGACAGAACAGCTCCTCAACGTTCTTGCAAGTGGTATGGCACTGGTTTGGAGTTTAGCTGGACCAAAAGCCAAAGCGTATAATTTAAAATCATACGGAAACAAAGCAAGCATAGCACACACCGCTCGGTCGCAGTGGATCCACAGTGCAATCAATACAGGAATAAACACGCTGGCGAACGTAGCCGTGGGGGAAACTGCACTTGTCAATTGCACCGGGAAGCGCTTCTGCAGCGTCCTGCAGCAGCTTTGCCTCGTTCTCGATGTACTCGCTCATGGTAAGCACATTGTCGTCGCCTGCTTCAATTCCCATCATTGTTCAGCAAGAACAACACTGGATGTGGCTTGTGGTGTACTGCTTCAGATGAACGTTTTCATCAACAGCCAGTTTGCTTAGATTAGAAATCTCAAATTATGAACTGCACGATTCAGTTGAAGAAAATGTGCGATACGTGTAAAAGTCATAAACGGTGAAATAGATTCGATTACGACCAGTTATGATACCGGAGAACGGAAACCCGTTATAATCTGGGACAAGCGTATAGGTCTGGCTTCGTAGGGAAGGGAAGCAAAACAAAGTGAATTTGTCCGGAATGGTTCTGGTAAGCCTCAAAGGCAGTAATGTGTTTGTCAGATCGAGATGAACGGAGGAGGCACGAACGCTCTGCTCTGTCACTCTCGTTGCTCTGCAGGGAAGAAACAAAATGCTGCGCCATTATGATCGAACACAGATTTAAATTGAATTGGCCACATCAGTTCAATTGTATGGTGTGTTTTCTGACCTCGCAAACATTCAAACAAAATCACAGACTGTGCTCATGCAAATGCGGCACTGAGGCTTGCCATGAATGGTACTTGTCCTGCAACTTCTCGCAATGCACTGAGCACGATATTCGACTCGACATGTGGCAGTGGTAAACTCTTTGTCCTGGGCGGAATTTGTGACAGACATGCGGGGAGACAAAGTGGTGGATCACTTGGAACTAATCAAGACCAACCAAGGGTTTTATGAGAGTGCGACTTAAACAACTTGTGATCTACCAATGCAACTATCTCGAACACTCGACGTCCATCGGAGTTCGGAGAGCCATCGTCGAAAACTCTTCGTCCGCGCTCTCCTTCTCGTTTGACATTCCAAAGTACGGGATCGTGAGCTGCACATGGAGGATAAACGTTGTGCAGTTCGCAACCATGATGTACGCCAGCAGCAATTTCCAGGTCGGGATGTACGACGTGAGCGTGATGAACACGACCAGAACACCGCCTGGCCCGCAACCTCGAGCTTGCGATGTTCGACGGAACCGAGGGTGAACAAGTGCCAGAAGGAAAGGACGTACAGGTTGAATCGACCAAACACCATGACGACGAAGAAGAGACGGTGCTGCAGCGATCGAAAGATCTTGGCGGCGAGATCGAAGGGCATCGAGCCCTTGTGTATGTCGAATAGAGCGTGCCGAAGAATTTGGTGCTGATGGCGAAGAAGGGGAGGTGTTAGATGTCAGGGTCGTTCTCGGGCTCGTTGGTGACAATGTGGTGGACGTTGTGGGTGACCTCCACCGTCCTAAACTCAGCCCCCCAACCCGATTACGTTGGAGATCAGCATACCAAGGAGCTTGTCGGTTCGTCGGTGGTGAGAAATGGCATTGTGTCGATATGCAAATAAGTAATACAATGAAAGAAGTTCGAACGTAGTCAATTTGTTTTTGGTTGTGGCTGAAGAAACTGTGGTTGGCATTTCATTTTCGCGTCAGCATGTTCATTAGCACAGTTATTTTAAGTTTCGTATTCTTTCAGATGACCGATAAATGCGGTAATTTAGGAAAAGAGAACCACAACGGTCAAAAAGTAAACAAGCTAATCGGATTCAAAACGGAATTAACGCTCTGGTGAACACTTTTTCAGAGTTCAACCTGTTCCGCACTCAGGGACCCTTCAAGCCGACCCACTCGGAGCATACGAGTCTGGGTCCTCGCGCTCTGACTGTGATTGTTCAAGATGCCATAGAAGGCCTTGGTAGCGTCCTTGCCGTGATAAGCGTCAAGGATCTTGATTCCGCCAGGGTGCTCGTCCCGGAACTTGGAAATGTCCAGGATGTACCCGTCGAGAACGATCAAGCACCCGTTGCCGCCTGCGTCTGCTGCACGTTTGCGGAACTCCGCTACGCTGAGCTTGGGAAGAGACTCAGGGTCTGGTCCCCAAGGAAGCTCTTTGCGGAGCGCTGCGGCCTTTTGCTCCATCACTTGAACCTTGGCTGATTTGATTGTGAGTCACCAGGTATAGATAGTCATATTTGACCTACCCTTCTCGATCTCTGCTTGGTCCACAGTAAACAAGTTCCACGCAAGACCAAGCTTGCTCGAGATCCAAATCAACCACTTTGTGGGATCCCAGTCGAGAGGCTCGATGCCGTTACGGTAGTCCTTGATACACGTATAAGTATTCACGTTGACGAACAAATTTATTTGCGAATTACCTTGGGGAACTCATGGTGGAAGTTATGGTAGCCTTCTCCATTGGTCATCAGCGCGAGGAGAAGATTTCCGCGAGCAGACATCTCAGTGGAGTATAGTTGGTCACCAGTCCAGTGCGCAAAGCTTTCATGAGGAAAGTTAATTATTGCTTCAAGTGGTGCTGAAGTCATCGCAATCACACCTGTTAATGCAGAAAGTAACATGCCAGATGAAAACTCGAGCAATAAACCCGCCGTACAGATACGCGCCGACTGAACGATTCGCATGTTAATCAAATGGAAACCTCAAATTGGAACATCCAAACATACGTGCATCACCCCATGCGAATCCAATAATAGTAGGTGCAATGAAGCCGAACCCAAACGCAAGGAAAGGGAAGTATTTGTGTTGGAAGCGAACGACTAGAGGTAGATAGAATGCTCAGTTAATGTCCCGAAAAATCGTGTACCAAATCGATCAAGATCAGCTCACCAGGATCGGCGTTGAGATCCGAGGCGTCGATAAGTTTCATGCGTTGATAATGAGGCTTCTGGAAAATCCATCCCATATGGGAAAACCAAAATCCTCGCTTGGCATTGTAGGGGTCATGTTCGGTATCCGTAAATCTAAAAAGTATTCTAAGACATTGAGGTGACTAAACAGCGGCTTGTTACCTGTGGTGCAGGCGGTGACGAAGAACCCACCACTTGATACTGCCCTGGAATCCCAGGGTGCCCATAATTGCAAGTGCCAATCGGAGGGGTGGACTTGCATCGTACGCTTTGTGACTCCACAAGCGATGGTATCCCATTGTAATCCTTTGAAGAGTGTCAAACTGTGAGATGTAGCAAATATCACTACGCTCATGCTATACCCTAACGTAGCCAACTGCCAGCACCAATATGTCAGCCAGAGCGTCTCCGTCTTAGGCTTGTAGAAGAACCAAGCGTAGAGCGCCACGAGGTGAGTGAGAATCACAAATGCACCGTTGATCCACCATGCTTCAGCGGGCTCCTCCTTCTTTGGTTTTTGGACGTCCACGTTGGCGGTCGGCCGTGATTCTGTTTCTACTGACATTTCTTCCGTCTGCTATTCGTGTCTGATATCGGACGGTATGAGCAGAAATATAGCTGGATCTGGAGGAGTCACACGGGATAAACGGGAAAGCAGGAAATAATCACGTACATGGGGTGATCAGTGACGCTGGCTGACTGGCACTGTTTTGCTCCAGGATTGGCGAGATTGTGCCGGGGTCAAAGGAGCGGGCAAGCCACGGAGGCACGTGTAATCAGATGAAGACCCTTTTATCCGAACTGCCCCTATTGAATTGAATATGAAGGTTTGAGATCGCGAATGCCTGTGGGAGAACTCGCATCGCGGAAACGATAGCAGGATGTAGTACTTTCTTGGCGACTTGATCAGCTTCGCTGTGAAACGGAAGCTGGAGTGTGAGTCAACTGTGACGCAACGGTGTGGAAAAACGGGCATGGCGTGGGAGGCAAACAATTTGTTAATCTGCTCGTGGCGGACATGAATCAGACACCAGGGGTAAAGAGCAGATTGAAATCAGAAAATAGTCTGCTACTTCTAAAAGTTTGGAGCTCGAAGAAATAATATGGACCCAGGGAGTGAGTTTCTGTCCTGTCAACTAAAGCAATCTTCACGATGTCTCATTGCCATCCGGTTTGACACCTGCGTTGGTCTTAGCTCTTTCCCAATACTCTTTCAGAGCGTGTCCTTCCTCACCACCTTCCGGTTCCACAAACACACTTATCTCGCGTGCATTTGGCAACGGCGCACCATCCGGACTCACTGGAAGGACTTTCCATGTTCGACGTATGTAAAACGGATTATACCGCATATTTGACGGTGTTGTATAGATCGGTCGAGCCGCTGTGCCAAATACATTCGAATATCGCAGCACGAGCAGATACCCTTCTTTCGTGCGGACCTGGAAGATATGCGTTATATACGGTCGAAGGCTAGCATTCGACAGCAGAATCGGAAGCGCTGCCGCTCCAACCACTGTTAAAATGTGGTCTGCGTCAGAAAACACGCGATGACTCATCAAGGCTCCCAAACTGCCACATGGGTATCACAACCCCTGCCAACGCGAACGAAGTGCTATCAATGGCAACCAAGATTCCGGTGGATTGAGTGCAGTCTTCCAATGAACTTGTTTTGGGAGCTCTCGAAGAGGAGGTAAGCATTCTTTCCGAGATGTCCATCGAGGGAAGGCTATTGCCTGTCAGCCGAAGACGAAACGACTTTGACGCCTGGTACTACTTTTTTGGTTGATTTGAATCTTATGCCGCCGGGCGAACCGCCTAAGCAAAGCGAACGCCGAACAATTGGTGCATCACGAAATATTGAGGTTGTTGGCGTTTGTTGGTCAAAGCCACATGATATTGGAATGTGACCTACTTCAATCGCAGATACAATCAACAGGAGCGAGGCGATCAGCAAGAGCGTGAAGCTTCGAATAATAATCCTCCAGGTTTAGCTCAGTTTCTTGTGTTATATATCATAGATATAGAGAACCGGAGACAGCAACACCGTAATCTGGCAGTCCGTTTGCAAGTTTGGGCATCAGTATGGGAGATATTGCAGAAATCAGCGTATGTAGTAGAGCATGTCAGTAATTGATGTTCATAGGAGTGAAAGATATTCCTGTTTCAGTGGGTGATGTGAACGCGAGATCAGGCATTGTCTGAAATCGGCCCTTCTTGAGCAGCAAACATCCTAGGAAGATGGAGTTCAGTATCGAAAACTCGAATCTCATGTCGATGAAATGAGCACGTGCATTTTTCAAGAACGGTCGAGCAACTTTACAAGGTGGTTCCAGGTCAATGCTTACGTCCAGCAGATCCACTTCGCTCCAAGCAAGCTGCTGTATGAAATCTTAATCTCTTCATAATTCGTTACTCATGCAGCCTCTCAGTTGCTGATCGATGCTCAGATAGATGATCTGCTACAAGAACTTGGCCCAATTATAACCAGCGTGCATGAGTTGCCTGTGAACGGACGGATGCAGTTCTATTACTTAATTTATCTCACCTTCGCTCCACTTAGAAGTGAGTTCTTGCAGACTTACATGGATGACCTTTGTTTTTAAAAGTCGCACCTTCGAAGATCATTTGAAAAACATACGAATTGTCCTGGAACAATGCATCAAGATACTTAAGGTTCGCCCTGAGAAATGTCTTTCCTTTCATCCGGAAGTTGAAATTCTAGGCTGTGTCATCTGCAAACAAGACATCAAACCTCATCCCAACAAACTCAAGAAAAATCACCGAGTCTCCCTGCACCAAGAACCAAACGGATGTTCGCGCTTTCAGTAACCTTGTTGGATTTTTTCGACGCCATATTCAGAATTATTCTGATATCATCAGCCCACTTACAACCTTTTGAAGTAAAAACAAGAAATGGGATTTGACTGATGCTTGTGAGAGGGCATTTCTCAGTGCCAAAGAAGCTGTATCGAAAAAAGTCATTTTAGCTTACGCAAACCTGAACAAGGAATAGACCATTTGCAGAGATGCTAGTCTCGTTGGTCGTGGCGCTGTCCTCGCTCCCAACTCTCTCTCCGTGTCCATACCACAGCCTCAACCGCTGCTATTAGTGCAACTTCCACTCTCGTCAAAGCTAGTCAACAACCTGATGTATGTTCTCACACGGTACAGTATACACTAGGTGCTCATGGTCCTATTGTTAGATGCAATCTAGCAGCAGTGATGTTTCTGCAACGGACTGTGATGAGTTTGTTCAACCAGGTATCTCTGCAACCACTCCTAAATCTGCCCCTGGTGAGCTTCTCACTACACGTGAACATCCTAAATCTGCCCCTGGTGAGCTTCTCACTACACGTGAACATCCTAAATCTGCCCCTGGTGAGCTTCTCACTACACGTGAACATCCTAAATCTGCCCCTGGTGAGCTTCTCACTACACGTGAACATACCCATACCGAGGAGTTCCTCTGCGACGCGTTTGGGGTTGCGGGCCTCCCGGCTGCTGGCCAAGAAGGGGTTGACATGGTTCTTCGCATTCTGCAAGGCACTGTCAAGAGAGATAAGAACAGCCTCAACAATGACAGTTACGAAGAGGACCTCGCCAACGTACATGTAACACCCCTTCACGATGAGGACCGCATGAACAACCCTCTGATTCAGAGCACCATAGCTACAGGAAACCTTAGGCGTAAGCTTCCTTCATCTGGACTGCTGAACGTATCTCAATGATCAAATAGTTGAACCTATCTGTTTTCTTTCCTGCAAGCTCAAATATGCTGAACAGAGATATTCTGCAGTTGAATGAGACCTGTTAGCAATTGTTTACGCCTTACATAATTTCCACAAATATTAGTTGAGCAAACAATTCACACTCAAAACTGATAGTTCAGCTATTATCTGGTTGTTCAAGAAGCCTGAGCCTGTCAACGCATCATGCAACTCCAAGAATTTCCTCGCAACTTTTTTTTCATCTCGCTGGAAAGCATTGATGATACGTTTTCTTTGATATCGACTTGTCCAAAATGATGAAAATGATGATTCAGTGTCTGCTATTGTTGCTATGGTCGAGAAGAAGATAATCTTCACAATGTTGTTTGCTACTCTCTCATCTTTTTCTCTACATCAATCAGACCTGACTTACTGGTTCCCTGGACTTTATCAAGTATGAGTATCCTTATCAAAGCGATTAAAATTTGCGAAGTTTATGCATACATACCTGATGTTTCTTATCTCTGTTTTGTATCATGCACAGCTGAAAGCTGCGGCAGTGAAAGAAAGGCGATCCGTGAGGAATTCCATGATGTCATGGAGACATGGGCCACAAATCTACTTGGAAACGTTTTGCATTGTCAGTGCTGGTGGCCAAAGGCTTATCCTGAGATGAAAGCTAACCTTTAATATTGCCATACTCATAAGGCGTTTGACTGTCATCCCCTCAAGAAAGACCATGAACGCATACATTCCTGAATTGGTTCCTTTTCTTTTCCATACTTGGCAAATTGACTTCTTAACACTCACTAAGACTGTCCAAGGAAATCACTACCTTCTTGTTGGTGTTGAATGCTCCGAAAGATTTCCCTTAGCAATCGCCTATAAAAGCGCTGACTCAGTCACCACTGCTGCATTCATCTGTTCTGATATTTTCTGTGTTTTTGAACCCCTCAAGTTATTCAATCTGATAATGGTTCTCACTTTGATAATGCCTTGATTGAAGAACTACTGAAGTAGTCAATGTTCATCATGGTTTGGGGACATACAATGGTTGTGGTCTCGTGAGCTTATCGGCAACCTTGGTGACTGAAACTTATTACTGTCTCTCATCTTTTTCTCTACATCAATCAGACCTGACACCACAATTTGGGCTGGAACAGTCCGTCATGTTCATTGTGCTTTGTTTTCCTTCAATATATAGCAGTGTCCAACACGAATCAAAATGGCTCCATTCCGAATTGTATAAATATCTCGTATCTTAAACATACTGGGAATAGTGCTACATCACAGTCGGCTTAAGCTTCAGTGATCTTGTCCAACTTTTGAGCCAGCAGTGCTTTGCAGATCAATTTAAATTTGACTCCACATCTGATAACCAACTGCATGGGAGGAAACACAACATTCAGAGATGGACGAAAGCCTGCAAAGGTGGAAACACGTTTGAGAATCCAATTGGGTTGGAAGGCCTCACAAGGAGACTGTGCTTATGACAAATCATAGCAAAACATCAGAACTCACTTTGGAAGAGACTAGTCAAGCAACTTCATCGTCATCGTGTAATGGGAGTATGAAATGCCCCTTGACATTATTGAGTGGGAAAGTGGGATGGATGAACAAGTGCTTTCTGGTAAATTTGATGATTATGTCACTCTGTCAAATATCAGCAATCAAGCGATGTTCTTTGAACTCACAGCAGCCCAGCATACATCTATTTACAAGCTCTGTTTTATTCCGTTAATATTTCAATTAGATCATACAGAGTTCAATTGCTTGATAAGCCGCTGAAGTCCCATGTCAAATAACTCTGCTCGGATAGGCATTTCAGGAGTGTAGAATGGATTCTTCATAACATAGTCAGCGTAAACCTCGTACACTCTCCTCAAGGCAGCATCGACGTTCTGGTGGTTGGGATCGGCCGCTAACAAGAATTTTGTTCCTCAAATCGAGCATGAGTCCAGTCTCACTCAGAAAAACGATTTACGCACCAGTTGCCGTCTGGAAACAGTGGAGTTTGAAGGTGTCAGCCTGCAGCATTTCAATTCCGGTTGAATTAGGGACAGGGCTGATTCTCGATGTGATCGCATGGACCCTAATGAGAATTTGGTGTAAGATTCTCTGTGTCTTCAAGCTTCAATTGGACTCACCCGTGGAATGTGCCCGCAAGCACAAGGTACTCGTTTGTGGAAAGTTTTGCCAGCCCCTCCGCGAACTCCTTGTTATAGATGAGACCGCCCGCCTGGACGTATCGTAAATGATAAGTGAACAATATCGTGCCTCCTCATTCCCGGTCGTTACCTTGTTGATGATGAATACGCTGTAGATGGTCATAGTGCTTGTGGTTGTTATGGTTGTGGCTTATTGCGAAAGCCCTGAATCTTTGGTCACAGACAGTTAGTTGCTGGAGCGCAGGCATGCAGCGAAAATCTACCAGAATAATGAATTATTGATTATCATGTTATAGCACTTCGAAAAGGTTGTTCGTGCGTTTCAAAATTATTACACAAATCCAGATGCGAAGAAACGACTTCTCGGATCCCAAATTCCAAATCCCACCAAGCGACAGTTACTTCTTACGTCGGACGGTAATTTGATGTGGTTGAGATGGCTTAAAATGCAATGCCCACCTTATCAACCAGATACTGGCAGATCACGTTGCGCCGAACCTCTTCGATGGTGTGAGCTTGAGAGTATTGAAATCATCTTGGTTGACGAGATCAAAAAGCTTCCCGTCACGGAAGGAGATATGTACAAAATGAGAAGCACATTGTGCAGGTTGTCAGAGACTGGTACTACGAAATAAATTGCAAGAAATGCAATGATTGAGTTCGTTTTGAAGGGAAGGCCATAGAGGGAAGCCACATATGGACCGATCCTGAGAACACTTGACCAACTCTTCCACAGGGTCCCATTCGAGCAGCGTTAGTAGAAAGAAATGAAGACTGGAACGTAGTTGTTAACCATTACTGTTCAACAGCGGCTCAATTCAGGTGCTCGTTTCAGGGCCCGATTGCTGGCATATGACATTGCACAAGCTGGTTCGATAGTCGAGTCACATTTAGACGAAAGCATACTGACGTCATTGTTTTGGTGCTGCCGAGATTCGCATGCAAATGTCAGTTGTATCCTCAACTATGTATTTGCTGTTCCTAAAGT
Source organism: Cladochytrium replicatum (assembly GCA_025526935.1). NCBI lineage: Eukaryota > Fungi > Chytridiomycota > Chytridiomycetes > Cladochytriales > Cladochytriaceae > Cladochytrium > Cladochytrium replicatum. The sequence continues at coordinate 562,029 of JAHLKD010000007.1, read as the reverse complement.
GTGGGTGATGTTCAGGAAACCAGTACGTACATGTCCGATAACAGCGCCTGATATAACAGCCCCTACACTTTTTTTTCTTCTATTTTTTCCATGCTTAATGGAAGTTTGACAGCTCGCACATGATAGTCGTGCATGCGTTCTTTCCCACCATCATAACAACAAATGATGAATGAACACTATCCAACAACGATCGCTCGCCCCAGTGGCTCTGCAGCACACCTTGTTATCAACATGATACTGGATCACGGCCTCTCTGAGCATCGCGAGCTCAGCCGTCTCTACCATCGGATTCCATCTGTAAGATGATCTTTGAGTGCTGGAGCGGCTTTTGAGCGTTTCCGCATTCTTGAGCACCCGAAGTCATCAAATTCTAAGCATGGAAAATTTTCTACGCTTGTTTAATGTCTAACACACTGTTTTTTCCATTAGATATGTTCCTACCGTTCTGATATCTCCTGAGGCCGTCTGATCTGGCCACGGTCGCTCCAGCGCCTTTGGATCTGGTACTTTTGTCTCAAGAAGAAGCTGGAGTGGAAGATTTACAACAGGATGAGCGGATGATCACTGTCGCGGACATGAACTTTAGCGAGCTCCAAACCATCGTTGAGGAGAACACCAACCAATTAGACGAGGTCGTCGCTGTGAGCCGTACTGTGACCAAAAAAAGTCGCCACGGTCGTCAATGTGAGCCGTACTGTGACCAAACTACTCCTGCAGCTGTGCCCCTTACCATTACCTGTTGTGACCTGGAAACCATCACTAAGAAAACCAACCAAGTCGAAGTTTTCGCTGTGAGCCCTAATGTGATCGACGAGGTCATCGCCATGAGGCCTACTGAGAGCACCAAAGTCGCAAACGTCTGAAGATGAACAAATCGTCATATTCGTCTCGGCAATTTTCCCGTCCAAGTCGCGCTAGATACTCGCATCCGATGGATGGTTGCGGTTGAGTGCGTTGAGCAGGTTCTCTGTACCGATACGCACGCGACCTTCGAGCTCGAGCTTCTGACTGATTTGACGGATTCGGTACTGGAACTTTTCATTTGTTAAAGGTGTGTCAGCACGAAGTAAGTCTGCAAAGAAAAGAGGCGTTCTTCCAAAAGGAACTCTCGCTGTGCACCCCTCTGCGACTGAAAATGAACAATTCAGTATCGAATACAACAAACAAGGGACCCGGAAGAGCCCTCTGCTCGCACAAGTCGTGTCAACTTCAAGACAAAACAATCGTCAGCGGAAAGCCGCAATGTGGCGAAAGAAGACAACGAGCAAAAAAGGCCAAAGTGGCAACTCCAACTCAACAAAAAAAGTCTAACCCTGTGTCAAAGATCCCCACAATGCCTTGCCCAAATAAAACGCCAATGCTGGAACCAAGAACATGAAGACCGCATCCGTGCCATCTGTGTCAGAGAGCAAAACTGCATCCAAGCCCAACAAAGTGACCCCACTTATTCAGCAAACTCAAGCGTTAGCAGCAGAGGATGAAACCCGACCTGCATCTGTTGACGAGGCAAAAAAAGCAGAGGCCAGTCCCCCTCTGCACATTCCGAGCCGCTCGGTACGATGGAACGCACTCAGCCTGTCTTGATCAAGCCAGAAGTACAGCGAAAGCGTCGGAAACCACCCCTCATCAAACCGCCGACGTTCATCTACGCTGTCCTTCGCACGCAGGCTCAGCAAGGCAACCCACGATGCCCAAACTTTCGCGCGAGTTTACGGTAACCAAAAATCGGAAAGGCTGCGAACGTGGACAAGGAGATCCTGGGTACCAAAACGGAAATGCACGACAACGCGGACAATGTTACTGAGAAAGATGAGTCTGCTTCCAATTTGAGTGAAGAGATACGCAGTGACATGGACGTCAACAGGGACAGCGTGCACAACATGATTCCTGCTTTGGTTAGAGACAAATCTTTTACTCTAGATGACGGTTACCTTCCCGAGGAACTAATCCATCATGCATGATATGTAACAAATTTTGCAAAACCACTCTATGTCTTGGCGACAAAGCTCAAGATGCCAGCGCGATAAGTTCGAAATCTCATTCAGATCATAAATGATGCTTCCTTTGGTTCATTTATATTTTCTTGTTCTTTTAATACAACTCTGGACATTTCCATTGCCGTTTGCGGCAACAGACATGTGGTTAGCAGATCATAGTAAGTCTCCGCAGCAGAGTTGAGTTGCTTACGAGTATATTCAATTTACAGTCCGCCCAAAATCACGAAGCTGTACACTCATCGCTTCAAAGTTCAAATCCTCCCAGAATTAAAAAGTGAATAAAGGAATTTGGATGTCCACAAAGGTCCATTTCAAGTGATCCAGTTGAACACATGAATTATTGAAACACAGAAAAGTGGCCACACTGGTTGGGCCAAAGCGAAACGTTGTAGCGATCTTTTTTAAGACTGCTGAGGCAACTCATGCGGAACCTTGCCCGTGGTATGGTATTCTCTCAGCAAAGTGTCCACCTCCTCAAGGGCTAGTGGCTTAACGTCCGCCAGCCTCTTGATGACCTCCGTAATCTTCTTGACTTCATCATCGCTAATCGATAGGTTCAGCTGCTGCACACGGTTCTTGACAGCATTCCAGCCAGTCAGTCTGTGACCAATGCTGACGTATCGGGTCATGCCAAAGTCCTCGGGGTTGAGAATTTCATATGTCGACGGGTTGTTGAGGATGGCTTTGGCGTGGATACCGGCCTTATGTGTAAATGCGCAGTAGCCGGTGATGTAGTTGTTGAACGGAACCTGGACCTGAACGGCCTCTGCGACGTAGTTCTCGATCTCACGGAGAAGCCCAAGGTTGTACTTTCCGGTGATATAGTCGCGGTCAGCGACGTACATGCGAGCAGCGAGACCACCGAGGGGAGTGATACCGTTTCGTTCGCCGATACCGAGGACTGAGGTGTCAATGTGAGTCGCACCGGCTTCCAATGCTAGTAATGGAAATGAGTTAGATTTTCAAAATTAAAATTATGTCCTAGGACTCACCAGCGTATGCATTTGCGATAGCGCATCCGGTGTCGTTATGGAAGTGGCATTCAATATCGCAAGAAACAACGTTTCGCAGTGTTCGCACGAGATCGTACACCTGGCGAGGGTTGGCGCAACCGACAGTGTCGGCAATACCCACACGCGTGACACCGAGCTTGTCAACGAGACGGTAGAGGTTCAAAAGGTCGACAAGGTCAGAACGGAAAGAATCTTCCGATGAAAATCTGACTTCAAGACCCTTGGATTTGATGAAGTTAATAACTTCGGTCGCCTGCTTGGCAATGTAGTCCATGTCCTTTCCATGCGAAAACTCGCGCAAGTAGGACGATGTTCCGATGACGACATCCAAACCATCCACACCAGTCTCGACAGCGATTCGCGCATCGTCCATGTGGCATCGAACGTGTGTGAGAATCTTTTATGACGAAATGTTGAGTAGCTGGACGTTTTTCGAGACCAAATTGCAATACCTTAGCCTTCAATCCGAGCTTGCAGATCGCCTCGCAATCAGCACGAGATTGCTCAGACGCAGCAGGCGATGTGAGCTCAATGTACTCAACACCAAACTCATCCAACATCTTCGCGATCTTAATTTTGGTCTCGGTGTCGAAGAAAGCATTTGCAAACTGTTCTCCCTCTGAAAAGAAGGGCGAATTTAGGAACGAATAACCATTTGAAAAGCCATTTCCACCCACCTCGCAGTGTCGATTCGATAATAGAGAAGTTGTTTACTCTCGAAAGCTCATCTTTGAACTTGGGAGTATAGATTGAGCCGGCGTGATGGCTAGGGGCCTTTCCATGTTGGAGATCTTGGCCGGGAGGCGGTGGTGGGGACTTGCTCCTATTGAACGAGTGTAAAGACGCGGAGAAATGCGATGATTCAGAAAACCTACCTTCTTCGCTTGTTTGCAGACGATCCGTTGTTCGAAGCCGATCCGTTTGTTGGAGACATGATGTTTAGGGTCCGACGGGAAGTGTGTCAGTGTTGTAAGTGGCTGCTAAGCAAAAAGCGGGGGTACGTTTGAGCTTAAAAAAGGGAGCGTAGCAAGCAAAGATGGAGCAAATGTCTGATTCAGTGGTGGGTGATGAGATCACAGATGTACACGTGAGAGACACGTGTGAGCTGATGGAGCATGACACCACGTGAAAGCGACTGACATCATTGTTATACTTTCCATCAAAATGTATTATTTTTCACACGACCATTCCCCTAGAAATCATCTGCGGCCTGAGAAAACCATGCCCGGATGGCTGCCCCCCCTGCCGATCTCCGTAACGTGTCGATTGTAGTTTCCTGGGTTATTGAGCACGAAAGCGAATTCGTTCTACTGCTCATTGTGATCGAAGAGGTGGAGCATATTGGACTTTCTAAATTCTTTGTGAACCAAGCATCATTAGGTTTTTTTCCCGATGACAAAAGTGAACCCACCACAGGTGTTCGAGCAAATGCCAAATGAGTTGATATTCTTAGCGGCGAGATGGATAGTGGTCGTGCAGTCAATTGTGAATGTGCTGCTTTCGGTATTGATTGCACATTGCGGACTGTATGCGAAGTCGCACGTCCAAGAATGCGACAGACCAACATTGACATCGCCGTTCCCCGAAAAAGACCGAAAGGCTGTGTACAGGCACGTGACACATCCATCTGTCATCTTCGACTGTTGTTTTTCGAGTGATATAACACAAAACAGTCAGATCGTTTTTGGGCAGTCATTAAGACGTGATTTCCTCCGGTCTTAGATCCTTCCTGGTTCCATGATCTCTCCGATGCTCTTCTCGGCTTTCGGGGCCACTCGACAAGCAAATATGCTGTTCAGCCATGTTAAACGGAGCATGAGCACCGCATCAAAGCCGCTCCATTTCAAAACCTTGAAGGACTACAGCGTTCCGCAGATTCTATCGCTATTGCGCCGATCACTCGAAATCAAGGCTCTCATTGCCTCATCAACTCCACGGCCACAGCTGGGAGGCCAATTGCCAATCGACCTGCGAGGGCGGACGATGGCGATGTTGTTTTCAAAGAGGAGCACCCGAACGAGGGTTTCTTGTGAAAGTGGGTGGGCTTTCTACGGCGGGAGCACACTATTTTTGGGAAAGGATGATGTTCATTGGGCTGGGGGTGGAGAACCTCTGAGCGACACTGCGAAAGTGATGTCGAGTATGGTTGACTGCATTGTTGCTCGTGTAGACGGGCACGAGGTCATTGAGGTAAGAGAGTCGAATGCTTCCTGCGTTTCTTACAACTCACTTCGATTTCAGACGGTTGCTGAACACTCAACTGTACCAGTGATTAATGCTCTGAGTGATAAGTACCATCCTCTCCAACTCCTTGCCGATGCCGTTACTCTTTACGAAACGTTCGTGCCAAATGCACACCTACTTGCCTCAACTCCGTCAACACCACTCCCGCACCTTCCACCAATCCACGTCGCCTGGGTCGGCGACGCCAACAACGTCCTGAACTCGATTCTCTTGACGCTTCCCCGAATCGGGGCGCGTGTGACAGTCGCAACACCCAAAGGCTACGATGTAGATCCCGACGTTCTCGAGTACGCAAAACAGAATTCACCAGCTGGATCCATTGAGTACTTCCATAATCCTAAAGATGCGATTCATGGCGCAGATGTCATTGTGACAGACACCTGGATTTCGATGGGTATGGAAGCTGAGAAGCAGAAGCGTCTGGCGGATTTCAAAGGTTTCAGGGTAACAGAGCAGATGGCGAAGGAAGGTGGAGCGAAACCTCAGTGGAAGTTTATGCACTGCTTACCACGGAAGCAGGAGGAGGTTGACGACGAGGTAGGCGATTACAGTAATATGGACGAATCAGGGGGTAGTGCTGACATATCTCACAGGTGTTTTACAACCCGACCCGCTCGATCGTGTGGCAAGAAGCGGAAAATCGGAAATGCACCACGATGGCAGTTTACGAGTTGCTCATGTCGAAACATTTGCGCAAATAGTTTGTCCCACGTTCCGCCGATTGAGGCAGCCGCTACAGCGAATAGATGTTGAACATCTGGGCTAAAATATATATCCGTTTTGTTCTTTGTATGTAAATTATCAATTCACACCGTCCTCTTGATCATCTCTTCGAGCTTATACTTGTCCGCACCCACCATCTCCGCTATTCTCTTCCCGTGCTTGTAAACATGAAACGTGGGCATGGCACGAACGTTCGCAAGCTGAGCGACGCCAGGAACCTGCGCCCAACAATATCAATCAACGAATTGGTCATAATTTTGTGGTTGCACCTCATCAATGTCAACTTTGATAAACGTAGCAGGAAATCGTGACGCAAGCTCTTGATATTTCGGAAGGATCAAGTCGCAAGGACGGCACTGTCCAAAAAAAGTCAAAAACATAAAACCACCTTGTCTCTTCGCAAAATTTGCCATTACCCAGCTTGCAAAGAAGTCTTTTGAAGATACGTAAGATCAGTCATTGATCTAAAGTTTGGGCCTATTCCAAGTGCACAAACCTACGACGACTGTTTCCGACCCAGCCAAGACCGCCTGGTACCTCGCCATAGACCGCACTTCCTCAACGGGACCAACCATCTCTCACAGCCACTCCACCCACAACCCGTGAGACCAGAGCAACACAGAGCATTCGGAGGAGGATCCGAGTCGCCTCATTCGTGTGACGAGACAATCCAATAGAGGTCGGGACGGAGTTTATTTCATTGGCATTACCGGGGCAACGAGCGTATTTGCCACTTTGTCTCCTTTGGAATCCTTGGTGAACGATCTGAGGTGCATTTCGTCCGGTGAGTAACGCATCGCAGCGTGCTCTTCTGCTGCATGGAAAGCCCGAGGGTGGCTCGATCGGGACTTTTAAAGGACCTCCACTGCACTACTGACTTGCGTTCCATTAGCAATCGACCCATTGCACCCTCTGGAGTAGCCACTCGATCAAAACATGTCGACCTCAAAGGTAAACCTCACTCAACGAAATTGTATGCACTTGGCTTTAAGTCTCGTTTGCCAAGGCCAACATCGACGAGCAGATTGCGAAAATCGAAGCGGAGATCCGCAAAGAGCAGAACCTGAGAGCAGGTTCTCTGAAATTATGGGAGCAGATTAAGAATACTCCGCTTCGAGGTGAAGCAGAGGCGAAAATTGAACAGGCCGACCAGAACCTGCGCTATCTCACTGAACAGCTCAGCCGACTCCAGCTGAGAAAGAGCGAGCGTGATTCTGTTGGGCCAGCGGGATCCCCGGCGGGAAACACATCTCCGCCAACGCTTAGGGGTGTGCGCATTAATGAGGAGCCAACAGTAATAAACCCGACAATGGGCTCGAATCATGCAATGTTGAGCTCTACAATGGGATCCATGATGAGCATGGGTGGGGGTTACGGAGATTTTGGAGATGGAAAAGCAACCATCTTCGGTACGTTTTGTTGTGAACGGATTTTAGTGAAGGTCTAACAGGGAGCCTCTTTTCTTTGCAGACTTCCTTCGTGCCGACACACCTTTAACAAATGAAAAGTTCCAGTACCGAATCCGTCAAATCAGTCAGAAGCTCGAGCTCGAAGGTCGCGTGCGTATCGGTACAGAGAACCTGCTCAACGCACTCAACCGCAACCACCCATCGGATGCGAGTATCTACCGCGACTTGGACGGGAAAATTGCCGAGACGAATGCTCGCGAAGCTTTCCTCAAGAAGGCGATGCAGAAGTACCAGAAATACGTCGTCAACGATGACGAGGAAGAAGAACTTCATGGTACAGATTCTACTTGTTTCATTAAAATTGCTAATGAGAAGTTGTTTGAAGACATTCGCGTTAAGCGCACCGGTCGGCTCCGTATTCGCATGGCTACCGCCACGAACGTACCTCGCACCCCGAACGGCGAAATCATTGCAGTCATTCGAATTGATGGAAACCGCAAGGCGATGACTAAGCCAGCTCGCGAGAACTGGAACGATGTCTTTGATATCCAGGTGGACAAGGCGAGCGAAGTCGAAATTTCAGTGTACGACCGTTCCGGTCCGCTCCTTGGGCTGGTTTGGTTCCGAATTGCGGACTTGGAGGATGACCTCAAAGCGCACTACGGACCGAACTATGAAAGCGCAGATATCAGGGAGTCAAAGCTTAACCTTGAGCCTGAGGGAGTGCTCATTGCAAAGTTCAACTTTGGTACCACGCTATTTATATCCTCTTTGGGAGACCTTCGCTCACTGCTGTTTAACAGTTGTCGTGGGTCGTACGAAAACGGAGAAGGATAAGGTCTTCCGTCGTAATGCCGTTCAGAAAATCTATCCCAAGAACGGTCACAAGTTGATTGCACAGCAGTTCTACCAACCCATGCGGTGCGCCGTCTGCACTGATTTTTTGATCGTTGGTTATCAATGTACAGGTAGGACTTACTTGGGTTTGTTTTTGGCTCGGCTTGACGGTCCTCACCTTCCGCGAAGAATGTCAATATTTGTGTCATGCAACTTGTTATCCGCGGGTTCTCACGACTTGTACAAACATGGTAACGTCACGCACTTCGCTCTCGTATTTCTTCCTGATTATCAATCTTTTCCCGATAAACACAATAGGGAGAGACTAAACTGAAGTACAATATTCCCCATCGTTTCAAGGACCAAACCATTATTTCACCAACATGGTGTATGCACTGTGGTTACATGCTTCCCCTTGGGCGTCGCGCAAAAGTGTGCTCTGAGTGCAACAACGCGTGCCACCGGGACCATGTTCAACACGTACCAAACTTCTGCGGCCTCCAGCCCGAAATCGCATCAACCTTGTTCTCCGCCATCGAAGAGCTTGAAAGGCGAAAGGAAGAAGCGGAAGCCGAAAAGCTTCGAAAGGGTGCGGACGAAGCCCCCACTCCTCAGATGCCCGGTTACTCAGGTACGCCTGTGTATACCACCAGCCCGTCCTTCGGGACCCAAAATCAGGACCAGCAGCCATATTCACCTGGCAAGCCTGTGATCCCTATGCCTCCCATCCCGATACGGTCGGAGTCCCTGGGCGAAAGTGATGGGTCTCACACACATCCTCCCCCTTTAGTAACACAACCGCAACCGTACGAGCATGCTCCGATGCATATGTCGCCGGCGCAGCCGACCCACCCGATCACGCAGATGCCGACTATGCAGATGCCGATGCCGCAGTTCCCTGCGTCGCCTCAGCAACCTGTAGTCCCGCTCTCGCAATACCAGGTTCCTCAGCAGCAGCCGGCGCAATACCCGACCTTGCCGAGCCCGCCTGTTCAGGCTCCTCCTCCGACAGTTGTACCCACCCCGGTTGCAAAACCGCCTGCACCTGTCGCGGCACCAGCGTCGCCTCAGCAGCCGCCGCCGCAGCCCGCACGCCCGGCCATGACGCCTCAGCAGGCAGGACGGTTTGGAGGGTATGGACGTCAAAGCAGCAGTGCGACGATGGTTGTTGCGCAGCCACTTGTCAAGATTGGGCTTGAAGACTTCCACTTCCTTGCTGTACTGGGTCGTGGTGCATTCGGAAAGGTCATGTTGGCCGAAGAGAAGAAAACGAAGGCACTGTATGCCATAAAGGCGCTTAAGAAGGAGTTCATCATCCAGAATGATGACGTTAAGAGGTTATGTGACTGAGAACCATGAGGTGGGCCTGTAGGACTGACGGCTCTTTTTTTAATAGTACCCGCTTGGAGAAGCGCATCTTCCAAATTGCGTCCGATACTCACCACCCGTTCCTTGTGAACCTGCACTCTTGCTTCCACACCGACACACGACTTTACTTTGTGATGGAATACTGCTCAGGTGGTGACTTGATGTGTCACATCCAAGAAGCGCGCCGGTTCGATCGCAAGCGGACGTTCTTCTATGCTTGCGAAGTCTTGCTAGTGCTGGAATATTTCCACAAGAACAACATTGTTTACAGGTGAGGAGCAAATTCGGTCACACCTAAGTGTGCTGAATTTGAGTTTATTCTTCAGAGACTTGAAGTTGGATAACATTTTGATGATGTCGGATGGTCACTTGAAAGTGGCTGACTACGGCATTTGTAAGGAAGGCATGGGACACAACCAGCAGACTCGCACGTACTGCGGTACGCCGGACTACATGGCCCCGGAGATTTTGATGAACCATCGTTACACACGTGCTGTTGATTGGTGGAGTTTCGGTGTACTCATCTATGTTATGCTTATGGGCAAGGTGAGAAAGAGCGGAGGAATTGCATTTCGTGTGCTGATTTTGCCTCTGTTACGCAGTACCCCTTCACTGGAGAAGATGAACATGAAATTTTGCAGCGTATCCTGGAAGACTCGATCGAGTACCCGAGCAATCTTCCAGTGGACACATTAGACTTGTTGAACAAGGTGATTGTTCAAAATTTATCGCATTTTCTCTTTCTGATCAAGGTGACCGTAGTTAATGACGAAGAATCCTGCACGTCGGCTGGGCGGAGGTCGCGCTGACGCGCAGGAAGTAAAGAACCATCCCTACTTCAAGGAGGCGAACTGGGATGCCATTTTGGCGAAACAGGTTCCACCCCCATGGAAGCCCACTATTGTGAGTTTCAATTTCTGCTTTCCAAGATGGGATTGGATCCTGAAACATCATTTTTTTTCCCAGCGACATGAAAGGGATATTTCGAACTTCGATTCGGAGTTCACCCGGGAGAAAGCAGTGTTGACTCCGATTAATTCGACTCTTTCGAACGGAGATCTGGAGGAGTTCAAGGGTTTCAGTTACACATCGGAATGGGCAGTAAAGATGCGAAGTGAAGCGAAGTAGATTCGCATTCGATATATTGGATAAAGGTTCCATATGCTGAGCTAAGACTGCTATGAAATGCTTTTAAGTTGTTGTTGCAATAAGGATTTTTCATTAGTTTTTGGTGTATCACTCTGTGCCACACATCTGACAGTCGCGGTCTGACGGACCGACAAACCACCTGTCAAATGCAGAACATTAAACTGTCGAACCCTCAGCACTTTCCATTTTCCAAATCTTGCAAAGCAGTATCACACCATGGCAGACGAACAACAAAGACCAGTACACAAAGGCGTTGTTATGCTGAGAGATAGCGAAACAGATGGCGCTCACCAACAGATCACCAGGCTCGCATCCGTACCCAAATCACCCGTTGTTATGCAGTTTGTGCACTCGCCACAGATCGAGTATATCCCAGTATCGCGACCCGCTACACCACAAATCGTGCATCCCGGAGTGGGGCCAAACATGGTTGTCGTACCTATTGCACAGTCATGGCCATCAGCCCCTTCTTCTGTTGCGGCAGGCTCGCAAGATTCTAAGGAGAGACTGCTTTCACCAACGTTTTCTGTAGCAATGCGCAATAATCGTAGTAAGCAACGGGAAGAGAGACTAATTGTTATTCAAAAGCTAAAGGTGTTGCATTGAAGATCGAAAAGCGACGAAACGAGCGGTTCCTATTTTAACCTGGGTGCTGGTTGCCCTCGCTGCCCTGATTGTATCCGGCGTCGCCGTTGGCATCGTTATCTCCCTAAGATCCAACGTATCCTCATCCACTGAATCTTCGCTCGACTCCAATTCCACCACAACCACAACTACCGAAGAAACCACCACGTTCACAGCTACTTCAACAACCACAACTTCCCGCCCTGCTCCTTCTCCAACCCTCGCGATCACGCAAGCTTCACGGGTCTTCAAGCCGGCCTCATCCAACCAGGGTAACGTGATGTCTCTAACACTCAGCTCGAACGGCACACGCGTGGTCGCAGGCTACCGAACTGGCGCGCTCCAGATCTGGGACACGGCGTCGGGCAACTCGGTTTCCGTCGCGCAGGTCGGGTCGAATGCGACGGTCGTGTACGGGTTAGATGTAAGCCCTGTAGGTGACGTCGTGTACGCTGGGAGCGACGACGGCATGATGCGCGCGTACGAGATTGGGGACTTGAGCAAAGCGGTGAGATCATTCACACATCCGCAGGGTGTGACGAGCGTGACGTGCACTGGGGACGGGAAGAGCGTTTTTACGGGGTGCATGGACGGGATCGTGAGGCAATGGGACGCGACTACGGGATTGGTGGTGAGGACTTTTGTTGGGCATTCAAGTACTGTTTGGGGCGTTAAGATATCCACCGACGGGACGGTAAGCTAAAAAGAGACCAGGTGCAATATGTAACGTAAGGCTCATTTCACTTATTTACAGACACTGTTCACCGCGAGCCAGGACCAAACAGCACGAAGTTTCTTGATAGCCACAGCTGCACCTCTGAGAACGTACACGGGCCACACGGGAACACTCATGGACCTCGCAGTCTCCCGCGATGGCGCGACACTGTTCACCGTTTCTGAGGACGCCACGACGCGGATATGGAATGTTGTGAACGCGACCACGACGCGGGTGCTGAAAGATCATAAAGGTGGGGTGTGGGCGGTTGCGCTGGATCGTGATCGCGGATCTATGGTTTTCACAGGTGGAAGCACGGACCAGGTCGCTCTTGGGAATGATGTGGTTTCTGGGAATGTGACGGTTAGGCTTGGGGGACATGGCGCGCAGGTGCGGAAGGTTGTTGCGGGGCTGGCGGGAAGCGGGTTGGTGTATACAGCGAGCTGGGATGGTAGTGTGAGGGTTTTCTCGACAAAGTGAGAGTAAACGGTATATTTCTATTTTGGAATTTTGTGCAGGAATCGTGCTGGTCAGCATTTCAACAGTTCTTATTTCGTTTTAGCCGTAGCTAGATGCTGCACTGTTGGTTTGGTTCGTTTGTCGAAAATCTGATTCTTCTTCGAATTCCCAGTATCGTTCTTTGATCACTTTTTTTGTCTTTTGACGTCCTCATTTTTCCGGACTTAATATCTTCACTGCCCATTAGCTCGTATCCTTTTTATGTTTTTTTATATGTTATTTCGACATTGGGACCAGCCAGCCGCGAGTAGATTTTGTTTTTGACCATATGGAGCCTGAAAACTCGACCCCAAAGCCAGTAATACTGTAGCGACAATCTGTAAGTGTCTTACCGAATGGAATATAACTTTTCTTTCTGAGAATGTTTTGATGATCTTTGACCTTTTACCTCTACTTCAAATAAAGAATTTTCGATTCTCTGAGCGACCCATGGCTGTTTGTGCTGTGTGGACATCAACAATCAGTATTCAGTGCACTACCATACCAACGGCATTACGGACTGCCAGCTGACATTAGAGGAATGTCTTATCCAGACAGCTCGCTGGTTCTGTTGTTCTTGCTGGAATGCCTAACTTTTGGTATACTTCTTTCAACTTAACGCGGCGTTATCGACAAATCAGGCGGTGCAGGAGTCGTCTTGTTATATCAGATCTCAGACGGTTTCACTATTTGCCTGACCTTATCAAGGCAGAACAACAGTTACAACGAATCGGCCCTAACACCGCCGCCATGTTTGGCATCCAAGTGAACCGATTTTACACCCTGGATCGTATGACCGCTCAACCGCAACCATATCGCAGCTTCAACTTGATTTGATGATGTGGAGGGTTTGTGTGGAAAGACTTGTCGTGCAAATCAGAGATTCTTCAGAATTTGTAATAATATTACTGTCATTTCATTGCGACTATGTGGGAACTAAACGATCAATATGGAAGAGATCGGGATGACCTCTCAGTTTCTGTTGTTTTTGTGCTAACTTCTGCCATTTCTCCGCCAATATTAACGTACGACTATAATCAAAATAATTTTCATTGAATATTGTTCCAAATAAACGACATATTTACAAGAAATTTGCATTGCAATGGTCGAAAGTCATCACAATTCAAACTCCACAGCAACTCTCCGTCCAGGAACTGCAACCTTCTTCCTCAAGCCCTCCACCACTTTCCTCAGATCCATCTCCTTCCTCCTCTTGCTCCACACATTCTTCAACGACACTGTCTCCAGTGACCCCAAGTTCCACACCAGCCTCTCCAAGTGCGCACAAAGTTCCGCGTCAATAGGCGACCGATCAATCTCGAGCGCCCTGAGCACGGGGACCTCCACCTTCTCTTCTCCAAGGAACTTGACCACGAGGTTCACATCTGCCGAACTCCAATCGTCGATCCTGCTCAGCCTTAACCTCTTGATCGATTTCGAGCGCAGGACTGCGCGCGAGAGTTCAGGGATTGAAAGGTACGCGAGCCAGGGGCCACCAAGCGAAAGTTCTTTCAGCCTCTGCGCGTTCTGGATCGATCGCGAAAATTCGTTGGTGGTGGACTTCGAGGGGAGGTCGAGGATGTTGAGATCGAGGGAGAGCGCATGTAGGTTCGGGAGGGACGCGATGGTTTCGGCGAGTTTGAGGATCGAGGGTTCGTCAAGGTGGCAGAATCGGAGAGTGAGTTTTTGGAGTTGGTGCAGGGGTTGGTGGGGTTTCATGGCGTCGACGAGGGTGGTGTTGTCGTGGAGCAGCTGCGCGCCTTGGAGGATCAGCTCGGTGAGGTTGGAGCGGGAGTATTTGAGTGAGTTGATGTACATCTGCGCGGCTTTGGAACGGAGATCTGACACGACGGATTCGAAGGAGACAGTGTGGAGGTTTGGAGATGTCTGCACGAGACGGTCGACGAAGCTGAATTGGTCGGGATGCGATCCGGTTGCGTGGGTGACGCCCCAGGTGAAATGAGTTAGGGATTGTGAGACGGATTGTAAACTTTCGCATAAATGCAGCCAGGTGGAAGGTTTGACATGGAATGCAGAAAATCGAACGATCAATTTGAGTTTCTTAAGGTATCCTTTCTGTTGCTGTCGAAGCAACGCGCTCGTTGCGAGGAGCATGTTATCAAGGGCAGATGGTTCGTCAGGGGTATCGAGCGCGCATGAGAGCGATAGATCGAGGGACCGCAGCTGGGAATTACTCAGTGCCAGAGCGTGAAAGAGAGAGCAGGTCGTGTGCGCCGCTCCTGGGCTCGCGTGGATAAATGTCAAACTCACATCCCGCACAGTGGGTAGAAGTGTACCAAGGACGTCCCAATGCGCATCAAGACCGGGGATGTCAAGCGAAGTGTAACGCACATCGAGGGACTTGAAGTGTCCAAGAGCGTCCGGGTTTGTCAAAAATGCTTCTCGAAATTTGCCCAGTGGATCAAGAGAACGGCGAAAATGCGTGCCGTCGGAGCCACAGGACACGATCGTCCATACTCGAACGGTCCTTCGGTCGAGGATTTGGGGAAAGAGGAGGCGTCTGAAGTGGTGGCAGGTTTGGGACAGGCGTATGGCGTGGTCGTTGAGATAGAAGGCAAGGGGACCAACAATCACGTCGGGATCGAGGTGGGAAAAGCGCATGTTGGAGATTCTCTGGCGGAGTGGGAGTGTTTAATAAGGCATTGGGAGGGAAATGCGATGACAGTTTCGCAGTCCTGGACGGGGTTTGTGGTGGGCACACATGAGAAAGTCACACGACACGGAACACGAACTAAGCCACAGGGAAAAGTCATGGACACTGATTGGAGGAGAGAACCGTGTGAAAGAAAATACTGAACTTGGGCAATAAGAGTGATTGTGCACCACGGAAGTAGGCATAATTATCAAAAAATGATGGAAGAAAACGAAGCGGATAATAATAATATGTAATACGAAGTGAGGGTGCAGCCAGAAAAGGGGCTCGTGTTGCAGTATTGCTGAGTTGGCTGCGAGCAGTATACCACCTCATCCATCAGACATACTGAGACCGTAATTCTTTTCCATTTAGGTTCGCCCATTCTGATTACAGTTTCAGACGAAGGATAGGAATCAGGTTGTGGTGTCATCAATATCAGTGTCCAGTGGCTGGTTTTCTACAACGAGCGCCACAGTCGCAGCCCCGCTAGACAACCAGCTCACCAGCCACTCCCATTTTCGGCTCAGCTCAACAGAGACATCGCGCACGTCTCACCCGCGGTTATAGTATAATACCGTGTGGATTCGGAGTTGTCTCGCTGTTGCTGAAAAGTTAATACTGGCACCGGTGCGTCCCTTAGCGCCTTATTCTTTCCATCCACTGGTGCTGTTCTCCTCCCAAGCTGCAATTAGTACCCACACCGTGCCTCTTTGCTTCTCTCCGTTCTGCAAATCGTACAGAGGGCGAATCGTGACATACATACAACAATGCGCTCCCATCAAATGACCAGCACGGCACTTGCCGCAATCGTGCTCTTCCTTAGCTCCCTCTCCACTGACACCATCGGTGTATCGGCTACACGACAGAGCGACCCTTTGTATGCCGGTGCTGGCTCGCGTCGGAACGGCTACAGATCCGACCTTGCTGCGGCCGCCATTGCTCACAACAACAAACTCCGCGCCGCCGCCGCCGCTAGGGTTGTAGCAGAGAATTTGGAAGCCGCTAACGCTGCCGCAGCAGGAGCTGCGATGGCTGCAGCAGACAGACTTGCGGCCGCTGAGGCCGCCGAAGCAGCAGCAGCGGCCTCTGGAAACAGCGGATCAGTTGCTGCTGCGAATGCCGAGTCTGCTAGCGCTGGTGGTCCAAGCCCTTCCTCCGGGTCTGCGGCGGGCCACCCTGAATGCATTTCCATTGCTAGTACATCGTCTTGTGCTCCTTGGACAAACGGTTACTACATCAACTCGACGGAGCTTGCCCTCGTCTACGGATTGCAGGAGAGCGCGCCAGACGCCGTTTACTGGGACAAACTCGTCAACGCAATGACTGGAGGCGGAGACCTCCAGGCTGCCATTTGGGCGGAGTGGGCTCAGTGCTTGGGCTACCATGGTGCTCCGATTCAATACTACCGATCATATGTGTGCTTGACCGATATTTTCTTCTACTCCGCTGGCTGCAACCCCAGCACCAGCATTTCGCCACCTCTTCACCCAGACGTGTGCGATGTTTACAAGGAATCCGTTGTCGGGCTCATTCAAGACCCGAACGCCTGCCCGTCTCTCGACAAACTTGCTGACAACTTAGAGGGTGCAGCCCTTCAGGATGTGTTTGACCGCCGCTCTTACCTGCTTAGTGCCGATGAATCTTGCCGGAGCATCTTGAACTCTTACGCACAGAGCTCAGATGCAAGCGTGTGGGGCGTTACTGCCGATCAAAACTCTTGCGGTAAATATTATCGCGAGAAATCAGGAACTGGGTTTTGACATGCTTTCACTAGGATTTGGAGGAAACATCACAGTTGCACGTGCATACTGTGACGACGTGTTCGCCCAGTACCACCAGAAGCCGAAATGCTGTGAAACTCTTGTTGGAAGCTCGTCCGCATCTTCCCAGAGCGCTTCGTTTGCTCCTCCCAGTGAGAACTCGAAGATTCGCACTGACGGTTTCCAGGCTGCTGCAGCAGCTGCTGAAGGAGCGGGAGGTTCGACCGGCGACTCTGCGGGTGGCCCGCCTCTCGGTCCAATCCTTGGTGGTGTTTTCGGTGGTTTGGCTGCTATCGGCGGTGCTGTTGCGGGATTCGCAGCGTATAAGAAGCGTGGCTCTTCCCTCCGCCCCGGCAAACCCGGCCAGCCGTACCCTTCGATTGCAAGCTCCGCCGGTGCCCCCGCAATGACAAAGATCCCCGACCCAGAGAGCCAAGGCTCCGACTACGTCATGCTCCCACCAGGAACGCGCTTTGTGGGTATTTTGGAGTTCCAGCCGACGAACCCAGACGAGATGGAGGTGAACGAGGGTGACATTATCGAGGGCAAGATCCAGTACAGCGATGGGTGGATGAAGGGGTACAACCACGAGAGTCAGGAATCGGGCTTGTTCCCAAGCGCTGTTGTCAAGCCTTTGAACTCGTAGAATGTTCACAATAACAGCAAGCAATGTGTGTCGAGTTTTGTAATTTTTAAATGATGTGTTTTATTTTTGTTTGTGGTGGTTCCGCTGGCTGCACATAGTTTGTCATGCATATTCTTGTTTCAATGGATCTTTTGATGCCGATGAAGTTTCAATTCTGGGCTATTCCTAGAAATTGAAAGAGTTTTACATCCCCAGAGCATACTGTTTCAAACATTTGCCATACAGAAAGAAATTTTCTAAATATTTTTCGAGAATTGCTGCTGCGCATTATTCCCGTATTGGGCACCCATCACAAATCTTTTCCAACTCCACGCAAGAAAAAAACACAGAATGTCTGGTCCTACGTTGGAGTCGCTCGTCTCTCCCGAATACGCTACGTACCTCGTTCAGCTATTCCAAAGATTCCTGAGCAATGACAAAGCCATTCGCGAGCCTGCTGAGCAGGAGCTTGACTCTGCCCTCCAACATAGCCCGGACCAATTTCTCGGTGCAATGGGCGACCTGATTTCCACGCACGAGCGTGAAGATGTGAGTGTCCAGACTCTTCAATTTCATATGCCCATATCAAGCTTCACAATAACTTAGGTCCGTTCAATGTCTGCCATTTTGCTTCGAAAACTCGCATCGAGGGAACCCCCGTATCCGGACAGTACACCCACGATCCAGCGCGATGCGTACTGGATCCATCTGCAGCAGCAGACGCGTACCTTTATCCAGGCGCGTCTGATTACATCCCTCGAGCGCGAGCACGTCAAACAGGTTCGCAACAAGGTGTGCACCCTCGTCGGAGGGCTTCTGGTAAACAACATGGCTACGCGTGTACTTCAAACCGGTACGCTGCCCTCCGCTTGGAAATCCCCCCAATTTGATATTGATTTTGGAACTTTTTCGGGTAGAGAACCCGAACTCGCTGCGAACTGCAGTCCAGGGCTGGCCCGAGCTCCTTGGGACGCTGTACCATTTCGCACAGTCCGATTCGGACATGCACCGGGAGATCACGTATAAAGTGATTGCACAGGTTCCCGCGATCGTCGAAGAGCAGGACGTGGATCATGTGAAGTCGGTGCTAGGAGCGGGTCTTCGCGACCGATCGATCCAAGTACGAGAGCCGCCAGACTTGAATCCTTCATGCAAATTGAACATTGTTTTTTGGACAAGGTTCGGGCGCAGGGATTGAAGGCGATGGTAAACTACGTGCTCCTCCACGACGCAAAGGAAGCAGTGAAGCAGTTCCCGGGCATCGTTCCGCCGATGGTAGACATTCTCGTTGCGTTGGCGGAGGGACAATCCGCCAACGACGAGGAGTTGCTCTCGGACTGTCTTGGCACGCTGGCGGATCTCGCGGAATGGATCCCGAAGTTGTTCAAGACTTCCGTGGACAGGCTTGTCGATTTTGTTGCGGCGATGTTGAATGCCGGAGACCGGTTCATGAGCAGCACAAAGTGGGCTGCGTTAGAGGTTCTCCTTGCGATTTCGGACCGGTCGAAGGTGATGATTAGAAAGTCGAGGTTCTGCGCTACGATCGTGCCACTCTTGCTGCAGATGATGGTGAACATTACCGATGAAGAGGAGTGGTACACAAACGTAAAAAACAAGGATTATTTTTGTTTGGGGAAATTTCTGTTAACTATGCGTTTTAGCTCAATGATGAAAAGACGGAAGATGAGGAATACGAAGTTGCGCCGCAGATATTGGACCGGCTTTCGCTCAATTTGGGCGGAGCGGACGTGATACCGATTGCGTACCCCCACATTCAGCGCATGTTTTCTTCGGCACAGTGGCAGGAGCGCCATGCCGCTCTGGTTGTGATTTCGAACCTTGCGGAAGGATGCCACGATATCATGTTGCCTGAACTCAGCTCGATTTTGAGGTTTGGGATTTTTTTGGCATGATATCCAGGTCTGATCCTCCAAACTTATTTTTTCCAATTCTCAGCATGGTTCTTGAGTTTGCGAATGACGTACATCCGCGTGTGCGGTATGCTGCCTGCACGGCGATCGGGCAAATGGCAATCGACTTTGCGGTAAGCTGCTCCTTTAAACAATCTGTGTCGTTGACTTCATTTGTTCCGAATACAGCCCGATTTGCAAATGCGTCACAGCAGGAACATTTATCCAGTGCTTTTGGCACTGATGCAAGATTCTGCAGTCCCAAAGTACGATTGCTGAAGTCTTATTGGAAGCTTACCGTTTGGAAGCTTACCGTTGAAGTTCTTTCCCAGAGTACAGTTACACGCCGCTGGTGCCTCTGTGAATCTCACCGAATCAATCGAACTTACCGCCCTGGAGCCATTCATGGACGACATCATGAACGCGTGCAGTCAGTTGTTCAACGGGCATCATGTACTGCAAGAGGAAGCTGTTTCGCTTATCACCACAGTCGCAAATGTCGCAGAAGGCCAGTTTGTTAAGGTTCGGATCAGGAGATGGGTTCAGAATGAGAACGGACGACTGATCGATTGCTTTTGGTAGTACTATGGTGCGGTGATGCCAATACTTCTTAGCATTCTTCAACAAGCTACGCAGAAGGAACACGCGACGCTTCGAAG
Source organism: Cladochytrium replicatum (assembly GCA_025526935.1). Classification (NCBI taxonomy): domain Eukaryota; kingdom Fungi; phylum Chytridiomycota; class Chytridiomycetes; order Cladochytriales; family Cladochytriaceae; genus Cladochytrium; species Cladochytrium replicatum. The sequence continues at coordinate 541,842 of JAHLKD010000007.1, read as the reverse complement.
CCGAGCGCTCGAGTGCGCTATGCTCTCCGGTAAGAAATTTACCCACATTGACTATGGTCAGATATTTACCATTTTTTCAGCATTGGCTGTGGGGAAAGAGGCGCTTGGGAATGATGCACAGGTGCTCCTGACCGTGTTGAGCCAAGCACAGAGAGAGATCGAAGCGGATCCAAGCAGCGCACTCAGCTCATTCCTTCCGCTTGCTTGGGGGAGGATGTGCAAAATTCTCGGGACGGAGTTCGCGCCTTACCTCCAGTACGTGATGCCGAGCTTGATTGTGACCTCGAAGCAGCTTCCGAAGTACAAGGTCCTTAATGACGATGAGGAGCCCGAAGAGGATGATGATTGGGATTACACAGAGCACCAAGGCCAGGTTCGTTTATTTAATTATAGAGTCTTTACTTTTCCAAAGTATTGATGTGCCGATAAATCAGAGGATTGGAATCATGTCCTCGTTGTTGGAGGACAAGTGTCTTGCCGTGGAAATGTTCTTGGTGTACGCCAAGGAGCTAGGAGCCGATTTTGCGCCGTATGCGCCCGAAGTACTTGCCATATGTATCGGGTTGCTAGGGTTCGATTTTCACCCTGGAGTCAAAGTCGCGGCGGCGGGATGCATTCCGCATTTGTTCAAGGCGCTCATTTTGTCACCAGCAGGTTCGGGTTGCGGTTTTATGTTGCTGGGGTATGTTCTAACCGTGGGCACGAGTACAGAGCGTAACTCGATCTTGGTGGCATGGCAAGGGACTTCGGATTCGATGATGAACCAGGTGCTTAAGGGCCGCACCAACGTGCGGATGCGAGAGGACGGCGAAGGGCTCGCCGCATTGTTCAAGGCGTACGGCGATGTAAGCAAATTTCTTATGACTCTGTTGTTTCATTCTGAAGATATGTTGCTTTGAAGACCATGGAAGAGATGGGCCCAGGGTTTGGACAAATGACACTCCACGGCGACAACATGGTCAAGTTTGTGGGGGTCGTGAAGAACGAGATCAAGCATTGGCTCGATACGCTCAGCGAGCGACTTGGTTCGTTTCTCATTTTTGGTAGATTATTGGTGGCCACATTGAATTTTGTGGTGTCTTTTGTAGCGATGGTGAATGCACCGGATCAGGATGAAGAGGCTGAGCAGTTGGATGAGATTATGGAGATCGACGAAGATATCTTGAGCGAGGTACGGTACTTTTGTTTTTGGAGTTTGGGGGGTTAGTTGGGTAGTTGAGTTGAACCCGCGAAGATGGTATTCGCACGATAATTCCGAATTAGGCGGCTTGTGGCCTGCGATGTTGCGGCTGGTATTTCCCATGTGTATGCACGAATTGAACGCAAAATCGTTCCTGACGTGGGGTACACTTGGTCTGAGAGCCTCGGAATTGCAAAGAATTTGCTGCCTCTTTCTGTTCACTCGCATCAACAAAAGAATATTTTGGTTGATATTTTTCAACAGGCTTCAAAATGCACGCACAAGGTGTTCAAGGTGCAAGGCACCACGTTGTTTGGAGCGTTCGCGAACCTGCTTGAACCTCTGGAGGCGATGATGGTGAGTAATTGAATCCATAGCGTTCCGGGGCATAACATTCTTAAAGTTGTACACAGCAAAGCGGTGATTTCAAGATGACCGTCCCCTGGGCACTCGGAATCTTCTGCGACTTGGTTCAATCAACCGGACCAGACGCGTTCCAATACCAGGAGCACTTCCTTCAACGATTCATTGGGGGAATTGTCGGTGATAGCCCCGACCTGAGACAATGTGCTGCTTACGGCATTGGTGTATGTGCTCAGTACGGTGGACCGAACTTCTATCCTGCGATGGCAGGTTTGTGGGAACGTCACCGTCCACTTTGCGACGAATGACTTTTTTTTTGCATAGGTGCTATTTCCAATCTCGTGACTGCCATCGCTGGTTCATTTATCAATGACCCGCAACATGAGAACAGAGAGGTTACAGAAAATGCAATCTCTGCGCTTGGAAAGATCTACCGCTTCGTGCTCGCGACGTCGCAGGGTGCCCAAGCGCTGGTGGGCCAGGTGGACCCAGACCAGTTGCTGAAGCAGTGGGTCGAGGCATTTCTGAAACTGCCTGTCTTGTCGGATACCATTGAGGCTCCGTTCAATGTGGAGCTTTTGCTGGATTTGGTTTCCAGGTAAGCGAGACCGGATTCTTAAGGATGTGCATTCATTAGAGACTCGCGCCATTCGTTACAGTCAAAACGCCGTCGTGCTAGGTTCAAACAACAGCAACCTCGCTCACATTGCTAGGGCGTTGGGAGAGGTTCTGATTACCGAAGCTCTAGTCGAAGATCAGGCCGAGCTGCAGAAACGTGTGGCGACAATGTTTACGTCCCTGTTGAACTCGCTCGATGCCGCCGCACGAAAGGCTGTCGAGGACTCGTTTTCGGTTGAGAGTTTAGTGGTGTTAAGGAAGTACCTGCGATGAGCGTTTCGCGGGTTCGATTAGTTTTTTATAGTCGCATAATGGATCCTCAAGGTGTAAAATGAAAATTGAGTGTTTTTGAAGTCATAGACGGTACTGCATGTGTGCTACCATTCCCTATGCATCAATAATGTGAACCAACTACTTGCAGTTTACAACTCTGCGATCACTGCCTAGAACATATTGTATCTAAAGTCCATTCAAACGAACAAAACTTGCAAAATTGAAGACCTTACACCATCGAGTCAACCACCTGCTCCTCAATGTCCACATCCCGCTGGAAATCTTCGTTCGAGTCGCGCACAGCAAGGCAAGTTTCCAGCAAAACCCGTCCGTCACAGGACTTGTGGACAACCGTTACACGGGACGAGGAAGCCCGAAGAAATCCGAGAGCGCCTCATCATTTGTTTGATCTGCTGCTCCCTAATTTGCCCTCGCTTCAGGGCCATTTTGTAGGCAATGATGGTGACCCGACGCTACACCTGCTCGGTGATCTTACGATCACCTTGGATCCGTCGTGAAGTGTCTAGATCCGCTCGTGTTTGATGTACTATCGTATTTAGGAGATATCAGACGAAGCGTTTAGCAGGATGTTAGGCTTCGTTCACATACCAGGATCCGGTGTTCTCACCGATTATGTGAATGTCGATGGGCTTTGCTGCTCCAGCAATGCCGATAGTTCCAGCTGCACTGGCGACACGACGAACGCTGGCGTAAATATCCAGCTTCTTTCACAACGCAACAGTAGGAGAAGTGTATCCGGCAACTTTGTGATAATGGGGAGCTACATCATATGTGTTACTCGTTCATCAAGTTGGTATCGTTACTGTATTTTGCTTCAAAATCTTTGAAACTTAGGAGAACGACGAATCGTTCTAGCCCCTCTCTATACCGCAGGCGAAAGGCGGCTCACCTTCGGGTCCATGCACCCCATACCCCGAAATAATATACAAATAAAAAATAAAAAATAGACAACGAAGTACAAAATGGACCACACCAAGCTTGCAGTCCCAGTGTCGGCTAGGGGCACGAGCTTAATCAGCTTGGACTCCACGCTTGAACAATTCAGCTACCAGAAATGTTCATGTCAATGAACGAATTTCCGATGGACGGGACAAATTATATGTACATTTTATAATTTCTTCCTCCCGTTTGAGCACTATTATTCTATCTTTTTACTTTACTTATGACTCAGACTTTAGCATTTATATTTCGAGCGATTCAGTATTATTTTTGTGGTTCTTTCCTGCTGAATAACCTTTTTAGAGGTTACAACGAGACGCAAAGATATGAGTGCGATTTTTAATTGGACTAAGAGCTCTGCCATGCTTTGAGAACACGAAGAACACACTGATGGAGAGCCGGAAGCATCCTTCTTTGTTTGGATAGTTCTCTCGGACAAATCGATTCTGTCGTCATCAAACTTCGTCAGGTTGGGTGCATACTTCTTTATCGTCAAGGCTGTCAACCCGCCTCCACGGCCAAAGGGAGTGCCAGCTCCGAAAGAGGAGAAGAACAGCGCACTGTTCACAGCGTTTGTTTCCCTTCACAACTTCGCGCTTTTCGTGTTGTCGGCTGCTATGTTCGTGTCATTGACGCCAGTTGTCCTGAGGAACTTTTCTTCAAAGTCGTACACTGATGCTGTAAGTAGCGCTTGAGTGGAACCGGAACTGGGAATTTCCTGACGCGTTTCTAAGTTGTACGACAAGGAAGGTAAAATGTGGACGTCCGGGCTATTAAGTGGTCTTGGTTGTTCTACCTCAGCAAGTACTACGAGATCATGGACACGGTCATTCTTCTGGTCAAAGGCAAGCGAGCGTCTCTTTTGCAGTCATACCATCACGCCGGTGCCATCATCTCGATGTGTTTGGGGTATGCAATTGTTATCAACAGCTATTGACTAACATATCTTCGGTGTTTGAAGCAGGGAAACCGCCATCTGGATCTTTGTCGTCTTCAACTCCTTCATTCACACCCTCATGTACTTCTACTATGCTCTGATGACAATCCACATCCGCCCTCCGACCCTGTTGAAGCAGAGCCTCACTCCCCTTCAGATCAGCCAGTTCTTGATCGGCGGGTCTCTCGCGTCTTCGTACCTGTTCGCTCCCCAGTGCATGAAGCAGCAGCCGGGTCTTCTCATTTCTGAAATGTCGGCCTACATATCAACGTCAGCTACCTTGTCCCCCTGACTTGGCTGTTTATCGAATTCTTCAAGCAGATTTACAATGCAAAGGGAGTTCAGTCTGGGCTAAGGTGAACTGAAATTGGAGAGTTTCAGAAGGCCCGCAAGAATTGGTTCTTTTTAGAGCTGAAAAACATCTCTATTACATGTTGTGGTGGACACTGGTGAAAACCGCTTCCCTAATCTTCTCATTTTCGTTCTTGACATTATCCAATCTGAATAGTACTTAATTTGCCATCAGTAATAATTTCATTCTCGTATGCCATAATATCAGACAATAAACAAGCAATTTATTGACCCAGGTTCAAACAGAGAATGCGTGCGAACGGTCATGAGAGTGATCGTGAGAATAATAACCAGAATGCACCGATCATGCGAATGTCTGGAATGTAAGTTTACAAACAATTTTTGGAGTTATCTGTGTTCAACTTCTCGAACCCATGTGGCATTTGAATCCGAAAGATCGCTCGGCAGATAGAGCAGCCACCTCATCAGATCAACTGCCTTTTCAAATCATATTCCTAAACACATTGCAAGCTCCAGGAGCTTCGCAGCGACCCTATCGAGAAGGTCATACGGTATAAGCAAGTCTCCTCATCCGGAAGCAGTTTCGCAACGTTGACCGCAAACTTGCGGACGCCATTATCCCACACAAAGTCGCAATTGGCCGAATTGAAAGAGTGGAGCGATCGATGAGGGCGATGGATTTATGCCACCTGGTCTTGAACTCGCCCATGAGAATGACTTCGAGATCGGTGCCACCGTGCGTATGGAATGCTGGTCAGTGAGTGGCACAAGCAAGCGGGAAACCAAGCACTACGATCCTAAAATCTTCCTTGACAATTATCTTCAGGGGATGATCTGAAGATTCGAAAACAATCACAAATCGCCAGGGAGTAGAATCCCGCATTTCAGAATTGGCAAAACCCATTCCAGAGGCTGTCAACCTTGGTTTGGAGCTTCCAGATATCGAATCGATTGTGTCTGCAAAGACTGGGAGCGTCAGTTCTTTGCAGAGGATGTGATGAGGGTCACTTGCATTGAGCACTGAGAATATGATGGAAAGCGCGATGCTGACGATTTGAGCGCTTGATAAACGATATTTAAAGACACAAAAGCTGGTGTGTGAGTTGAGGTTTGTCGTTCTTGTCCGACGACGCCTATGATTTATGATCTCACGAAGAATCATTGAAATTTACATTCGATGCATTCGCATAGGCCCAATACACGCAGTTCCGATTGCCCTGAAGGTCAACATTGCTGTGGTGTGTCAACACTAATTGCGACATCCCGGTTCTGAATCTTTGTTGCTTTTCAAAAGACTCGAGCTTAGGCGCTGGTGCTCGATATCGCAACCTAAAGCTCGTAATTCGCCTATCTTTGAAGCTCTGCTTGCAGTTGGGGCGACTCCGTTCTGCAAAAATGTGCCGTGGCATGTCCGTCGTATCAGGAAATTGCGCGAATTCAGTATTGGGAAATACCTTCAATCCAATTCAGAAGAGAATTTCGCTATGAGGAAGTAGAGGTGGTCTTCCTTCACTACTAGCAGCTGGTGAGTCCAATCTCTAGTGCGAAATAATAATATTCTGCCACGTGTTCATCAAGGTGCATTGGCACTTACAGCCGGAGGTTTACGTGAACCTGTAAACTATTTGCACTTAAACTACATCGAATTGTCTTCCGGGATCCATGATCAATGCCTTCACATTCTGGTGAGACACTGTTCCCGTCGCGGTTGGCCCATAGCGGGGAGTCTGAATGTCCTCGTGTCTATCTTCAAAGCTTGGTTAATAGCCATCCGGAGAACCACCATCCGGCGACATCTCCACTCCCGTTCAACACGGATACGCACAACGCGACTTTACAGTTATCGCACGCACCGTTCTACGATCTATACTAAACAGCAATATGATCAACTTGGAAGACTCGCCCATCATCACACTTACCTTAACATGGCGGCCCATCAGCCTTAATTCCGAGACAGTTCCCAGAATCGGACCACTTCGCTTCGGATACTTAACAGATGATGGTTTCTTCCGTACAACGTCTCCGGCAACCCGAGCAGTACTCGAGATCGTCTATGTGCTCAGAGAGCAGGGCCGCCACACGATTCCGTTCGTGCTTCCCCCCACCCAGACCGACATAGAGCTCGTGACCAAAATGCGCATGCTTGACCGATCGTCGGCGTGCACTTCATCGAGCATGATCTATGAGAGTGAGAGCACCGGACTGAGCACGGTCGCTCTTCGCAGGGCTCTTTGAGCGAGATCCGAATGACAATGTGGTCGCGACGCTGATTCGGACGGAGGGGACAGGAGGAGGGGGAACGACTGTTAGTTCACGAAATCATCGGCACGAGTGGGGTTAGACACGTTATTGAGGTTTTGCACGTTTGGGAAGGATCGATGTTTGGACAGTGCGTGACGTAAATCCAAGCGCTCAAGACTGGTCCAATAAATATTCATATGGATCTCTCAAAGATATCGAGGCTACGTCAGCAATCTATCCTTGCTCTTGATATCTGATTTCAAGATACTAAATACGATCAACGGCGCTCGCTTCTGGGCAACAATTCCATTGCGTGCATCTCAACTGAAGTTGTGTGGGTCGCAATCGTGTGCTTCTCCGTCTAAAACTGGTCGATGTCTTTCTGGATACATTGAAAATATTCATGATGGAGCTCAAGCTGGAAGGTTCTGCTCTGGTGAATAATTGTAATTTACTTTGGGATATACAAAATATTACAACAGGAACACAAAACACAAAACACAACTTTCGACCATATTACAGAGTGCAAACACCAAGGAGATCATTAGATATTGTGTGTGGTTGTACTTCAAGATAGCCATCCAAGTTGATTCCTCCGCGCTGGTTGAACGTGCATACATGTGATTGCGGATGTGAGCGAGAGCAGATCTGGGATCAACATAAGCAAACATTAGTTCAGAGTTGCTGCGATGCCCAAAGTAACCGACATGCAGAATATTTCATCGATTCCTACCAATCAGGTTTACAAATGTCAACGTACCCAAACCATTTTCGCGTGGTTCCAACCGACCCAAGATAGTGAAATGGCTAAAGTACTTCTATTCCAAAAGTAAGTATTGAGATTGATCCATAATACAATCGTACCGCACTTACCTTTTAATGACGTTAGCAAAGTCCCATTCCTCTAACGCCAAAATTTAGAGTCGAACAGCGGGTATCTGCTCGATCTGTATTTTAAAAAATAGCAACCCTTTTTCTTCATTTGTTCAACCCTACAATCACGTGCTCCGTCTTGCACATTCTTTAGTCACAGTTGTTCATCTTCCGATGGCCTCCCGGATGCTCGCTCGCTTCCAGTCAGTGCCCAGGCGCTTCGCCAGCACGTCGGCTCCAGTTCCCCAGTCCCCTGGGTTCCCTCCCCTCAACCAGATGATGACCCAGGCAGAATACGAGGCAATGCAACACGCTAAGTGTACGTGGTGATGGACTGGCCGGGCGATTCGGCACGTTTGACGTTTGACAAACGAATTGGGATTAAGTTGATATTTGGACTTAGAAAAAGCTGATCATACCAATTTTGTCAACTAGCCTCGCTCAGCTTCTGGAACAAGTTCAACATCTTTGTGACCGTCCCTGCTCTTGCGATTTTGGGCTTCTTCGTCCTTCCTAAGGAATATGCGCACATCAAGCACAGCCAGGAGCACCCTCCGGAATTCGTTGCGTACCCCCACATGCGCAAGAGGAAGAGCGTACGTTAAACCTGAATGATTCGAGATGATCGTAGTCTGACAGTTACTTTTTCTGAAACTATGATGCTTTTCACGAACGTGCAGAAGTTCCCTTGGGGCGATGGTGACAAGTCTTTGTTCCACAACCCTTACCTCAACCGGGTATGATGAATACTTAATCCGTATATGTAGTGCTGTATTGATAATTTCTTTGGAAATATAGGGACCTGACGACGAATAAACTCTCCTACCTCGTATGAGATAATTACGGTTGGATGACTTTTTTTGCTCGACAATTTAAAATAAAGCAGTTCAAAACGCTTCAGCTATGATTTCGCTACGTGGATCCAGCTCGCTATGTCATCAGACACTAGAGAGCATCTATGTCCCGCATCAACATATGTATTTGTTAAACTTCTTATCTAATTTTCACAAACCGTGGCTTGTGACGGCTGCCATGCAAGGTAGGCAAGCGTCTTTGCCCGACACTCCCACCTCTAGCTCTGTGCCGTCACCTTCTCGAAACCCTCAGGCTGGTGCTGCTGTCAGTGCGGGATCCAGCGCTTCCGGTGCCCCAGCCCCGGTGGTCGCGGCATACGCCACGGTCCTTGCCGCCGTCTCACAGGCCCAGCAACAAATTTCACTGATCCAGGCCGACCTTGATCGTTCTCCCCAGAATTCAAGTCTTGCACAGCGTCAGAAACTTCTTATACAGAAAGCATCCTTGGAAGCAGACGTCAGTCGAGCGAACGCCCAGCTCGCATTACTCTCAGCCGCACATCCTCAAGCAGGTGAGACACGAGAAGAAGTAGGATGGGAGAGAGATCATATTGTGTTTTTTGGAGCGCGGGCGAAATTCTTGGAATCGGAAATATTTTCAGCGGCTCTTCGACAACTTCCATTCAGAGTCGGATGGTTCCACTGACTGAATCCGCAAATGTGTACCCCCTTGGACATTCTCGATCATGCATGCAGGGTATTGACAAGATGAACAACTCATCTAAATCACCTCCCCCTCTAATGTCGCGATATGGACTCCGTCGACGAACCAACCCTGTGCTTTTCGATACCTTCGTACGCCCTCCCCCGACAACTTCATTTTCGCCAGGTCTCAATCCTGCTAGCCCTTCGGTAACATCTCAACCGAGTCCGCAAGGTTTGCCTTCGATTCATGGCCCTACTAGCAGGACCTTCCCTCACCACCAGTCCAATGAATACCGGCCGCTGTCGTCCGTATCTGCAGCATTAATCGATGCTCCTCCGCAACCGCTCGTCTCGGTCGATAAGATTCGGCAGATGGCGGCACGTGTAGATTCGGCAGAAAAGTTGGATCCCGATACGGAAGAGGTACCCCAAGGACTTCAAAAATGGATGACCAAAATGAGAACGTTTCTTTTGTTGCAGCTTATTTCTGAGATCGCAACTGATTTTGTTCGTCGGATCACGGAGTTCGCGACAAAACTGGCAAAGCATCGAAATTCGGACACCCTCGAAGCTAAGGATGGGCAGCTTATATTGGGTGAGCCATGGTGGCCGCCGCACGTGGTTTAAACTATTAATCATTATCTGTCTTTTCCAAAGAGCGCAAGTATAACATTCGTGTGCCAGGGTATCAACCAACTGATGATCCTGCCGACGAAGCTCCAGCACGGAGAGGTCGCCCGCCAGCCCGTGCATCTGCCCAAAATGTTACCCACTTCACTGCAGGAACTTCGGAGACACGCTTGGCAACGCACAATGCCCGTGCAAAGGTGGTTCGCGCTGCACAGCGTGGAGAGCACCCTGCATCCGTGTTAGCGGCAGGCGGAAATTATGCATTCAACGTCACTGCATCTGCACAAGTGGAAAGGCCGCCTCAGCTAACTTCTACCACGGTTCCTCCGGCATCAATCCAACCACTGCCAACCGCAAATATTTTGCCCAATCTTGGAATCGCCCCAACCGGAAGTAGTGTCCAACCTACTGCTGTGGCGACTGGTCACAACCCCTTATTATATTCACCTGCCTTGTCCGTGGGACGTGGGCGGGGGAGAGGGATTGAGTGATGAGTTTGTACGAGCAATTTGTTTAGTGTGCTTACCCGTCATCTTCCGTTGAAATGAGTAACAGATATATGTGCACACTCAACAATAACCAAGGAGGTGCCACCCATAGCAGAGATCTTTGTCCTTGTAAAATTAAAGTTTCCAAATGTTTTTGGAAAGCCATGAAACTAGCTTACCGGCTTTCTTGGACACCTCGACAATAGATGATTAGCGTATAGAGTGGGGCTGCAGATGCAACGACCACTCTGCCTTTACGCTACGTCCATATGCAACAGAAAACCCCGTAGAGAAACTCCGTAGGTTGGTTGTTGGCGCACCAGTCGAGATTGCCTCTGATCGCTGCGTATTTATTCCTGCTTTACCTTGTTGATGCACTGTTCTTGTGGCAATTTTCGACGCCGTATTTGGGGCCAAACTACCTTGTCTATCCTGTCTTTGCGATCTCTCATTTCATGTCAGTGATTTTCCAGTAATTCGCACCGCTTGCCGCCGCCGGCGTATGGGTGAGGACTCTTCAGGAAATGCTGAAGGAGCAGGATATGTTTGTATCTCTCAAGAAGCTGTTCGTGGTGACTCATACATAAGTCGAAAATTACATTGAACTTCTCTGAACGGATGGACTGCTTTCAGACTTTTGCAGCGAGCAAACTATTTTCCTTGAAGTGATCGACATCTTGCATGAGCACGTTTTTGCACTTATTCACATCACCTCCAATGCCAATCCCACCACCGCCTGCATCGCGTCTCGGGCCTAATGCCGAGCCGCCGCTTCAAGCACTTCGTACCATCGTGAGTAACGCAAACTCAACACAACCAACCAGCGCGGTCTTGGATGTCTTCATATGGCCTGGTGCTCCTATGGAACTAAACCTCATTGCACGGATGCGAACGGATTGCGTTGATGCTATCGTGAGCGGGAGAAAGTGATTCAATCATCGGTAAGGGGACTTATTGTGCCATCGCTAATCTTTCGTTGTAGTTCCTGAATACATTCCCGAAACTGCTACAACGAAAATGCTCGGAGTCGGAAGCGATATTCGAGAAGCGATTGATACCAATGATATTCGTATTTTGCTTTATAGTTGCGAGTATGACCTACCGATACTCATGTCATAATGTAAAAGCAGAGGTTTTCGGTTTCTTGCGCTTTTGTGGTGTTCGCATCTAGTTTGTATTTAATACGTTTTTAGTTACAGATGGTGGTTTAGAAAAATTATGGTATTCTCTGTGGAGTTCCTTCTATTCATATATAAAGCAATATGCAACGACAGGACTGTTTGTCCCCATTGCAGTCAAGTGGCTTCGTTCGTGCACAGACCAGTTTGGACCCTGGCATATTCTAATCATGGCGACGGCAATCCAATCCCGTCTCAATTCCTTCGATCTTTAGTGTGGTTCTTTTCTGAGAAACTGGGCTCTTGGAGACATTAGTCCTATGCTGGCTGATGACGACACATTCCACTCGATCCACGTCGCTGGCAGCAGCAGCAGCGCTGCGTGAACTTTATGGCCAGCCAACCAGATCAGGAAAGAGAGCTGTTGCAGAAGGAGGACCGTCGCTATTGGAAGAGGTGACGACGGCATTGGAACGAAGACTGGCGACTCCTGCGCTGGCGCAAGGAGAGGTGCCTGTGGTTGCTTTTGAAGAACGAAGGGGAAAATCAAATTCGAAGCTGGAGACATCAGTGAGACAAGATCAAGGTCCTAACTTTGCACATAGTACGATTATTCTTGGGCGTGCAACAGGATTCTCATCATTTGGTGAAGGTGATCGCGCGGAAGTTTCAAGCGCTCCACAGAGACCCCTAAAATCTCGTCAACGACAAACTTCACAACCTCAAATCGGTCTGGACTCTGGCGGCAAGTCTGGTATCGAAACGAGCCGAATGCTAGATCTCAGTGATCGATCTTATGAATTGAGAAACGTACATCAAGCACCACCCTCTGCCTCTTCAACACCAAAACTAACACTCACACCAACCACGCCACCGCGATCAGCTAAAAACCTCTTTGCTGTGGAAGATGCACTTAGAAGGCTTAAGGATCAGGAACTGAGCGAGCAAAGTAAATCGACCCCATATCGAGGCAAATTTGACCATCGCAAAACCGAGGGGAAGTCTCCTAAGCAGAACAATTCTTCTTCCATATTGTCGGCTAGCTCAAAGAGCACATTGGTCAACCCAAGCGGCTCATTAGAGCGGATGTTTTATCCGATTAGCCCCGCGAACTTTGGCACTAGATCCGATGGATTCCAATGTCGAAGTTTGGATCGCTTAATGCGTGGAACTGAAACGAGAGAGGATAGTAGCTTCGATCGGAAGCGCTCAGCTGACCAAGATTACAACGGTGTCGACAGACGCCGGTGGCCATCAGAAACAGAAGAGGAATTTCGATGGTATCGTAATCGATCAGCTGAACGAATGTACAATTCTTCGCTAGAGCGCAACATGCGATTTCAACAATCAGCTGATCAGGTCTCGTCGAACTTTGGCACCAGATCAGATGGATTCGAATATCGAGGTCGTTCCCGGGATCGATCTGAAACAAGGGATGATGTTAACTTGAATCGTGAGCGCTCAGCTGACCCAGAATTTCACAGTCTTGACCGACGCAGGCAGCCAAGAGACAAAGTTCGATGGGATCGTAATCGTTCAGATGAACAAGCATTCGGTTATTCGATTGAGCGCAACGTAAAACACCAACAGGCTACCAATCGCGTTATTGCAAACTTCGGTACCAGGTCAGACAAATTCGACTATCGAAGTCTGGATCGTCAACGTCAGCCATCAGAAACAAGGGATGAAGTTCGGTGGGATGAAAAGCGTTCCGTCGAACGAGACAACATGTTTTTTGAGAGATTGGGACGGCGGCCATTGGGCGATTATTCGCGTCGACCTTTTCAGGAAAACAAACGAACAGATGGAGTGCATTTCAGTAGCGGCGAGATCCCAGTTGCCGAACCCGAGCGACGAAGGGATCCTGAGAAATTTGTCACTTCACTAAACTTCGGTCTGAGACCAATCAGCCCTCGTCCAAGATATAGAGTGCCTCCCACACCTGGATACCTCCAGCGAGCTGAAAGGGCACACCCAAATGACCCCTCATCCCGTGAACCTGAGCGGGGACGGAGTGGTACACAGATAAACATCCCTCCAAGATCGACTTCAAGGTCAATAACCCCTCATCCAAATTACAGAATGCCACGCACCCCTCCTCAAACTCCAATGTCTATCAACGCCATGTACGAGAGCAGTAGCATCGCCCCTACGACACCAGCTCTTTCATTTGTCAGCCTTCCCTATACCCAACCATCATTCTCCTCGACTCCTTCAATGCCGAACATTGGTCGACAAGTGCCGATCATCAGATGCCCAGAGGATCTTTCCCAAGCTTACGTTATGATGCCGGTTCCAGTGTCGCGTCAGCATCAGCAACAACCACACTTTGCTCCGACTCCAGTTATGAGTTTCCAGGCTCTGGAGATGCAAACCCCACGATTTGCGCAGTACGCTGTTCCAATGGAGCCCACGCCGCAGGCGGTTCAATATCAGAGAGCTCCGACTCCAGTTATGAGTTTCCAGGCTCTGGAGATGCAAACCCCACGATTTGCGCAGTACGCTGTTCCAATGGAGCCCGCGCCGCAGGCGGTTCAATATCAGAGAGCTCCGTACCTCGTAGTCCCGAATCAAACTCAGACGTACATTCAAATGGGGCTTCAACCACCGATGCCACCAATTCGGACTTATCCGCTTCCACCGATGAGCGTTACGCCAAGACCGATGGCTGGTCCATCTGTGCTTGTTCGACAACCGTTCGTGCAAGGAGTGACCAGGCCATTACCGGGGCCGTACAACTCTCCACTGCCCATAAACAATCCAATCGCTCGGCCCTTGCCACCAAGTCGTATTGGAGGAAAGAGATGATCCGAGTTTGCACATAAACTGAAGGCCTGGAATGTTACTTTGAATGTTGACCCTACAAACTATGAAAATACTTCAATTCAACATGCGAGTAGATTTTTCAATCACGAGGGACATAGGCATCCTTTGAAAAACCGTCATCGCGCACTGAAAGTACGTTCATCCACGCTTCGGCACATTAATTGGTGTTATTGTTAATTTTGTCAATAAAATCCATCATATTAGATTCTGTTGTTTTAAAAAATATCATTTATAGAAACGTTCTTTCGAATAAAGGATTTTTTTTTCATAATATGTATTGCTTTCCAACCAATACATATCACCCGCTGGTGCAAAATCCAAATACAAGTGTAAAAATACACGTAAATTGGCAGCACATGGGGAGCCCTGCGAGCTGTAGGAAAATTAAAATGTTTCATAACACTAAGGCATATCCAAACTAACAAAAGCAGACAAGATAGAATCAGGAGCGGGAGACAAAACTAGGTCATAACCAAGACAGTTTGACCTGCGGTTAAGTGCACGAAGAACAAGGACCCACTGGAAAAAGCAGGGGAAGTATAAAAAGGCCGTGGTGAAAGCATATCAATTGCAATGTCAAGAGGTAGGCGGGGATCGTCAGGCAGGCCCAAATCAAAACTAGCAGACAAACTAGCACACAAATGTAGACACACAGAGACATGGGCACACGACACTTCAGGGGCATCATGACAGTTCCTACAATAAGGTCGGGGGTTTGGAAACAGGCGGCCAAGCCGATATAGCAGGAACAAACAAAGACACACTGTTGGGAGATGTTGGTGTGGGGGTAGCAACAAAGGGTGGCGAAGTTTCAAATTGCGGACAGGGGCAAACGAAACTGCAATTGGTCCATTATGCGCAACAGCTAAAGACTGAAAATGCAACATCAACGGATGAAGTGGGGGCACAACAGGCATAGGAACAATGAGATCATTGTGACAAGCGGAAAAATAAGGAGATGAACCATAACCGACTGGATATGACCGATAGAATTGCAACACAGCAGCTGGTAACAGAGGGCCGCAATCACTAGACCAGCGAGCAAACATACGTGCCTGAAGGTACTTCAGCCTGAACTCAAAAGTAGGAATTTGCGCAAACAGCAACAAACCAACACGCGAAGTGGTATGGGCTAGCGAAAACAGACGACACAGTGCATGATAACAAAAACGCTCGAGTACCTGAAGATGAGCAGTGGAAGGCCGAATAAGTGCTAAACCAAACTCAAGTGAAGGTCTAATAAAAGACAAAAAACAACAACCTGGCAACACGAGGAGCAGACCCACCAAAGTACGAGACATAAGGTGCAAAAAGATGCAATGAGGCATGAGCTTTCTCTAAGCGATGATCAATAGTTGCGGCAAGATCAAACCCTGCAATAGTAAAATAGTGACCAAGGTATCTAAATGAAACCTCGACAGGGAGGGCAGAGCCATGAAGCTTCAAGGGGTTGGGTAACCATTGAGAAGATAACACAGCACACTTTGAAGGTGAAAACACAAAATGAGAAGCTAAAGCAATGAATTTTCAATGCACGTTGGGCTTGCTCAGGGGTGGCAGAAAACAAAGCTATGTCATCAGCAAAAAACAACGAATTGAAAACAGGAGTGTTATAAGAAAACCTAGCAAGATGAGAGGATTCACGACGAAGGAGCTGTGCTAAAGGATTGATGAAAACTGAGTACAAGAACGGAGACAAAGCAGAACCTTGAAAAAGACCTCGTGGAAGCGAAAACACATCAGAAGCATGATTCTCTATAACAACCTGAGAAGAACAACAATCAAACATACTCATCAAAACAGAGATCAAACAGTTTGGAATTCTGGGAAATTGACGAAGATGTTCCCACAAAAGAGGCCTATGCACAGTATCATACGCTGCTTTAATATCTAAGAAAGTAACACAATAAGGCAGAGCAGTGCGGGAAGCCCGTCGAAGGGTAGCATCTAATGCAAAAACACACTCAACACCTGAACGATTGGCCTGGAAACCAGCTTGGGCGGGATCAAGTTTACCAACATAAGCTACAAGCATAGGAAGCAGGGTACGCTCAAAGATTTTTCTATCAACATTGGTTAAAGTAATCGGGCGGTACTGACTAATATCACCAATGGAACCCTCATTCTTCCAAACAGGTAACAACAAGCCAGCATTCCAGGCAGAGGGTGACAAACCTGAGCGGAAAATAGCTTTTGAAAGTTGAACAAAAAGAATAGCAACATCAGAAGCTAACGGCTTAAATAACTCAGCTGGAATATGGTTTGGGCCAGGAGCAGAGTTGTTTGGGGAAGAACAAATAGCACAAACAAAGTCACTAACACTAACTGACACAGAATCATTCAGCGCATGTGGACGAACGTGTTCTGCCCTGGCAGAGGATTGTGCAAACTGAGTCTGATAAACGGAGGCAAAGTGATTGCGATAATGAGATAAAGAGGCAGGGTTCAGACAATAAACCACTTGCAGCTGAGCGCCGTTGATGACACCTACATGCGGTGGAAAGAACTTTGCTAACCTCGGTTAAAGAACTAGGAGAAGAACTAAACATATTGTCGACAGAAGCCTCTCGAGCTCGCTGAGAAAGAGACCAAGTACGAAAAGCTTTGACACGCTCACGCGATAGCCGGTCACGCTCCAAGCAGCAATACTCAACTAAAACAGGATCAGGATCATCACAGGAAGAAACAGCTAAAAAGTGCTTATGAGCAAGAAAGTAGCTCCGTCGCAAGGCCACTAAATGGGGCAACAACATAACAATGGCAGGGAAGGGCGACGGCGAACTAAACTGGGGGGTCCAATGACACAAGCAGCACACGAAGTAACAAAGGACAAAATAATATCCAATGCAGAGTCAATACATCCCTGTGCAACCCACAGACATTTGGGCAAGGGCGGGAGCTTCTAAAATTGAACTGAGTGCAGCATTGACATCAGCAAGGGTGGGATGGAAAAAAAAATGTCCCACATTCTCCATTGCTTGAAAGACAGCAGGTTCACGCAACAGATGAGCAGCCTAGCGCTTGTGGGGGAGCAGAGGGAGCAGTCGGATTAGTAGGAGCAGAAAAAAATTGACAACCCGGGTAGCTCAATTGGTAGAGCGTGAGACTTTTAATCTCAAGGCTAAGGGATCGAGACCCTTCTCGGGTGCGTCTAATAATAATTACATTAGGAAGCATTTAATCGGAAAACGAATATTTTGTTTGTCGGCTGTCAATTATGCTTACCCGCATCTTTATCAGGACAGTCAACTAGCAAGTTATTTTCTCTCACTCTCAGCTTGTATTTATTGTCAACCAGCCATTGAATTCGGTGGACAGAGCATTGAGCCAGACACCATGACAATGACTGAGCTAGGATCTTCAGCGTACACTTTCTCGTCAATTCGCTTGAAGCCACTAATGTGCTGATACTAGTCGTGTTTATTAGAGGTTCGATTTCGGTGGTGCAGGCACAAAGAAACTGTACAGTCGATCGGTCGGCAAGTTTCGCATGAGTAAAGAGACTGGTGCCCAAGGGAACCATGGTACTTCAGAACGGCGACTCCTCCGCTGAATGGCGTTGTAGATAAGCCAGCCTCCTTTCGATGCGGGTATAACTGGAAACAACAAGATACATGAAGCGTTGGGTCCAAGCCAGTAGTGAGACTCACCAAAAGGCATCTTCTTATTGTCTGGTGAGATTGGGGTGTCGATAAATCCAGGGTTGATCAGCGAAAAGTCAATGTAACTGTCGTGTCTGAGATTCTCGATACGTGTGCCTTTCATTACATGGTCCAGAGCGACCTTGCTTGCAGAGTACGCAACGCTAGTCGGGAGAGCCCCGTACTGTGCAACAGACCTTGTTATAGATTATATCAGTCCAAATCCATGTGAATCTTCTGCTTGCATATACCCAATTGCAGCGACCAACGGCCTCCCGCGCTCCTTGATGAGGGCTTTGTTCTCTCGGCGCGTTTTGCGGAAATGTTCTACTGCCCACGCGATCACAGCGTATGCGCCGACGATGTTGGTCTGCAGGACCTGAACATGCAGCATCGTACTCCGCAAACCCGTCCCCACCAGCTTGCCATTGGTTCCAATACCAGCATTCACGATCGCAACGTCCAGCAACCCATCAGGCATATTTGAGACCAAAGTTGTGAGCACATCGAATACGGCAGGGACATCTGTCACATCTAATTTGGCGACCTAGTTCGTGATATGTTCACATTGAAGTTTAGAAGACCGAACAAATGTGCGCACCTCGACTTGCACATTAGGAAACTTTGCAAGGATATTTTCTTTAAGTTTCTCGAGCTCGTCCAAGCGTCGCGCAACGAGACCAAGGCACACTGCGGGACCATCAGCCTGTTCCTCGGCTAAATTTGACGACTTGAACAGCCGAGAGTAATCCTCTGCATACTCCTGAACATCGTGTTTGAGAAGTTGATGGAGAGACGTATTCCATTCCATACCAGTGCAAGTTGACGGCCGATGCCAGAGCTCGCCCCAGTGATCAAAACATTCGTGCACGTCATAGTTGGAGTCCGCGCCACACGATGTGTTGGAGTTGATCACATTGCTGCGAACATCCAAGTTATTAAAACTGGCATTGATGGATGAAGTCTTGTTGTTACTAGTTGACGTTCTCGAATCCAGTTCTATTTATTCAATACTGATCAGTAATGTAGCGAGTGATCAGTAATGTAGCGAGTAAGATTTGTTTATGAAGTAGAGGAGCGGGCGCGCGGCAACTGTAAGTGATTCGTTTTACTTAGTGCTATTTGTGTTGCTGGACTTTGAAGAAACGTGTGGAAAAAAATGGGAAAGGAAGGAGAAAAGTTTGATGATATGGGTTAGTAACATGGTAGTTTGTTTATTTTTTTTGTCCATATTTAGTTTTTTTTTTCCTTTCTTCTCTCATTATCATAGAAACATAATGTTCTATAGTGAAATTGTTGTTAGTGTGAGATCAAAGTTAATCCTTGAGCGAGATATTACTCGGTCTAGGATTAATAAGACCTCATATTGTACCAAAATCATACCAGATAGGATCTGCACATCTAGTGTTCGATATTCAAATAGACAGATAACCAAGGCAGCGTGAAACAAACTCCATGTCCAGACTGCGTTGGTTGTCTTCTATGAGCGGATACAATCATTGTCGTTTTAGGAAGTGAAAGTGACAAATCCATTTCTGTGTGGAAGTGGCCTCTGGTTTCCTTTGCTAGAAGGGGGGTCGAGTTTATATAGCAGTTTGTTGTGTCAAAAATTTGAGTGGCTTGAGTGGCTTGGGTGGCGATGTTGGCGAGATTACGTCCATTTAAAAGCCAAAAGAGAAAGCTGGAGTGGACATTAAGCTGGCGCCACGAATACGTTGGCAGGAAGGAAGCAAACCAAAGAAAGCAACCAGAGACGCGAAAAAGTTCAAATGGATGTAAACGAAAAAGAAAAAGATAATGGGACATCGTGGCCACCTTGGCCCGATATTTCACGGCTGGCCACCGCACGTCTTGATCCAATCAACCACCACGTCCGCCATCGTCCTCTCTCCGGCGTTTGGAGACGTGTTCACATCCTCATCAAGCCAAATCGGAGCAACGACCTTGAGAATGTTTGGATGGATCTCCATTCGAATGGGACCAAATGGAATATGCTCGCCACTAAGAGAAATGATGCCGTGGTTGTGTGCTTCTCTAAGCTCCGCACGGTCTGGAAGCAAAACCGATGAGTTCGAGGAAGTCGTACTGTTGATCGAAGCAGCGTATGACCCTTTGCGCTGAAATGGCGGAGGACCACCTGCCCCTTCTTCCTTGATAAAACGGCGACCAAGGGACTTTGATCGCTTGGCTTCATTCACCTCCGACCTGGAAGTGGGGAAGAAATAAATAGCCTTCGCTCGGAAGTAGCTGTAGTGAGGAAGGTCGGGGCCGTTTCCAGTAAGCCGGTCCAAGAGATCTCCCAGAATTTCTTGACGGCTTTGAACACCACTAGCGAGAACATGCATGCAGCCGTCAGAAAGGCGGGCGTACTTGCAAACCAGCCAGTCCAATGCTGGCCATGGAGCCTTGCAAATGGTCAATGTTGTAAAAGTTTCTTCTTCGATAGCAATAGCGTCTAAGGCGAAGAGTGTTACATGTTATCATTAATCCTGTTTTGAAATCACTCACATTTGGTAAAATCATCACTCGCGTGAGACCTGACAGGACCAAAGCGTTCAAACTTGGCGATAGGGTCATCTCCATTTTGGGCTAATGCATCCCGCTTGGCTCTCGCTTTTTCCAAGACAGCCGCTGCTTTAGTGGCCGCCTCACGGTTTGATGACCCGCCTCCGCTCTGACGTCGCTTGAACGAATTCTGGAAAGGCCTGTACGCGGAAGGAATCTCGCTGTCGTCTACTGGAATAGCGTACAAACTTCCGTGGTACCGCCTCAAGTTCGCAACACGCACTAGAGCGGCAACAGTCACCCGCTCGCTTCCGACCCAACGATATGCCTCAGACTCGATGTCACAGTCGGCAATGAAGCCCCATGTCAACGTCAGGTGAGAGTAGTACACACGGTTCCCAGCCTCTGCGGAAAACAAATCGATCTTTCGAGTGTCACCTGCAAAACAGCAAAACAAAAATCAGGGATTTAAGCAGTTGGAGTAAAAAGAGACAGGCACCTTTGATAATTGCCAATGTGGCATGCTCGGTAAAGGGAACGTCCAATGTTCTAGCCATCCCGTTGGAGGTTCCAGACCCGACGTAACCAACCGCAAGATTCTGAACTGTGGTCTCCCAGTCCTCTCTGTGGAGCAAACCGTCGATAACTTCATGTAGAAGTCCGTCTCCACTGATACAAATCAAATCAGTGTACACAGAAGTATCGACGACGTGTGCAAACTCAGTTGCATGGCCGGGGAACTGGGTTTCTGACACATTGAATTAGATTGAAGAGTTCGAAATGCGTTATGTACTACGCACCTTGCACATCGTACTCAACTCCCGCCAGATCTAGCATAGGTCGAACAAAGTTATCGCAACGATGCTTGGCTTGGTTAGTTCCGCCAAAGGGGTTGTACAGGATCATCAACTTGCGCCGGCGATTATCTAAATGAAATTAAAAGTAAGCGTAAGAAGCTGAAGTCGCTCGATAATGTTGACCCAAACCTTCACCAAAGCTGCGCAATGCATTCTTAACCCCGAGGATCCACTTTGTGACGATATTTGCATTCGCAAGCACAACAACAGGATCGTAGTAAGGTCGAATATGAGAAAACTTCTTCTTCGGAGGTGTGACGATCGTGTGAATGATAAACCCGATTGGGGTGTCGGGGACAGATTCCGAATCATGGAGCAGAGTCACGGCTTCTTTAAGAAGACGCAAGTTACGGTCTTCGGGCTTGCTGGTAGAAGAGCGGAGGACTTCCTTTCCAATATCAGCATCCGTTTTGGGAACGTTCGGCCCAGGGTGAAGGGCAGTGATGGCGAACACGAACAAGAGGGGGAAGCTCCCGATGTGGCCATTATGATGCGTGTGCTGTTCTTCCGAACATGATATGTCGAAGCGATTCAGGGTCAATGTAGCGGGAACGAACTCCTTCGAGCCGGGAATACGCAGCAGCACCGAGTCTTGCATCTACCCTGCCGGAAAGTGAGCAGCGTGGCGCTGGTGAGATAAATTTGAGAATCACAAAATTTTCAATGAGGTAGTGATGGAACCTTGCTGATCTGGGCACAGGATGCTATGCAAATGCAATAAATTTGGTATTTGCATTGAAGAACGGGTGTACACCCTTAATGCAATCAGCATTTTTAAAAAGATAAAGGCGGGCTGATGACTGATCTAATCTCTTCAGCCCCACAATGAACACCACCATGATTTTGATCCTGGGAGGTGCTCTTGCCTGCTCTGCAACGCCCAGCAATCTCGAGCAGCGCCAAGCTTGTGCTGGTGTTTGATGGGATATTTAATACTGATTTGACTTTGGCTGACTCGGCATTAAGGCAACAGGAGGAAGCGGCTGGACTGACCCGACTTGCTGCACAGCTGGGGATGCTTGTCAGATCACAAACCTGTACTTTTCTCAGGCAAGCTGTCGAAAACTTTATTTTTTTTGTGCAACTGATACGATCTGTTCAGTGCGTTCCTGGCTCGAGCTCGTCAAGCTCAAAGACCGCGTCGACTACTACCCACCACTTCGAAGACAACCCAGACATCAGCCAGCTCATCGAAAAAAACAGTGACAGCCCCCGCATATTCTTCTACGCGCACTGCTGTGGCTACTTCTCTACCACTACCAAAACCACGACCACGACTACCACTCTCGGCCCAACTGGAACTCACACTCAGGCTCCCTACCCATCTGTTTCTGCTTCAAATTGTGGATCCTGGACACTCGTGGACAATGTTTGCTGTCCTAGTTATTGCAAGAATGATTTGACATCAGAGAACTGCCTCAGCTGTGGATCCGCGAACTGCGTTTCCACCCCCTCGTCAGTGTGCGTCCGGAAACATGTTCCCTGAAGGGATATCGCTAACGGACAATGTGGGGTGGCACTTTTCGCGCTCGACTCACTTTGGTCTTACGAACGGCGATGCTCGTGGTCTCGGAATGTGAGGTCTCTATTCCACTGCTACCGATGCCAAATCGCAGCTCGGCACGATGTGCGACGCGTTTTGCAAGTCCTACCCTCAGCTTTGCGCAGATCCTATGAACGTTACCTTCCGTGGAAACTTTGCTTCACCGAACGGCGACTACTACTCACAGTTCTGGCGGTCCCTTCCTGGAGACCGTGATAACTATCTTAGCTGTGGAGAGTATGTGTCATACGGAATCTTTCTACTCCTTAGCTTATGTATATCAAGTGCTTTGAGCTGGTTAGCACAAAGAAAGATGGGACCGACTATCAGCCTGGAGAACCTGGATACTCGCCTCCCGTTGTTTTGACTGTGGTCGACAGTTGCCCTTGCAGTGCCAACTCGAAGTGGTGCTGTGGTCCAGGCATTGATCACTCTAAGTAAATCGAATCATGGTCGGTATTTCCACGCCATCTCATTTTGTTCATTACGGTGTTGAGGTTCGCGGTTTACGTACGAATGCCCGCTTCCCTCCGACAGCATCCACCTTGACCTTTCCGATATCGCAATGTCACGGTTGCAGGCAGGGTCTCTTGTCGATGGAGGTTTGCAGACTCTCATATGTACTTCCTTCCCACTCAACTCAATTTCTTTATGATCAGTGATTCCGACCCGTTACCGTCGTACCAAATGCCCTACTCTCGGCAACGCTTATCTCTGGCTCAGTCAAGGCGCATCGAGCTACTACATGGCCCTCTCCGTGGTGAACACTGCTGGAGTTGGCTCCGTGGTCAACATCGAGATTCAAGGGGCGAACACTTCCACATGGACTGCACTCGTCCATGATCCCAACTACACCACCTCCAGACCTCAGGAGCGCCATGGATCCTGGACTATACTATCTCACAAGAAAGTTGCCCTTTCAACCTTGCGATCGCAGTTCGCGTCACTGGAGCATCTGGAGAAGTCTTCACATCCTCGCCTGGAATTACAAGCTTCACTCCCCCGACTGGAGCTGAACCCGACTCTTACTATATCGACCTTTGAACCAACTTCAAGGAACAGTTACCTCTCTGAATTAATTTTATTCGTGGTGGCATGAGAAGTCTACTCTATGTTCTAATTGCTTCTCTGCTCTTGTTACAATAACCTATGTAATGCGAGTACTTTAATCGGTTGCTTTAACTCTTCTCAGCTGTGCACTCGGATCTTGTGTATCCAGTAAGTCTGCAGACTGTGAACTGCTATGTGCGATGAGCTCGCTTCTCCGTATCTCGTGTCATTCCCCTGTAAGAGCAGTTTAGTGGGGCCAATTTCTTAGCTTCAGCAGGATCGTGTTCGCCATCGGGTCGCTGTTCGTAAAGTGCGGATTCTCGGGAGAGTCGAAACCGAGATATGTCACCTCCCACAGCGAGCCACACGTGAGCACGACAACCCAGAAGATGTGCTCCTCAACAACAGTACCTCGGTGTGGCTGTCCTGTCAGGTTTTCATCGGCTTACCACCGAAATGTCCAGCAACATGGATACCAGCTTCGCTTACACTCCAGCGCGGACGGAGGCTCGCATGTATGCTGAATATCTAGAGTATGAAATCTGAAATTAATTGGTTTTCTTTCATGCAGTCTCTGTGCTTCATGCGGAGTTCTGATCCCGCCGAATCCAGCGAACTTGTGCATTCCCTGCATTCAAAGTACCGTCGATATCACTGATGGAATTCCGAAGCAGTCGACCGTTCATTTCTGCAGGGGCTGCAACCGATACTTGCAGCCACCTAACTATTGGGTTGTCGCCGAACTGGAAAGCGCTCAGCTGCTCGCACTGTGTTTGAAGAAGCTGAAGATTGGGGGAACTGCGAGATTGGTGGACGCGGGATTCATTTGGACCGAGCCTCACTCGAGAAGATTGAAAGTCAAGGTGACCATTCAAAAAGAGGTGCGTCATGCATTTTTGAAAAAGAGAAATCATCAACTAATCTGTGCGCGTAGGTTTTCGCATCTACTCTGTTGCAGCAGACCTTTATTGTCGAATTCATTGTTGCACACCAGTTTTGTGACGATTGTGCAAGAGTGGAAGCACAACAAACATGGAAGGCGGTCGTCCAGGTTCGACAAAAGGTAACAGAGCGGTGATAAATACATTTCATATGTTTAAGCTCATCGCCTTTTAAGGTTTCGCACAAGCGAACTTTCTTATGGCTTGAGCAGCTTATCCTGAAGCACAATGCCCACAAAGACACAACAAACATCAAAGAAATGAAAGATGGAATCGACTTCTACTATGCTCAGCGACCTCACCCCATAAAAATGGTTGATTTTCTTTCTGCAGTCGTTCCATGCAGGTATACTCATTTTGCGAGTGCATAAGTGAGTTTGCCAGTTAACTAGCCATTTCCAGGTCGAGAGGGTCGGAGCAGCTTATTTCATCTGACATTCGTTCAAACACCGCAAATTTCCGATACACGTATTCTGTTGAAATTGCACCAATTTGCAAGGTAAAGTATTCTCATTATTTATCCCGAATGTAATTAACACGTTTGGGTAGGATGACCTCGTGTGTTTGCCTCCAAAGTTGGCGCGATCGCTCGGAAACATCAATCCTCTCAGTCTCTGCGTTCGGGTCAGCAACACATTGTACCTTCTCGATCCCAATACACTGAAGGCAGCCGAAGTTCGTCCAAATGTGTATTTCGAGCATCCTTTCACGTCACTGTGCGACGCAAGCCAGCTAACCGAATTTTACGTGATCGAGGTGCAACAGGAAAATGTTCGCAACAGCAAGGTGAATATCTGCATTCCGCTCATTTAGATAATGCAATGTTGAACGGTATATTTATCAGTACGCGCTCGCGACCGTTGAAATTGCTCCCGCGAACGACCTTTCACAAACGTACATCATTAGAACCCACCTTGGAAACGTATTGCGTGGAGGAGATCACGCCATGGGGTACCTTCTTCTCACATCGAACTTTAACAACGAGCATTTTGATGCGCTCGCCGCCAACCCCTCCACTGCCTCCATGCTTCCTGACGTCGTGCTCGTCAAAAAATCGTTCCCGAACCGGCGACGGAAAAACCGTGGACGCAACTGGCGACTCAAGACTATGGTCAAGGAAGAAGGAGAAGAGGGAACCGTCGGACGTAAAGCAGCTGTCGATGTACAGAGAGCTGAGGCAGACTACGAGTTGTTCTTGCGTGATCTTGAGGAGGACGCGGAACTCAGAGGAATGGTCAACTTGTACAAAGGTAATGCATTTTACGGTCGTCAGTGTAGAATGAGATTTTAATGGTTTTGTTTCTAGATTCCCATGGCCAGAAACCACGACTTACTGCAGAAGATGATATGGACGATGATATGGAGGACCTGGAAGAGGAAGCGGAGGCTGACTTCCCAGAAATTAATGTGGATGAACTTCTTGACGACCTTGAGGGCATGACAATCGACGATGAAGAGGCAGCATGGGCTTAGTTTAGGATGTTTTGAGTTTTGGTTTATCGTTCTGTTGTGATAATACAGACTCAGGTCCACCTTCAAGCACTATGACAAAGTTGTTTCTTCCTGGGCCATCGTTGATAAGGCGTTTTGGAAACGGCGTTTGCTTATCTCCCTCCTTCGTCGAACCTGGCTTCGGCTCGACACCTCCCCTCGCTTTAAATACGTAAGAAGCGAGCTTCTTGGAATGGTGGTAGGTAACCAGGTCCAAATCAAGCCAGGCAAATATGTCGAGGAAATGATCATGAGTTAGATACCTCGAGTTTGTGATACAAGGGAGGGGTAAAACGATGTAGAGAAGGCCTCCTGGCTTCAAAAACAGTTTCGCCCTTTGGAGCATTAAACCTGGGCAGGGAAGTCAGATTTTGATGATGCACCAACAAGTTTGTAACTTGCGAGAATACCTCTTCTCGTGGCATTAGGAACAAAGTTGACAACCAAACTCAAACATAGAACGTCAAAAGTCTCCTCCTCTGATCCTGGTAACGGCCGTTCAAAAAAGTCTTGTCGCAACACTCCAGCGCATTGTGGGTTGAGATCGATGGCGTGAACTTTGACAAAAGAAGAATGCCTGGCGTATGTCTCTATTGAAAGCGCCCCGATATCAAGCAATCTCAACTTCCGGTTTCTCTCTTTATGAAGGGATCGAAGGTAGTGGCCCAAAAAACGACCGCATGCACCTTTGCCCAGCTTCTCGTTTCCACCTTTCAAGCTAGCTTTCTGATATGCATCCAACCCGCCGAGCCCCTCGATCTCACGCTCAATATCCTTTATCTGTTGTTCAATCGCTCCGCCAAGTCCATGAGCGAAGGATTCGTCGCTTTCCACTTTAATTTTCTTTCGAGCACGAGCTTTATCATCGGGTGATCCGGTTAATTTGTTTCGCAGTGTCCGCTGCTCCTCTTTCAAGTGGTCGAGTTGTTTGATCAAGGTATGAAATCGTGATATTCTTTGTTGAGTGTTTAGCTTCTCTACATGGTGTCCCGTTTCAGATGTTCCCCCACTTCGAAGGTTTGGAGCTGATTTTCGCCGCTTTGACGCTTGTTCGGAACTTTTTGCTGTGACAGGCATCAGCTTCCGCTTTTTTGGATTCATTTGCGCACGCAACAACCAAGTGGCTTAGAAAAGATATCAATGAGTTTTAACGACCTTCCAATTGTGTTGTATATCGCATTTCTGCACGGAGCATAGTTTGTAAGCATGATCTCATGCCTAGCGCCATCAAGAAACAAAGTTTCAATGTGCGGAATGATATTGACAACCTTAGTGTCCAACTTAAAAGGAGCTCACAGCTGTCCCTGAACGAAAGAAATACAATGCATCAATAAATTCATCATCATCGCTTAGCCCGTGTCCGTGATCTTCCTTGAAGAATCCGCGACCTCCTCCCCATGAACCCTTCTTCGTTTGGCGCGCTGCTCAAGCAGCTTCCGTCGCTCCTCAATCTCTCTTTTCTCTTCTCACGAGCGCTCAATTCATAAGCACGGCCCTTTGAAGGTCTCAATTCATAACCTGTCGATCTCTTTCATCTGTTTCGTTCGCGTTTCCTTATCCTGCGAGAATTGATAGCAGCCAACACGAATGGTTCGGATTTCCTTGGAACGACATAGAACTTGTGGCCTCAACTCCAATCTAGTGGTCCACTGTGTGTGAAACAATCCTTCACTGTGTAAAAAGTGGAAAGCTTGAAGTAACTTTGATTTCTTTAAGCCGCGTGCTTCCCATGCTTCCTCTCTTCCCCTCTGATTATATCTGCGGAACACATGGTTCATTCATCTCCACCCGTTGTTCATAATCCATCAACTCGACCGCAAGCATTCTCTCCTGCGCTCACAAACATAACATCGGATCAGCAAGAATCTTAGAGAAGCAATTGAATATTCTTACTGGCTGTATCGCTTCAGCTTTTCTGAATGTCGTCCCACGGGTAGGTCAAATTCGTCAATCACTTCAACCCACAGATCCGCTTCCTCATCTTCAACCTTCCGTTTGTTTTTTCATGTTGCTCGTCTTCGTCGTCACCCGGGAAGTCATGATTCTTGTGAACAAAATCAACCAATGACTCTATGAGCATCTTCATCCTCGGTGCAAGGAATGTGAGTACTGAGTTGAAAAGGGATCTCACAAAACGAAGTTTTCCTTCTCCAGAACGCAATTTGGAATACAGTTCCACTTTCTCCGTGAGCGCAACGAACGCCGATTCATTATTTGGTCGTTCCGCTTCATGTTGCTCTTCCTCACGAGCTGCACGTCGATTTACTCCCTCGTTTTGACCTTTTATTTGATCCTTCTTTGCTTAACCGGGGAAAGAACGAAATCTCACTAATGCAAGCCATGTTTTGAGCAATTTCTGATCGTTTCAAATGCTATGAGCACAAATCATCTGCATTCCTAAGAGCATCGAAAGACTCAGTGTAGCACCCAAATGTTTGTATTACTTTTTTAACACTAAATTGGATGAAAATCAAATCAAAAATGTGATGCTAACTGCCAAAATTGGATAACGTGTCGTCGGTAATGGAATCTGCCGAGCTAGAACAACACTTGTCCAATACCTGGGACTGGCTGGAGCCTGAATACAATCCTCGGACGGCGGAAGCGAAGATAGCGAGGCATAACACCGGAATTCGTGCGTTTACTGGGAAAGTCTCCGTTCCCGTACCGTTGGTATCCGCGAAATGGGCGAAGGACCCAGGCAATGTGCCAATGCCGATTCAAATGCCGGAATACTATTCTACTCTTTTCAAAAATCCGCTAGAAGAAAAAGAATGTGAGCAAAAATATGGTAATCCTTTCTGGACTGTTTGGCTGAAATAGTCTAAGATGACATTGCATTGCGAAACCTCGTTCCATTGATAACAAGACGGCTCGCTCCAACAGAGTAACGAAACATCACGTATAGGATCTCAGAGAAATCTCACCCTTGTTTCCAGAAACGTAGTGAATGATCTCTGGGATCTTTATTGCCTCTCAGAATCAGCACCAACGGTGTGTGTGATCGAGGCCGTGGCAATTCTGAGACAAATTCTTCGCATTCATGGCTCAGAGCCATTCCGAAATCTTTTTGCTCGACGCACAAAAGATGTTGGTAAAGTGCCGAACAGGCGATCGAGTGTCAGGGAACCTGCGGACAAACGAGACGAGCTCGGAGAATTAGGCACTGGTTTCCTAGCTGCACTTGAGCAGGCTAGGAAATTCTGGAATGAAGTCAGAATCCCAGTTGAACCGATGGATCAAGACAATGGCGACCTCGATGAAAACGTCGAGGACTTGGAGAAGCGAAAAGATACGAATGACGGAGTGGGTACCACAGTTACACCAAAATACGAAGATAAGGTACACCGGCTAAACATATTTCAGCATCAAGAGTAACCGAATGTACAGTACGCAAAAGGCAGTGCGATTGTCCGCTTTATTGCAGAGCTCCTCTCAGTTGACCATGCGCTTTATCATGGTGAGTAGCTTACGTTTTGCTCGGGCTTGTTTAACCAGAGACGGAGACTTTCTCAGGGAGACGATTATTGATCGCATCTTTGGATTCTCCTTGAGTGGAGATCAACTGCCGTCGAATAGGTCCAGACTAAATATCAAAGCCGATAGCGTTAAGCGTGATAAAGTTGCAAACGCTTTTGTATCTTGGATCAAGGCGGTTGGCTCCGAAATACTCGCACCTCAAGATGTAATGGCACATCAAAGTGCGGATGATGTCCAAGACCTCATCGAGCAGGTTGATTTTGCTGACCGATTCTTTGGTCCATAGCATTTACGACAATCCCTTTCGTAGATATGTCTGGCTGCATATCGAGGCAAGTCGTGGGACGTCACTGAGTTTGCTGAGATGCTGCACGATGGAATTCGCTCCTTGCCCTTGCCAGCTCAATTCGATTTTGTTCGGGTACGGCGCACAAGTGCACTGCTACTTGAGTAGCCACTCATCATTCTAATCAGGGCGTGCGATCGACGACATTCCGACTCGATCTTGCAGATCAGATGCTGCGAGCCAATCTCTACTTCCCATCCACAGTGTCTGTCAGATCAGAGTCCGTTTCTGTGCGATTTACTCCGAAGAAGATGATCAATGTACTCCTGAAAGGTGTTCCGATCAGTCCAGATGGACTTGAGAGCGCAGCTTTTGCAGTTCTACTTTACGGATTGCTTCTGGCGGGGATCATTGAGAGTGGAAACGCGGGTGAGCTTGATGCGAGTATGGTCGAGGAATGGGTGGCAGCAGTGAGAAGTGAGGTTCAGGGAAAAAAGGGGAAAAGCGAAAGCGGATTCACGGAGCTCTCTGAGGCTTTAGAAGTTGTAAATGCTTATGGATCATTAATCAGGTTTGCTAAGGATGCAGTTGAAGGATAAAAACAGCATTTATAGATCTCGGCGTTCTAGCTTGATACCCGTTTGAGATCCACTTCCCTATGTTCCTTTGCCACAATCAGCACACGAAGGCGATCCGAACAAATGGCTTCGACAGCTGCAGGAGTAACAGTCGCAGCATTAGCAAGCATCTGGGCTGCATGGAGGTACTTCCCAAATTTAGCCTAGAACTCGAAATCCTCTCTTAGCTCGAAGGGCGAGGTGAAAAGCTTGAGAGTCGCTCAGATTTGCTCCAGGTACGCTACAACCTTTGTTACTCCTATCACTGGCATCCATTCTTATCCGTTTATCCTTGAATATAGGCAAATAGGATGTCAACACGGTACTATCTTTTATGGCCCAAGAATGGACCAAAAGTTGTTCTTGTCCATGGAATCGCCTTCCCATCGCCTTCATACCAACGCATCGCCAGATCGCTTGCTGAAGATAAGGGCAATGGCCGAGGGTATTTGTCTCTCTCTCCAGCTGCGGGAAGGTACACCGAGGGGTTCATCTTGGCACAAATGCTGTATGAAACTACGTGAATGCCATTACTTCACGTTAGTAATTTGCAATTCGTCTCGCATAGGATGATGGTGAAGGTACAAAGAACCTATCCATATTGTGGGAAACTCTATCAATCACAGCATTATGCTTTCGATGAATAATTCCAACATCGTTGTTGTTCTGTAGGGAGGAGCTATTGTAACCTCATTTTAATCTCTCTATCCTGAAATGATCAATCCAATGCCGCTCATGGGGCGACTATTGCAAACTCCTCTTTTGGGCAGCGGTATCTTTGTGAATCTGTTTTTGGGCAGAGTTTGCTGATCTCCTTTTCGTTTAGTATGATGGTGGATGATATGATCAAATCAATCACTACGCGAATACGACACTCAAATCGCACGCTTTTCCTTACGTGAGCACAGTGAGAGGTGCTATACTTAGTAACGTCGAACCACAGTATCGATAGCTCGGGGAAGTGTTTGAAAGATTAAAAAGTCACTTTGGTTTGAGTATGTGGACCTATCAAAAACCTCCAAGGTTGCAGTGGAATGTAAAACGTTTCTTATAACACTTTTTTGGCATTCAAAATTCTACATAATGAAATACAGAAGACGTCACATATGCCATTGAAATTCGCCACATACTTGTTCTTTTGATCTTTTAACTCTCGGAAGCGACCTTGTTATCTCTGTCAATCACCACAACGTTCGTTTGATCATCAAAATTTTAATTCCCTCAGCAAATATGTTAGATAGTTTGTGAAATCAAGGTTTCTGTTATTGTTCATTAGAGAAACAAGTATGTGGGCAGCAACCCGCGGCAAATAAAAGAGGTAAAATAGTCACATAAAATAGCCTCACTAACTGAACTCGTAACCAACAATAACCACGAAACAACATCATAAAAACCCCGCCAAGGAAAAAAACTTATAAAAGGGAACATGCATGCTAGTGAAAATCATGCCGGTTTTCTTCGTTTGAAGTGTGTTGGATGTATGAGAACGGGTCGAAAGGGAGAAGGATGTTCGGAAGAGAGTGAATGGAAGGTGATGAAAAAAACGGCACGCTGGAGTTTCACTTCGACAGAGCATTTACTTCTTGCCCTTGCCAGCAGCCTTGGTTGCCTTTCCACCAGCGCTAGACAAAATTGTAAGAAAAAATCATTGGCTGATGTGTCCAAATTCTTACGCGCTCTTGTCGACCTTCTCAACTTCTTTGATAACACCGACGGCGACGGTCTGACGCATGTCACGGACGGCGAAACGACCGAGAGGAGGGTACTCCTGGAAAGACTCAACGCAAAGAGGCTTGGTGGGGACCATCTTGACAATGCAAGCGTCACCAGACTTGATGAACTTGGGGTTGTCTTCGACTTTCTTGCCAGAACGACGGTCGATCTTCTCCAAGAGCTCGGAAAACTTGCACGCAATGTGGGCAGTGTGACAGTCCAAGACTGGGGAGTAACCAGCTGCCCAGAGATATTAGAAGACAGCTAAAAATAATTAGTAAATACGCATGCACATACCGCCGATCTGACCAGGGTGGTTCAAGACGATGACCTGAGCGTTGAATGAAGCAGACTCCTTGGCGGGGTCGTTCTTGGAGTCAGAGGCGACGTAACCACGGCGAATTTCCTTAACCGAGACGTTCTTGACGTTGAAACCGACGTTGTCACCGGGGACACCTTCGGTAAGAGATTCGTGGTGCATTTCGACGGATTTGACTTCGGTAGAGAGACCGACAGGGGCAAAGGTGACGACCATACCGGGCTTAATGACACCGGTTTCGACACGACCGACGGGCACGGTACCGATACCACCGATCTTGTACACATCCTGGAGGGGAAGACGGAGGGGTTTGTCGGAGGGACGTACTGGCGGTTCAATGGCGTCGATGGCGTTCAAGAGCGTCTTGCCAGTAACGTTGCCGCCCTTGGTCTCCTTCGTCCAGCCCTTGAACCAGGGCATGTTCTCGGAAGCCTCGAGCATGTTATCGCCGTGCCAGCCGGAGATGGGCACAAAGGCAACGGTCTTGGGGTTGTAACCGACCTGTCAATGATTAAATTAGTCGCAGCCAGAATGAAGACTTTATTTTCTTTACCTTCTTGATGAAGTTGGAGGTTTCCTTGACGATTTCCTCGAAACGAGCTTCGTCCCACTTGGTGGTGTCCATCTTGTTGACGGCGACGATGAGCTGCCTGACACCGAGGGTGAAGGCAAGGAGAGCGTGCTCACGTGTCTGCCCGTCCTTGGAGATACCAGCCTCGAACTCACCAGTACCGGCAGCAATGATGAGAATGGCACAGTCAGCCTAGTTTATAAAACAAAGTCAGACAAATAGTAATATGAATAACTCACGCATAAGTTACCTGGGAGGTACCAGTGATCATGTTCTTAATGAAGTCACGGTGACCAGGGGCGTCAATGACGGTGACGAAGTACTTAGGGGTCTCGAACTTCCAGAGAGCGATGTCGATGGTGATACCACGCTCACGCTCGGCCTTCAGTTTGTCCAAAACCCAGGCATACTTGAATGAACCCTTGCCCATCTCCGCGGCTTCCTTCTCGAACTTCTCAATGGTACGCTTGTCGATACCACCGCACTTGTAGATCAAGTGACCGGTGGTGGTAGACTTTCCGGAGTCTACGTGACCGATGACCTGAACAATTCCACATCAATCTCTAAATTCGCACACGATAATATGTGACAATACGTACGACAACGTTCTAAGATTAAATGCGATCAGTTATGGTGCCAAACTGATATCCAGTGCTTGGCTGTACTTACAACGTGGGTCTTCTCCTTTCCCATGGTGATTAATGTGCTGTAAGGAAGAAATATTCGTTCAGATGTGGATGAAAAACGCCAGATCTCTGCCGACGGGATAAGTCCTGTGAAATTCTGACTCTCAGGGTCCGTAGAGGATGACACGCAAGAAGTTCCAGCTTGGCCTCCATCCCATTTGTCTTCTCGGACATACCAGCTGAAGTGTTAGGTTGAAGCGAAATGCGCAAGGGAAAGTAAAGTTCGGAGCACTGCACAAATAAATAGGACGGCGGAGTGGCGGGACAGGGAAGAAAAGTGCAATGTAACCGAAATAGGAAATTCGCGCTAAAAAAAGTAAATAATGGAAGTGGTTAAGTCACCAAAAGAATGTGGAAATATGATGTGTTAATTTTTTTCTAAAGAGCTGAATGAGGGACAGGCTGAAACGCAAATATTGCTACGTGGTTCATCCCAACAGTATTTTGACAGTTTTTTAAAAATGACCCTGAGCGTTAGGTTCTCGTTAACACTGCTACTGTTTGTGCCAAATTTATACCCTTCCCACCCAAAAGTTCGTCCCTTCACGTGACTAATCCCTAGGGTTTTCCCTGAACGAGGGTTGGGACTCGACCCCACTCCTCAATGTCAAGCAATAATCCGGAAATGAGACGGCGTGATTGCTGAGAGGATAAAAGCGCTCCATATCGATTTTTCAGCATAGAAAACGAGAGTTCCTCTTAAACACCAAACGAAAAATGGTTCTGTTTTCGAGCTTCCCGAATCAGGTTTATAGTTTAGGGCGACGAGGTGGCCGATTGATCTCAAAAAATATAACATAATCTGGGCCAACTGGTCCTGCCCAGGAAACGTATCAATGTTAGCTTTCACACTGATAGTTATTTGGCGAAGATTGCTCCTTAAACGTTCAACACCTATCAATTGTCAAGTTTGGGAGTATGTGCCCAAATTACGTCATCTCGTCTGAATTATCATCATCGTGGCCCGTCTCAGTTTACAACAGTTCCCGACGACCCACCAGAGTGCACATCACTTTTCAAGCAACGATTGTCTGTTCCAGATTGACCAGAACGCAAACATTTAATTAACTGTGTGCACGAATTAATGTACATTATCTCTGTATGATAGATCGGCACAGGGGTTCCAAGCAATCTCCTAGAATCTGTTTGCGCTCGGCCCGCCCACTGCCATGTTTGGATCACGCTTCTCTTGATCAGGTATCGGGAGCGCCTGCATTGCCACTGCAGGTTGCAAGAATTTGTTGTAGACTCTCTGAGCCGGCTGGAATGAACCCTCACAAATCGGGGTCCAAATAGAGCACTATGTTAAATTCTGTGTATCCTTGGAGGGCTTACCCATTAAATTGCGCAATACGTTTTTTCATGCTCAGGAAACTGTGCTGGACGGTGCCTGTTTGATTGCACTTCAGACTCGCTCATCCAGTCATTGTGCACGGACCGCTCGGTTTTGGGCGGTTTGGAGTTGGGCGAGGCGATTGGTTGACTCATAGGTGGGTCTCCAGAGTCTCCATTCACAGATTATTTTTTAATTCTATTTTTGTTATTCTCGCTACGCACAATGTGATCCGGCCGATCGTTGAAGAGATATTTGTACCACGCTACTGCAACAATCTGCCAGCGTGTCTTCACACCTTCCTCACTTTGTGCCTCTTCCAATGGCTGGGTGGCGGGAAAACCCGTGTCTTCGAAACTGTCGTCCATAAATGAGTTCCCAAAATTCATTGACTCGCTTATGGCCAACGTTTGCGCACCCCAAAGCTCCGGATAGTTCTCTGATGGCTGTGATGTTCGAGCAATATTTGTTGGTTTGGATAAATGCTCGCTTTCCTTCCGCAAAACAGCGACTGGTTTCTCAAGTCTTATTCGCTTTCCCTTCAAGCGATTGTGCCCAATCGTGAGAATCGGCATCTAAGAAAAGTTCTGAGGAACCGCTGTTACAATCTACATAGATCTTACTTCACCATCGAATGTGAGCTCGCCGAGATTTAGCCCACTCACAGAGCCTGAATTTGAGTCCGTGCCCACAATTCCTTGAAGCTCTATGAGAAACCATTCATCTGGCCCAGGTTCTGGGGATGTGTTGCTGCGATGGTGGACGAGCCCACTTGGGGACAGGAGCGAGATTTGGACCATAACGGTGCGCCACACTTTCCGAAGATGGTAGCAAACGGTTTTCCTTGCAGCCGAACAAAAATAAACAACATACGCATGCTTTGTGCTTGTGCAAAAATTTGCCATTCTTTCAGCCTTGATTCCTTTCGCCAATCTGAAATTCTCGATGTATATAACAGCACGTAACATTCTGAAGATCCCCGACCTTTTCTCTGATTAATGATGCGATCAGTGGAATCATATTCAAGAATTTCATTGATACAGCTGCTTCTTCACTGAAGGCCCTACACCACACAAGCATGCTGGCCGAACGCAGAACAGAACCTAAACTTTCAAAGACACATCAGGACAGTGCAACTAAAGCGGAAATTTTTTTTGGCAGGAACATTGAAACGTCAACATGAGGGGTTACAGCATCAACAACTGGCTGAAAGGAATTGAAGAGTTGAAGGTGGTCGACCTACCTATCCCAAAATGCCCTGCCAATGGGATCTTGTGTGAGGTAAGTATTGGGCTTGACACCACCTGACTGTATCTGACTTGCAGCGAATCAGGTGAAAGCAATTGGTTTGAATTTCTTCGACATTCTTCTCGTCAAAGGCCAGTACCAGTCGAGGCCGCCGTTCCCTTTTACTCCATCACCGCCGTGCAGTTCGCAAAGGCGATCGGCGCGACCGTGATCGCGACCGCGTCGTCTGGCGAAAAGCTTGAGATTTGCAAGCGCGAAGGAGCAGATTACGTCATCAACTATAAGACGGAGAAGAACTGGGCTGCCAAAGTGAACGAGATTACGAAAGCGCTAGTCAAGGCTGGGAAGAAGAGATGGGTTGGTGCCGATGTCGTGTACGATCCCGTCGGTTTGATCAAAGAGAGCACCAAATGCATCGCTTGGAATGGAAGACTCCTCGTCGTTGGATTCGCCGTGCGTAGCCTCAGTGAGCTTTGTTGTCGGCACATTGCTGATAATTATGTTCGCTTTACATGGTGGAACGACTGAAAATGTCCCAGCCAACCGTTTGCTTCTTAAGCGTGCCTCGTTGGTTGGAGTATACTGGGGTGGCACGACGGTTCAGCAGAAGGAGCGAGTTGTGGAAACTTGGAAGTTTTGCGCTTCTTGCAATTGTTGCCGTTAAGTGATTAAACGGCGTTACGTCATGTAGGGTTGTTTGGACCTTTTCACCAAGGTCAACCCTTCAACATCGAAAGAGTTCCGTCCGATTATTTTCACCGATGAGCGCTACGTTGGTTTTTGAGAGTATTCCGCGCGCACTTGCCGCTCTGGGCGAAAGAAAGACTTACGGAAAGGTGGTGGTCGAACTCCCCAATGCTTCTGCCGCCGCTAAGCTGTAGATGTTTGGAAAGAACTTTTAGGAGGCGTTAAAAAATGCGTGTTGATTCGCTATGCGGTTTGTTCAAATAAAAGAATGAAAAGTCGAAGTTTTTGCAAGCAATTCTTCATTGGCTGCTTAAGAGGAGCAACTGCACTTGAGTGCTTTGACCGACTGTGGTACTCCCTCATAATCGGTCGCAAACCGTCGCCTCAACGCACGTTCTTCTCCAGTAGTCGCCATATCCTCATCAATATATGGAGTTGTGAGGACTTCCAGGTATCCTGTCACCGGATTGACTTTCCAGTCCATGTCCAAAACCTTCGGGTCGGTAACTGGGGTGTAGTATCCATCTGGAAGCCTCTCTCCTTCCGGCTCAGCTGGTAATTTAGCTTGCATCAGTCCTTCTTCCGAAAGCAGGCCGCCACCACCTCTCCAGGGTACTGCGACGGCTGCAGTGTCCTCTGCATACTTGTTCGCAATGAGATGCTCCATCTCGTCGATTACATCTTGGAGAAGGTAGTTGCGAGGAACAAAGCGGGGGTTCGCTAGCTTCATTCGCGCCGAACGCTCTTCATCCGCCACGATTAAATCGGCGCCCTCCGGAAGCTCGGAAAGCAAGCGCGAGCGGTATTTCTCATACCAAGAGAGGAGTCGTGGATTCACGGGAAGCTTGGCAGGAAGCGCGATTTTTCCACCTTCTTTTACAACGCCGTGATCATCTGAAAGCCGGAAGTGGCACAACAGACGGAAGAAGTTGGTGTAATCTGTTCTGACTGAAGCCATCGCACCGAGGCAAGGGTAGATGATGCTTTCCAGATCGTCGTTTTGTGCATCTTTCAGTCCTAATTTCTGCGGGAGTTCTCATGTTCAGTTCTCGCCAGTATTCCAGATAGAAGGATTACCGCTCGCATCAGCTCTGTGAACTTTTCATTCATAATCGGCTCGTACGTTTCGAGCGCGTCATTAAGGAGAACGCCGGCCTTGTCTTGATCATCGTTACAGTCGTACTTGACCACAAGAGGGCTGATTGCACTCCCAAGCGAAGAAAGGTTCCACATTCCGATCGAGGGTTGGTTGGAGAACGAGTAACGACCTTCATGATCCGAGTGGTTACATATGTATTCAGGATCGTAGCTATAGGAAATTAAAAATAGTAAAGTATGGTTCTGCATGAAGACGGCTAAGCTTACTCATCCATGAACTGATATGGCCCATAATCAATTGTTAGCCCCAAGATGCTGAAGTTGTCCGTATTCATTACACCGTGACAGAAACCTATTGGTATGTCTTAGAATAACCAATTCGATAATCAACAGCACCTTACCAACTGCTTGCCAATGCGCGATCATCACCGCAGTCCTCCTCACCACCTCCTGGAACCAAGAAACATACATCGTCGGTCGTTTGATGCTCGACACTGCTTCGGTCTTCTCTTTCCCTTTTTTCTCTTCGGCTCCCTCTCCATTCTCCTTGGTTTTCTCTTCACCATTCAAGCCCTCCACCCAAAGGTTCGGAAAGTAGTTTTTGATCGTAAATTCTGCAAGCTCGCGAAGCATCGAAAGTTTTCCACGTTTTGACCACAACTCAAACGTTCCAAATCGAATCCAGGAGCCTGGTGCTACTCGGCACACAACTGCGCCAGTCTCGATACCTTCCTCGCGACGGACAAGACGTTCCGGAGCAGCTGTAAGCGCTAGGGCTCGTGAGGTCGGGATCCCTAACGCATGCATCGATTCGGAAGCAAGAAACTCTCGAATGCTGCAAATCACTTTGAACACGCCAATCGAAGAGCGGTTCGAAATATGTACCTGCTTCGCAACACTGCGTACCCATCCGCAAATCTCGAATAAGGTGTGGAGCCAGATCCTTTCGATGAAATGAGTGTCAACGAAGGCAACGATGAAATGTTTCAAAGGCTTTACCCTTAAGCTGCAGCTCGAATCGTTCTCCGATGGAAGTTTCGATCTCACCAAGGGAAATCGCCCTTCCATCTCCAAGTTGACTCGCCCACACACCAAACTGATGTCCGCCATAGCATTGAGCCCAACTGTTCGAACCTTCGATCGATTTGTTTCCCACCACGACATCCATGAGCGCCCGCTCTTTCTTCCCAGTTGCTTCCCTCGGCAAATCACCAACATCCAATTCTACCTCGTCAGCACACGACTGGCTGAGTGCAATCAGATAGGTTGGTTTGACCTTCCATCGAAAGGCCTCTTTGTTCGAATCCGATTTGCTGATGTTGACTGCATGCGAAACCATGAGCGAGCAAGTTGGCTCGGGTTGTACGTAAGAGAAGTGACCGGCGCTGAGTCGAGCAACATGTTGAGGGAGGATGGAAAAGTCAGCGACGAAGCCCTTGGTTGCAACAAGAGGCTCTCCTGGCGTCAGCGCATCTCTTTTCAACGTCGCGCACAGCGAATTGATAAACTTGAGATCAGCGAGCGTCCTCTTGATTCCCGTCTGGGAGGCCATTGTGCAATTCTCCCAACTGATAGCGGAAAAACTTGGTGCTGATAGAGTGGCTTGAAAATCGACTCTTGAGATCAACACAACGAGGTCATTCGTT
Source organism: Cladochytrium replicatum (assembly GCA_025526935.1). Lineage (NCBI taxonomy): Eukaryota > Fungi > Chytridiomycota > Chytridiomycetes > Cladochytriales > Cladochytriaceae > Cladochytrium > Cladochytrium replicatum. The sequence goes on along the minus strand of JAHLKD010000007.1, from coordinate 501,812 downwards.
TGTTAGTGTTGCATGTCTCGGTCTTTAGCTGGCGATTCTTTTAGCCCAAGAAGAAAGGACATCTACTCCCGATATCGATACCTCTGTCACTGCAACATTGCAGGGTGTGCACTGAACATCTTCTGTGTTGCGAACCAACCAAGTCCTCACTCGCATGCACACTGGTTCTCTGCGATCAGCTACTGGATCTCAATCTTCGCCAATAGCGCACAATTACCCGGTAGAAGATTCGCCGTCGCAAAAGCGTACGTCCATCTTTCCACCGCCGCATGTTGAGCAGAGGTTGGACGTACAACAATTTGATTACTCAGACGACGAAGGAGTCGAAATGGCAGAGAGGCCGTCTCAACCTACGGTTGCAGTCAACAGGATCATCGAGAAGATAGGCATGGGAACATATCAGTGGAAGCTGTTCTATCTCTGCGGCGGAGGATGGTTTGTCGACAACTTGACGATGCAAGCTTTGGCGACGGTTCTTCCCGAAGTACAGAAAGACTTTGGAATATCAGATGAGTTTGCTGGACTCGGGGTGTCGTATGTGTATTCCCTCGTGTAAAGTTCTCACCTCTGACATCATTTCCTGGGAAGATCTGCATTCGTAGGTATGATCTTTGGGGCGAGCATATGGGGAGCATTGAGCGACGTGATCGGCCGCAAACCCGCCTTTAACACAACACTCTTCATCACAAGCGCGTGTGTCACAATTGCGACATTTGCACCATCTTTTCCAATCTTGTGCTTATGTTTCGCGCTTCTGGGGAGCGGCGTTGGTGGAAATCTACCCGTTGATGGAGCGATATTCCTGGAGTTCGTTCCAAAGTCATCTCAAAACCTCCTCACACTTCTCTCATTGTTCTGGCCTGTCGGACAGCTGGTCACATCGATCCTCGGATGGCAGCTGATCCCTCGCCTCCCAGCATGCTCCGTTTCTCCAAACACAGCTTCTCTCGAATCTTCACAACTGTTTTCACATCTCCCACTGCTATTTGCCCGACTCTCAGAGACTGCGAACATGGAAAACAATGCAACAGCCCCCTGTCTTCCATCGAGCTTGGCAACCCGAGGATGGCGCCAGCTTCTGCTTTCTCTCGGTGTCATTACTTTCCTTCTGTTCTTTGCTCGATTCTACCTGTTTCGCATGGAAGAGAGTCCCAAGTTTCTGATGCAACACGGCCGGCGCACAGAAGCTGCCGCGGTTCTTAACCGTGTTGCTCGTGCGAATGGATCGCGGCTTGTATTCACTGTGGAAGATCTTGCCGCGACATATGAAGAAGATGATTCGCTAGCTAGGCGTCGGGAGAATTTTATTCAAGTGGAGTCCGCTAACCCGCCTGTGCATATCGATGACTTCGACGGACCTCCGCGAAACCAAAGAGGATATGCTCGGTTGGGGGATGGGGATGATGATTTTGTCTCTGCGCATGTTGAGGATCACCAGCGTGCCCGTCAGACGGCGCCAACATGGAAATCGTACTTATATGAAGTGGTTCCAGCCCGGTTGCGACCATTGTTTGGACATCGCATGCTTCGGTAAGTCTTGTGTTGTTCCATTCTATCTGTCTAACTACCTTGCAAATAGGACGACCGTATTGGTATGGATGATTTGGATGTTGGTGTCTGTCGGATACACCATGTTTAATTCTTGGCTGCCCAAAATGCTCAGGTGAAAATAATCACTAAAGTTCTTTCATCACCAGCTAATAATTTTATAGTGAGGCAGCTGGAAGAGATCCCCCTCCTATCGACGTGGCATACAGAAACTATCTTTTCATTTCATTGGCTGCTGTGCCAGGCTCGGTAGCAGCCATGTACCTCGTTGACCTTCCGATGCTTGGACGGCGAGGAACCATGGCTCTCTCAACTTTTGGGACAGCGGGCTGTATGTTCCTCTTCACGGTCGCTCGGGAAAGCGATTACGGTCGCTTAGCTGCGGGCTGCCTTGCGTCTTTGCTGCAAAATATTATGTATGGAGGTAAGTTCAAAAAAAGTGATATCGAATGTTTGTTAACTGAATGTTTCTATATTTCAGTAATTTACTCTTACACACCTGAGGTTTTTAATTCCAAGGTTAGTTTATTGGAGGTCCGCTTCAATCAATATGGTTTACACATGCCCAGGTGCGCGGTACTGGAACTGGTGTTGCCTCGGCTCTTGGTCGTACAGTCGGAGCGGCAGCACCGCTGCTCTCTGGTCTGCTGTATTCACTCAATAGTTCGCTCCCATTGTTCGTGGCATCAACAATTCTGGTCCTTGCTGGCTTCTGCATGGTAGCGTTGCCAATCGAGACCAGAGGATTGGAAGCATTGTAGCAGAAATTATCTGGCGGTTGTCATCTCTTAGTTTATTTTTAATAGTCCGCTGCAGAATACATCATGCAAAGACAGGCAAAATCAAGTAGCATAGAAAGTCCGTTTTTAGAATTTTCAATTCTTAAGGTGATCAACGTTCGCACATGACACTTGGTGCGAGGAGCTCCATTGTATGTTCTTGCCCGCAACACTATTGCTGTCTTCATGCAGCCCTCTGTTGATTACGCTCTTGATGGTGAAACTAGCTTGACATTTAAAAAGTTCACGCAGGACATCTTGAAGGAGCACTACTGTTGCCTTGGAGACATTCTTCGTGGAGACGGACGACGGTTGGCCAATCTGGAAGGCAAGACAGTCCACGACGTATATCGCGCTGGTGAGACCTGTTAGCATGCTGTGATCGACATGAGATTGGGAAAAGTCTAAGATGCAGACGCAATCGTCCAAGCTGTCATGCTTACCACCAAGACTCCCTCTTGCTCATTCAATTCGGCATGAGAGAAGGGGAAATTATGCAACAGTCGAGCCTTGTTTGTTTTCGAAAACTTAATGGCGTTCGACAAGAAGTTCTGAGGGACTGTTTTGGAGTCCTTGCTGTTGAGCCACCAAGTAGACAACATCACAAATTAGCTGTCCTAAGTTCATAAAAGCGTCGTGGAAGCCTCGAAGCTCAGCTTCTGTGTATGATGCAGATTCACTCTCAATTCCTGGGTCATCAAAGTTCGGGCTGTTGTACTAGCTACCCTTTTAGGCGTCTGGCTTTCCGTTCATAATCTCCTTTCCGTGGCACCACCCAAAGATGTAAGACGACTGAATTGGAGCTTCACATCTGGACTCAAACTCGTCAGCGCCCTGTGTTGCAAATTGTGCCTGGGTTCTTACGAGGCGTATGGCAGGAGTGCTTTGCGTTTCTCGACGAATGTGGCACTTTCTTCACAATGCAGATACTGAGAGCATCAGGCCCATATCCAAACGCTTCTAGCATGCGATCACGGAAATCTTTTCCGTTCTTCAGATCCTCGTAGTCGAGCACAACAGGACTGGCAATCTTGGAGGTCATCCGGCACTGTAAAGATGCGATCTGAGCATTTGGAGACTCCTTGTCGACAGCGAACCGAAACAGAACAGAATGCAAATGAACGTTGGTGTAAAGCAGCACGTTAAGGAGATTTCAAGAGAAATTGTTGCCGTACAGATCAATAATACGAACAAAATTGATAGGGAATGAGAATATGAGGTGTTAGAAAATAAGACCCACTAGAAGTAGATGCGGAACACGTTTTTTCGTCACGTGTGCAAGCTGTCAAGTTCTCCTATGGGGCAAACAACCAAGTGTAAGGGGGATCCAGGATGGACAAGGAAGGGTTGCTGACCATGCATGCTTTCAGATGTCATCGGCATATGTGCCATGGATATAAAAGGTAAGTAGCGGTACCGCTGTAATATATTTTTACTGGATTCAAATCGATTAGCTCGGTCAAAGCCAATGCGCAACATCTTGAATCGCTTGATACAGACGGGAGAGTTCGAGGCAGTTATATTTGGCGACAAAGTGATTCTAGATGAAGGTGTGCTTCCCTTACTTCCCTCGTGCAACATTCTCACTCGATTGCAAAAGACGTTGAAAACTGGCCGACTTGCGACTTTCTTATTTCGTTCTTCTCGACTGGATTCCCTCTCCAGAAGGCAATCGAATATTTGAAACTCAGACAGCCTTATTGTGTGAACGATCTCCCATCCCAGCAAGTGCTGCTCGATCGTCGGCTAGTCATGCGTGTGCTTGACGCGCAAGGGATTCTGACCCCTCGCCGTCTGATGACAAATGTTGGAGATGTTCCGGAGCTCGGTCCGGATGTATACGATCGGTTCTCCCTTGCGGTGCCAGGGCTAGATATCTCACCGAAAGGGTTCCCTTTGATGACGGCAGAACAAGTGGATCACGATACTATTCGTGTTGGAGATCAGACTTTCACAAAGCCATTTGTAGAGAAACCAGCATCGGGAGAAGATCATAACATATCAATATACTATCCTAAATCTGCTGGGGGAGGGTGCCGGAGACTGTTTAGAAAAGTGAGGAGCGGAGCATGGGGAACCATACAATTAGGAGTATTTCTGACACAACCCTTAATTGTTCCAGGTTGCAAATAAGTCCAGCGAATTTCAGCGTGAAGCAACAGAGATCCGATCCGGAACGTCCTTTATCTATGAGGAGTTTATGGACGTGGACAATGCAGAAGATGTAAAAGTTTACACTATAGGGCCGTCTTACGCCCATGCAGAAACTCGAAAGTCAGTGGGGCCCCTGTTTGCTTCCTCATTCACTAACTCTGAGTACAAGGTCTCCTTTTGTGGACGGAATTGTACGTCGTAATGCCGAAGGAAAGGAGGTTCGCTATATTACTCCACTGTCTCCTGAAGAGAAAGAGATTGCGCGGAAAGTTACAGAAGCGTTTGGTCAAGCCGTTTGTGGCTTCGACCTTTTACGCTCCAACGGGAAGAGCTATGTGATTGATGTGAACGGCTGGAGCTTTGTCAAAGGAAACGAAGAGTACTACGACAAATGCGCGGCCATTCTTCACGAGACCTTCCTTCGCGAGGCAAAGCTTCGATCTCAGCATCCAGAAATGCAAAAAACACTTCCTCGGGAACTCAGTTTTGAACGCCAGTGGAAGCTCAAAGCTTTTTTGTGTGTCTTGAGGCATGGAGATCGAACTCCAAAGCAAAAGATGAAGGTGGGCAGCCACATTGCAATGGTTTGGCTAAAACTAATGTGTTGTTAGTTCAACTTCAAGAGTGCAGCTTTTCTTGATCTCTTAAACGGAAGCACGTCCGAGGTGATATTGAAAGGAAGTATGGCGCTCAAGTCCGTTGTGGCTGCAGCGCAAGCGGCTGCATCAGAAAATTTGGATGATCAACAATCTTTGGACCAACTTTCAAGGATTCTGAATGCAAAATCCGATCTTGCCGGAACCAAAGTACAGGTGAAGCCAAACATTAAGAAATCAGGCGGAACGCCGCTCGCAGCAACTCCCACCGGAGGATTCCCTTCGATCGATCGTGTCCAGCTCATCGTAAAGTGGGGAGGCGAGTTTACCCATGGCGGACTTCATCAATCGAAAGATTTGGCAGAGAACCTTCGCAAGGATTTGAAAATCATCAATCGTGCCCTATTGGACGATGTAAAGGTTTACTCCTCATCCGAAAGACGAGTGCTTGCAACTTCCGAAGTGTTTGCGAGTATATTCATGGGTATCGTCGGTGATCTACCTCCGGGTACAATATCTGTACAGAAGGAAATGCTTGACGACAGCAATGCGGCAAAAGAGCAGATGGAAGTGGTGAAAGGGAAGTTGCAGCAGATGTTGAGCGCAGATAGTCAATTTGAAGGATCGGAGCTTGGCTTTGCTGCCGAAGTGCGGTCACTAGCGGAAAGCTTGAAAACAATGCGGACAATCATGAGAGAAACCTTTGCTATCAAGGACGTGAAGGCTATTCAAGATCGTTGGTGTTGCTGGGAAACGCCCGAGCTCTTTAAGGTGGGTCATACCCAATCTCTACATCATGCGACCTTTGATACTAACTGACGGCATAGGAACGTTGGGAAAAACTGATGAAGGACTTTGTCGATGTAGATCCTTCCGCATTTGAGCCATCAAAGGTTTCGGAGTTGTACGACTCCTTGAAGTACGACCTGCTGCATAATCGCACATTCTTGGACGGTAGTTTGTAAACTATTTTGTTTTTGATAGTCCTTTTGATAAGGTTTCAGGAGTATTCTGTGCCAACGACAAAAAGCGGGAGCTACTCCGTGATGTTTACACGCGGTCAAAGCGGCTTTTTGATCTTGTGGGTCCCCGTGAGTACGGGATCGAGGTAGGCAGAACGTCAGGAAACCCACAACATTGACTAATACTTTTAACCAGACCCAGGAAAAGTTGGAAATTGGAGGTCTTTCTGCTATCGTGTTGCTAAAGCAGTTGGTGGAGGACCTCCAGACGGCTGCGCGGGCGAATAGCGCTTCAACGAGACTATATTTCACGAAGGAGAGCAAAGTTATTTGCTTACTTAATATGGTGTTGCTTTGCGGGCTTGCCACGAAAAAGATTGAACCAGAAAATGAAGAGCTAGATTGTAAGCCCATAATCCTTGTCGCTCAGTCATCTAATTTGTGTTTAGATCTTACTCAAATTGCTTTCGAGCTCTACGAGCGGAATCGAGCTGGAAATGGCGGCAATGATGTTGATTCTCGAGAATTTGCCTTGAGGCTTTCTTTTTCGCCAGGTTAGCATTTGGCAGTAGGTTATGAACGAAGTTCTGATGCAAGTTAAATAGGCGCACATGATCCCAATTTGGTGGATTTGCAAACAGACAGTCGACATTCGTTGTCGGTTGCACCACGAAGGTGAGGATCAGCTTCAATGGGCAGCTTCCGGGTTTGTAATCTTTTAAAAGGTGGATAAGCGACCATATCTCCCTTGACGACGCACTTCGCTTCCTGTCGCCAAGTCTGAACAAAGCTGATTCTGGCTAAACTTGTAAAAGATTTTTTAAGAAATGGCTTGGTCATGTCAACAACAATAACTCTCCGGCTCGTGCGTTCTTTCGATTACCGGACAGTTCGTAATCTGGTTCTTCACGATGTTGACCTGGCAGCAACAACTCCAAGAGTACTACATGACTTGGTTATCTCAAAAATAACATCAGCTAGTGGCTGGAAGCCATTCATTTCCGTTAACTACGGTAAGTTCACAACCAGAAGAAGACCAGCCCCCGTGTAACTGTTCTGGCTCTAAAAACATAGATGTTTTTAAGCTTTACATGCAGGCGCATGGTCATAAGGTGAGATGAACATGAAATATTGAACGAAACCTCAATTATGTTTTATCAGACACAAAATTTGGTGATCAATTTGGATCACGATGATGACTGGATATTGGACTGGGATATTCCACTTGCGGAACAAGGAGTTGGTATGCGGTTTTTGCAAACGTGAAATGTACGGAACATTAACTGGCACTCCTTCTCACGAAGTGAATGAAACGGAAATCAGTATGTTTAATCGAGCTGCTTACGACGCATATAAAGAGAATCCCGAAATAAAGTGGTAGCTTTGACTCAAATGGGATACTGCCTATCAAGTTCGTGCTTTTGAGAAAGTTCAGTTTTCCCATGCAATATCCCCTGCTTCTTGGATCCTCAACGACAGTGGAATTTGTTGAAGTGTAAATTGGCATTGGCTCACTTTGATAGTCAGGAGGATAGTTACCGTGTCAGGCTCACTTTGATAGTCAGGAGGATAGTTACCGTGTCAGGCTCACTTTGATAGTCAGGAGGATAGTTACCGTGTCAGAAGAGGACAAAGGCAAGTTTGGTAAGATGCAGAACGAACGCCTTCAGTTGCAATTTTACTATCGAAATTAGATGAACGTCATTCACATTGGTAAATAGGAATATGGGCTTATGTCGTTGTTCGAAAATTCAATACACTCTCCTTCTCTATTCGTCATGGCACAGACAAGTACTGGCGAGCTGCTGGCCCCTCCGTAGGAAGCAAAGCGCCTGGGTCAAACATCAGATCTACCATAAGTTGTTTATCTGGGAGTTCGCCACTCATTTCTGTCATTCCGGCGATAACCCCACCACCAACAGAAAGATCCTCTGCAACAGATTTTCCTTTTCCTTTGGCAGAGCTTTGGTTTCCCGGGTTACTTCCCGTTCCTGCCTGCTGAGTACTTGCATTATCACATTTAGACGACGATCTACCCCCGAAAGATCCTTCAGATCTGGTTTGTTTCAAAGAATTGGTGCGGGAAGGCATCGGACCATGACAAAAGAACACGTTCTTTCGCACGTCCAAGACATTCCATGCTCGACCATAGTCTCCTCGTACCAGTGTAACCGGTCCGACGCGCAGGTAGTCGCAAACAACTTTAAACAGCAAAGCACGATGATAAAACGTGCCGTGCGTCACAAGTCCAATCGGGATAACGTTGCTATTCAGCTTAATCTTCAAATCGGTAATGTTGAACTTATAAGGAAAGTCAGCCAGACGTTCAGAGGATTCGATTGCTCCTCCCATCGCGTCAGATACGATTTGCGCTATCTGTCGAATCAATTGCTTCGTTTGTGAGCGAAGAGTAGGATTGGAAGTGATGAGGTCTCCTGCTCTCTGCAGGAGCTCATTCAATTTTGCATCGGACACGCAGTCTACCAATAAAATTTCCCGCTTCTTGTCAATAGCTCGTTGAGAGAGATCAGATAGCGAAGGGAATGACAGCTTTCTTGCCCAACTGTCATCGCGCGACGTTCCCAAAGCGGAACCAAGATCATAGAACGTGCGTTCAATGCAGTTTCCGCCATCCAAACAGTTCCGTAGCCAGTATTTCGCAGAGAGATCTGCATTAATATGGAAAACTAAGAAAAAGTTGATCAAGTTTGTGCAGAACCATACTGAAGTTAAGCATATTCTCCAGGGCATTTTTCCCGAACTTCGTAGCTTTTCTGGTGGGGTCAATTGATAGCTCAATTAGTGCCTCAAGTGCACCGACTTTGCTCGCGAGGATAGCATTTGCCTCTACAGACCTTCATTTAGAATCAAATAGCATTGCGGGCAAAACAATTACCTAGCCGCACCGCTGCAGACAGAGCATATGCCGCATTTTGGCACACATTTACATCGTCTGATTTTACCAGATTTGTTAAATGCTTAATATGTTCTTCTTCAGCAAGTAAGGACTGATTATCTGTAAAGCGACGAATTGTGTAAGAGATGCACTACGTCCTGAAATTGGCATACTTGCCAATTTGTATCAGCCTGGCTGTTGCCAAACAAGCTACGCTCAGAATTTTCGCATCTGATTTGGTCAAAGCATTCATCAAATGAGTAAGTGCACCGAATTTCACCATTTCCGCCCTTATTGCAGCTGAGTTGAGGTGAGAACAATTTCAGGTGTTTGCATGTACGCTTCCTCACAATCATCTGCTAATGTAGCAACACATTCCGCAGTGTTAATGAAAACCTGTGAGTCTTCGTGTGAGAGCAACTTTGTGACAGCCTGCACTCCTTCGTAAGCTCTAACTTTACTGCGAAGCTTTACTGTAACGCAAGAATCGATTATGCATGGTGTTTGTCGACTCTTGACTAAGCCATTACCATTGACTGATAAGCTGGAAAGTGCGAAAACTGACTCTCTGCAGACACTGGTATCATCATGTCCAAGAAGGCGAACCAGTGTATCAACAATCCCAAGCTTGTTCAATTCAGTCTGATTTATCGCTGAATCAAAGAGTTCAATATTGAAAACTTGCAATTTTTCGTTTCATTAACGAGGATCTACCATCATGAGTGATGTTCGCGACAGCCTTTGCTGCAGCACTGATAACCCCAGGCTCCACGCAATTTAGCATGTTGGCAAGCACAGGTAATGCACCCGAGTCCCTGAAGTAAACCTGATTCTTCTCTAGATAAATTCAAACTTAGTGGAAATATGACAGGTCACGATGTTTCAGCACCATTTCTGGCAGCAGCAAACGTTGCATGCGCTGCCCATTGTTTTGTCCGGTTATCGTCTATCTGAAGGAGCTTGACCAAAGTTGAAATCCCTCCCATGTCATGAAATACGCTGTTTGTCTCGTCCATTAGAAGGGCGGTGCGTTTAAACACAGTTTCACCAGGAATTATTAACGACCTACTATCTTGCAGACAATTCGTGAGACACTGAAGAGTCAAATGATGCAGTTCGGCTGGTTCTTGATTCAAGAGATCAATTATTCTTCTCACTCCATTCATTTTCCGTACTTCAGCGCGGTTATTGGCTGGGAATAGCCTAATGAGTACAAACACATCCGAAGCCATACAACAATCGAAGTCACTCACGGTCCTCGGTACACCTAATTAATGATTTTAAACAGTATTCTTGTATTTCAATGTGCTCAGATGCTAGGTTCTCGAGCAGTGGGATCAAGCCGTTCTCAAATCTGATTTCAGCACGATTTGAACCTATTTGGATCGTTAATCAGAACCAGTAAATGGAACAACTTCAGCTATCCCACAGTCTTCCAGAAGATTAGAGAGGGCAAATGCGCTGTTTTTCTTGACGTCCGGATCTGATGCATCCAGAAGTTTGACCAGGAGCTTAATCCCGCCAAGTTTGCGTATTTCCGACTTGTTTGCAACTTTAAGATCGAAAAAGGAAAAACTTAGATCAGACAGCATTTGAATATTCATACGTACAGTCCCGTGCAATATTCGCAAGTGCAAATGCTGCTTCATCTTGCACCTCAGCACTCTCTTCAGGGACAAGCAGTTTAAGAAGTCCAATGATAAGCTCCTTTGAGCGCAATTCTGGTACAATTTCAGCTTGAGTATATGGAAGAAAACTTTTCAACAAAAACAGAGCGTTGGCATATATTTAACTTACGCAAATCAGTAATGGCGGCCAAGCATGCAGCTGCACTTTTACGAATTCCGGAATCTTTTGACTTAGATAAATCAAGAGCAGGCCCGATAATCCCCAGAGATATCAGCTGTGTACGATTCTTTGAGGCTAATAGCATTTTCAGAAAGTTCAGTCAGTCATCACGAATGTTTCAACCTGTGTCTGCATGCTTCGTAATGGACTCCAAGCTGTTGATGATCACACTCATTTCAGGCGAGCCAAGAAGAAGTATCAGTGTTCTGACATCAGAAACGCATAGGGTGGCAGTTTCACAGGCAGGCGAAATCACACTCGGATCCATTTGAACGTCGTGTTCTTTGTTATCACGTGTTTGCACAGTTTCAAAGAAATGTCTCACAAACTCTTCGCAAGTAACCTCATGAAGGTGGCTGCACCGGTTTCTTTATCCGAGAAAGGCAAAACATCTTCTGAGAAGGTTGCAGATGTGGATTTGCCCCCAGACATTGGCGAAAGTTCGGAAAGCGTTTGTTCGCTTGAACGCACTCCCTCTGATCCTGATGTGATCCCTTTGTTCGGGAGCATTCTAAGCGAAAAAATACAACGGGAGTGTAATTCAGCCCTTAATGAGATAGAAGAGCTAGAGTTCGGCCTTCTTCAGAATGCATATGGTACCTTTGTTCAAGATTACGAGACCGCCAGAACACGGCAACTGGCCAGAGCACAAGAAGCTGCTCTCTGCCATCATTTGGAGACAGAGATCGAGAGAAGAAGCAGGAGTATTGCTCCGACCTACTTTGGATGGGAAGCTCACAATTGGGGGGAAAGATCTGGTGCGTCACTACTTGGGAGCGACACAGTGGAAGGTCTATGGAGAACGTTGAGAAGAGCGGAAGCCCATGAGATTCCTCTTGAAGATCCAGCAGTTTCAACAACGCTTTTTGATCGCTTGCAGGAAGCCCTTGGCGTGGAAGAGATTGGGCGCCCAGCGGACGTGTCTTTTGAGATGGCGAATCCAATGTTTGAACACAGTCGAAGGCGCTCAGACCCTCAGGTTGGTTTTTAGCCACTTCCATTTTATTCGGCCGACCGTTCTTAAAACTCTCTTAGGCAAGATATCGAAGGAATGCACACGCACGACAACGTTCCCCCAGACCGCTGGAAAACAATGTCTTCGTCCATGATCTTGAGGGAGATGGTAAGGACGCCAAGTGACATTAATGTGCAAAAAGGAGCATCTTTGCTGATAACAGAATTAGACGCAACGCTGTTTTCCCCTTCAAATGCGTCTCCATATCTTACGCCATCACATCATAGAGCGCGTTCAGCAAACTTCGTAGGAATAACAAGACAGCGGACAGTGCGGTCCGCACCACGAAGTCGACTTCAAACGACTGAAGTGAGACCCCAAAGAGGGAAATCTACCGCTCAAAGGCGTATGGAGCAAGAACTTGCAAAAAGAGAGGCTGATTTGAGACTAACTTTGAAGCACCAATTTCGCGCCAATCCGGTTCCAGCCTCCTCTCTCAGTCCACGGTTAGTGAACTTGAAGAAACTTTTGGAGAGGGTTCCTCAAAATTTGGAAAAGATACGCAGAAGTCATGAGAAAAATGGGTAATAGAAGTGCAGAAGCCAGGGCCGAACGGATCACAACACTGCAAGCTAATTGCAAACCCTTTTCTTTTCACGAACGTGCAAAGAGTGGAGAAGTGAGGGCATGTAGGTGCAGAGTAAGTTCATAAACTTGAGCGAATCAAAGTTGGAATCTGATGAATGCAACATAGACCAAAATTGCTGGGGTTATAGAAGATGCTTTGGTTAGTTTGAAAAAGGAGCGAGAGGAGCACTTTGAAAGATCCCGGCATAAAAATTTCGGCCAAAGCAGACTTGTGTTGGACGCTGCGGAGAGTGGCCGGCGACGTCGTCAGATGATTGAAGGTTGAACGTTCTCACATTGAAAGCGAAAACTTCTTAGCTCTGCTTCCGATCTTGTTAGAAAATGAGAAGCGAACCGGACTAACAGACGAGCATAAATTTAGACCCAAGATCAATTTCATTGTCCCACCTTTTCATGAACTTCATGAGGACTTCCAAAGGCAACTTGAAACGAAGAAGACATTGAAGCCAACGACACAGTATGTGGAGTACGAGTGTAATTGGCGTGCTATTAAGTGTATTGCAAGACCCAAACCTTTCGCAGGGATCGAGCTTCACCATCGAAATAGAGATGAATCAACGCATCGTAAGTTGACAGTGGAAGGACAGAAGGAGCAGGAGGCAATAGCCCACCGCAATCTAAACAAGTCTCTGATCGCAAGAGTTCATGTAAGCACGCATTTTTCTAAGCATATCTCGCGGCCTAAATCATAGAAATCGCAAGTCAGCAAAGCCAAAGCCAACGACTTCATCCATTCTCAAGGCTCAGCAAACAAAAAATCAAATGAAAGCCTGGAAAGCTAAAGAAGAGGAAGAAATTGAAACATCTTTCGAAGCTCGAGTCAGAGCAAAGCAGCTCTCCCTCAAGATACAAGCCCGGATGAGGTTTGACATGAACTCAAGGATCCACGAGTGTGCGGACAAGGCACGTAATTATAAGATCATTCAAAGTCGAAACGAGGCCGATTACAAGCTGAAGCTGGACAAGATGAAAGAACGGTTGGAATCACGACCATGCCTTTTTGAGCGAGAAACATTGAGAAATCGCAAGGTTGCATTACAAAAAGGTATTTTGACATTATCTCTATATGCATTCCTAAAAGATGATACTGTCTGTATTCTGTGTATAGAAGATGCAAGGCAAACCATCGAGCGCATTGCTCAAGCCTATGGGTTACAGAATGAGCTTAAAGATTGATCTAGTTCCTTCCTCCATCGCCCTTTTCGCTTATTGACTCTTCAAGCTCCTTAAGGATTGCCTCCATCCGTGTAGTTAAGTCGTTTGATTCTATTTCAACCCAATTAGCGTCTATTGCCGACAGATACGCCTTTGGCACCTTCTATAGACTTGAGGATATCCTGTCTCATACTTTTACATCGATCTAAGGTCCCTATCACTATACATTGAATTAATGCGATTGAACCCATTAATATAACAATCGTATATGTACTGACATCTTTCATCTTCGTGTAGCAAACGCTTCACCTGAACAACTATTAACCAAACCTAGAAAAAATATTGCACCAAACCTCTTGCATTCTTTGAACAACGACGTCATCCGCATTTAGCAGATCATCTGCTCTTGCCATTGGTACGGTTACGTGCGGCGACTTGCGTACAGAGGCCCATTTTGTTCCCGGAGAGTTTTTTTCACGATCGACATGAGAAGTTTTCCAGGTTCTACGGCCTTGGATGGCATCCCAATGTTCATGCAGCAGGTTAACACCGTCTCTGTGACTGGGATCACACATTGCTGGAATTCATGAATCGTGTTTAAACGCCTCTTTCCAAAATTAGAAGAAATCTTTTCATATTTAGTCAAAACGTTAAGTAAACTAGAATTCATCAGTTTGGCTTCACAATGATAACGTTTGCACTGCAGTTCTGTACGAGGTGAGTCGACACAGATCCCAAGAAAGCCCTGCAAGAAACCATAAATTAAGAACTAGAAGCCCACGGATGATTTCAGTGCAACCTTTTCACAGCACCAACACCTCTGCTTCCAACAATGACCGTAGAAGACGGGCTAGCTTCTGCATATCTGGTGATAACTTCCCGGGGATCACCTCTTTCGATTTTCACAGAAACTACAATGCCTTCGATCTTTTGAGGGGTAAGGTGGGAGTTGGAGTAGTTTGCAGCCATTTCATGAAAAATTCGCCTGTGTACATGGTTTGTGTGAGTCACAAACAATGAGAGCTTTGTATCGATATGAAACGTACGCCAAAGTGTTCTCCATTTCGTGCAATGTTTCATCCGACAGCTTTTCAACACCTGTAGGAGAGTTTGCTCCACCGATCTCCAGTTTCTTCGAGGCGTGAACGAGTGTGATGTTGTCACCCGAACGAATGTGGTTTGCGAGTGCCCAGGCAACCACTGAAAGAATCAACAGTTACAGTTAAGAATTACGAATGAGTGACTAAATAGAATGTACCTGCACTGGTCTTCAGGCCCTCCGACGTGTAGCTCTCAATTCCGATGACGATCTTGCGTGAATCCATTATTGTTGTGTGATGAGTCAGTGCAACCCGTGCTGAATGGCGCAGCTCCAAGTTTGACGCGTCCCTCTGACAAGTCGTGCGCGGTAGGGTTCTGAACAATTTGACAAGAGGTCGAGTGTGGTTTCGAGATGCTCCACTTTTTTTTTGCTCAACGTTTTTTTAAACCAGAACAAACTACTCAGCAGCATCATGTCCAACAACCATCATCCACCGAAAAACAAGAGCTTACCCCAAAGCAGAAAACGGTGGGATTCAATCATGTGATGAGCCAATGAATGGACGTCGGTGTTATTTGATACTGATCACGCGTAATTTAGGTTGGAACGGTTTCGTCGAGCAGCGCATCAACTGAAAATAGGTGTTTGACTCTGCAAATCATGCTCAACCATCGTTGTAACGGAGCGTTTCAAGAAGATCGCGATTTCACGGGTGATCGCAAAATTTGTTGGGTGAGGAGCTACACACGTCAAGTGCCTCCACTAGTGCTGCTACGTCGCCTGGATCTCAGCTGACGCCAATTAACGTAGCAATCACTTGGGAGGGCAATTGCCTTCGTCGTATGACGACAGATTGTTTATGGACATTGAGAATAGACCGATCGAAGGTGAAGATGAAGGCTCTCCACGCAGTTGGACCGTCGAAGGGGGGACGAGCACCAGCGAGAACAAACTAAAGGGAAATTTCGCAACCACAAACTGTCGCTGATTCATCTGGGAGCAGACGGGGGAAAAGCAAAAAGTAAAGACCCCTGCTATTCTATCCGGAGAGAGAGACGGACAAGAACCGAAGACGAAGGTAAACTGAGCGACAATATCATATGCAGATTTACTTATGCACCCACAGCCAATGAAAGAAATGAAGAAAGCGGAAACGCGGGAGTTACAAGAAAGGCAGCGTGCAGCAAAAGCTGCTGCAAAGCTGGGCGGTCCGGGTGGTCCGCCTGCAAGGCCAAACAATGCGGGCAGCCCGGAGGGAGGTAGCACAGAGTCACCGGCCAATACTACTGCAACAAACCATCTCTGTGTCATCGTCAGCATCGTCAAACGCCGTTGTAACAACCCCTCGGGCTGGAGCTGCTACACAAACTCAGCAAGGCCGCACCACGAAGGCAGCTGCGCAATCCGTAGCCGCGGAACGACCAGTTCCACTATTTTCGCATCTGGATCAGTTTGAAAAGTATCATTGTAGGGCTTTAGTAACCAAGAATCAAGGGGTAGTTCACCCTGCAGTGATATCGCTCGGATTGCAACAATTAGAATCTGTAATATCGGGAGGAGATGCTCGCGCAATAGCCATGTTGAACACTTTCAGGAGGTAAGTAAAAGTCCAAATCTAACTGTTATCTCTCGATCGATTCGTACAGGTTAACTTACTACGAAACTCCTCCGGGCACCTCGTTGCAGCGGCATTTGAACAGTTACATCAGCAAGCAAGGCGATTTTCTTGCAAAAACTCGCGTTCTGGCCGTGTCAATGAGGACGGCCGTGAAGTTCTTGAAGAATGAAAAACCAAATTTGCCAATTGAAATGCCAGACAAAGATGTGAGCTAATTGTCAAGCCGGTTCTCATTGTTTCGCTGACCGCTTGAAGGCAAAAGAACATCTTAAGAACGAATCGACATGTTCGTTCGGGATGGTATCGTTGTGGCGGACGCAGCCATATAAAATTATGGCGTTGAGAAAATCCAAGACGAGCGATGTTCTAATGACATACGCCAGGTATGTGTGGATTGAACGTTTAAGAAGTATACTCAGGTTACCCATATAGATCTTCTGTTGTCATTCAGTTGTTATTGAAAGCGCGCGCTGAAATGATCGATTTTCGAGTATTTATTGTTGACTCAAGGCCCACGCTCGAAGGTGAGCACAGCTTGAGAATGATAATCTGTTTTTTACACGACTCTCTTTGTAGGAAGAGACTCTCAATCAACTTGTCAATGAAAGAATCGATTGCAGTTACGTTCTGCTGAACTCGGTCTCTGATCATGTAACAGGTGTGTTCCCAGAGAGCTCGTTGAAGATTCGCTAATGAAAAGTGTTGGTCACGAAAGTATTTGGCGGTGCAAGTGCGGTCATGTCAAACGGGGCCGTAATGTCTCGAATTGGCACAGCTGTAATAGGGATGGTTGCGCACGATGCACAGCTTCCACCCATTGTTATATGCGCGCAATTAATGAGACTGCGCAAGCATTGACTCTTTGGTGCTGGAATATTACAGGTAATCCCGATGAGCTTGCGGACACCCGAATGGTGCGCCATCAACTGTTTTACCAGGCGTTGTCCCGATTGTTAGCGGTCCTGGATCTTTGGCTTCTCAGCACGCACCTCTTACAACTTGGAGAGACTCAGCCTAGCTGAAGTTGCTGAACTTGCACTACGATGTCACTCCAGCTCAATATGTAACTGTGGCATTAAGCGATGCCGGATGGATACCGACGAGCAGCGTCCCAACATTCGTGTGAGAGATCGGACCAACTGCGGTATATCCAATAATAATAACAAAAAAAAGGAAAATAAAAAAAAATTGGGTGATGGTTACCTTTTTTGTGTCCCAGCCTCCCGAGGCCTGTCACTGCGAAATGGACGGTCCAAACGACGAAACACTGTTGCGCACACAGCTACTGGGATCGTCTGGCTCATCTGTGTTAAGTCCGGCAGCTCTAAATGCGTTTCTTACACGTCACCCAGACTTTCTCAATTCCCCGGCGTACCGACAACTCTCAACTCTAATCCAATCCAGGTGATGCGGCGAAGACTTGCTTCTCCTTTTGTTTTATTCTGATATTATCACCACTTAAGTACAATCACGGAGCACGCAGTCCCCGCCCTGGGCGCAACGGCGACATCTTCCGCGGCTGAGCCTATCCGCCGATCCTCGCTGCAGAAAACAGCAGGAATGGCAACAGCTTCCCGTCCACCTGTCGCGATCGACCTGCCAATATCTTCTGGGGCACCGACAATGATTTTAAGTGATGAAGGGGATCGTACTGCATATTTGCAGGACAATGTGCAACAGCCAAGAATGACAGTACTTCCCCATTCTGCTCCCCATTCTGGAGTTCTCCTCAATTCGAGCGCTTCGCTAGCACCACAGTCTTATCATGAACAGCTCAACAAACAGCATCTTATGTTGCCACCTCAGAACCTTCAGCGGGCTTTAAGCAGTCAGTACTTGCAGTTACATCAGCAACAACAGCCCCAGCCGCAAGCCCTTACAGTTCCCATGAGTCAGATGCAGTTTGTAAGCCTTGGTCAAAATCAACAGCAAACTAACATCCAAGCACAATTGGTTTCGGTCTCAAGGCCGCCACCACTGTCAACTGTTCAATTACCTCAAACTCAACCATCAACATCAAGCCAGGCATTGCAACTACGCGCTTCTTCAGAAATCAACACCACCATTCAGCTTCAACTTATTCAAAGCCTACTTCAGCCACTGGAGGTAAGCACAAGATTATCCATATATGCATGTGTTTGATGGATTCTCTAGGAGCGCATAAATCAGATAGAGAAAAATAATCAGGCTTATTATCGATTTACTGATCAACTCAGTACACGAATAAAACAAACCAATTCAATTCTGTCAGAGCTACGCCCCAGTATACGACAACTTGCAGGTGGTATTGGAAGCCACCCATTTTTTGATCCGCCCTTTGAAACATTGGCTGTTGAAACAAGAGAGGTGCAAGTTGGAAACTTGCCAATTGTCCTTCCTCAGCTCGTAACTGATGTTTGTGTGATTGACCCAGTATCCAACTTGTCATCTTCAGTTTCACTCAAATTTTGGTACTTTGTTACAGGTCATCTGGATAAGCAGATTTGTTCCAGGTTTGTCAGCACCCCAAATAAGAGTCTGAATGTTGGGAACATTCAGGTAAATATATCTCTGATGTTGTTAGTTGGAAGCAGTTCTGACAATTGTATGAATAATGAGCAGATGGACTTAGAAGGTCAATCATGTTTGGAAGGTTGTCCACATCAATCAATTCGACCTATCTATGCTTTCTTCGGTGATGAACAATATGACTATCCTCGCCAGAACATACAGTTTTTGTTTGAATACAGGGGAGTGAATGTGGGACGACTGGCGTACTTTGTTGAAGGGCGGGGGTTTTTAGTCCACCCAGCACTCGTGTGGTTATATTCGAAAGATATTGGAGGGCCAATTGGACAGTCGCTTCTTGATGCAGTACTGGAGTCATGTACTGACCACAAAGATACACTCCTCAGAGTTATGGAAGATGCGGGCTTCCCATACTGGCAAGATCATGGAGATTCTGATTCACCAGAAAAGGCAGGACTGAATATTTCAGACAGCCAGGAAATCAATCCAGGTGGATGGGAGAAGGGGAGCAGCTCTAATTCTACATCAAAATTTTTTG
Organism: Cladochytrium replicatum; assembly: GCA_025526935.1. Lineage (NCBI taxonomy): Eukaryota > Fungi > Chytridiomycota > Chytridiomycetes > Cladochytriales > Cladochytriaceae > Cladochytrium > Cladochytrium replicatum. The sequence goes on along the minus strand of JAHLKD010000007.1, from coordinate 482,565 downwards.
TCAATAACGATCTTCAGAGTGAGAATGCAACTAAGATTTTCCAGCAGCTTGATGAACATATGGCACAGATCACTCAAACTGCAGGTGCTATGGATAGGATCAAAAACAATGTTGAAGATGCAATTGCAGATATCCGGTCTCATTTAGATGAACTCAGTGAAAGAATACTGTTAGAACAAAAAATGAGGGCAGATGTTGAACAAAGATGGGAGCAGAAGTTAATAAGTCTGAATTCAGAGATTCTTTCGCAAGTATCTGACAAACTTACAGTGTCAATTTCTCAGATCAGAGAAGAAAATCAATTGTTTCGAAAAGAAATCACTCAGTCAAGTGCTCGGTTTCAGGCAAATCTATTTAATTCAAGCAATGTCAATAATTCTCAATCATCAGACACTCAAAAGATTGCAGCAAATGGCATGGGCAGGGGAAGCTGGAATGGTCATGCAAGCTCAAGCCGGACAACAACTCAGAGCCCCATGCCAGATAACAACAAACCTGAAGTGACAACAACTGGCTCACCAGCTAAAGAGTTCACTACTCATGCTTCTACTAAAACTTCAAAACTAGCAGAGCAATCACAGGCCAAACCAGAGGTTACATCTTCTAACGTCACTACTAGCTCAGCCAATGTGGCGTTACCTCAGCAAAATATCAAGTCAGCAATTAATCAAGGACAGATGAATAATAGCTCAACTCAGTTATGCCAGAGTCTTCCTTCAAAACCACCAAGCAACAATCAACAAACACAATCATTCAAGCAGCGACAAGTGAGAAACAGTGAAGAACAGGGAAGTTATAATGCTCCTATTATGCGAATGCCACCAAACTCGCTTCCGTCCAGGCCTCTGCCTCCGGTTCAATCAAATCGAAATCGTATACCCATACCAGGAGGGTTAGGGTATTCAAGCTCACTTCCTCACCAGCAAATGGCCACTCCAGTTACTACTGCTGTTATTGGAAATATTGGAAATGAAGGCTACAATCATGCAGATATATCCAGTCAGTTAACTTCAAACCAAGCGCAGCATAGCAAACGGTCACGAGAAGATGAAGATAGACGCAGAGGAAATTATCCTCGACCCCGCCATTGAATCTATGACTAAGCTCTGAAGTGTGCTTTCAATTCTGAAGCTTGGCCAGTATAGATGCTCAAGAGAAGATGAAGATAGTCTCGGGGGAATTTATTATTGTGACTCTGTCCTTGAAGTTTTGTTCAAAGCTTTACGGTGTCTTTTGGAAGTTTTAATCATTTATAGAGCTTCAAACAGGAGGTGTGCGCACATTTTGGTTTATAGTCAATAATACCTCTATCTATGTGAATTAGTTCAAGCAATCAAATTTTTGACTGATTGTGCACGTCTAACTCAAATGCATACAACATCCTGCATATGAAATCACTTTATTTCGACACTATGTTTACCAGAGAAGGCATAAGGAACAGTATGATACAGCCTCTGGTAGCTCCTGAGACTTTAGCAATAGATCATTTGGTTGCAAATCTCACCAAATCATTCTACTTGGACCAAGCCATGGACCTGGAACCTGACCAACCATCGAAAAGAGACGTAGGCCATCACTAGCCAAGAAGTGACGGAGAACAGACAGACATTACAGTTCTAAATAAATTTGATGAGTCTGATTGAATAAAATTCGCATTCAATTTTACATTAAGCCAGTGAGTGATCTTTGAGGCTAGTAATATGATTAAGCAATAATGTGGGTGGCTAAGAAGCACACCTGCATCTTACCACTTCTCAGGAGGACACAGTCGCAGATGACAGGACTTCAACTACAGACAAAGATATCTCCAGCGACAAGGAAACTCATTTATTTGATCTTTGCTGAATTATGAAACTGGATCCTCTATTAGGTATTGTCAGTGGCAACTCTCTGGAATAGCATATTCTATATGATCAGTGGAACAAACCAAACACTCACACACCGAAGTCTTCCTGGTTCCTGGTTAGGCAATCCCAGACAATTTGTATTAGCCAAAGAGTGCTTGTGTGCAACAAGGGAATATTGCTTCATCATCCCCATATTCAACTGGGCCAAGAGACAGAACCTGAAGCTGTCGTGCTAGCTACAAAACAGCTAAAAACGCCCCACCACTGCCAGGAAACTATCTTGGTTTTTAACAAATCGTTTGCAACTTGCAGTACTTGCGCGAGTATCGAGCTCCCTTCGTCAGAAGCTGAAGCTACGTGTCCCTTTCAAGGTTGACACAATATAGAATGAAATGAAATCTGCATCCTGACAGTAAATCTATGTATTAAGTGATGTATCCGAAAATGCTCGCACTAAATGTAAAATGAAATGTAGAACAAGCAAAAAATCGTGAATATACCTCATAGATAGAATCCGGGGTGCGTTTCAACTGTGTCCAAAAGTCTTATACTCTCTGATAGTGTTTGGTACAGCTCTTGATACAGGCTCTCGGTAGATGGCTGCAGCAATGACTCCGGGACATTGTGCAGCAAAAGAGATCCACCAGCATCGGCAAAAACCGAGCTTTCTGCCCCACTCAATCCAGAGAGACCGGATCCTCCACTTGAGTTGGCCCTGTGCCCGATTCCATTGCGATTTCTGGAATCCCTACTTGATGTTCGACGTTCTCCTTGAATATCCGCGATATGTGGGTGAACCGGGAAACCAATCGGACTGGAAGTCCCTTTTTGGGAGGAACTACTTGGGCTCGTTGCACGCCATTGTGGTGTAACGGATGCGAATGTTTCCCGCTTTTCTGTACTAGTTGGAGACTCCATTAGCTGGGTGATAGTTTCTGTACTGGCGGTAGGCTCGATGTGTTTGGCGGAGGATTGCGTCGCCGGTTCTTGTTTGGGAGTGGTAGGTTGCGAATCGATTTTGGAATCTGACGTCGGTTGGTGAACGGTTGGAAGGTTTTCGTCATCCGTAAGTGGGGATGTTGGGGATAAAAGGTTCCCTCTCTCATCGCTGCTGTCCGGGCTATAAAGATCCTCCAGGATGTCACGTAGTCCCAACTCTATAGATGCTGTCCTAACGTTTAAGTCAGGGGACTCTGGATCGCCCAACGAAGATGAAGAACTTCGAGGTGACTTTAGACCACCTGCGGGTCCCCGCTGCTCGCGATTGGCGTCATTAAATACTGGAGACAGATCGAACTCGCTGGTTCCACCAAGTTGAGATCGTCGTCGATGATCCTTCGCAGTACCTGACAACGTCGAGTCTTCAGGAACCGTTGCCAATCCACTCAAAAGACTTCTTTTTTCTTGCAATTGCTTTGGTCGCAGAGTATCGTCAATTTCGGATGAGCCATTTCGTTGTTTGCTGACTATAGACGACCTCGATGACTGTGGCTGAAGACTCCTATATGTGTCGAAAATCCATTCATCATCGTCAATCTTAAAATCATCCAAACTTTCTCTTTCCGGTAATCAGTATGACAAAATAAAGGAGCGTGATATCCTTACCTTTCCTCGACGTTATCGCCTTCAGAAACGTTTTCTTCAACCCACAGCTGATGGCGGGCAATAAGATCTTGAAGTATAGTGGTACTCTTTATGGCACTTCGTATGAACTTTGTTCTTAGTAGCTCTTCTGCCGTTAGACGCTTAATGATTTGTGAAAATGGAGTAATGGAACTACTTTGGCCACCTACTTCAGCGGGATCTTCTTGGAGGCAAAGAGAAACAAACTCTCTGAGTGCTGGAGAGAAAGGGCCTTCTCCCAAACGCGGAGGATTTGTCCTAGGAATCATAAAGATTGCGCGACGCGGATCGAACTCGGCTAATGGGGGATTTCCCGTTGCAAGCTCGATGATAGTGATCCCAAACGACCACACATCAGCCTTCAATAAGACTTAACTCAATAATATGTGGACAACGAAACTGGCTTTACCTTATAATCATATTGTGCTCGATTTATAACCTCCGGAGCCATCCAATATGGTGTGCCCACGAAGGATGTACGCCGCAAGCTTGACATTGTGATTTGGCCCGCAACTCCGAAATCGCATAACTGGACACGGCCCTCACCGGTTAGGAGGATATTGGCAGCTAGACAGGTAACGTTATTAAGCTAAGATTTAAAATTCCTCCTACATTACCTTTAATATCCCGATGGACAATGTTTGCGGATTTATGTAAATACACCAAAGCCATCAGAACCTCTCGTGCGATAACTGCTATGTACTTCTCCTCAATAGGACCAGAGCGGAGCTTTAATCATCTTTAGAAATGAGGCTTTATAAAGGATGTGGTGCATTTTGCTTACAATTGCTCTCAATGAACCACCGGCTCCGTACTCCAAGACGATCCATAGTTTTGTTCCCTCCAAATGTGAGCCAAGGTAACGTGTGATGAGCTCCGAGTCGCAAGCTCCAAGGAGGTTGATTTCTTTCTGAACATCGGTAATTTCGTCAGAGTCTGTGTCGAGGTCGAGAATCTTGAGTGCCACCAGCTCGTTAGTCTTTCTGTTCACTCCTTTGTAAACCTCCCCAAACGACCCTTTCCCTGGAAATGAATATTGGTAACAGTAAGTTCAACGTGTCTCTACATCAATGCATGCCTCGCCGTGCCTATCCGCTCGAGCTTCACGTAAAGGTCGGACATGGTGCTTCAAACCAGAAAGGTTGGATTGGAACGCGTCGGTGTGTGTTGGCCAACCTGGCTGGATGACCATGGATTTCAGCAGTTAGTGCACAAAATTGCTGAAGGAGCTGCCAGGCCAACAGACGAGACAGTACAGAGGTATCGGGGGTGTAATATCAACTACTTTCCCGCATGCTCATCGTTTCCCCTTTTTTAGCTTTTGATTGCCATCAATAGCCTTCAATATGGGAGTTCTTCTACCAGAGGATGAAGAATCCAAGGTACTTTCCAATCTTTAGTGGAGCAATTTCGTTGATTGCTTCTCCAAACAGGGTCGTGAAGCGTATTTGAGCCAAACTGTACCAGTTAGTATTTCAATTGCAATGTTGTTTATGAACTCCTTTATTGATAGTGTGAACAGAATTATTGATTCATCAGAGCCGCAAATCCAACACACATTGCAAACGCGATGTAAAAGTCTACTTAATCGAACACTCGAGAGCGCAATAGCTGTCTCCAAAGATCACTCCTACGTCGCGCTGATCTCAAGCAAGCTCTTACCCAGATCCGCGAACAATTGCGCGATTCAAGTTATCGCATTGAAGGGCTTGATCCAAATGTAGTCGCAACTGTATTTTCTTTCTGTTCACTCATGGTCCTTCGTCTAAACTGCTGATGGCCTTCGTGTAAACTGCTGTTCAAACAGAGGATCAAATAAGGCTGAAGTGTGTAACCTATTTCAAGGGAAGGGCAGCTATGGCCGTCAAAGAGGCCTTCGAAAATAGGACTTCTCAGTGCAGACGATACATGAATATTTGGATGTCTTCACAGCAACATCGCAACCTCAAAGGTTTGACGCTTAACTATCCCATTTACCAACTCTGATTGCGCCAAATTAGTGTCTCAGAACATCATATGACGGTGAGTGTGACCCCGATCTAGTCCCTTCTTTGAGTCAACTTAGAAATCCCTGAATGAATTGCGCACAATTGTTGATGCTTGCTGAACACTCGAGACGTATCCTCGAAAGCCAATCTCCCGTTGATGATCTTGAAACGTTGAGGTAGAGCATTTGGATGATAGTAGTGTGAGGACGAAATAATTTCATCCAAATTCAACAGGTCAAAGGCGCTTGTTGTTTTAGCTGACCTCGTTGCCCATACTTCGACGCTGGATGTGTTAAAATAAGCTTTCCGCAAACCTAATTCGAGTGTTAGCACTTACACATGACGAATACACCAGGCGGTCGGAGGAGAGCGCCCTGAAACAACAATTGGTTGGTGGAGCAGTAAGTTTGCGGTCATAAAGGCTCATTCTTCTTGGCAGGAAGTGGAAACTCTGCACCTTAACAGCTTGATTGAAAGCTCCGTTCAGTCTTGTGCGCGAATCATAATCTCGCAAGAGAAGTTAGCTACCAATTCCAATGATTTGATCGAGTCTTATGTTCAATTTTACAGTGTGAAGGCATTTACGAGGAGAACTTTGATGTAGGTGCTCAACGATCTTGGTAATATTTTGGATGGCCATACGTTAAAGCAACGAGCAACGATACTTGAGGCCACTTCTGTGGGCCAAGTCCGACAGTATGGATTACTCTATCAAATGGACCAAAAGGCTTAAATCTAATGTTAAGGGACCATCATGAATGTGTCTTGAGCAGAGGAGCGACCAGATGAGTTTGGGATGGAAATCAAGAGAACTACTTTATCAGTTCAGTATTGTGAGTCATTGTTTTCTCCTTGAACTTCCATCAAGAGCTTATTTACTTTTTGTGGAAGCCCAACATCAGACCGAAAATGGGAACTTGATGTCACTCATTGACTAGTTAGGTAAGCTGGAGATGCCCACCTTTTAACCGAACACTAAAAAGTGCGATGAAGACAATCGCAAGGCGGCTATTGAAGAGCTTTATTAGCAGAAAGAAGGGTCATTAGCGAGATTGATTGGCCTTTTGAATGAAGACGAATCTGTTTGTGCACGTATCAGCCTAGCATTAGAGCAGAGGTAAGAAATTGTAACTACTCTCTGCAGAAAGCTAAGCGTGTGCGTCAGGACTGAATTGGAAATTGATGGTTTGGAGCATTTGGTCAAAGTTCAGCACAGATTTCAGGACCAAGAACTATCGTGATAACGGTCAGAATAAACATGATAAATACAAAATTATATCTGGGCATGCATCTCCATGTGCGAAGTGTCCCGCCGGACCTGCTCGCCCAACCATCTGTGGGTACTTCAAATGAGCCAGATTGTAATGTAGCCACGGTATGATGTTCACAATTGAGTTCCGATAGAGATCAATCTGCTGTTGTGAAACTTTGAGACAGTTTCAATGAGTACTCGATCATTGAGAACGGCCTCTTCAGGAATATTAAAGGCAACGTCCTGCAACTTCACCTTTCGTCTCCGTGAAGAACGCCAATACTCACTCGAAACTGGAAAGATATGTGTGATTCGTATGTGTCATTTCTGAAGAATGACGGGATACGGCCAGCAAGGATTGATTTGACAGCTCGCTACCTGGTTCAAAACAGAAAACGCTCGTCCATTTGGCCTCGAAGAATTGGCAAACCTTGTCCTAATGCTTTCGATACTTAGATATCGCAGCTTACTCCCTCGTGTACCGTGGCGTGCATGTTTTCCTTCAGGAATTTGGGACCCAGCCCATCTGATCCCGCTAATAGCTGGGTTCTGGACAAAGTTGGCTTTTGCAATACTTTGAGCTGCACTGAAGAAATTGTCCATTGAGCTCAGGTGTTTGGTGCACATAAACTTTCGGACTTCTTGGCGCGGCTCTTCAGTGCCCAAATCCAAAGATTATTTGAGTGACGGATTTTTCTTCTTGGTTCTCTTTTTCAGACTGATGAACATGCGTCCTTCCTTCCGGCTTTACTTCTATTTCCAGCTTTGCGTTCCAATCATGGATCTCCTTTATGTATTCAGTATGATCAGCTCCTGATATATATAGATTGATTCCTCAGATATGTAATGCCGATAGACAGAAGACTCTCCCAGGTCAAAACCAACAGTACAATCCACACTTTCCAACCACTCCCGTGTGAATTCGCACGTTCACTATTTCTTCCATCAAAGAGAAATTTGAGTTGATTTAACTCAAATTTCAATTCGGATTATACATTAATGACCCTGCCAAGCTTCTGAATCTTGTTCAGCAGAGCGTCTCCGTTCCTAATAGTCTCCACGTATTGGCGGTTTTTGCCGTCCGCTCTGTTTGTTTCGACCACTCCACCCACTTTGTCAATCACAGCTTGAATGCGGCCCGATGCAATAAATCGCGAGAGATCTGCATCGATGTACTCTTCCGAAACACCAAAAGATTGAGCGACCAAAGCAATGGTTACACTTCGGTATGACTGAAGGAGCTGGTTGTATGCTTTGATACGCATCTCTCGAATGTAGTAGCGGTAATGAGCGGCAAGCATTCGGTCACGCTTTAAAGACTGCTCGACGAGAGCTGGAAATTTAAATGAGATATCAGCCAACTATTCCGGCAAAGGTGGACTTCCATACCAAGCGCAGTGAAGAATTGAGAGTAGTTTGCACGGTAAAGAGAGAAAGCGAACTGTTCAAGGTTTGGAATCTCGTGAAGCACTTCCAGAATCTCAGGAGCATTCACCACCTGCCGGAGCTTAGTGTGAGATCCAAATGGTACATCGGCAACGTTACCTTCTTCTTGAATTCAGGACGCTCAAGTGTGATTGCTGCTGTTAGAACAGCATAACGAACGAAATCTTTGTACTCCATAACCTCCGTGGATGTGAATGTCGCAAGAGTGTCCAGGAACAAATTGACCGCCCCCTTGAAATCACGGATGGAAATCAAGTAAAGTCCCCGGTACACCTTCAGACGGTTGCGACGGTCCCAATCTCCACCTTCCTCGATAAGGCTGTTGTGAAAAATTGCTCAATCTTCATCAGTCCGGCAGATTCGAAGTTCGACTTACTCTTTCACCTTGTCGATATCTCTAGAAATTAGATCATTGTCTTTGAAGAACAATCCAATCCGGATAACTGCGAATAAAAGATCAATTCGCGCACCAAGTGGGCCGGTTTTGTCGTATGCCAAACGGAACGCGGCCACGGCTTTCTCCTTCGAAAACAGCCAGTCAATGACATTTCTTCGTATTGCCATGAAAGCAAGACCTTGTCTCCAATCTTTGAAAGGTAGTAGGCAGTGGCGGCAAGTGCGTCCGAAATCTCCGTCTCTCCCAGATTCTGTGTTGCGTCATTTAGTTTTTCTTCAAGTTTTTTGAGCTCCTCTGCGTTCGCTTGCTCCATTTTTGCGAGTAGTGCTGCGTCAATGGGCTCATGTAGATCCTCAACGACCTTTTTGTAGTATGGGGTCATGTCTATATTGCGGGTCAAAGCAAAAGGAAAAATCGAGGCATTCGAACATCAGTGAGGTTGGAGGTAATCCTCGTTATTCTAAGGGCATACTGTTGGATGCGATTGATTCAAGGAGAGTTTGCCTGGCATTCCTCCTGGTCTCGGCATCGACATCAGCTGAAACCGCCAAGAATTCCAGGTTTGCCAGCTCCAAATCTGGGATTTTGGGAACGCCGTCTGCGAGGTCGGACATTTCGATGTAAGTTTAAAAAAAGGGAATTGATGGTGACACGTTCAACCCCGAAGACTTGGAGACTGAAATGCTCACAGCTGAACAGGTGGCCAAATTCCACACCAACGGATATCTGGTTCTGCAAAGCTTTCTGTCTGCAGAAACGTGCAAGGAGCTCATCGCTCGCTCGAAATCTCTAATTGAGAATTTCGACCTCGACTCGCACCCAAAGACAAAATTCACAACTGGAGAGTCTGCTGAGCATGTTGGGGACGACTACTTTCTGAACTCAGGGGACAAAGTTCGATTTTTCTTTGAAGAGGACGCTTTTGACAAAGATGGAAACCTAATGGTCGAAAAGTCGCTTGCCATCAACAAGATTGGGCATGGTATGGTGTGTTCTACCACGAGTGCTGAACCTTCATTTACGCTTCTCCTACACAAGCTCTCCACGAACTGGAGCCATCGTTTGGAAAGGCTTCCGTAAACACTCGTATTCGAGACATCGCAGTTAGTCTTGGGCTGACCGATCCACGAGTTCTACAGTCCATGGTTATCTGCAAACAACCTCGCATCGGTGGAAAAGGTACCTTTTTCTGGCATTCCATCATTCTTGCAAACTCACTTCCGTGCTGTAGTGCCATCACACCAGGATTCAACTTTTCTGTACACTGATCCACCATCCGCCATCGGCTTCTGGTTTTCGCTCGAGGATGCAACACCTACAAACGGTTGTATGCATTTTGTCCCTGGATCTCACCTCACCACTCCAATATCCAAGCGCTTTGTTCGCCGCCCAAAACCTGAGAGCGGAACAACGTTTGTTGATATTCTTCCGGAGTATTCACCGGAACATGAAGATAGTGAATGGGTATGCGAACCAACTCAAGCAGGTATTACAACCTTTCGTTCCTTAATTCTAGTTAGCCCAAGCTAATAAATCCATGCAAATTCAGGTACACTCGTTCTTATTCACGGGAGTGTCCTGCACAAATCCGAGCACAATCGATCTGACCGGTCACGGTTCATTTACACTTTCCACTGTATTGAAGGCAACTACCTGTACCCAACCAACAACTGGTCAGTGCATGATCGCAGTACTGATCATGACTAATCGAAGATTTATCTTTATTGAAGGCTACAGCCTACACCGGAGATGCCTTTTACAAAGCTGTTGGATGTATGAGATTATCTCTTTGCAAAGCAAATATAAAATAAGCACAAATTTTGAATCGTTTACGTGACCATGAAATCCCTGCCAAATTCAGAATGTCGCACACTGGCGGTCCAACATCCAGAAGCGGATATATATGCTCGGGGAAAGTCGAATAGACATGCACCGATAAAGCGCGCCAAGTCTCTGATCGATTCCCTGAGGTAAACCACAAAAATGATAGTTCGAATCAACGTTGATAATGGAACAAAAGAACAGTTTCAAATCACTCGATATTCACGGTCTTGGAGCGGCCCTCGTAATGGCAATGGAACTCGCATTGACGCTGAGAAAAATTTATGGAGCCACTATTGAATGGAATATCGCCACGTCGTCGGTGGAGCTTCATGATGAGGTTGAAGACGACCCAGAGGTATTCTCATTTTGTTCATTTTGTGCATCATTTGTTTACGATTTCTGGAAAACCAGGTAGATATTCAGCTGCAAACTCGAATCAGCTCAGCCGTTCACATCAAAGTGATTCGCATGGTTGAAGTGACACAGAGTATCATTGTTTTCCGTCATATCTATTTTCGAAATAAATTAAAAGCCGTTTGCATCAATGTGTGAAGTATGCTCCAAAGCTGTGAAAGAGGAATGACAAACAAAAGAAGATCCCTCATCATGAGACCTCGGATCATCAACACCATCTATTTGCGCTTGTCTGGCAATGATCAGATTCTAATGTTCTCCAAGCTCTTTCTCTATTCGGTTCACTTCCTTGTCTGCCTCAATGCTCGAAAATGAATGCCCCAACAGTGCCTCGACCGTCTGGGGGAGAAGATTTTGGTTCGTCCTTCAATCACTCTGGAACTTTCTTCGCCCTGCATCCCCAACCTCCCTGCGCTACTCAATCGACATTGGTACTGCCTTTCCAACAGCATCGCATATTGATTCCACCGATAGGTCATGCAGTGACAATCCCGGACGCTGGAAGCAGAAGATCGGTGTTGCGTGAAGGCAACGGGGTAACGTCTGAAATGAGAAGCCCAGCCCTGTTATTCTCAACAAACTCGTTCATCGGTCCAAAATCAGTTGTCTTGAGAACCGCAACATTTTGACCGCCCTTCCTACGTTTAACTCCACACAAACAAGTTAGCAAGATTATCAGCCAGTGCTGTTAAACTAACCTTTGAAGAAGGATGAACATGTATTGCGTTCATCCTTTGCAACCGGTCTAAGCTCTCCCAAACTCAACTCACCCAAATAAAAGATGTTATCCCGCCTCATTCAGATTGTCGCACAGGTACTCCTTTATGAACAAATCGTCAGAGTCGCCCCGACAACGATGATCACCGGGCCATTCAGGATGCTGCATCCAACACTCGATCAGCTGACGTGTAGACTTCGATCCCGATGGGCTCCCATAGGCGCGAACTGCTCTTGTGCACGGATCCACCGTCGAATACAAAAGAGTCTGTGGTCCCGCGGTGTGATCGAACGACCGAGAATTTAGTGGTTAAGTTATGTGCAGCGAGACACGATGAGAGAGCTTTCTGGACGTTGGTGGTTTTGGCGAGTACGGTCAGCGGAACTAGTGAGGCATCCGTGGTGAGCATTTGGTCAACATTTGATATCCTGGTGGTAAAAGACTTGAGCAGAAGTCGTCAACGACTTTTAACTGACTGGGTCTCCGATGCCTTCAACACGGAGGGCATGACTGCATCCATTAAGTCGGATGGGCTTCGGACACCGTGAAAAGTGCTATGATAGTTTGTATTCAGAGAAGCTTTCCGAAATTCGAGCCTCAGCATAATAAAAATAAACAACAAAGTCGGTGCACATTCCATAAAGAACACGGCAAAATGATCACACTTTGGGAATCACTGGTGCAAAGGTGTTGCAAAAAGAGATTCTTAGTTGTATTCCAGTTACGGAACTACATAAAAATGGCGCGTGATGCGTGCTTTTTATAACAAAATGACTTTACAAAGGATCATAGAGGATTTCGCGTAGAAAGAAAACTACGAGATCCGTTTTAGAACCTCCGTTGCCTCTGGGATGACACCGGAGCGGTGATAGCTTGTCTTCCCACTATCATAGAACCGGGTTATAATTTCACCCAGAACGGCGGCATCTTCACCAAAATTGCTTACCGCATGTACTTGTCAAGAACCGCAAGCTTCCCGCGCAACTTAAGACCCGCTTCCTCGCGCTTCACCTCGACACCCGCCGACTTTGATTCGTCGGTGATGTTGAACCACTCACGGTTGATAGCTTCAAACTCTACCCAGGCTGCTCTGTACTCCTCACGTGCAATATCCTGGCCTTCTTTGTCAGCCCTGATCTTCTTCTCATATTCAAAGTCTTCCTTGGTCGGTTCAGAGTACTTGTACTCCCAGTCGGTCCCATAGTTGACGGGGTCGATTCCTTTCACGATTTTTTCCTTATTGATGTACTTTGGGAGATCCTTGGTCTGGATAAAGTGCACTTTGGAGGCTACGACGGGGTCAAGCCAAGGTCGAATGATTTGCCAGCACCCTAATGCACAGCTATTTCAGTTAATGAAGAAGCGTCATTGCGTTTCCTGGCATTACCGTTGAAAATCCAGGGAGCGTTGAGGATGAGAGCGGCACCAAGTGATTCGGGATAGTGAGCCTCCATCGTTTTGACGAGGAAACCAACGTAGATATAGTCCTATACGGCGCTGGAGATTTAAACGAATTCCAGATATCGTTATTTTAACTCACCATGTTTGACAATCCAAAGTTCGCCATGTCGAAAATGAGAGTTGCAGAAGTTACGGGCGGCCGGAGTAATTGTCGCCCAGCTTCGAGTAGAACAATAACCATACGTTTCGCGAGTTCCATCGTGATCTTGTACTTGTTGTGTAGACGAACATGGATATGTCTGAAAGTTGGGTCTAGTTGTTAGACATACTTTTACGAGCTCCGTTACGGACGTACCCCATTGGTCTGCCCTCCTTGTCATACTCGTAAAAGTATGCCTTGTTGGTCCGGAGTTCTTCCTGGTCCATGCAAGGTTCGCCCTCCCGAACAAGCTCTAAATGGCCAATCTCCATCCTCCACTTCAAAGAATTGATGAGCATCTGTACGGCCTTCTCCACGTCCCACTTTCTCGCGCGCAGGAATCGGCTTAACAGCATGTCGTGGTGCTCGATTCCAAGCGTAAGCCAGAAGTAATCGAGGTAGGTCGACGCGATTCGAACTCCTTCGGTCACATAGCCAGGGTCCGTGATCGGAAGCTTGTGCCCGGGCTCGACAGTTGACGCTTGATGTGCGCCCTTCAAAGCTATGAATGCAGCTTGAGGTTTTACGCCTTCGTCTGCTGCCTCGGCATCGAGAGCTTCAACCTCCTCGAGCGTTCTTTTCCACATCTCGCGAAGAAGCTAGTTATGAACATATAGATGAGCAAACAGGTTTGATTTGTACCTAAAATTCCAAACTTACAGCTCGCTCTCCTGCGGAAAGAGCGGCTAGATGCGGTGGTAGCGTCTCGGCAGTGATCATCGTTTTCTTTGGTATCAACAACTCGATGGAGACTCGGGTTTTTATGACTGTTTCGGGAGAATATTGAGGCTTTTCTAAGACCGGCTGAAACTTTTGTTTATATTGCAATCCACAAAGGGAAAGATTTTGCAGGGCTATTTTCATCTTAGGATCTACTCCGTGCGAAAGACGAGTACTCGTGGAAAGTGTTCTTTAATCAACAATCCAGAGGATGCAGGTGCGCTCAGGCGAAACCATGAGATAACTTCAAGAAGTCTGCGTAGTTGCTTAGGGTCGAGTGTAGATTTTCGGTAAAACTTTGATCAAGACCACGCGATGTTCATTTCCAGCCTTTGACCACGTGTGTGATGAATGATATTTTTGTCGGCACTATCTTAGCCGCAGATCAGGGTTTAGCGTCTCGGCCGGTCTGACAAGAACCATAACATGATATCAATTTACGGAAGTAATCCGCTGAAGAATCTCCGTTGCTTCTGGAATGACACCAGCTCGGTGGTAGCTCGTCCTCCCACTGCAAAAGGGAAGAAATTAGTTTTCTTTAAGACTCGATTTAAAGCAATCGAGTGCCTTACCGCATGAACTTATCAAGAACCGCAAGCTTCTCCCGCACCTTTCTCCCGGCTTTCTCACGCTTCACCTCGGTTTCGATCGACGGTTCCTCCCCTTCGATATCGAACCATTCACGATTGATCGCTTCAAATTCCACCAATGCAGCTTTGTATTCTTCTCGCCCAATGTCCTGCCCTGCCTTATCACTCCTGATCTTCTTCTCTAAAGCTAGATCATCGTCAGTTGGTTCAGAAAACTCGTACTCCCAGTCAGTCCCATAGTATACGGGGTCAATCGCCCTGATTACTTTCTCCTCGTCGATGAATTTCGGAAGATCACTGGTTTGGATAAAGTGGACTTTGGAGGCCACGACAGGGTCAAGCCAAGGCCGTATGATTTGCCAGCAGCCTGCATTGAGGTTAGGTCAGAATTACAACACTGAAATTTTAACAGCGTATTACCGGTGAAGATCCACGGAGCGTTGAGGATGAGAGCCGCGCCGAGAGACTCAGGATAATGTGCCTCCATCGTCTGCAGAAGGAAGCTGACGTAGTTATAGTCCTGAAGATCGGATTTTAGTTAATACGATCATCATCAGTGATATCTTAAATTCACCATGTTTGTGAGTCCAAAGTTTGCCATGTCGAATATAAGAGTTGCGGATGTTACTGGCGGGCGAAGTAGTTGTCGTCCAGCTTCCAGCAGCACAATGGCCATTCGCTTGGAAAGCTCCATCGTGATCTTGTACTTATCATGCAGTCTTACATGTATATATCTTCAAAGTACCGTTAGTGTTGCGCATCGAGAACACGAAGCACCGCTACGTTACCCGATCGGCCGACCTTCCTTGTCATACTCATAAAAGTACACCTTATTTAGCCGGATTTCTTCCTGGTCCACACAGACTTCGCCCTCTCGAAGAAGCTCCAAATGTCCAATCTCCATCCTCCACTTTAACGAGTTTATGAACATCTGCACTGCCTTCTCCACGTCCCACTTCCTCGCTCGCAAGAATCGTGTCAGCATCAAGTCGTGGTGCTCGATGCCGAGCGTGATCCAGAAGTAGTCGAGGTAGGTAGACGCGATTCGTACTCCTTCCGTTACAAACCCGGGGTCTGTAACGGGAAGCGTGTGTCCAGGCTCGACCGTTGGTGCTTGATGGGAACCTTTCAAAGCTATGAACGCTGGCTGTGGTATCACACCATCGTCCTCTGCATCGGCATCGAGCTCTGCGATCTCTTCAAGAGTTCTCTTCCACATTTCACGTAGGAGCTAGAAATAAGAGAAGGGAGAAGGTTAGCTTGGATGATGCGATTTGAAGCACGGAGTGAGACCAACAGCTCGCTCTTCTTCCCTGAGAACCGCCATGTGGGAAGGTAGACCATCTGGTGTCAGCGGTGTCGTCATCTGAGCCGTGTAAATAGGACTTATGAACTCAGAAATTATCTCGGTAAAACAGAAATACTTCTTGAGATGTTAGATGTTACGCGGTAAAAATTTGCACACACACATTCTGTGGGTTCTGAAGTTTGTCAATTATTTGACCAAGAAATCTAGAGGTCAGCCCAATTTGTAAATGGAAATCCCGAATGACGTTCGAGTACACCATTGTCTAAATGAAAAGAAAGCCTGCTCGGCCGGAAAATCAGCCAAAACGAGCAAGCAAGATACAGCAAATGGACTCAGATGTCCCCATTCATGGTGGCGATTTACGGAATTTCTTTGAGAATCTGAGTGGCTTCAGGGAGGTACTTGCTGCGATGGTAAGTTGTCCTTCCACTAAAGACAGCGTCAATATTTGAAAGGTTTACACACGAAAAAAAATCTTACCGGAGGTAAATGTCAAGGACTGCGAGTTTCTCACGAAGGTTTCGTGCAGCCGCCTCACGCCTGGTTTCAACGTCGCCCGCAGCGGAATCATTAGTGACAGAGTACCATTCGCGGTTGACAGCGTCGAACACGGCCCAGGTAGCCTTGTACTCTTCGCGCGCCTTGTCCTGCGCTTCCTTGTCATCCTTGATCTTCTTCTCCCACGCAAGGTCGCCTGCGGTGGGCTCGGCGTAAGTGAAAACGTAGTCGGAGGTGTAGTTCTTTTCGTCGAGGGCTTTGTTGATGTTCTCCTTCTTGATGTGCTGGTCGAGGTCCTTGCTTTGGATGAAGTGCACTTTGGAAGCAACAACGGGGTCGAGCCATGGGCGGATGATCGTCCAGCATCCTAACAAAACACAAAAACAAATATAGTTGAGATAAAATAACACTGAATCGCCAGACTCGGCTGACCATTGAAGATCCACGGCGCGTTCAGAATCAGGGCAGCTCCAAGCGATTCTGGGTAGTGCGCTTCAAGGGTGCTAACAAGGAAGTTGATGAAATTGTAGTCCTGTTTACTTTGTTGAGCAATATCTCTGAATGCACGGCAATTAAACTCACCATGTTCACCAAGCCGAAGTGGGTCATATCGAAGATCAGGGTGGCAGCAATCACCGGAGGCCGAATCAACTGGCGACCGGTTTCAAGAAGGATGACCGTCAGACGCTTCGTGAGCTCCAAGGAAACCTTGTACTTGTTGTGCATGCGCACGTGGATGGAGCTGTATACCAAAAGCACACGACGGTCAATCGCCCAGCAAATAGACACAAATCAGAGAACGTACGCGACAGGACGACCCAATTGGTCCACATCGTTGAAGTAAACCTTGCCCGAGACAATCTCCTCCTTGTCCAAGCATGCCTCGCCATCGCGGATAACTTCGAGGGTACCATAGTCTTTCCTCCACTTGATGGAGTGCTTAATCATTTCGACCGCCTTCTCGACGTCCCATTTTCTTGCGCGGAGGAAACGACTGATGAGGGTGTCGGGGTGCTCAATGCCGAGGGTAACCCAAAAGTAGTCGAGGTACGTTGACGCAACGCGCACACCTTCGGTAACATAGTGCGGGTCAGTGACGGGAAGAGTGTGGCCCGGCTCGATGATGGGCGCTTGGTGCGAGCCTGTGAGAGCGATGAATGCCGACTGGGGCTTGACGCCTGACGCAGCTGCTTCGGCATCCAATGCTTCAATTTCCTCAAGAGTTCTCTTCCACATCTCGCGCAGGAGCTGCACAACAAATAAGATGGTGAACTTCCATCGCTTATTACACGGAAATGAGGTGACTTACGGCTCGTTCCTCCGTGGTGAGAGCGGCGAGATGGGCAGGGAAGGTACCGGATGATGGCATGATGCAAGTTGGATGTGGAGAACGTTCAATTCAACGACGGCAATTTGGCAATTTGGGATGCACAGAAACTTTGAGCACCATGCAACAAGGGAGTTGGGTGAGCGACATATTGATGTTGATATTACAAAACGTCGCGCTACTAGGCACACTCTACAAGTAGTGGGAACACAGTACCTCATTTGAACTAAGAATACTATTATTCGAACCTTAAAAAATAGCGAAGTTGTGGCACTTTACACAACAAGCCACAGACTCAAATGGATGGTTTTGAAAGGGATACTTCGCCACGTGGAAGGAGGTCGAGATTGTTCAAGGAAAGTTGTGAAGAAATATCACATAAATTATCGAGATAACAGAAACTTTTACAGAATAAGAGGAAACATTCAAACTTATAAAGAATAAGTGGAAAAATTCGGAAGAAAAGAAGCGGTAAGTAATCAAGTAAAATATATTCTTAAAACGTTTCTCAAAGCAAATATTTCCAAATAAGAAATCATGGCAAAACGGTAGACAAAGAATAAAACAAGATGTTTCGAATGCTGAAACATTATCCAAAAAAGGTAATAATCAATTTTGTCAGGTGACACGTGCTGACCAAACTCTTACAGTTTTACTTCGTTGCCTTTTGTTTTCTGCAATGTTTTCTTATTTGGAAATATTTGCTTTGAGAAACGTTTTAAGAATGTTTTACTTGAATGTTTTCCTTGATTACTTACCGTTTGTTTTATGTTTCTCTGCTCAGAAGGGATATTTGCCTTTAATCATTATAATCCAGATTATGAGCTGGACTCCCGATTATGCCGCCCGAGCTACCTCAAAATTACTCGAAGAACTGGAGAAAATACCGATGACGCCCCGTGGTGTTGACCGGTGGCGGAAACATCCCTCTACGTTGCTGAGAACAGTTTCGACATCTGCAAGAAAAATCAAGATGAATTATGAGAATTCAAGGAGAAAATATGACATACCGATTAGTAGTGCCGTTCCAAAAGAAGCCCAATTGAGAATCTTGCTCCACAACGCCGAAGTCGCGAGGTGTCAAAGTTGGCGATACTTCTTCCCGAAGCCTGTTACCTAGAGCAGCTCAAAAGAGCAACCCTACGAACGTTTTCAACTTGGTGTCCATCGTCAATCTTGAACACAACTTTTACAACACAACTGAAGAAACGCTCACCGAATGTGTTTATCTGTACATCGTCCAGACAACGCAAACGCCTCAGTTTGTGGATTTTATGCAAAGGTCGCTGGGAGAGTGTTGAAGGCTACATACATCTCAACATTTCGCATTATTATCTCACAATATGAACTTGATTGAACAGGTGTTTTAAAGAGAAGGGGAAGCTCAGCGGGAGTACCAATGCACGAGACAAAGGAACCGTGTCTGTGCTTATGGGAGCAGATGTAAATCCGGGACAGTTTCGGGTATCAATTGGAAACCTTCCCGGGGTGCAGCTACTACGATGCATATTACGTTTATCATGGAAGTTTCATCGTCATCAGAGAATATCCGAATTGCTTTTCCAACCCAGCGACCCACCACTTTGGAGTCGACTCCAGCTGTTGTCGGAACCGATACAAAGGTACAAGTTTAGATCGGCGTCGAAATATTTTCAGCACGATCAGAGCATTATCGTCGCCTTCGCATCGCAACGTGTTTGTGGAGATCGGCAAGACGGTCAAACTCTCTCCGGCGTAGGAGTCACTTGCGGACGCAGACGCGTCGGCGTTTGGAGCAACAACAGTCAGGTGTGCCCGCGCGACCTATTCTAGGCGACCATTCGAAGATCCTTTGGAGATTTGCGTGGCGGTAGGCACCGGATCTAAGCCTGTGGGGGTAATTTGAGTTTGACGAAATCCAGGGAAGGTCAGTAGGAATGCTCTTGCGTTATCTTCAATGCAAGAGAATTCAACAATGAACAGAGACTAAGTTTCCCAACCACTAAAACCTCTCTCAAACACTTTCGCACACACTATTGCTGCACAAAAAAGGATTCGTGAGTTGGAGTCGCTACGAAATGACGCAGGTCGTCATGACACAATGTATGCCCAGGAAGTCGCCCAGCTCGGAATTGCCTGCTTGCTAGCTCTCAAACATCGTTTGATGGCTTGGGACTGCAGATTCACTCACGCACATTGACTGCATTTCGAACTCAATGCATCAACCTTAACGCCGACAAGAACCCCATGAGGCTCACATACAATGTTTACAATGTGTCCTCGATGAAGAGCAGACCATCTCTGGAGTAGACATGGGCTCGAGCAAAGTACATAATGTTATGCTCGCCTCGTCAGAACTGACTCAATGTCATCGACGAAGATTTAAAGCACGCAGACGTATAGGAATGTTCGCCAATGCGAAAGAAATTTGTTGAATTTTTACTTCATTCTCGCAGCTATATTCGTGAATCTATTCCTGTTCTCAGCGACTCAATTGTGAAGGCTCGCGATACTCATACGAAGAAATGGATAATCACAGGGATCGCCTCGGCCGTCGCATTCATCATACTCTTGATCATACTCCGGAAAGTGGGTGTGTTTGAGCCCAAGGCGAAAGTGACGTGCTTACATACTATCTGCAGGTCCAATTTTTTGTTGTTGTTCCATGCCCGCTGCGTTATCTGGTGTTTGCTGTTGACTTTGTGAATTGCACCGTGCAGATATGTTGACTTATATATATTGTTTTTCGGTGATAATCATTTTGTACATTTTGAAGAGGTTTTAAGGATATATAAATGAATGGTGAAACGAATGATGCTACAAAGAGACGACGACTTATTTTCTGCGTGCAGTAATCCGATACTGCAATAACACCAGTGTGAGCATGAATATCATCAATATTTAGCTCTTGAAATCCTACCGCGTTGCAATATGCTTGCCCATCGGCACAATCCTTCAAGAAAGCCTCTGTGAATCTCTCAAACTCTATCTCACTTGGAACGCTTTGATCGGAGTTCATTGACGGGCCAATGACGGTCCGAAGTGCCATGTGGACATCTCTCGTGTGTATCCTAAACAGCTCGCCGAGAGCCCCGTCCCAGCCGATGGGCAAAGAGCGACGAACGACTTGAATATCGGTGAAGTACCCGCTATGTTCAATATACATGGCAACCTGTGCAGCTTCAGGAAATTGGCTTTCTTAATTGATTGCAAGCCAATGAGTTGGTGCTTACCTCTTCGGAGATCTAATCCACCCAAGGCCAAACGTTTCTCTGATCTGGAAATAAAAGTCCCCACACGTTGTGATGGTATGACTGCAGGCAATGGATCAAGCTTGAAAGGATCAATGCACAATGCTGAGAACATAGACGTGCTTAAATTTACCTCAACAACATCGAAGTAACCTCCTGGCTTCAGAACTCTTGCAAACTCACGGATAACCATGGGCATGGAATCACGATGAACGACAAACAAGTGAGTTTGCTCATGCACTGAAGGGAAATGGTTCAGCAATGACGCCAAATGATATTCCAAAGAGCAAACCATAGTCAAAGAAAGCGTTTTCGACTGCTCCAACAATGTTCTTGGTTAGTTCATGTGAAGAGAGAAGAAATTCATGCTTGGAACTTACACGGCAAGGCCACTAAAGATTCGCAATCGACAATCGTTGCCTTTTGGCTATTCGTCAAGAACTGTGTGTCCGGCCACAGAGAGACCGAAAGATCCTTGTAATCATTAAAGCTTTGTTCATCTGCCATGCAGTGAAACCTACCAGCCCAAGGAACTGAGAAGCAGGAAAATCTCTCTGCATCTCCGTGATCCAAATTCCTGTTTCGACACTGACAAAGTCAACTGGCGAAAAATGACCTGGAGAACCTTCAAAACCCTACGCCGCGTCCAATACTCTCAATCCTTGCGCCAACTGATCGCCGGTTACGCCCATGTAATTCGTTCTGAAGAGTCGTTTGAGGACCGCGTACTGCTGTAGAGTTACCCGCGATCCTTCTGAAACATCGCTCGACTTCGCCCGCATTTCAAAAAGAAAATGATTACCTTTTCGAGATCTTGAAGAATAGAAATTATGTGTGGTCTCACTGTTTTTATGTTGAAAAAGCGTATGAGTGGTTCGTCTGGAAATGGTGTTGCGGTTGAACGCGGGATGTCTACTGGATGCCGATCAGTGAAGCTTTGTGCGCGACTGATGGAACGTTTTCGAGGTTCTCTGGACGGATTTTGGCCGGATCTGCGAGGGAATTCAAATTGAGAGAGGCGGTTTCCCATTGTGGAAGGAAATGTGAGGTGTCCGTGTGGATTGTGTTCATGTGCAAGAGAGGAGTGGACGTACGGAAAATTTTCAAAAGCTGCAAATATTAAACTCCACTTTAAAATATAAGAAAATGACTCGAACAGGGAGTTGCTCTTCAGTCGCATTGCACTTGTAGATCATACTTGAGTTCTGGTGGTCAATGCCGTGCTCTCCCTTTTTCCCGTTTGTTCGTTTTTGTTGAGCTGGGATCATGGTGGATCACATTTTGATTCCGTGTGGCACTTTCGCCGGACGGATCAAGCTCAAGCTGGCACCTTCGCCTCAAGAATAATCTCTTTTCGCTGTGGCAATGTTTTCCTTTTGCCTTTTTTCCTCTTTGCTAGTTTTAGTTTTGCTGTTGGGTTGCCAGACTCTGAGAAGGCTTTATTTCTCCAATACAAAGTGGTGGTTTTTGAACATTCATCTATTGCGTCAATTGTCTGCAGAATCTTTCAAAGGATCTCGAGCAACGTTACAATCACCCACAGGTATGACATACCCTTTTCAATAGTTTTATGAAATTGACATGAAAACGCTTAGTGTTTCAGCGGCGTCGTTAAAACAGCACGCCATATATTCTTAAATAAACGGCATGAGACTAGAAATACATGAATGGGCAAACATAAGCACTTAAGCGCATACCCCCATCAGGATGATTTTCTAAATATAAGGAAGAAACAGATCCTTTGAACAGCCAGTGCCGTGACGCCTGCAGACACAACCTCATAAAGCATTCATAAATAAACCTACACAGCCGTCTTTCTTCGAGCCGTTATTCGATACTACATTAAAGCTGTGAGGCGGGAACAATCCTGAAGAAGCGCTCGAAATTCCGTACCGCATTGCAGTACGCTTGCCCATCATCACAATCTTGAATAACGGCCTCCGTAAATCTCTCGAATTCTTTCTCACTCGGAATGCTCTGATCTGCATTCATCGACATTCCGATCACCGTTCGTAGCGCCATGTGAGCATCTCTCATGTGAATTCGAAAGAGGTCGCCCAGAGCACCGTCCCAGCCGATTGGCATGCTGCGACGAACCACTTGTATATCAGTAAAATAGCCGCTCTGTTCAATGAACTGTGAGACCTGTGCGGCTTGACGACACTTGACTTTATAACTCGGGAAAGCGGAAACACTCTGGTACTCTTCGCAGATCAAATCCACCGAAACCTAAACGCTTTTCTGCACGCGTGATGAAAGTGCCTACGAGCGGGGATGGTACCACAGCGGGCAATGGATCAAGCTGCATATGCATTTTGGTCGTCAGTCCCAAAATTCGCACGGACAGAGAGCAAAAGTGCTACCTCAACGACATCAAGGTATCCTCCTGGTTTAAGAACTCGTGCAAATTCACTGATGACCTTGGTCATCGAATCGCGATGTGTAACGAAAAGGTGAGTTTGTTCATGCACTGTAAGTTCCGACTACTAAGCAATACCGTCAAACGAAATGCCAGCTTACGCACCATAGTCAAAAACCCGCTTTCGACTGTTTACGAAGTTATTCGCGGTGCGTTAAGTGCAAACACAAAACTAGATACTCGACACTTACACGGCAGGGTGACCAAGGAATCGCCATCTACAATTCTTGCCCTTTGGCCAATCTTCAAAAGCTGTGTATCTGGCCATAACGAGACGGCAAGATCCTTGGGCAGGTCAGCCAACCAACACTTGTAGAAACACCATTGTGTAACCTACCAGCCCAAAAAACTGGGAAGCCGGAAAGTCTCTCTGCATCTCCATGATCCATATTCCTGTTCCGATTCTAAGTACGAGTGATCGATATAAGATGCCTTCGATAATGGAACAAAATGGGTACACATACGCCGAATCCAGCACCCTAATCCCATGCGCCAGCTGATCAGCCGTCACACCCATGTAGTTTGTTTGGAACAGCCTTTTGAGAACCGCATACTGCTGCAGTGTCACCCGCGATCCCTGGGTGAAGTCGCTCGCCTGTGCGGGAAATGAGAGAAATGTGGGGGTGGGGACCCTGGCAATGATCTCACCGTTTTTACGTCAAAGAATCGAATTAATGGGTCATCTTGAAATGCTATTGTCGAACTGAACGTTCGTGAGGTGTCTGTGGTGAACCGATCGTCGAAACTGGGTACACGACTATTGGAGCGGATTCGGCGTGGTGGGGAGTCAGAGGAGGAATTGGGGTTCGGGCTGGATCTTTGGGGTAAATCGAAGTGGGAGAGCTTATTCCCCATTGTGGATTGTGGACTGAGCGAGAGGAAGCGTTTTGTTGTTGGCGGCTATGAAATTGAATTTATGACGAAAAATTTATCGATTTGGCATTTAAACCACCAAATAAATGAACGCACCAATTTACTGCATTCGCAGTCCATTCACCCCTGCCGACAAATCCGCACAACCGTAGCGCACAAGTTCTGCAAGTGGGCGGCCAAGAACACATTGTGTGGCACCGCCTGTGTGTCCCACCAGCAAAGGCACCATTCATTTGACAAACACACACACGGCCATATTATCTTTGAACAAACCAAAGTCATCATTAGCCACGATGTATCAATCAGCTTAAAAATAGATACATGAAGTGCAAAGAAAAGTATGGGAAGAAGCGGAGTGTTTCACGAGGAAAGAAAATACCCGAAAAAAAGCAAACAAAAAAACCAAAAGCGTCCCAAGAATATTACATCCACTTCGTCTTATACAGCGAGCAATACCACCGTTATCCACACACAAACATTCCAAGACGCTACCAACGAATGCCAAAAAAAAGTAGAAACTGAAAACCGTAATCAGCGAGCTCCAGTGTCTTTCTTCCGCGAAACCAGCTGCGAATCCAGCCATGCCTTTGCTTCCGTCCTCTCAGCATCTGTCAAATCATCAGCACGCTCCGCCCGCAGCCTAACAATCCGCAACAAATACTCCTTTTCTCCAATAGTTCCACCCCTCCCGAGCGTTCCCCCAGGTTTCAGTGCTTTCGGCGATCCTTTCGTCCCAAGCCTCTCCGCGAGCAAACTGTTCTCATATTCTTTCTGCACTTTCGGGAGCATCTCGGGTGTAGGCCGACCTGCGTAGTACGACTTAACAATCGCTTCGAGCCGTCCGAAAGTCAGCGGACTCTCAAGAACCTTGAGCGGTAAACCGAAACCTTCCCCGTCAGCGTAGAAAAAGTCCCGAAGCCTGTGCAGAAGCGAGTGCACAGCCGAAACCTGCCGTTTGTTCAACACCTTGCGATCTTTTTCGATCTGGCCGTACAGAGGCGGGACCAACATGTTCTTGAGACAGTGCTCGACGAGCTCCTCCCACACTCGCTGGATAGTTTCCTGTGCAAGGAGGAGAGATTTGCCGGAATTGGTGACGCTCGCGCGTCCCGATTTTCCGCCTTTTGGCGATGGCGCTTCGGGTTCCACACCACTGGGTGTGAGCCACTCGCAGAGGGTGGCAAAGTTCTTGTCGAGATAGTCTTCCATAGGTTTCAAGACTACTGCAATCTCACGGAAGGTCATGTCCTGGTCGATGGGTACACCAGCCGCTGTCGTTATTTCGTCAGGGTCGACGTCCTCAAGCTTAACAGGAGCAGCAGTTGCTCCGATTGCTTTGAGGAATCCCTTCTGAAGAGCTTGTTCCTCTCCTTTAACGACTTGCAAAAGCACCTTGCGGCAGTAAGGCACAAGCTGCGAAAATTTATTAGTTTAGCGACGTTCTCCAAACAGTTGTTTCACAGCAGTAGCACTTACCCGTCCAGCAAGCGATCGGACCAAATCGTTGCGATTCCGGATAAAACGCCTGTTGGTCTTCTTAAACCAATACTCCACTGTCTCGCCATCACCTTCCATCGTAATTCGCAGTAGAACCCGTCCCTGAGGCTCAAGGTCAACCCAAACCTCGTGCGTCTGGTGGTCCAACAGCTTGCTCCTCATGCCTCCCGCAAGACTCACGCTTCCAAACCCAACCACCTCGTCCCCAGAAAGCGCAACTCCTTCCACAACTCCGACTTTACTCAACACGCCGACCTCAAGTCGCTCAACCTCGGGTAGCATCACATCGAACGCTTCGTCGAACGTCGGGTTGAGCGTGTCATAGTTCGGACGCGTCCGCAAAAGCTCACACTCCTTCCCCCTGAGCCGCTTCTTCACCATCTTGATCACAGCCTTCCCCTTCGCAGCAGGCTCCTTCTTCTCCGCCGTAGAAGAAGAAGGCGACGTACCCTCGCTATCTTCGTCGTCGTCCCGACCCGCCATCTTCATAAACCGCATCAACAAATTCTCACTCCCCTTCTCCCCACCAGATTTCTTTTTCACTACCTTCTTCTTTTTCTTTTTGGTCAGCTCCCACCCCCACCCGCCTCCATTCCCACCATTATCCCCTCCAAAAGTCCACCCGTCCCCGTCTTCGGCATAAATGTCCTCCTCCTCTTCGTCCCCGTCTTCAACTCCCTCCTCCCCAACCTCCTCCTCAACCTCCTCCATCTCCCCTTCTTCAACAAGCTCTTCCCGCTCCATCACGCTCCCCTCGGGCACACGAACCATCACATACGGGTTCGCCATCCCATTGCCCTTGCATCCCTTCACGTTTTCGGCGTACACGACTTCGACTTTGAACGCACCACGCACGGGGATCATGTTTCCAGCGGAATCCTCCTCGGCTTTCATCTCCCCCTTGACGGAACCATACTTTTCGTCCGCGGGGTAGTATCGGCTCACGGCCCGGTAGCGTCTGATCATAGGCGCGAGTGTGCGGCGGTAGAACTCCTCCTGGCGACGCGAGACGGCCTCAACGTTCATGGTCTTTTGGAGATCCTCAAGCCTGTTCATTGCGTAAACAAGGTTGCAAAGCTTGATACAGGACTGTGAAAACAAACCAAAAAGCAGTTACCTCGCTGGACACACAGAAATAGAGCAATCAAAATATGTACCTCCATGGAAATATCCTTTCCTCCCGTATCCTTGCCCCCAGTTGCCGCATTGATCACCGTCTGCGCCGTCGTCGTAACAGTCTCCCAAAGAGTCCACTCCCCTTCACCAGCCTTCTTCTCCTCCGTCCCAGGCTTCTCGACAGCGCTAGGTTTCCCCGAAACGGTTTCGCTCGCAATGATGCGGTCACAGTAATGCTCCAGCGCCTGATTAACGACTTTTGCAAAGATCTGCAGGAATTTCGCGGACCCTTGACGACCGTTGCCGCCTTTTTTGCCTTTATTGTTATCTTCACCGACGAGACCGAGGACGACGTCGAGTTCCGCGTATATGGCGGAATAGACATCGCGAATGGAGCTGCTGTAAGGCAAGACGTCACCTTCGGTTCCGGGGAGCGGAGAGAAGTCGTCTGCGCGAATGGCATTGTCGACCCAGACCACGGTCTGTGTCCCGAGATGCTTGAGCCACATCTGCACGAAAGGGTGGAACCAACGCTCCAGTGAGAACCCTCCACTAACGGATGATCTCTTGAGACTGTCCACATAAAAACAAAATTAGCGCTCTTTAAACAAATCAAAGCCATCAACTTCTCTTACCTCGGCACCAATTTTCCGTACTTCTCCTCAAGCCCTCGCAAGATCATGTAAACGTCAAACACTTTCGATGCAACCCCCGGGATCTTCACAACTTCCTCCCCAGCAATCACTTCACTCAAATCCTCAAGCGTGAGCACCAAGCATTTCAAATACGTCTCCGAAGTCAGCTTGCTCATTTTCAGATCTTCCTTGTTGGCCATAAATCCTTCGTCGAAATGCGCCGAGTCTTCCTCAATGTCCGCTTTCAACAAGTTTACAAACTCGGTGATCGAGTCCAGGGTCTGCAGGATGTCCGTACGATCAAGTGGGGCAGAGAGCTCCTGGAGCTGTCCGTAGCGCGTAATGGACGCTTGGGTCATGATGTTGCGGAGGGCAGTGCGGAAAGAGTCTGGCTCTGCGCGTCCAACGACGGACTCTTCACGGAAGAGCATGTTTTTGTGTATGAGACGAAGGATCAAGATTGCGGTTTCGACGGCGCCACGGGGGTGGTTGCGCGGGTAAAAGTCGCGGTAGGTCTGGAGGTTGCGAACATATGCCAGGTGGATGCGTTCGAGAAGCTGCACCACAACAGGGAACTTTGACCAACGGTCAGAAAATAATATCGGAAGGTGCAGAGTTGGCACTTACATCAGCTTCAGAAAGCCATCCATCGTTGCCTTTCATCCTGACACGGATGGTCTCCAAAAGTCGCCTCTGGAACACAGTGCCACCAAACATCCGTCCCCCGCCAACCTCCTTCCCACCTGTCGCAACAAGCGCAGCGTCACACGCGTCGGAAATGGCTTCAAGCAAAATCAAAGTGCAGGTCGCATCCCGCATTCCCCATTCGCGCCCGTATACTTCCAAAACAGTTCGCGCTTGCAGACTCAGCGGGCTCAAATAATCGT
The DNA here is from genome assembly GCA_025526935.1 of Cladochytrium replicatum. Classification (NCBI taxonomy): domain Eukaryota; kingdom Fungi; phylum Chytridiomycota; class Chytridiomycetes; order Cladochytriales; family Cladochytriaceae; genus Cladochytrium; species Cladochytrium replicatum. Next base: position 454,355 of record JAHLKD010000007.1, on the reverse strand, counting down.
CGCGTAGGCTCATGCTTCCGGGCGGTCCACCGTTTGCACCGCCGCGTCGATTCGGAGGCGGTGGGGTCACAAGCAGAGCGGGACGGTTGTGGAGGTCACATTCGACGGCTGCGCGCATGAGAACTCGGTAGAGCGGCGGTGAAAGAATGGTGGTTGCGCTTTGTAGGCGACGAAGAGGAAGCTCCGGGTCCATGTTGGACGGTGCGGAGGCTGCGGGTTTTTGCGTTTCCTTCTTTTGCTGAAAAAAATATTAAAGTACAATTTGGAGACGAAGGGAGGGAGCCAAAATACCTTGTCATCGTGATGGATTGTAAACTCGACAAGCACTTCACCACCAACGGACCGGTCCTTCTTACCGTTGGGTCTCGGCTTCAGTTCGCACCACCGCTCCACATACCCTTCCTTCGCGCTCGTCGTGATGAGATCGCTGATTGCGATCCTGTGTCGACCCAAAAACACGTCTTCGCCTCCAATCAATTTCCCACTGCCCTTCTCAAACACACTGATCATGACCGCGTCGGTCAAATTCGTCGCGGGAAGATTTACGTGCTGGTTCCACACGACGAATCCGCCACCGTCGTCCTGACGCTTCACGGGGGCGTTCTCTGTACCGAGCGAGATTTTGATGGTGTCTTCGCCTGGTAAGGGAGGCATGCTGGGGGGTGCGCCGGGACTGTCGTCGGGAAGGTACCCGAATTCAACTTTGCAGTGCGCTTCGGAGCCTGGTTTGCACAAGAGTCCTTGGCCACCAACGATTTTGAAAAACACATCCACCATTGTGCCGCTTCCGCCCGCTGGCTTCTTTTCCGGGGGAGGTGGTGCGTTGTTCTGTGCTGCGTCGGGCGGCGTGGGACGCTTGCGGCCTTTTCCCTCTGGGTGCAAATAGCGCGCTTCCAGAAGCGAGCACAGATGCTCCTGTATGGAAGTACCGATCCTGTCACCCCAAAGCAAGTAGCCCTCTTCGGGATCGGGGAAGTCGTCTGGGCTTGGAGTGGTAGTTGGGTCCGAAATGAGGAACTCCATGAGTGCTCGAATATATTGAGGGTCGACAACCTGGAAAATCAAAACTTAACATTGATTATAAAGTAACCTTCGCTAAAGACTCACAGTTTCGTCCACTGGTGCCAGTCGTTCAATCCTCGAAATATCCACAGGAGATGCTGACGGAATGGCAGCGGGACTTGGCAATGGGCGTTTCGGAGGTGGTATTGCTGGCCTTGGCGGAGCCAGATCAGCACCACCGCGATCTCTCTCGCCTCGCGATAACGAGCGATCGCGATGTTCGCGCGATTCTTCTCTGGGGGGAATACGCTGTGTATCATTACGAGGGTTAGGAGTACTGGGCTTATTTCTGAGCCGAGCTGGAGGTGTAGGCACTCCGTCCTTGTCTCCACGAGAGCCAACATTGTCTGTCATATCGTTGAGATCGCGGAGCATGTCGTCAAAGTCCTGACCGCGATTTCTCCGAGGAGATGCCGCTCCGTTCCCACGATCACCGTCAAAGTCGGATCGCCCCCTACGACCCATCGTTGCAGGGGATCCAATGTTTCCACGATCTCCATCAAAGTCGTTGCGACCACGTCGACCCATCGTAGCGGGAGACCCGCCGTTTCCACGATCGTCGTCAAAATCTCCGCGGCCCCGTCTTCCCATAGTAGCAGGCGACCCATTAGCTCGATCATCATCAAATTCTCCTCTGCCTCGACGTCCCAACGATGGAGAAGTGCTGGATAACTCGTCAAAATCACTTCTCTGCTTTCTGAGTCCTCCAGCAGAGGCAGAGCGTCCAGCGGTTGGGTGACGTGGTGGAGAATCATCTCTTGGAGCAGTATTCCTCCCACGGCTCAACGTTGAATGGTCGGCCGGTGGAGCGTTTCGATTTGACTTTGTTCGAGGAGGAATTATATTTGGAGAGGCACCGTTGCGTGGTAGAGTCGGCACTGGCCCCCCAACGTAGGCAAGCGTGCCGGCTCCGCTAGGTGGCGGAGGTGTTCTCGCACCCTTGTGAATGGTTGCGATGTTTGAGCCATACGTAGTCGGGGAGGTGACGACGGTAGTTGCAGAAGAGGCAGAAGATTCGTCACTTTCAAAGTACCCGTTTCCGGCGCCGGGGCTTCTAAAACCGCGACCGTTTGATGGTTTTCGGCTTAGCGAGGCCGGGGAGGGAGGCGGAAGAGGTGGCGGGTGATTCGGAGGCGGTGGAGCAAGGCCGCCTTTTACATTATTAGACGATGGGGAGCGATTCAGTGTCGGAGCACCACCCCTGTTTCTGCCGATGGTGTTATTGTAGTAATCCCGAGAATTGTCACGCGCATCGGCAAGTGACAGTTGAGACTGGCTATCGGGAAGGGAGTGAGAGAGAGCATTAGCAGATGGCGGACCGCGGCCGAGGGTGGCCGACGATGGGCCCCTCGAAAGTGTTGTAGAAGACGAATAAGTAGCGCTGGATGGGGCTGGCGATGAGGCACCGGAGCCACCCGGCAGTTCGAAGAAGCCAAACTCGTTGCGGTTGAGAATGCGCGGTGGTTGAGCCATGGGTTGGGAGTATAGAGAGCGGCAGGTAGCAGAGCACACACGCACGGCCAGCAAATGCTCGCCGTGTTCCACAGGATTGTTCTACAAATCAACAATTTCAAATATTGAATTTAAAATTTAAATTTATGGCTGTGGCTGGTCATGGACTCGTTCTTCCACTGGCAGCACATCGACACGGCTGCTGGGGCGGTGTCGCACCCGTTCGACTTTGAGGACTTTGTTGCTACCGAACTGGGCATCAACATCGACGGAAAGTCTTCAAATATCCGCGGATCAACCGTACCAAACGATGTCTGCAAATTCTTTCTCAGGGGTTACTGTGCAAGGGGTCAGTCATGTCCAAACAGGCACACAAAAAACGAGAGGACCGTCGTGTGCAAACACTGGCTTAGAGGGCTCTGCAAGAAGGGCGAACTGTGCGAATTTCTGTATGTTGTTACTCAGAACCATTTGTATGATTTCTGACGGCTTTTTTTTTGCAATTTTAGGCACGAATACAACCTTCGCAAAATGCCAGAATGCTGGTTCTACTCAAAATACGGTGAATGCTCTAATCCAGAATGTCTCTACTTGCACATCGATCCAAACGATAAGGTCCGTGAATGTGCTTGGTATGCTCGTGGGTTCTGTAAACACGGCGCTCGATGTCGCCACAAGCACGTTCGCAAGGCTCTGTGCCCGTTGTATCTAACAGGATTCTGCCCTAAGGGCCCAGAATGTCCATTCGGACAGTACGTATTGGACCTAGTTCACACAAATAGCAAAACTTACTTTCCATTTTGCAGTCCCAAATATGAACTCCCGCAATCTCAGAATGAACAGCAGCAGAATGACGCGAACGTCGCAAATCAACAACAATACGAGCAGGCGCAACAGCATTTCCAGCAATACCAACAACACCAGCAACAGCCCTTCCAGCAGAAACCTGGCTGGAGACCACTCACCGAAGTCACCTGCTTCAAGTGCAACGAAAAAGGACACTACGCCAACCAGTGCCCCAAGCGGCGCAATATGGGTAGTATGGGTCCGTTTTCACAGCAAAATCAGCAGCAACAGGACAACGTTGGAAGGCAGATCCCGACTCTTGTCTCGTCTTAAAAATTGGGCATTATTCGCATTCATTTCATTTGGACTGTTCTTTCGCGCTGTTTGATTCGTTGAGTTTGTTGAGTTGATTTGTTCAATGTATTATAATATCCAGCGCTGTTTTGAACACAATTATATATATCCCCTGGTTCGTCTGCATCCTATGAAGCATCTGTTACGCAACAAAGGCAACAAAACATTGCTTCAATTGCCCCATACTTTAGATATTCCCTTTCGAATCAAACAGAAGTCGGCATCCAGTGTACAGCTTTGGACCAGCACGGTATAAAAGGGTAAAAATATTATAGTACCCGCCAACTACCAATGCCGAAGGATCCGAGAATACCTCACCAAATCTGTACGCTCCTCAGCTGCTGAGCTCACTATTCTTAGTTCCAACGCTGATAGCGACTACAAAGAACGTATTCGATCCCAATGGACCCAGCCGCCCCCTCGACAAAACCGTGCTGAGCAGCGTCCAGAAATGAAAGCGTCGCGGGAAGCGAAAGGGATCGGTAATACGTTCTCTTGCGGTACTGCGCTTGAATGGCACTGGGCGGAGATGTCGAACTTGATGGGACGAAAAATGTAGATCGCGATCTTCCGGAATTGATTGCAGATGAAATAAATGTCCGAAGCGAACGTTTGGGAGCTGAGAAGTGGTATTGACACAGAAAGCAGGTGAGTCGACAGGACAGGAACCAATCGAGCAAGAGAATCTCTTCATTCCGCATGGACAACACAAAGACCTGTTATACGTCCGGATCTCCGGAGCACCCTCTTGAACAGATAATGGCCGAGAATTTCGAGAGAGGGAGTAACTTCATTCGAGAGCGCAGCAGCTCATGTGGTAGTCACGAATCACTTCCGTGACTGGTGGTGGTCTTTTCATCCGGTGCTGAATCGCCAGTGACAGCGACATGCTTTGTTGACTAAATCATGAAGTGAAAATCGTGTGAGAGCCGCTATCGAAACTGGGCCCCTCAAGAAAATGAATTGAATTCTCTTCCGCAGGGAATGTATCGGCACGACATCCACATTGCAGATGATAGTGAGAGGAAGACCGGTCCCCTGTTCAACAATGCTACTGACATCAAAGTGACCAAAAATTTCCACAGAGATCAAATGGAGCGAGTACACCTAAGTGCATGCCGTGAGGTTGTTGTGAGTCTGTTGCAAGGCTGGTGTATCCCAGGTCTGATGCCACACGAATAAGTCCCAGACAACTATAAATATAGTGAATCAATGTCAGGAATCATCTCACACGTCACAATAATGTTCTTGTCCGACGGCGATGCCACCAGGGCTATAGACTGCTATGGACCCCGGGGACCCCCTGTCCCCGATCGTGCGAACGCGGCCCCAAACTCTCCCGACTTTTGCACAAAAGTATATCTGGTGATTTGATATTACAAGCCTTACCCCGGATGCGCTAACAAACTGACGCGCTATCTGCCCGACCCCACACCAGCTTTGCCCCTTGTGATGCCCTTGATCTCACCCAGGCATGGCCGTTTGCTGTTCAGTCGACTTGAAGTCGCACTGCTTGAGAAAATCAACGGTATGCACAACTTTGCAGCACTCTCCGCGCTCCCGCTCTCCCCAATGCTTCCAAACTGATGGTAAGTCATTCTCACTTTCCCAGATATTGATCTTAATCGATGATTTGCGTAATAGATCGTTGAATCAGAGAAGCAACTCACTTGTTGAGATGGCGCACCTTAAAATGGCCGATACGGACCTATCCTCCGATCGAGGGAGCCCTCTTCTGGCTGAATGCGATGATTAATCTGAGAAGGGGAGTATGGAAGCTCTCGACGCCACTACGATTGCTATCAATGAACAACAAGAGATTTCAGCTTAACATTCTGAGGCTCTTTATACTGAAGTCGCGGAGATAGCTCCACCTGCGGAACCGCCGCTCAGTATGATGGAAAGCGAAGCTGAAGTTGAGGTTGAAGTCGCCTTGCCTACCATCCCGAATTCAGATGCCAGTTTTTTGTGGAAGATTTCGTCTCTTACTACGACAGCGCAAATGCTCTGGCATTGCGAGCGACAGAGCTTAGCTGTGACCAAAATCCGATGGTAGACTGTGGGAAATCCTACAAGCAAAATTATTGATTCTCCAAACAATACGGTCAAGACGACGGTATCAACAAAGAGAGCTTGTTTTGATCGAATCAGCGAAGGATCGCATGCCATTGACGCTAGCGTTGGTGGAGTGACAACTGAGAACAGAATCCTTAGGATCGAGGATCGCCAGTCTGGAAAAGACAGGGCCGATCTTTTGTTTTTGGTTTTGAAGATGGATGGTTTTATTCGATTTTGTTTCAACGAGAAAGGTCAGTATCTATCCTCAACCCTTTTTGCTCAGTCATTCTGACCGCTCTTAATTCTACAACTGCGCTACTTGTTTCGAAAACCATCGCTTTGCTTCCAGAGAAATTCAGTCTATCCGCGGCCTGACGGGCTTAACAGCCAAGTGGCACGAAGGAAGCCTTACCGAACCCAAACCAAACCGGCAGACCAACACCCCCAACACATTATCCGCCACCGTGAAGCTTTTCCTTCGCCAGAACTTTTCGCTTTCAAAAACTGAGGTGATGAAACTATTCGATAGATGCACTGGAATCGAGTCGATCTCGTTCTGGTATACAAGCCTTTCTCCCGATGGACATCTCCGAGGGACTGCAGTCGCAAAGTTTGCGAGCGCTGAAGACGCTCGTGTGACTCTTGCAAACTTCAACAAGTGGACGAACGTTTCGTGCGCATTTGAGTACCGTGGCCTCCCCTCCCGCGGCACTCCCATTGCATTTCCGAAGACCATCCCCTCCTGTCACCTGCCAGCTAGACAAAGCACAAAGTCGCTAACGGTCGAAGATTTCGACAACGTTTTGGGAAAAATCGAGGAGCTGATTCAACGCTGTTGCTAGTGGTCGATTTCTCTCAGTGAATCTAGGATCGTGTTCCTCCGTTCTTTTCGAGATTATGGTAGTGACGTTGAAGCTACCGAAGTGACTCCTTCGCGCATATGTGTATTGATGAAATAGAATTATCTTGAACCTCAACAATCCCAAAAATATTAATCTACCTGCAGGTGCAGAACCACAACCTTCTCAGGGTCTACAATGTGGTCAAGACCGTTCAATCTCTCTGGTGTATATTCGCAATTCAAAACGGAGCATTAGTCTTTTCTAATCAACAAAGAACTTGGATCACTTCAACTCAAACTTGATCCTTATGGAAATAGACGTGGCTTCATAGACGAATGTGTACGAGTGGAAAAGGTGCATCACTAAGTCCAAATCGTAGTAGACTTTGCTTAGTTGGGCGTTCTCCACAGTCAACTTGAGCGGGAGGCTGGGAAACTCTTCCAGGCTGGTCAAGTTTTGCCGGCCCTGGTCGGTTGGTCGCTCTCCGACGAGCCACATGAAAGTTTTCGTCTGCTGGGGCTGCGGGAAACAACATCAAGGGCCTTCTTTGAATCGGTAGCGTTGATCCGGGCAGTTCCCTCTGCGAAGAACGTTATCCAGCTGATGTTGTGGCCGTTTGGCTGTGATTTGACCAGGATTACGGCTGGGTTGTACGCGTAGGAGGAACGGAAGCCGTATATTTCATCAACCTTTTGCCACCAATGGCGACGGTCGAGACAGTGTTCGTACAGAAAGTTTCGTTGAAGGGCGAAGAGCGAATGTTACGAGTGATTGTTTTCTCCCCAGAAAACTTCTTGAAGCTCGAAATCGACGAAGGAGGGAAGCAATTCAAGGCGTTTGGGGAAGTCAATAATACACCGCATTAATGAATGCCCTGACTCAATTCAAACAGTGTACTCACTGCCAGGCTCCTGCAAGGGAGGATGGGTTTGGAGCTTGCTCGCGGCTAATTGTGGACCAAATGTACAAGCCAGGATGGATTGTCATACCCATTCCGTAGGTGCGATCCCGAGGCCTAGCATCAACTGGTCCGGTTATTGTGAAAAACAAATGTATTTGCTCCTTAGATGGAGATTTCAATAGCCAGGTGACCTAGATAGATATGAAGTCCAAATAACATCCCACGTCAGCAAACAGAAAGATGCAAGCCAAAACCCAAACTCAAAACGACGCTTCATAATGAACAGCTGCCCAAAATTGCTATTGTAGCATTGGCAGGTGTCAGCTATCGCCATTTCCGATTGCAAGGCTTGCCAGGTTACGCAGCTCCTTTTTTGCAGGGACTTCATAGTGACAAAACACCAAGTCCCACTTCCCAAGCGTATGCACGATGCGATCACGGCGACGGTACCCCGGGACATCCCCGTCCAAAAGCCCACGCCCATCGCGCCCGTGCATCATCGCAATCTTGCGACGGGTGAACAAGGTGACCACAAACTTTTCTGGCTGGAAGACCTTCACGGTCTGCGCGACGACGTCTTCGAACACTTCGTAGTGCGCCTCGCTGGAAACTTCAGAGTTGTTTCCGTCGGCGTCAGAGGAGGTGTTGGGTTTGAGGACGTGAGAGTAGTACCGACGCACGGGGACGGAGGTCTCGACGGAGGCATAGGAGAAGGCGTCTTCGGGCGTAACGTGGATGGTGTAATAGTAACGGCCCACCAAGCCGTTCAGGGAGTATCCGCACGGATCAAAGACGTAGTCGTCGACTAGCGAAGTCGGATAGAGACGAGAAATTCCCGTTGCGTCCTATTAACGAACGTCCACATATTGAGCGCCTTTCTGGATGAATGATCAATTGGTTACTTACAAAAACACGAGCCTCTGCGCTGCCAGCGCGCTCCCCCAGCTCCTCTTTTGCCTTATCTCCGTCTACTTTCCAAAAGGTTTTCAAGACGTCGGGGTTCATCTTGGTCATTAAGACCTCTAAGGTCACATCATCGTCCTCATCATCATCATCATCATTCTCGGCACCATCCGATTCGTCAGCTTGAGTGCCGGGAGTCGCCATGTACAGACACCAGTGCTCGTCGTTTATCTTTCCAATGACATATCCACCCGTCTCATATCCCGCAGGTTTGAACACCTTGTCCAAATACACAACCTGTTCAAAAAAGTGTGAGGATCCTTATGGTGTGCAGGTGATCATATGGATCTCACTTCATCGCCCCATTTTCCGTGCGGCCATGCTTGTTTCTCCGGGAACATGAGCGCTTTACGGGTGTAAAACAGCGCATCAATGTCGGTCAGCCCGCAAAGGGTCGAAGCAATCTCAAGCAGCTTTGGGATGGCATGCAATAATGTGGTCGTCCCACACGTTTTCAGCACCAGTCGATGCTTGTAAACAAACATAGATGACTCGCTATTTCGTTCAGGTCGTAATTTCATGTCAATCTTCGCCTCATGATAGGGATCCCAACGAATTACCTGAGCAAGTACGCAGTCGAGTGCTCATTCTCAATGATGGAGAGCACTTTGCACCGCACGATATCGAGCATCTCGTCCCACACCGGCTTGGGGACGCTCCGCAGCCCGGGGTGCTTATCATCATTCTTATCGATGCCTGCGGGGACCTTGAACCACACCTCGAGAAGCTTCTCAGGGCCCTCGAATCCAGACGAGGTAATGACGCCGTTCTCTGGCGGCTCAGTCGACGACGCGTAGATTCCCGCGCCGTTCAGGAAAAGCGCATCGGGAGGTGACATTTTTTGAAAAACAGCAGTCACGTGAGCACAGGGCTGAGATTTGGATTTGTTTGATTTGGGGGAAAATAGGTGCCATTTCGTGGTGGATCACACTTAAATACCTTTGGTTTATCGGCAGGCTGATTACATCACAAAGGTCGCAGGTGAGTAAATTGACACGGACACTGGCAGCTTGCTGTCTCATCCATCTTTTTTTCTTTTAGATCGGTTGCTTATGAATTTAGCCTATCCGATGTGCGAATAGTTAAAGCTTTTCATCACCGGGCCTAGAAACGAAAGCCCATGTGGTACTTATCACTGCGGGATCTCTGTCCGCTATCCTTGGATGATCACAGAGGCAAGCGTGATCATGTTCAACGAGAGCCATCATGCCATTAAAGAGCATAGTTATTCCAAGATACAACTGGAAATTTGTCCACAAAAAGGAAAAGCAGTAAGACAATTTTTTGAGCAAGCTCAAAAAAGCTCCAGCCAACCCGTCAAACCTTGATCGTATGGCACTTCCGCCCATGGACTTGCTGTGTTCAGTTTCACTGCATCTCCATCCACACCAAAGATATACGACATGTTCAAGCTTCTGTCATATCCCCGCACGAAACATTGGAGGAAATGAAAAAGAAGAGGTGACAGCTCATCCACCTGAACACGTTCCGTTTGAGTATTCACGTGAAGAAATGCAGTTTAAAGCCCTGTTAACAACGCACTTCGATGAGATGGCGATGTGTGCTCAATCAAGCGGAGCTTCCCGAGGATTGTGCCATGATTGAGCAACGAAGTTTAAGCGTACATGCGGATCGCTTCATCCCAACTCCTTACTGGCGATTGGCAGAAGGGCGGCACTTTCTCGGCGAAGATGAAGCCAGAGCAAAAGATGCAAACCTTTTGACGCCGATTGCAACGATTTCAGCGAAACTTTAGGCCCACAGTATTAAGCAGCTCCATGAATACTTGCACAAACTTCCGCGCATCCCAAACCAAAAGTTGCAAGATATGCTCAAACAATTCCGTGAGGTTGTAGACAATGCCGGCGAACGGTGCACATTCTCTGGAGGCTTACCAGCCAAGACCAAGAAACTTGGGGAGGTGTTGGAAGAAAAGCTCTGAGGCAGAAACACGCTGATTTTGGAGGAATCCTATTTGTACGAGTGCGGGAAACCGCGCGTTTGCTTGTGTCGAAGCGTTGCAAGCTCTGTGAGATTGAGTCGACTCGATTTTGCACCAAAAATGTATCGTCTGTCAAAATGGATTCGATGGGATGTCATGGACGACGAACAACGGCCATTCATCAAAAACTTGTCAAAAGGGTTGATTCGATTGCTCGTAGCCTCTATCATTCTTTAGCGTCTTGAAGGAGCGTTTGGATGTCCCTTCTTGCATTTTTGTCCTTCATTTGACCTTCCTCCTCATTCCTTCAAAGTCATGGTCGAGCACATGTGAAAGACGCGCAATTCCTTGTGCTAGCTACTGGTGATGACATTGATCTAGTTCATAAAATAACAGCAAATGGGGCCGAGATGGAAAAGAACGGTTGATTATAGCAGGTTTCAGACCGTTTCTTCCCCTCAGAACTGCGGAAGCTTATACAAGAAGTCTCACAACTAGCAAACGACAATCCGAACAGAAATAGATTGGGGGAAGTACTTTGCTCACAGTGATTACAACACCTTTCGTGTAGATATACGTTCACCCGACTTCAATCGTGAAGACATCAGAATGTTGTTTCATTGGATTCTGATGTCTCATTGGTTCGAATGACAGTTAATCAGATCTCTTTCAGCGATCCGCGCGGCATGGTTCTCTTAACTGGATCAGATGACGGATCTCCGCTTGAAAAATGGATTCAAATGCCAGGAAACCTTTGTGCAAGCATATAGAATACTGTTCACTCTGGATGTGACTAGTTTCGGCAAGATCATATGAAAAATGAAGCGGGCTGGCAATTCGAATGTGAATTCTCTACACGGGAGATATATCTCTGAAAATTCAGTAAATCGATATCCACAAACATTTATGCCTGAAGATAGAAGCAAAGAGACTTTACGACTGTTACAAGGTAGTTTTGAAGTCAGCGTCTCTTCGTGACTGATACAAGACAGTTTTGAAGTCAGCGTGAGAATCTTTCCAAGTCAATGATGAAGTTCAACAATTACTTGGTTGTACAATCGGCATGGAACTGAAAGTCTTGCATGGCGCACTCGTGGTTGAGAAACGTAAGTTACAATTTGAGGACGGTGTCTGGAAACGTTCGAAGATGAGCTTCACAATCTTATCCAGAAAAGCTGGTGATGACACTATTCTCTGGCCCCTCGATGAAAATAGTTGGGATTATCCAGCGGATATCTATGGTTATTTGTGGAGCATGTTTGCCGCATCCAGTCTCTCAATGCGATCACACAGGACAACGTAATAGTGGACATTCATGCAATCATTTGCACGAAAGATTGGTCATTTTTGCGTTGACAAGTTGAAGTCTCACGAAGTTTTCGCGGATTGGTTTGCCCGAGATGTTGTCAGAAGGCACATAGAGACTCGTCTGAAAGGTCCTGAAACTTTCAGGGAGTTTTTGAGTTTCGATCGCATGCCATACCAGAAATTTCTACAGATTCCTCTGATATCTATCTATGTCTCATGGACTGAGAGAACGGACAACTTAAAGAGGTTGCCGAAGAGGAACGCACATTGCGCTTACATATGATCCGAGAGATACTCGCATCGGACGATGGTGAGGATGCTGTGGAGCTCAGAGAGAGTGACAGTGTTCTTATCGTTAAATATCGACCAAACAACGAATCACAATTCGATGTGGTGCCGACATCGTTTGCGATCCAACCGGATTCATGAAAGCTCGCTTATTGCAGGCTTGTATGCGGGAATACCCTTCTTAGCACCCAGCTCTGATTTGCATTGTACGTTGGGCAAGAACATGTGGGGTGATTGGTTCATCCCGGACACATGGCTATTCCCTTCTTTTTTTTTTAGTTCTGTTCCCCTGCCATAAAGCATTGGATCAACTGTGGTCTGATATCCGATATTCCTGAACTCTATGGGCATGAGCACTGTCGTGAGAATGCATTGATTCATGTCACGAAGCATAGTGTTGCGCTCTCTGGAAGAGATTTTCCTTCCTGTTTCTTTCACCGAATACCAAGATGCAGGAGCGTGTCCGAATTCCCCAACCCATTGCAGTAGATGTGCATGACCTGAAGAATTGCACCGCACGCGTAACTGATTGAAGTCGCCGACTGAAATAAATTCTATGGATATCTGTAGCTTCGACGTGCAGGGGTCTCCGAAATGGACTGCAAGATCAAATCAACAACAGATGCATGTACATCAGATTATATATGGCGCAAACCGCGTCTGATATTTTCTGTTGTTGGGAAGCCAAACATAATTGAGGTTGGTTTCAACATGATTAACTAGCATTCCCGAACACTGAGGGTTGTTAACTTCAGTCCGTTGTTCGTGTTGCACGCCAACTAAACAAGAGTTCTTAAGGGCAGGCCAATTTGGCCGCTCTGCGACAATATATGTGACCAGCAGCGGTTTACTTCTCTTTGAAGGTGCCATAGGCGATCAAGACACGGTGGGTTTCAACCGTAGGCTGGAAAGTAGGGCTGCGCACCATACCCAACCGTCCACCAATGTCGTGCACCTGATTTCACCTGTGCTTGGGATCAGAGAATGGCTTGATTCCATAGCTGCTTCAAGATTTATGCGGCATTTTTACGAACAGTGCAGCTTGTTAGCCACGGTAAGTCAAGTCGTTTCTAGGCGACGTTACTTCATCGTTATGCAGATCCCAGGTTGAACCGCAAGGCTATATACGTCAGCCGACGTATGTAAAACCTTTGGACGCTTTGGGAAATGCATTTTCTGTTTCGCAGCTAACTCTTTGATTCGGAAGGTCAGGAGAATCTGTTTCGATCTGGCTCCAGCTAAACACTGTCTATACGGATTGTATGCAGTCAAACTTCCAAAAAACGTAGCTTACGGAGCGTTGAAAAGTTCGAGCATTGCGAACGAGGAAGAAGCTTTAGTTTCGCAGCAGAGAAAGAGGCACAGCTTGAACCTGAGAAACGATAGACCAATGAATGAGCTATTTGCTGAAAAATGGGATTACGAAGGGCTCAAAAACGTCGGATCAGATACCCATGAACTAAACGGTGTGGCGGATTGAAATGGAGATTCTGCTATGTGGACTGATGAAGCCATACAAATGGGGGCGGCGGCTCCAAAAAGATCAAGGCAGAATTTTTCAGACAGTATACCACAGCTGAGAACCCGTCACGAAAACATGCGAAAGAAGAGCGCAAAACACCAGGTCAGGGCAGGAAAACTTTCATGAACGCTGCAGAGAAAGAGTGTCATCGGCAAATTACTCCGATCTTGAATTCTCGGCGGAAGATTTGGAGAAGGTGTTTCAGTCGAGGGTTTAACCAATACAAAAGACTTCCAGGTACTGGAAAAAGTGACGATTGGACTTTAGTCAACGGGAAGATGGCGAAGGGACAAAGATGTCTAATTATCCTTTACTCAATGCATACTGTCGAGAAATGATCTCACCAAATGGAATTTGGACCGACTATCTTGACTCCAGGCGATGGGTCGCAGCCACAGTCATTACTGACACAGAGGGAGAAAGGAGTTTGGGGAAGTTGCGCCAGGCTTTCGAATCGCCCTCGACACCAGATCACAACTTCCCAAGGACAACGAAATGCATCCGTCGAAAGTTCGCTCCAATGGTCCACGACCTATTGGAATTTATTCCACCGAACGGCGACAAGCGTTTGCAGGTTAACCGTCACGGTTCGGGGTGAATGGGGTTCTAAGCGTACGCGAGGTTAACCGAATGTCATATTCTCAGGTGTCGTTTAGCATGATAGCTGGTTTGCAAACCTTTTTCTACTGTTTTGCAGTAAGCTTCTTCATTCTGTGGTATGAAACAAGATACTATTTTGGATGTCTTTTTCTGTCAACCTTGTCACGGAAAAGCTGTTCTCACTTTTTGTAATACAAAATTAGGATGCACGAAATACGTCCACCAATGCTCCGCGCACTGCACCAAAACCTTCCACCACTGCGTCAGCTGTCCCTTGGGTTGTCGGACGGCCCATCATAACGCTGTACCTCTGAGAAAGCACAAACTGGAATGTTTTCGCATCAGCATCTACCCCGCTGCTGTCGCGGCCGTGCTTAACTGCACGTGAGAACTCGGTAATCATAGCTTTCGTACTTTTCAGAACTAATTCAGCTCGTCGATATAGTACGGTGGCGGGGTTTGCGTTCGAGTCGATGGAAAAAGCGGTGTCGTCGGGAAGCAGAATAATAGGGATGGTGAGGTTGTTCACGCCACAATGGTGGGCTAGCCGTAAAACGGATCGGTATCCAGTCAGAAGCGCTGAACGATTTGTGAGCTCTTTGCTGGCTGATATTTAAAGACGTCAGCACACGAATTAGAAAATACTTGTCACACTCACATTCATCGCTGTAAATCAAGTGAAAAACAACATGAACAAGTGGAAGATTCGAGTGCCGTGTAACAAAGAAGTCTCCTGCGGCCATAGTCAGCACTGAGGTACATCGAGTAAATTAAGTTGACAAACCTTCGTTAAGGATCGGTTCACCATGCTCATCCTTTGGAAGCTTGTTGCGAACTTGCTCGAACTGCTTTCGAATATCCGTAAAATGTAGCTCGGTCGATCGGACACAGTTCCCAATGAGCTCTGTGATACCTGTTAGCAGCTGGTTCCAAACTTCAACACATGTTCACCTACCGTTATTTACGGATCTGGAGGATCCATATCTTGCAAAATCTTTAGAGCTCAACAGCACAACAGCACCGGTGAGATCCTTCGAATACAAAGCACTCGCTGTCTGTGCCCGATAAGCGATAGTTCTTGCCATCATATCTGCGACCTCGGCATCTTCCCCATCGTGCTCCTGTCCATCCCGTTTTGCCTTGACTATAATCGGCCGAAACACATCTCCCATTCCGTTATTCAAAACAGCCATTCGAAGGTTGTACATGGTGCGAACTTGCGTCCCGAACTGCATCATGAATGTTTCTGAAAGCTCTGCATCTTCAAGGCTAGGGCCGCGTCGGCTCGGTGAGTTAGGACTTCATAAATGGTCATAAATCGAGTTGCTTCCAAAATGAACGCCAAACTCACTAGTCGTCCACATCGTTCATGTCCTCCATTCCCAGTGCCTTCCCAAGAATGCTCGATACCTTTCGCAAGGGATTGAACATACTAGGCGGTCCTAAAATTAAGTTGTTCAGAAAGCCCCAAACCAAACCCATGAATCTTACTTGGTCTTCTGGTGACTCCCGGACTCTGAGTGGGTGTGCTTTGAGTCGATGTGCGTGGTGAAACTACGGGAGCTTGCGGACTGCCTCCGCCAACATTCTCGCTCGCTTCTCGCACTATCCCAGCAAGCTCTTTGAACAACGTAGATGACGATCTGTTGATTGTCTGAGATAATAGGGCTAAGGGATTATTCTGCTGTTGTTGTTGCTGCTGACGACGCCTTGCTATTATATTCTGAAGCTTCTGCGACGAATGCTGAGTAACACGCGCTGGTTGTTCAAGCAAAACTGATACCGCTTGTTCCTGCAATAAAAGTGAATAAAAAGCTGGGACGAACAGTCTCACATGTCATTATCATACCATGTTTCCCCTTGTCATTTCGAGCGCTGCGTCTGCGTGCTCCAAAGTGAAGCCCATACTATTAAGCTCATTCAACATGTTGAACTTCTGCCCTTCATTTGCCTGGTGAAACGTTAAGCATAGCTTTCAGTGAGTTTTTGCAATGCCTACCTTCATGTCCTCGATATATGCAGCAAACGCCTCTCTCGCTGGATCTACAGCCTCTGCAGGTGAGGCTGGAGGGATCAGCGGTGATGAAGTTACGATTGGAGATCCTTCGTCTCGAGGCGGCAATAGGGGAGGAGGTGTTGGCACGGGAACTAATGCACGTTTTTGTTCGTCCACAGATGCGGTTAGTCTTCGGAGCAGAGTCTGAACTTCCGATGACGGACTTGAAAGAGTGCTGATAGACGGTGAAAGAATTTGCCAGGCAACTTCCTCCGGAGATGATTTAGGCTGTTGTTCAGAAATCCTCGACATTGAAGAAGACGACCGAAGCCGATGAACACCGAGTGGAGGAGGAATGTCGGAAGCATTCGTGGTCGCAGAAAATGACTTTCTATGGTCCTTATTAGCGTCCGCTTTCCGGTGATTTTGAAGATGTTCAAACATATGCTTCACCAGTAGGGAGAATTCCTTTTTCTGGGCGACATTTATGGATTCTAGTTCACTCTCGAACGTTGCTTGGAAAACTTCGACCTCTTCGATGTGCCGCTGAGAAAGCGTCGAAACAAGTGCAGTTTCATCAGAGTTCTGAGATACCGAAGTGACACCTTCGACGAGATTATTCATTTCAGTGGACTGTCTAATGTAGAATAGCTTTTTCAGTACATTCGACATAACTCTTCCAATCTAAGTTACCGATGTTTCAAAGAATGGAGTGACTCTTCGTGCTTTGTCCAAGCAGCGTCAATAGACTGGGCATAGTACCCTTCCAATTCGAGCAGCAAATCAAAGAGCAACGGTGCGTAGCGATTCTGTACAATCCCCACAAACGGAATTGCTGGAAACTCCCCAACATCATCTTTCTCATTTAATTCCGTCGAGTTTGAAGGTGGGATCGTATACTTGGATATTGTCGACCGGTAAGCTTGTGAACAGGATTCCCATGGATTTTCGGTGCTCTTGACGGCTTTCAGTATCCAGCATGGTAGGAAGTGGATTTAGGACAAATTTTTCTATTTTGGCGACAGGTTGCTGAGCTCTCACCAGATCGCACCTCCTCTGCCAACTTTTCGTCGAGCTGTTGTCCAACCATCATGTCAAACGAACGAACGGCCAGTATCAACGCATCTGCACGTGCTCTGTTGATATCAAACGCTGTTGAGTCAATCTGCTGATTGACTGCCGAAACAAGGGCATGAAGGAGCGAGTCTCCTTGTGATAGATTGATCTCAACTGAAACGTCGACAGCCTGATCACTTTGGTACGTAGAAAGATCCTCAACCACTAATCCGGGCTTGGACGCATCGAGTTGGTCGACCTCTGGCTTGTTGTGGTTCGTTGTTTCGTCCAATCGCATCTCCGATTTTTCGAACTTGTCCACGAGCGATCGCGGAATAGGAGTAGTGATGGTGTTCTGGGGGATAGTATATAATTTTGAGAGAACATCCAGATTCTTGTGGGCGGGCAAATCTATCTTCAGGCTGATGTCGCACGGGGCGACTCTGAGGTGGGCGTTCGGTGCAAAGGCCATGGATGAGGCCGCGCCACATACGAGTGTGGGAAATAAATATTAATCGTGTATTTGGGGCTGTTGGATGGAAAGAAGTGCACAGCCGATGCTCTTGGAACATTCAGAGAGTGGGCCGAAGTTTGTTTCCGGATTTGCATCTGTTTCAGGCGTACGTTAGAAAGCAACCGAGGCCACGAGCTCATTATTACCAAGCAATATGCGGACTCCCATGTCCGATAATTCAGGAAAAGTGCGACAAAATGGCACAACCATGTTTACTACCTCTAAGAAGTATTGTGTGTCCTCCAGGAGTGATGGCGGAGGGACTGGTGCACTTGGCCGGGCCAAACTCACATCTTTGGAAACAGCGTCTGGTTCCGATGACACAATCCATTCTTTCAGGAGTCGGGAGTATGAAATGAGCGGGGCTAGTTTTGTTCGAATTTGGGGATATATGATGCTTCTAGTGAGCTCGTAGCTGCAAGGGATTATTTGTCAAATAGTCACGAGTATGATAGAAAACCTACGTGGATGCTAAAGGGTATCTTGCCCATAATTGGGATGCTAGCTTGAGCGCAAATATATGTACCTCTTTGTTTGTCAATTTCAACATCTCGTCAATGAACCCTATGCAAAAATCTAAAGACTGTTAGAAACGAGAGTTCAAAGAATCACACCTTTTTTCTTCGTACGCATAGAAGGGATTTGCTTCACGGTGACGGGTAATAGCTCAACTGAGTATGTTTGGAAATGCAGAAGCTTTGCACGGAGCTCTTGCTCAACAAACATCTGATGCAGAAACGAACATGTCAAGCTGCGGATGCTCTGAAGGATATCTTGCAGTGCAACTATTTTGGAATTGAAATTAATTTTTGATAGTTCTTGGTGCTCACCTAATTCGTCACCATCTCGTCTCTCACAAACGGACAAGACAAACTGCATTACTGAAAGATCTTGGGCATAAAGCATTGCGCTCAAATTCTGCTCTGTAAACTCGGCCTACAGAACCAGCATGAGAACCCAGAATTGAAAAACTAATTTTGTTTCATATCCAACATTGATTTGATTCTTCGCAGTAGCTCGCTGAAATCGTCTTCGTAGAGCATTCGGAGATGCCAAGAGAAATCTCCCCATCATCTTATAATATTCCCAGATAAGAACCTCATAGTAAAGGGAACAATATCTCAAAATACCTGCAAGAAGATGCTATAAATTGGGACACTTCGAAACACTTCAGGTCGGCATTTCAAGAGTATAAGTGGGTCTTCCAAGATGTCATCAATCCCGAGATTGTTATTACTAGAACATTGATTAGAATAACGACAGCAATGTACGTTGAAGTAAGCTCACATGCCGTAATGCTGCGAATGAGGGAGCAAAAGTCGAGTTGTTTCGACCCAAAGTGGTACAGGTACGAACTCGTTCAACTTTTGCCAAAGCTCTGTAAGACCATAGGGTAAGCTTGGACGAATCCTGTTAAAAGTTTAGCAAGTCTTCGTGGTCAAGAAGTGGAGCTCGCTCACCCTGCCTGAAGTGCAGCAGGAAGCAATCCATCGATTATAGCTGGGCCGTACCGAACCAACTTCGATGGCTCCAAATGCAAAAGGTACCTTAATGCTGATGATAGATCTGTTCAGCAAATTCCCTTGCAAACAATTTGGAAGATGTAACCTTCATCAGCTTTCTCAGCATCTTGCAAGCATTTCTGTAAAAGCTGATAGATAGTTTCGGGGGTTGGCCGCAGAGTGCCAAAGATAGTCTGTGTCTTTATTTGGCGGTAATTCCGTGCTGTTGATGTGCTACAGCATATCCATCAAACATGACGCCGGTGATTATATGAACTTACTCACCACCCTTCGACGGTTTCAAAGCCAGTTTCTTGATTAAGAAGCTCTGGGACCTCAGAAGATAGCAAGGCAATCAGTCTTCCGTGTATAGACTCCAATAGCCCATTTCGCTCCGTGAAACAAAAATCCAATAGACTTCTTACGTCAATTTTGTACAGTATAGAGTCGGGATATGGTTCTTGTTAGACAAGTAATGTCACCATCACACCCGCTAATATAACCTTTATACTCACCTCTTTCTACGGATGAATTTTTCAAAGTGGCAACGTTGAATTGGAGGAGATAAAACAACATCCAAGCTCTCGAAAACATTTGTTCCCAAGTTGGCGTCGACGTTGGCGCGTCCATGAGCGCCAGAAGATTTTTCCATGGTAACGTCAAAATCGTTGATGTCCCGTCAGTAAGCCCTTTCTCCACGAGCTCAGACGAGATTTGCGTTGTTGAGCTGGAGCCAAATGAGCACATGCCTACTGAAGTTAATAAGTGAAACTGAATACGTACTTTTCAATGTATATGTCGATAATGTTAGCAAGGGAGCGATAGGAGGCCATCGGATTCATTATTTGGCGGTAAACCCAGTCGCGAACTCGTGAATCGGAGGGACTGTAAAATTTTCCTCTGAGCAGTTGCTCTACAATGTTGGCAGAGGCAACAGAGATCGACGACTCCAACTGTGATCATATAATGTGAATTCAACACTTCTCAAAGCAAACTGGGTAACGTACTGAAGCCCCACTCGCTTGTGGCTGAAAAGCAAGTGCTTTCGCCAACAGTTTTTCTCGGCTAACAAGCTGTGGCGACACTAACAGCTTCAGAAAGGTGAGCGTTTTGTTCGCTGAGGAGTAAATTTATGTCAGTGTCGTCAAATCGATATTTATCACCAAAACTACATACGAAATGGGATAGGGCACTTCAGGATAGACCGCATAATGTTGCAAACCTCGGTAAGTTGGTTGGTGAACAAGTAAACTAAACACATGAGAGCCACTCCTGTTGGATCTTGCGAATCCACAAGCAAAACCTTCAGCCAGTGTATTAATTTCTCCTATTGCAGAGGTTCAACCATCAAAGTCGGAGTTCATTTTGACGACGTACCTGTGGTCCAAAGTTTGACATTTCCTCCGCAAACAGAATGATTGAACAGAGGGCCAAGTGTGTGAATCGCTCGCTTTTCGCAGCCGCGGCACTTTGTGCGTCCTGTGCATCTAGCAATTGGTTCCTAAATTGATCTAGCAATCCTTGGACGGAAATCACATCCTCATGTCCAAAGATTTGCTGATTCTGCTTGTTCGAATCCGGCGCTGACTTCGTTGCACTAGAACCGAATATCGACACCATGATGCAAGCTATTCGAAGCCGGGAGCAGGCATCCGAAATACTCTTCTGAAGAACCTAATGTTATCACCAAGCAACTTCCATTTTACAATTGAGTCATAACATACCGTATCTGAAATCATGACTGCTTTTTTACATTCAGCAAGTGGTTGCACTATCTCTGACATGTTCGCTTGAATCCGAGACAAATATTTCCCGAAAAAACGATTCAGAAAAAGTACCTGGAGAATCGTTAAAATTGTTTTATACGTTAACGAATCAAGCATACCTCGTCGTGTACATAAAGGGAAGTTAGGCTCAGGCACACCGGAAGGCATTTATGTGCTGTGAGTAGAGATTCACGTATCGCCAAGCTGTACTGTGGAGCTGATTTGCAGAGAAGCATCAGCCATTCTCTAAGTTCAAAAGTAGTGAGTCAAAGTGAAAGGAACGGCGACATGCATTCGCACCCAAGCGTGGTTTGATCAGTCATCGATATGCACAAAAACTGTGCCCCCTTTTAAAAATCTAATGTGAATCTTTGAATCCAACCAACATCTCTGTCTCACCACCTTTTGAATACATTGTGGATTATTCACCAAAAGTACAACGACGAAGCTTCGAAACGCGGGGGCGAGGAAAGGTTTCAAAAGTTTCTGGAGCACAGATTTGAACATTTAATTGATAATGCATATGCCGTGTCTATCGTACCTCTATGTCCACTCCTCCACAGTCCAAGATGCAGCTCGCAAGTGCGGCAGTCACAAATGGTTGCGCTGAAGCAAGTCTGCCCATCACATCACATATCCATCTGGACTCGGTCGTATTCTTTCGATATTCATTATCGATAACAATTCTATTTACCAAAAAGGTGAACAGCCTAAAAAAAAAAATCAAGAGGAAATTATAATTCCCTTTGAGCATCTATATTTCCTTCTCACTAGACACATACCAAAGCTGATCGTGGGGTAGCAGTTTGAAAAACGTTGCTGCGGGATCTCCATCTCCCATTTGCTCAACTATTTCAGGCTAGACAGCAAATCAAGAGAATCAATGAAATATCAAACCAGAGCATTTTGATCTAGATTACCACCTTCACGTTTTCGACATTCATGACATCAAAATCGCATGCATCCCAATACATAGCAGCGGCGGCAACCTGAAGTGACCTGTTTCTCAGTGAATCGCGACGGATCTTTCCTGATCTCACCCAACCTTCTTTGGAGCAACAAAAGTGGATAAAGCTTCTCTAAGCTCCACGAATTTCGAGAGGGCAACAATGTACGTCTCATAATTCTTCATAATTCGAACAATCATGTAAGTGAGGATTGAGTGGTGACCCAAATCATACATGCACAGCACTCCACATCAATCACAACAGTCTCCCTCTCTCTACAGCATGCTTACCGTCCCCTTGACCAGTTCGATGTCCGCCCCCTCAATGAGTCTGGCCGGAATGTTCATTTTGCAAGCCACAACCTATGGCTGCCACTTACTCGCACCCGAACTCACACTTTGAAATCATGCTGGACGTTGCCGAACCGACCACCGTAGAGCAGGCCATGCAGTTGGCGAGCCTGCTGAGGAAACGTGTCAACGACAAGCTGACCGAGCTGATCGCTCTGGGCGACACTGAGCCAAAAACTAGTGCCCCACATCCAATGGTAGAGGACGAAGATGAGGAGGAGGACGACGACGATGATGACGAGCAGGAAGATTACCCACCAGGAAGCGCATCTCGCCAGGACGGAGCAAGTACGAGTAGACCATCAACGCGTCCAGCAGAGAGCTCACCTGAACATTCGCGTAGTGAAGTGAAACGGCTCAAAACTGAGAATAATTCATAGTTCATAAAGTATTTTCATACACTGTTTGCACGTTCGACCAACATAGCTAGTTCCAGCAAATGCCGGCACTGCTGGATCTCAACATGATCTGCACTGAATCATTACAACTGACAGTAATGTTGCGTTGCGCAACCTCTATGAAGAGAACAAAAATTAAACTTGATACAGCCAACATGGCAAAAAACCGAATCACTAACGGAAACGAGCTGCAAGAAACAATGGCAAATGTGAATGCAAAACTTTGGGCGACAACGCTCTAATAATGTCCTCATTCTAGCTCTGGCCAAACAGAACAATATGCGAAACAGTAAGCAGGTAGATCTGTCATCAGCTCAGCGGATCCTTTTGGAACCGTCGAATGTTCTTTGGCGGGACGGTCAGATTTGGTCCCACCGGCCGGGGAGTCGGACTCTGGCCCGCAAACACGTCGCCCCGCCCAGGTACAGTAGACGCAAACGACACTGTTCGAGAAACGTCAGGGGTGCTGTCCCGCTGCGACGTCCAGTCATAAGCATCGTAGATGTCCCGTTCCGAAACAGTGTCTCCATGATCGACCGGGTTTGCATCTGACGTTCGTGCCGAGCTTCCAGATGTCGGAATTCCCAAGCGCTGCACCTGTTCAGACTCCTCACCTTCCTCAAGCACTCTCCCGAAGCGCCGCTGCCGCTCACGTTCGTGCGCGGGTCCCGTCCCACTAGTCCCAGTGGTTTGGGTCATCAAGCTTGCGCGATCTATATACGGAGATATGACAGGTCGATTAGGTGTGTCTGGTGATGTACTCTGTGGGGTCGCAGGAACGGTAGATGTCTCCGGGACAGTAGAAACTGCCGGTTCAATAACGACAGTCTGCACCTGGGGAACAATGGAAACCGCAGGTTCGATTACTTTGGTCTGCATCTTGATACCCTCATACTGCGACGTTGCTGTCTCCTGCTTCCAAATCTGCTTTTCGGCCGCCATATGAAGAGCAGCCTCTTTCATTTGCCGCTCATGTGCTCTGTTGGACGGTGCACCGAGCGGATCCGAAATAACGACTTTGTGCGCATTCGATGACTGCGCGTTATACGCCTGTTGGTTCTTACTCTCCCAGTCCCCACTCTGTCGACGACCATCTCCCCCACTGGTCACTCTCGTCCCAAAGTACCCTTCACGGCCCCCGTCACTCATCGAATCACTGCGTGACATCGTTGACTGCCCCTCTGAACGTGAGAGCGTCGTATCAGCAGATCGCGTTGGAGCGAATTCAGAACGTGTCATCGTTGTCCCCGGTGACATGTTGTTGGGGTAACCGTCTGATCTTGGGTACGTTGAAAATTCTGAACGAGGAAGTGTGTCGTTCGCCTGGTTACGCGAATCCGATCTCCCAAGAGAATCAAAGGTTCTGCTCCTAGAATCAGACCGCCCCAAGGAATCGTCCCTCCGGCTCTGGGAATCTGATCTACCCAGAGAGTCATTTGCACGGCTTCGGGAATCAGTGCGAGGGAGCGAGTCAAATTTGGGTTCATATTCGGACCGGTCCAAAGTGGAGTATATCTCAGAGTACCGTCGACGCGGCACTTCAGAGGTTTGAACAGTCGAAGAAAATTCAACGTGGGGAGCGTGGCGAACTGGAGCAGGAGGTATGGTTCCCATAGGTGGGGGAGGTTGTCGCAAGTCTTGGAGTTTCGGTGTAGGCTGTGCGTTGAATGTTGGAGTCGTCGTTACTTCAAAGGTTCGCATTGGGCTAGCAGCCTCGACTGTGTTGGGTTGCAAAGTAGTGGTACCAGCAGGTGTCCAAGCGCTCTCCGTGGGCAACGGAGGTGCGGACTTTTGCTCATGAACTCTTTGCATGAATACTGGAGTGGCCATGGGAGGTGGTGCGCGTCGCGAAAGGGAAGGAGTCCCGAGTGCAGAAACATTTGGAGATCGAGGAGAAATCTGGTTTGTAGGCGATCGAGTTTCGTCAACCGATTGCGATCTCAGTCGCGTCCCCCTCCTGCGATCTACGCTGCCAAACTGTGGAGGTAGTGTGTTAAGCACATGCTCACCAGGAATTGGTGGAGGCGAGGGGTATGCGTTTGTCGGTGACGACAAATTGTGACTTTCGACAACGTTCTGCCTCCACGGCTCCAAGGCAAGGAAGCTTCCAGGTTCGTTGATTAGTGTGGACGGGTTTGTAGATCGCGATTGAAGGGTATTGCTTCGGTTCATAACTCCCAAGACAGCTCGCTGGAGGCTGTCGGTCTGGTTACTTCCGATACTGTATTTCCCTTCTGGTCCTGGATAGATGCGGCTCAATGTTGCCCCTTCTGATCGCTCTTCGCTGATCGGACGGCCGTCTGCCCAGGTTCGAGGCAAAGATCGCGATATATCCAACGAGGGTTTGGTTCTTGCCCAATCTCCGGCAATGCTTCGATCGACATCACGTAGTCCGTCCATGCGTGAAACAGTCCCGTATTGGCGAGTTAGTCTGTTGTCGTCCGGTACAAAAGCGTGCGATGGTGGTGCGAGACGACTCGGGAGAGTCGCCGATCGTCGCAGAGTGCTAGGTGCCCACCCATCGCCTCTATTTCCAACTTCCAACACAAAAGAACGTTCCGCCTGAGGCAATGATGGTTGCCGCTGGATAGTAGCGTTCCGCTGCCCCATCTCCAACGACGGCTTCTGGTCTGACTCCAGAACCCAGCTGATGCACATAAGTGTGTATACCCCAAATCCATTGACCAACGCGGCAATAATCGTTAAAATCACAGCATTCGCAACACTGTAGTGCAGTATTCCTTGCCCCGGAATCCTCGCAGATGGTCTGTCATCATGAATTGCAGCAGCTTGTTTCGTCTGAATGAGAGCAGCGGCAGTCGCGAACGATGAAACTTGAATAAGCGCAAGTCCCACTCTTCCGGCAACACGCATTCGTAACAAAAACAGTGACCTCGGGTGCCACACACAGCAGTACACCAGCCCAAACCCAATGCAAAATATGAGCTGAACTGTATCCACCCCGAGAAACAAGGCAACGGGGGCAAGGTCTGGAGTGACAATATATTCCCCGCCTCCACTTGAAATTGGCACGGTACCGGTTCCGTTTCGACTAACAAATCTCTCTGCGCCGGGTACCTGAGGGCGGAAGATATTCAAACCCGCATTATCCCAAGACGGGCTGTTTGCGAGCGTTAAGCATCCGTCCAGAGCCCCCAATAATGCCCAGAGTGCACCAATTATTGCAGTGACATATGACCCAACTTCAAGACTTAGGCAATAGAGAAAACTACGAGTTACCCAAAATGGGTTGTTTTCTCGGGCGGGAGATGGAACCTGTCGATTCCGGATGGGCTCTGGAGACTCTTGTTGCTGTCGTATTACCCGCCACGGCATGTTTCAATTCTGATAGGGCAAAGGTGAGATTTGGATTGGAAATTTCTGACCTGATAATGCGTACCGAATACGACTGCACAAGGGTAGACCCAGAAGTTGCAGAGAAACCCACAAACACAAAATGCCTCTGGTTGGATGTCTAACCACGAAGTTCTTTTGCAAGTGTGGGTGTCAAATTTTGTCGCAGGGTCGCGGGCTGTGACATCTGTTGAATTATGATTTCATCATCACATCAAATCTGGATAGGTTCAATGGGTCTCTGGCATTGCTCATCTTGGTTACTTGAGCGATTGCTGTCTACAATCAAATATCTAAAAAACACGATGACAAATCCTGCTTGTTTTATCGACATATTGGCCTGTTCTCTGAACTACCGAACAGTTTAATCTCCTCGTTATTAATATCACTGAGAACACCCTAGTCGATGGAAACCAGGATGTCCTCTGTCACTTCACATAGATGAGGTAGTCCGACATTGTTCTGTGGAATTGTAAAGCAAAACTTTACTGGATTAGATAACATGTTTGTAAAGTACCTTCCCGAACATATAGCCTTTAAACAGATTCGGAACAGTATTTGAGATGGGGACCAACCGTCTTGAATCTACCGCAGCAGGGGCAGGAGGAGAAGGAATGCGGAGCTGCAAAAAGGGTCACCATTAACCCACAACATTTGAGAATCATAATAACCCTTGTGAGAGAAAAGCGGGAATGTTTGTAAGACGACTGAGAAGTTGCGCGCATGAATCAGCTCAGTACCGTCCAAAAAAAGCTTTCCGCCATAACCTCCATGCCAACTAAGTTGACGGTTTGACTTAATCTTCCCTCCCTATCAGTTCAATTAACGCTCCAAATCTCCTTCTTACTCAACTTCGAACAGATCAACCACTTTAAGGATTGATCAAATATCAATAGGGACTTCTCCACTTGCCGCGAGTTGAGTAAAACAAACGTTCGAGTTTATAATAGTTATTTGTATTGGCATGAGTATTGCTGGTGTAATCTACAACCATTTTGAATTCATCCACGGAGCGATCAACTGGCCGCAGACAAAATGTGAGAAGTCAGAAAGAGCATCGATCAAATTCCCACCACGGATTGGCCTGGCTCTAATCGAATAATTTGGCTGCGATCTCGATGTCCTCCACCATGTGTAGCTTTATCTTGACCATTTCCAGATCGATTGATTACCTCAAGACGGTGACTTACGTAGGTGGGGAATCACATTGTAAAACAAAAGAATGTCCGCCACCTAGTGTAGCTTTATCTTGACCATTTCCAGAGTGATTTATTACCTCAGGATGGTGACTTACCTAGGTGGGGAATAACATTGCATAACAAAAGTATTACGATCATCTGATCTGCATATGCCAGAATAGTTTGTGAAATTTGCATTAGTTTTATCAAAGCCCCGTTGCAATTATTATTGAGGTTTCTCAGTGACACTCATGTTGCTGTTTTGTGAAAAAGTTCTTAACAAAATTTTGATGTAAACGCCGAGAATGGGCTATTCACATTTACATTAAAATGCTTTCAAAAATGAGATGCAAATCCCGCACAGCATGCACTTGTTGTTCCCATCTTTGCCAATTGAGATATTGCTTGTGATCCGCTGTTCTCGATATCTCCGTCATCTTCTGAGCGGACAAAGAAGTTAAACTGCTTCTCTCTACCAACACATTAAAAGGTTTAGTTATACACGGTCGCCACGAAGGGTTTTACAGAATTAATAGAATTATACCTGTCTATCGAGGTGCTAGGTCCGTGCCCAGGAATTACCACCGTATCACCGGGAATCGTCTCGTAAAGCTTATGAATAGATGCAACGAGATGGGAATAATTGGACCCCCAAAGATCGTATCTTCCAATGCTGTCGCTGTAAATTGAAGTTAGGTCTCTTCCGCGGCATTATCGCAGTCCTACCGAAAAAGGGTGTCTCCTGTACAGATCATCTTCAATTCATGGAAATGATACGCTGTGCTTCCCGGGGAATGCCCCGGCGTCCAAATGCACTTTCCAATCACAATCTTGTCGTCTTCATCCGAAATCACATCCTCACTCTCGTCCACAACGATTGCGGAACCAAATGATACGTCCCCATCATTACGCCTCTTGCTACTTCTACTGCGGCCCCTTCTTCGGGACTTTGTCAGTCGCAGATCCTTCAGTGTAGACTGCATCGCTTCGTGAAGTGCAGTGGCGAAAGGTAGCTGCTTCCACAATGCGGTGCGTCCAGACCGCTGGGACGATCGATCGGAGTCCGTGTCACTCCCGTGCTGCGGGGAGTTCGATCGGCGTTCTTTTGGCAGTATTTTTCGTATGGTTATTTCTTCTCCGCCAGCTGCAAATTGCACTTAAGACAAATGGGAACTAATAAGCCAGCTGCTTCTCACATAGAAGCACGTCAGGTGCCTTTGGAATCTTGGACGGAGGTACGTGCATTCGAAATGCTTTGCATTGTTCCTCAAGATGTTCCCAAAGAAACTGCAGTGTTGATCCGTTAGCTTCTGCAGAAACAGGGAGAAGCCTAAATTACCAGGTCATCTTTGTGCAGATGAACAGTTGCACCAGTCTGTTCCTTCAATTCTGCCGCAGCTAGGAAGTGATCAAAGTGCCCGTGCGTGACGTAAATGCTGGTAATGGATGTGCGTAGACGAGCTGCCTCCGCTAGAATCCTCTCGACGTTTCCCCCTGGATCCACACAAACGGCATGGCCCGATACTGATACCAGCACGCAATTGCATTTGAGGGGTCCAACTTCGATCACAGAGAACTGCATTTTGGTGGAACGCCACGCCTATTTTGCTGCCAAAGGATGAGACTATTTCTTGGTAATTTTTTCTATATTTTGATATGCAAAGATATCATTCGGAGAACAGAATAAACAAGCATATTAACGACGGATGGAAGAAAAGAAAAAAGATAAACCAAAGCCAGTAAGACAACGTCCTTGATTATTGGCAAATCAATCTGCCAAAAAGACTGGAGTCGGTGGTGTGTCCGCATCTTCATCTTGGTCTTCAAAGCAAGCAGGTATATACCTCTCTTCGCCGTCCGATTCAGACTCTGCGTCAGAGTCCTCGTCTGATGCTTGATCTTCAAACTCAACAAAGTCGCCAGTGTCTTCTCCGGCTTCATGCACCTGCTGTGTGGCATCCTCTTCGTCGTCAGAAGTGACCGAATCGTCTCTGTCAAATATGGGCCGCAAGTCTTCCTCCAACCATGCAAGAGTCTCCAAGTTTTCGTCATCCCCGGCGACTTCAATGTCATTACCGTTCTGGGTATCTCTGAATTTGGGTCTGTGCACTACACGCTCACCCGCCGGTGGTACCACAACATGAGGAAGCCGACACTTGTCGTTCGAACACCTCCCGTCCTTTTCGAAGTCCGGGCACCGAAACACGTGGCGCTGAGTGCACTTCAAACCATTCTCGCAATATCCCTCAGTCGCGAAATCCCTGCAGACACCGTTGCTCTGCGATAACTTCACATGAAGGTACTTGCACTCTACGTTGGTACACTTTCCACCGCGCTCAAAATGCACACACACAGGCATATTGTGCTCATTCGGGGAATGGGAAAACGTACACCCGCTCGATACATCGCAAGTTCCCTTAAGAAACCGAGTGCAGATCGCCACACGGTTTGGATCATGCACGTACCGGCATATCACACCATTTTTGCAACGACCTAGAAATTACCCATCCACACAACACATAGTGCAAATATACATTACCGTTTCCAAAAACGAATCGGCGCGTCGACAATCATAAGGTCGTTACCGAAGTCGAGGGGTTAAAAATATGCACGAAAGGGAACGTATCAGAATCTAGGAAAGTTCACCTAATCTCAATCCGCCCAGTCATCCAATCGCCCACTCTTCTTATTGCGCCATCAAACAATCCAAAACATTGAGAGCACACGCTCGCTCGAGACTCTGACGAAAGGATGGACCGGGAAGGCGAGGAGGAAATTTGGAATTGTTGGCTTTACCGTATCGAGTATAGTATCTACAATAATTTGACTTTTTCCTTCGCTTCGTTGGCTTTTCGCTTGAATATGCTGTAAATCATCCTTCTTTTTAAAAAATCAAAACTACTTACCTTCCGTCACTTGCCAGGAGGTGACTTCCAACAGGCTTAAGCATCAAGTTGCCACGTTTTGTTCGAACAAATGCAGTCCCGTTGACCTTAACATGCTTAGGGATTTTTGTTGTTGCGAACAGTCCGGAGTCGGTGGTGTCTAAAACATAAACGGATGAAAAGATGGCAAATGGATGGATCCGTAAGAAACGTACCTATTCGTATGAGCTTTGTTCCGCTCGGAGAAACAGAAAATTGAACTCCTTGGACAACTATGGTTTTTCTCGCCGGAATGCGTCGATGTTCTGTAACTTACGTTTAGCCATATCAACATGAAGTCCTTGTATGGAACCTACCAGAAAGCGGTCGCTTCCGTTTCACTCCAGATTGAGCATGAGCCTCGGATCTAACCAGCGTGTTCCCTTTCTTCGTATACTGAACGCCGTCCTTTATTACAAGCGTCTTGTTTGCACTCGAAGCCAGTGTCAAACTGCTTTGCCGTCGACTGGGAATGCTGGGACGGTAAGCTTGAGTGTCTATTCTTGGTGCCGAGAATGTGAGACTGTTTTCAGAGACTGGAACGGCTGGATTTGTCCAAGACGCCCGCACAAGTTTGTTTCCAAGGCGAAGAAACTGGGATTGGGACGTTGATGGAATGGGGTATCCGAAATCCACGCTCAGTCGCTTGTGAGACTCTATAGAAGCGGAAAGTCGGGCTATTTCTCTTCGGATTCGATCGTTTTCGGACGCCATTTGAGTGCTGAGTGCTTCTGTGTGGGCCATAGTGATTTGTGGAGGGAGGCTGAGTGATCCGAAATGCTCGAATTAAAAATATTTTTTAAAAAATAACTTCATAACGAAGATTTCTGTTGTTGATGGTCCAACCCTTTCAGCAATGCCAGTAATTGGTACCCGAATATGCTCTTCTTTTCTGCATTTTCAAATTGTCCGATGATTTGTAAAGGATTCTCAAGAATTTTCTCGACCACCTAGATTTGCATTGGTCAACATTTGCGCAATTCAGATCATAACTAAATCTAACTCACATCCAATCTCAATCCAGTGCTGTCTACAATTTGAAAACGGGGAATCTCATCTGGATAACCTGCGGAAATCGCGAGGGAGACTTCATATTGAATCCCTGAAGGGGAATCAATACCACGGTTAGTGAATCCTGAAAAAGATTACACAGAATATTGCTCCACCTTTCCATACAAATCCGACCATATACGATAATTGATCAGCAGTCTGGTCCTAACTCGATATAAGCATCAAGAGAAAGGAAGATTTGAGAAAATATACCTGTTTCTCGTCAAACTTTGACAAAGTTGGAAATTTGTTGAAGGGATCGACGTCTGGAAGGGCAAGCATCCCTAGTTAAAACCACAGACTAAGTGAATAAGAGGAATCACCTTTTTCCTCAGACAAACCTGTTTTTAAGCTCGAGAGGACAGACCCAAACTCTTTCAGTGCTGCATGTCTCGCTCGAACAAGCTCAATCACATGAGCTAGGTAAGTTCCCCTCCCGGTTGTAAACGAAGGGTCAATTTCTTGAGACCCCTTCTCCTTGCCCATTCGCGACTCAAAATACCACTTTGTGGATATTGCGCCGGATGGCGGTGCTGCTACCGGGAACTCGTAACCACAGAGAGCCTGCAGCCAATTGTAAGCCGATCCACCAGCCTTTTGTACGTCAATATCTCTGAATCAACCATTGTGATTAGCTACTATCTCCACATTACAATGTCGAACCTTTGGAAATGCTCGTTCGATGGATTTGGGCAAGTTAGACCGAAATCAGCCGGAAACAGTGCAGCGAGAAGAAATGAAGGTCGAACAAGTTCGATCGGTTCGAGTAGTTCGGACGATGCAACCACAATATCCATTCCAGGAAGGTAAGAGCACATCAACTTTGCTATTAAATTAATGTGAGTTGAGCAAAGGGTGAAGTTAGTGCAGGCATACTCACCTGTGCTGGGAATTGACACTACAAGTTTTAACGGGTGCCTCTCAAACGCCACTTCGTTCCCTTTGTGGTGGCCGTGAGTTTGATATTCTTCCTTGTCGTCATCACCAGCGTCAGTTTCCATTGGGTCGTCATTTTTTCGTTCCGTGCTTTGCTCAAAGAACTCTAACGCTGCATTATGATCACCTTCGATCGAAACACTTATCGTACCCTCTGAGAAGTAGAAAAGAAAACTTCATTAACATACACCAAGCCATTCATTAGTTTTTAAGCACACCAAATGCCGTACTGAACCCGTAGGCAGTTTGGTAGAGCACAAACAAGGGTCGAGGAAGCAACGCCGCCAACTCGTTCGTCGTGTGTTGGGCAGTCACCGGTAATTTTAGCTTGTCCTGTAGTGGTACAGTGTACTGAAAGGGGGGCACCAAAAATGAGAACTAGGAGTGGGTTTACCAGACCGCAATGCTAACCTTCAACAGCTGCTCGAGCTCCTTGTCGATGCTCTCCAACTCTGCTGCTTTCTCCTTCATTTCGGCGGTCAATTGATTTCTCTGTCCTTCTAGCTCCTTCTCCGCAGTCTGCAATCTGAATTGCGCGGTAAATTGCGCGTACACAAACCATCCCAATCCCCGAACGACAAGAACCTTAATCGTTCTGACATTTCAAATCGAAGCTGACTGAGCAACATATTGTGTTCATCCGTGGCGGCCGCAATGTACTCTGGCGGAGCTCGCCGCATAAATTCCTCATCTGTCATTCGATCAATATCCTGATATATCGTTCTTCAATGATGCTTGAGCCTTAATCCACTTCGGATGGTCCAAATATAGCTTACTCAAGTTCATCACACTTTTCAATCTCTCGCTGAAGATAGAGTCGTTCGTAATTTAGATTCTGCAGTTCCAATTGGGCACGATCCATTGTCTGTTTCGCGTCATGAGTATCCTGCTTTACTGCTTTCGAATGAAGATGCAGAGATCGATTGAGCTCGGTAAGCTCGAGGAAGAGCGCTGTTGCGGCATTGTTGAATGATGCTGGCACAATACCCTGCCAACAAACATGAGAAACCAAAACCTTCGAATCATTTTATTTAGTTTTTTACCTCCTCGTGCGATGCATCTGAAAATGAGCCCTGTTCTGCTCGAGTAACTAGTGTCGAAACTGTCTGTCTGAGCTGGTTGGACAAATTCAAGGGATCCATTACAAGCCACACTTAATTCACAAACATTGTGTCTGGTTACAACATTAAGGGCGGAAATGAAGCTTGGTGGTGTAGCAGGCGGGACAAGGATTCGTGCTGGGAGAATGGCAACGCTGTTCGATCCGCGCAGGAGCAACCATCCGCATATTTTCCGGACATTCTGCGGGTGCCAAGGACTCATTTCATCGCTGTGGAGTTTTTGGGATCATTTTTGGTGGACGATCAAAACGACTTTCGATCGTTGATGTAAATATGAAAGAAGAGGGAGCTGAAGACGACAAAGAGGAATATGCGTTCAATCAAAAAATGCAAATCTGGAGGAGCAAAGGTTACATGATTCTTGATATCGGCTCAGCAGAATGACGAATTTAAATTTACTGAAGTCGATGCGTTCCAGCGAGAAATGGAGGTGATGGTGTCTCTTGGATCAAGTTTACATGGCAGATTGCCATCAGAAGCCACAAATATCAAGCTTCCATTCCCCTTGATCAACAGGCTTGACGAGAACTGACCTATAATGTTAAACACACCAGACAATTTGCGTTCTGTGCTACCGTGTTGGTCTGAAATTACAAACTCCAGCTCAGAGCTTCGAAATGCGCTGTGTGCTCCAATCTTTGGGTCACCGGGCGGCGATAAAGAAAAGGAAAGAAGAATTTCTTCGCACTTATTCTCTTTGGCAACAAATCTCCTGCAACTTTCACCGTCGATGACAATCACGTCATCGAGAAATTCACTCAATGCATATCAACACTTTTTGAAGACAACCAGCAACGAGAGCAAGACAGCACGGCATTTAACTGTTCAAACTACTTCTGCGTCACTCTCTGTGTCAAAAGCATGGTGTGGGACAGCGCGAGTCTCGCCTCATCTTCTGACCAAATCAGTCTCATGAGCGAGTTGGCTGATATCGAGCTCTTTGATCCGGGGCTGCTCGGCAATCAGCTTCGAAAACAGTATGAGTTTTTTGAGCACGTGTAAATTGTGCCGTCGCCCACGCCTTTGAGTGCCTTGTATACCGAGAATATTGATCGAGTTGTTGTGGCTCCCCACGGATGGCAACACCGCGTCCAGTTTCTTGATGGTTTCCGGTGCGAGTTCAGCAAGTTGCCCTCCGTTCATGATCAACGCGTCAGTAGCCAAAACCCCTGGCCCTCCTTCATATGTAAGAATCATAAGGCGACCTCCTTTGGGTCGAGGTTGTTTGTCAAGGATCTCAGCCATATAGAACAGCTCGGCGGTGCTGTTCAACAGAAAGCCATGTCAAGAAAATTGTCAGAGCTGGTAAGTGATCCAGTGTGTGAAGCAGAAGCTTTGGCAGAGGGACTTGAACGACTGGGTTTCGATCATGATGATCGGTTTTGTCAACGCGACTAAGTGAGCAGCTGAAAAGAACGAACGTGAGTCGCCAATGGTCGAAGTATGCAAAAGTATGAGTCGATGTGGTATCAATTACATGGTTTCATTTGGAGACCTACCTCTGTGTGTCAAATAATTGCAGATATAATGAGATTGTCACTAAGACGGAAGAGAAGGTCATCCCAGCTGATGTCCATCATCGAACAAACACTGATGAATGCCAAAAATTCAAACGTTTTCACGCAGACTGTTGAGAGCAGTGCAAAGAGCACCGCTCTGGCTGATGAACCCAATGTTTCCAGGTGTCGCAATGGTGGATACAAAAATAGCATTGATAATTGAAACCAGGTTCATGAGACTAAAGCAGCTAGAACCCAAAATACGAATCTCATCTCCATGATCTTGCGTTCCAAAGCAGCACCCTCTTTGCCAATTTCTTGACACTAGCAGAGTTGATGATTGCGCGTTTGATTCCATGATCAATGCATTGCTGGATGACGCCGGGGATTACCTTTGCGGAGTACGGTGACAGCGCGGTCAATATTTTTGGGAATGTCGGGGATGGGCACCTACCTTCAAGCTGAGCAAGGCTGACCGTTTCAGGTTGAGGTAGAGACTAGACCACTGAAGGGAGAGGATATAAGGTTCCAGAACTGAGTGTGGCCAACAGGACGTGGAGATTCAGTGGCACCAGATGACAGCCACTGCGTTCGGTTACAAGTTCGAGTTGATTACCATTCGATGGTAGTGGAGATCATGGGATTGATTGAAGGTAGATCAACAGGCGGGAGGTCTGGAAATCTATACATAGAGATCAGATTGCTTTTTCTTACGTGGAATGTTATGAGAAGTACTTTACCCTGTTTAGAATCCTCTGAACCCTGTTGCAGAGTGTAGTTGATAGGAGCCATGTGAGTATGGTGTTGTGAATATGTGAGTTCAATGATCTTTGCAACTTTGCGATTCAGAGAGATTTTGTTTACAATTGACATGGGTCAATCTCTTAAAAGCACATCCAGTTTGCTTTGTGATTTTCAGATCTTGTTTGTGGGAAATTACCCATGACCCCCCTGAAAACCACCACACACAACACTGCCACCAAAATGTGTCACATTTTCTCTCGACATCCCCAACCACATCCCCAACCAGATCCAAAAGGTAAGTGGGCAATGTCATCCCCACTCGGTTCTACTACCCTTGCAGCTGTACATGCAAGCCCAGCCTGGACAATTGGCATTCATAGGGTGGATGCTCCTCAGCGTCAAGAGATTGGCAGCTATTGCTGTCCCTTTGCCATTGACGCCGTAATCAGGCTCTACTGCCCTTGCAGCCGTTCTTGCGAGCCCAGTCACGCCCATCGGCAGTCATAAGGTGATGCCTCACAGCATCAAGGGATGGCTTTCAGTACCTGATTGTCCCCTTGGCGTTGAAGCCACACTTAACTGTGTTCACCACAACATTTGTTCAACTTGCTGGAATACCATGGTCTATATGGTGCATGAGCCTTACAGGGGGACATCCCGTCCTTTTTTGTTCCAATGATTCCACTCTCACGTTCCCTGGCATGTGTCCCTTTGCTTTCGGGCGGATTGGGAACTGCGATTCAATCTCAGGTTGCATTATCCCAATATATTCTGGTGGAAACTGGAGTAGGAAAAGCTACGAGAGACGGATTGAAGATTCTTTGAAAGATTGGTCAATAAATCCAAAGCAATGGGAGGTCCTACAGAAGATCCGGGATGGTTTGAGTGTCTTTGAGGTTATATTAAAGGCAATTGAGGGGTCTAGATATCCAACACTTCCACTTGTTATTCCATTTTACAATAATCTTATCAATAACTGGAGGACCAAGAGGAGGCAGAATCGGATGAAACTTTCACCAAAGCATTTCGAAATGCACTAGATAATTGGGAATATATTACTCAATTGCTACGAGCCCGTGTTTAGCAGCTGCTACGGTACTCGACCCTCGTTTTAAGGATCAATATTGTCGATTTTCAAAGGCTTGGGAGAAAGATCTAGGAAGGGATCAGTCACCCTAGTGCGGAAAGTCTGGGAGGAATCATATAAGTCACGGAAAATCAAGAGCA
Source organism: Cladochytrium replicatum (assembly GCA_025526935.1). Classification (NCBI taxonomy): domain Eukaryota; kingdom Fungi; phylum Chytridiomycota; class Chytridiomycetes; order Cladochytriales; family Cladochytriaceae; genus Cladochytrium; species Cladochytrium replicatum. Next base: position 417,715 of record JAHLKD010000007.1, on the reverse strand, counting down.
GTGGTTTTTGGAAACACACCAGAACGTCAACACAATTCGAGCAGAGATTCCACAGTGATAGACAGAAAAATACAGACGCTGAACACTTGAGAGCCATTAGATCCGTTTTCATATGGCAAGAAGAGATTCCTGAGGAAAAAGATGAACTGGATCACTATCTTGGCGATCAGGTACTCCGCGGTATTGATTCTGATGGGAAGCCAATCAATATTGTGCACTGGTGGACGACCGTTGGAAGTGTGAACCTTCCAGCCCTAAGCCAGATGGCAAAGGACTATTTAGGAATACCAGCAACAAGCGCTCCAGTCAAACGAAAGTTTTCAGCCAGGGTTGATTTGGTACCTGCAACTCGCAATCGTCTTGCTCCAAGAACAATAAATGTGTTGATGTGCCGTCATGACTGGTTGCATCAAATTTAGTGCTGAAGAACTGTTCAAAAAAGTGATATCAGTGAGGATTTTGCAAAGGTGTATAATTTTGGCGAGGATTTTGATGTGGCCTTAGAGTTGGAAGCATCTGATGATAACTAAGGTTCGGCAGGTCCGGGTCGGGTCCGGGTTTCAGTGGCGACCCGCACCAAACCCTTTGGGTCGGGTCGTGTTTGTCTGGGGACCCGCCGGGTCACTGAAGGGTACAAAGGGAATACCCGGACCCGAAGTGGTTGAAACCCGTACCCGACCCTGACCCGCCGGGTTTTTGCTGCCCAGGAGAGGATTGATTGAATTTTGAGTTAGACCACGGATATTTACATGAACACTTTGTGTCTGTGTGGACAGTGTGTATTTTAGAAACACTATCGTAAAAAGAAACAAAACTCCACTGAGCAATCACAAGTTGATAGGTGGAACAGCCCAAATCAGCTTCTGTATCTGGTTCATATCGTCAGAGTCCCATCCACCACTGGTTACGTCCTTCGCCAACCCAGTCCTGATGAACCGATCAATGTCGTCATTTGAAAGCATGAAATCCTTGGCTAAACCTGTCTTCCAAGGTTTCCAATCCACCTCAGGGAGCGTTATGGACGAAAGATGCCCGATGTATGCCGTCCAGAACCTTAGCCACTCAGAAGGATATGCATCCACTAATGCCCTGAACATGCGATAGATAGTGGCAGAGGTACTTAGCGAATTATTGTGCCGTATCCAGTTTCCGAGCAAAATGTGCACCCTAAGAAGAGTAAGGCTGCTCCGAGAACTGCTACTTGAAGTTGATATTCGGCTTGAGCGGTCGTCTGATTCAACAAATATGGGCCATAAAAACTCATTTCGGGAGAGGACTTCGTAGTTTACATTGACGTACTTGATTGATGGTGGAAGAGACGGCAATTTAAGGTCATAAATAACCTCATTGATCTTATGCATCTGGAAGCAGATACCCTGGATGACCTCTTTCACCAAAAGGATAGCCGTACGACGATGCTGCTGCAGGCTAAGCAATGCAAGGGAACTCGATGGAGAACTGGTTCGATGTACCTTCGGAATTCTACCAATCCCCTTGATAGCCGACGATATGCTTATTAGGCCGCCTGTTGATGTTGGCGCCGCAGGTGCTGCAGCTTCTGAATGACCAGCCTGTCGTTTCAGAGCAGCAAGCTCTCCCTCCAGGGCGGTCACACGTGATTTCCATTGTGAAATCTCCTGGGAAGTTGCCTGCGTCTCCCTTTCCATTGCAGCGGTGATCTCCCTGAATCTTGCTAGCTCTTCATGCTCGCCGTGCTGAATCAATGCACCCGCCCTGCCCAATTCATCAATGAGAGCCTTCTCTCGCACTTCTGCTGCGATGCGGGTCCTTCTCTCGTTCATTGCAGTCTCTTCAAGATCTTTTGTCATGTTCAACAGTCGTTCTGACTGTTTGAGGACCTGTTTTGTCCTTTCACGGTCCTCATCTGCTCGTTTGATGGTCGCTTGGAACTCGTCAACCTTTGCAGTGACGGGCATTCCTCTGTAAATGCCGTACTTGTGTCCCTGCCGCCTGTAAAAGTCCAGAAATGTTGTTTCCTTCTGAAAGGAAGAGCTTTTCAAGCACTCCATACGATAGGCGTTTGCTGCTGTTATGAACTCCGTTCGTCCACTGCATTCATCGTGAATTTCGTTCAGGGCTTGACGAACTAGCTTGCTGTCAGGGTTAAGTCGGTCAATCAACCCTTGAAGAACAAATCTTGGGCCGCATTCATCACGATTTGTTTGACAGTTGCTGATGAAGGCCTCCGAGTCGTAGCTGTGGCCGCTCGCTTTGAATTTTCGATACCAAAGTCGTATGTCTGAAGCAGGACAGAGTCCGTCGATGAGCAAATAGTCAGCATCCCCTTTAGTACCACGTCGCGCCGGTTTCTTTGAAGGAGCTGTCGATTTGACATCTGTCGATTTGACATCAAGGCCAACTTCTGCTTCTTCCACTTCAGAACCCGATGCCAGAGATGTTTCAGGTGCAGTCACAGGTTCTGCACTTGATTCTCTTTCAGATGATGGTCTGGATTGTTTTAACGCTCGCTTCTTTGTAGTTCGAGGCATGGTGTTTGTACTGTTTGTCCTGGGAAGATACTGGCCCGGTGTTCTTAGCCGGAATGTTACAGGAATGTATGCTATAGTACTTCCCTGACACTATAGTTTTCCACCCGATCTGAAAATAATAATAAGCTAGGGAAGAAACTGGCTAGTAACATTGATAGAGAGGATTCTGTCCGGGTGGACAGAATCTTATTGCTAGTAAAATTGATAGAGAGGTTAGCTGTACTTGATAGAGATCACTGAAGTACCGTCAATGAGTTGAGAAAGTGTCCGGGTGGACAGAATCTTATTGCTAGTAACATTAATAGAGAGGTTAGCTGTACCTGATAGAAATTACTGAAGTACCGTCAATGAGTTGAGAAAGTGTCCGGGGGGACAGAATCCTATTCTACCCAGACAGACACAGTGACACTCAGTCTCCCAGATTTCTGTCCACCCGGACACTTTCTCAACTCATTGACGGTACTTCAGTAATCTCTATCAGGGTACAGCTTACCTCTCTACAAATACTACTAGCAATAGGATTCTGTCCACCCGGACACTTTCTCAACTCATTGACGGTACTTCAGTGATCTCTACCCAATACAACTAACCTCTCTATCAATGTTACTAGCAATAGGATTCTGTCCACCCGGACACTTTCTCAACTCATTGACGGTACTTCAGTGATCTCTATCCAATACAGCTAACCTCTCTATCAATGTTACTAGCAATACGATTCTGTCCACCCGGACACTTTCTCAACTCATTGACGGTACTTCAGTGATCTCTATCCAATACAACTAACCTCTCTATCAATGTTACTAGCAATACGATTCTGTCCACCCGGACACTTTCTCAACTCATTGACGGTACTTCAGTGATCTCTACCCAATACAACTAACCTCTCTATCAATGTTACTAGCAATACGATTCTGTCCACCCGGACACTTTCTCAACTCATTGACGGTACTTCAGTGATCTCTATCCAATACAACTAACCTCTCTATCAATGTTACTAGCAATACGATTCTGTCCACCCGGACACTTTCTCAACTCATTGACGGTACTTCAGTGATCTCTATCCAAGTACAACTAACCTCTCTAATAATGTTACTAGCAATAAGATTCTGTCCACCCGGACACTTTCTCAACTCATTGACGGTACTTCACTGATACTTCACTGATCTCGATCAAGTACAACCAACCTCTCTACAAATACTACTTGTAATAGGATTCTGTCCAGGCGGTCGCTTTCTCAACTCCTGGACGGTACTTCAACAGATGAACAGTCTAAACAACAATTTATATTTAAAAGAGTGGGTTATCATCAGTTGCTTCCAACTCTAATACCACATCAAAATCCTCGCCAAAATTATGCACCTTTACAAAATCCTCACTAACATCACTTTTTGAATCTAGGGAATCATTTTTGAACGGTTCTTCAGCACTCAATTGATGCAACCAGTCATGACGGCACATCAACGCATTTATTGTTCTTGGAGCAAGGCGGTTGCGAGTTGCAGGTACCAAATCAACCCCGGCTGAAAACTTTCGTTCGACTGGAGCGCTTGTTGCTGGTATTCCTAAATAGTCCATTGCCATCTGGCTTAGGGCTGGAAAGTTCACACTTCCAACGGTCTTCCACCAGTCCATAATATTGATTGGCTTCCCATCAGAATCAATACCGCGGAGTACCTGATCGCCAAGATAGCGATCCAGCTCATCTTTTTCCTCAGGAATCTCTTCTTGCCAGATGAAAACGGATCTAATGGCTCTCAAGCGTTCAGCGTCCGTTTTTTTCTGTCTATCACCGGAAGCTCCGCTCGAATCGTGTCGACGTTCTGGCGTGTTTCCAAAAACATCGGCACCACTGTTCTTGATTTTCCGTGACTTATACGATTCCTCCCAGACTTTCCGCACTAGGGTGACCTGATCCCTTCCTACATCTTTCTCCCAAGCCTTTGAAATTCGATAATATTGATCCTTAAAACGAGGATCGAGTACCGTAGCAACTGCTAAACACGGGCTCTTAGCGATTGAGTAATATATTCTCAGCTTATCTAGTGCATTTCGAAATGCTTTGGTGAAAGTTTCATCTAATTCTGCATCCTCTAGGTCCTCCAGTTGATCGATAAGATCGTTGTAAAATGGAATAACAAGCGGAAGTGTTGGATATCTAGACCCCTCGATTGCCTTTGATATAACCTCGAAAACACTCAAACCATCCCGGATCTTCTGTAGGACCTCCCATTGCTTTGGATTTATTGACCAATCTTTCAAAGAATCTTCAATCCAGCATATTTTGTCCATTGCCTCTCGTAGCTGTAAGGCTCGTTTGACCATATAGAACGTGCTATTCCAGCGAGTTGTCACATCGATAATTGGTAATAGAGGAACCAGTTTCACAAATCGGCACGAATCAATAAATGAGCTTTGTCGTTTTGGGGAAGACCGGATTCCTCTGACTAGCCGTCGAAGAAGGTTTATGACATTAACGCCGGAGTTATCGTCATTTGCGACTGTGTCCCCTGCAGGCGCGAATGTATCGATAAAATCCTTTGCTGCAAGATTGATAATGTGTGCCATACACCGCATGTGTTGAGTTTCTGCAGACCACGCAATATCCCTATCTTCCAAGAGCGTCTCCAGCTTAGCACTCATGGTAAAGTTGTTTGAACCGCTGTCGGTTGTAATGCACAATAAGCGTTCACCCGATAGCATGCCAAATTCATCCAGACACTTGACAAGCTGACTAGCCATGGCGACGCCTTCATGCTTTCCAACCATCGGAATCATCTGCAGCAGCAAGTCCTGCGGCTCCCATTCTTTCGTGATGAAGTGGGCAGTAATTCCAAGAAAAGAAATCTGGTTCTTCGATGTCCAACAGTCAGCTGTTATTGATACTTTTGAAGGCGAACCAACAATCAGACCTTTAATGAGCTCCTTCTGCCTATCGTAAAGATCCATCTCCTTTTGCTTCACTGCTTTTGCCGTCTTTGGTGTATAGTTTGGCTGAAAAGTCTTCAGCGTGCTGACAAAGAACTCGTTCTCCACAACAGTAAAAGCCTGATTGTCTGCAGCAATCCAGTCCAAAATCGACCGCCACGCTACGTCTGGATTGAACACAAAGTTTTGCTCCTTCTCCTGCGAGCCGAAATTCAATGTCTGTTGTCCCTTGGGGACGATGTCCAACAGTCCAAGCGACCTGGCAATACTTCCATGGTGGTTTTTCAGATGCCGGAGGAAGTTTTTTGTTGATCCCGTCTTATCGACCTTCTGGCTCCACTTGCATTTCGCAACCAAACATGTTCTCAGACCATTATCAACCTTATAGTAATCCTTCGCTATGCCGCCTCGACTACCTCTACAGTCCGACATGCTATCAACATCTGCGTCTGATGAAAGCATTGATGGTTGAACTGATCCAGCTGCAGGCTCCTGTCGCACTGAAGAGTCAGCAAAACTAACGTCGGCAGGAAGCTGTGGTGCATGCTGAGAAGCCGGGCCCAACTCGCTGGAGTCATTGGAAGAAGATGTGGAGCTCGGCTCTCGAGCGCTGTTGTTGCCACCGTGTCCTGATACACGTCTGCGTTTGTCCTGCATGATGTTCCCCTCGCTGGACGCCTCTGAAATTTGGGGGGCTGGCAGACTTCGCTTCCGTGTGTCAAGCGGATGACTGTCCACCAGTCTTTGGCTTGCGTCGGACGCTGCCTTACGCTTTGGTTTAACAAAGGCGGCGGCCATTTTTGCTGTGGTGTGGCTGGAACGTTACCGACTCTAATGTCCAGGTGCACAGAAAGCACAGCTCTCGAGGTCTGTCGTGGTAGAAATTGTTTGTTACAGAACTTCCGTTGTGACTTCTTGGAAAGTGTCCAGGTGGACAGAATCGTATTGCTAGTAACATTGATAGAGGTTAGTTGTACTGGGTAGAGATAACTGAAGTACGTCAATGAGTTGAGAAAGTGTCCGGGTGGACAGAATCCTATTGCTAGTAACATTGATAGAGAGGTTAGCTGTATTGGGTAGAGATAACTGAAGTACGTCAATGAGTTGAGAAAGTGTCCGGGTGGACAGAATCTTATTGCTAGTAACATTGATAGAGATGTTAATTTGTACTTGATAGAGATCACTCAAGTACCGTCAATGAGTTAAGAAAGTGTCCGGGTGGACAGAATCTTATTGCTAGTAACATTGATAGAGAGGTTAGCTGTACTTGATAGAGATCACTGAAGTACCGTCAATGAGTTGAGAAAGTGTCCGGGTGGACAGAATTTTATTGCTAGTAACATTGATAGAGATGTTAGTTGTACTTGATAGAGATCACTCAAGTACCGTCAATGAGTTAAGAAAGTGTCCGGGTGGACAGAATCTTATTGCTAGTAACATTGATAGAGAGGTTAGTTGTATTGGGTAGAGATAACTGAAGTACGTCAATGAGTTGAGAAAGTGTCCGGGTGGACAGAAAATACATGCCTCGATGTCCGTTGTGATGCAAAATTGTTTGATACATACAAAACTTATATTGCGTCTTCTTGGAAAGTGTCCGCGTGGACAGAAAGAACAATAGCTTCGTTTTAGATTCTCTATCACATCGGGTTTTACTCGGGTCTGACTTTTGACCCGAGAAGGGTTTTCCTACTGGACCCGATACCCGACCCGGATCCGACCCGAAAATTTTCCATGAAAACCCGGCACTCGGGTCGGGTACATTTAGTCAATGGACCCGGACCCGACCCGAAAGACCATAAAACCCGCCGATCCTTAATGATAACGCAATCTTTTAAATATAGATTGTTGTTTAGAGTGTTCATCTGTAGAAGTACCGTCCAGGAGTTGAGAAAGTGTCCACGTGGACAGAATTCTAGTGGTAACATGATTGATAGAAAGGTTAGTTTTACTTGATAGAGACAACTGAATCTGTCAATGAGTTGGGAAAGTGTCTGGGTGGATAGAATCCTATTGCGAGTTGTACTTGAAAGAGATCACTGAAGTACCGTCAATGAGTTGAGAAAGTGTCCAGGTGGACAGAATCCTTTTGCTAGTAGTATTTGTAGAGAGGTTAGCTGTACCTGATAGAGATTACTGAAGTACCGTTAATAAGTTGAGAAAGTGTCTGGGTGGACAGAATCTGGGAGACTGGGTGTCACTGTGTCTGGGTAGACAGTTTCTTCCCTAGCTTATCATTATTTTCAGATTGGATAGAAAACTCTTGGTATAGTGTCAGGGAGTATTTTTGCTACATTCCTTTATTCAGGCTGAGACGCTGGGCCAGTATCTTCCCACGACATACATTACCAACACCATGCCTCGAACTACAAAGAAGCGAGCTTTGAAACAATCTAAACCATCATCTGAAAGAGAATCAAGTGCAGAACCGGTGATTGCACCTGAAACATCTCTGGGATCTGGTTCTGAAGTGGAAGAAGCAGAAGTAGGCCTTGATGTCAAATAGACAGATGTCAAATCAACTACTCCTTCAAACAAACTGGTGCGACATGGTACTAAAGCGGATGCTGACTATTTACTCATCGACAGACTCTGTCCTGCTTCAGACATACAACTTTGGTATCAAAAGTTCAAAGCAAGTGGCCACAGCTACAACTCGAGCACTTCATCAGCAACTGTCAAACAAATCGTGATGAGTGCGGCCCAAGATTTGTTCTTCAAGGGTTGATCGACCGGCACAACTCTGACAGCAAGCCAGTTCGTCAATCCCTGAATGAAATTCACGATGCGTGGCGTGGACGAACGGAGTTCATAACAGCAGCAAACGCCTATCATATGGAGTGCTTGAAAAGTTCTTCCTTTCAGAAGGAAACAACATTTCTGAACTTTTACAGGCGGCAGGGACACAAGTACGGCATTTACAGAGGAATGCCTGTTACTGCAAAGGTTGACGAGTTCCAAGCGACCATCAAACGAGCAGATGAGGACCGTCAAAGGACAAAACAGGTCCTCAAACAGTCAGAACGACTGTTGAACACGGCAAAAGATCTTGAAGAGACAGCAATGAACGAGAGAAGGACCCGCATCACAACAGAAGTGCAAAGGAACGCTCTCATTGATCAATTGGGCAGGGTTGGTGCATTGATTCAGCATGGCGAGCACGAAGAGCTAGCAAGATTCAGGGAGATCACCGCTGGAATGGAAAGGGAGAAGCAGGCAGCTTCCCAGGAGATTTCACAATGGAAATCACGTGTGACCGCCCTGGAGGGAGAGCTTGCTGCTTGAAACGACAGGCTGGTCATTTCGAAGCTGCTACACCTGCAGTGCCAACATCAACGGGCGGTTTAATAAGCATCTCGTCGGCTATCAAGGGGATTGGTAGAATTCCCAATGTACAACAAACCAGTTCTACAACCAGTTCCCTTGCATTGCTTAGCCTGCAGCAGCGTCGTCGTATGGCTATCCTTTTGGTGAAAGAGGACATCTTGGGCATGTGCTTCCAGATGCATAAGATCAATGAAGTTATTCATGACCTTAAATTGCTGTCTCTTCCACCATCAATCAAGTTTGTCAACGTGAAACTACGAAATCCTCTCCCAAAATAAGTTCTTACAGCCCATATTCATTGAATCTGACGAACGCTCAAGCAAGTACCCATCATACATCACACTTTGGGTCTGTAGGCTCAGACATCTGTTGATAACAGTTTCGCATCACAGCTCTCAAGAAAAGGTTATCACGAGTATGAAGATTATTTATTTCTGGTCCCCCCCTCCCTGCATCTCGAATTGTTACGTCCCCTTAGATTGGAGATTATTGCTTGTAGAGCTTGTGCAGTAGGAATTTTATTCTACCATTTTAGAATCAATGAATAGAAATCATTGGAGAACATGTTCTGCTGCCTGAAGTGTCTGAAACAATCGAAAAATCGCAGCAAACATCCAAAAATATTGCGCAGATTGCTTTACGGCAGCTTGGAAGCGTTTTGCGATTTGAAAAACTGCAGCATGTCAAACAAGAACCATTCAAACTGTTCGCTTGTACCTTGACCGTTGACTGCAAAACTTCACCGAATGCTTTTGGCACCACTATCCCTGAATTTATAATCCAGTTTGGGAGCTTTTCCCTGAGATTTGGATTCGACCAGCGGGTATCTACCTATGAAGATCACTTGAAACATTAATACTAACCACAGTCGGACAAGCACAACTCACCAGATAAATCGCAGCGAAGTCATTGATATGTCGAATTGCTCTTCCTTATTTTCAGCATCGAACAGGATCAGAAAGGGCGGGAAAGCAAAGTTGGAGGGAGTTACCTATGCTTTGGTTCACCACCCTCAAGCACATGTTGTTTACATATTCTGGCGGGGATAGTGTAATGGCTCCTGAACGTTGCTGGGAGCACAGATGTAAGCACACATCCAGTTAAATTCGAAATGTAACCCCACCTTTCCCTTGATGTACTGCATCTTTTCTTGTAACTCAGGGTCACTTGGATTCACATATGGCAATCCGAGAACCACAACTGCCCTGTGCAAAAACAAAAGTTCGATATGCTTCTATTTCCAATAGCATGTTTACCTTGCCAATCCTGTTTGAAACATCAATTAAGCGGGAAGCCGGATATACCAGTAAAACATACTGTCTTTGAAGTTAATCCCTTCGCTTAGCTTTCCGCCCATCACGGCAAACAAAATTCCTCCTTGCCCAGAATTAATTTGCTTTAGATATTCGTCGAATACATTTTCGACGCCTGCAGAGCCTTTTCGCTCTCTGAAAACCTGCCACATCGGTCCGCCACTTAAATTGATTGCATGATTTTTAAATGGGCTTGCCTTTTTTCGCTTCCCCAATTGCTCCAGCAGACCTGTCTGCTCGCACCGGCCAGCAAAGGTTTCGAGGTACCCATAAGAAGGAAAGAAACAGATCAACCCGTCCGGTACCAACGCAGTCAGGTTGCGTATCAGCCGACCAATCGCGTCTATCTACAAATGGCATGTCAGCTCCGCATATTTTGCATAATGACAGCTTACTGTTTCTGGTTTATCGCGGTTTTCAAACTTCAGATCAAGAGATTCGCCTTGGGGTCCAGCAGTCACACACATGGCAAGGACCGAGGTGGATGGGACTATGTGGCCAAAGGATTTGGTCACGATCCTGGAGGCCGGGACGGTTGGGAAGAGCTGCTGAATCAGATCCGCAACGGGGGACATGGTTCCTGCAAACGCTTGAGAATATCAACAACACGATAATACGCACCGCCTACCGCCAGCCAGTATCATGGAATGAACTACATCAGTGATATCGCTAAGTCCCCAGGAAGATTCAAGGAGGCAGAATTTGAATCCTTCCGGTGGCATAACCCACATGATTTAGTTTTGACCTGAGAGAGTAAAAGTGTGCAAAGATACCATTCTGAGTTGCCAAAACTTTTCCAAATCCATCACAATTCATCAATGAAGAAAAAAACATAACGATTTGTTGAAGAGGAACTTGGGCGCCAACGACTGGTGAATGCAAACGAAAATCAGCTTCACAAAAGTCAGATCAATGGCATCATACTTTTTGTTTGTTGATCTCCATAGTGGGCCAACTGGTAAAAGAAGCTCAGAGAAAGGTTTTAGAGAATTCATCAGTTCACCTCACTTTGAAGGCAAGCTTTGACTCCATCAGATAGCTCTCGATCTTGAAAAAGTTCACATTTTCGCACCCAGCTGCTCTCATGAACTCTACAAGAAATACCATGTTCATAAAGTACAGAATTCCCCATGTATTAATCCATGTTGACATACCATTGATGCCATACACAATCCCATCATTCACGGTAGACTGGGAGGCTGCATCAAAACATATTTGAACTGCTCGCAAAGCCTTTGGACAAACATTCAACTCACCTGGACTCAATGAAACGATTGCCTGGAGCAGCTTTTGTAGCTGCTTTATGTACACAACATTGCGTCCAGCAAGTCTGGAACGAAAACGTTCGTAATATCCGTCGAGCTGGACCAAAGCTGTCTGCACATCGGCAGTGGAAATGCTCACGCTGTTGACGGACTCGATCGCCGATACAATGTTGTGAGCCTCATCTGAAGATAATATTCGTTTCAGATACACAAAAAACCCATCGAATGCCTTACCAATGATAACCACCTTTCCTTTCAGGTTAATGCCCAACCCTTCACGAGCTTGTCGCGATAAAAGAGAAGAGTAAGGTAGGAGTACGACCTGATCATGAAAAATTAGAAACAAACAGCAGCACACACGCATGTTGTGACCATACCTCTGATGATTTGGCTGCGATCCGCGATCCATAGTACGGACACGTACAAGTCTGTTCTCCCAGCTTTACAAGATCTTCCATATCCTGAACCTCGCTGTGAACTTTTTCTCTGAATTGGTTAAACTTTGCGCCAGTCCTGTCAAAATTGGGACACCCCTCTTTGGTAGTCAGAAGCTCACGACATCTTTCGTTCAGCTCTTCCGCAGTTAAGTTTCCGCGCTTAATTTTTGAGTTTATGCACAATGTCTTTCGAGATCCTAGTGTCACAAGCTTGGTCGAATCTCCGAATTCTGTTTTGCGAAGCTCCTCGACGAACTGAGCAAGTTGGGAATGCTTTGGAAATTTCCTTTCTTGAGCGATGAGCAAGATAATTTATTAATGTTATTGCATACCGTGCGGGAGGTGTACATGATTTGTCTAGGAGGTTCGTGCATTGGTGTCAGCTCAGAGAAATAACCATCTTCTGTGGACGTTTCCTCGCTGCTGTCATAATCATCAGGAAGCGGATCATCTTGTTCAGGTTCTGAACGAATCCGCCGCCGCTTTGTATGTCTGGGTTCATTGGAAGCAGAAACTAATTCGTTCGCTGCCATTTCTTCCAGCGAACGCTTCGCGGCCGCAATGAGCCAGCTTGGTCCTTTCAAGTTGATTGGAACTTTTTTCTCTGCGGTACACTGCTCTCTGATCCACGTTAGCGAACCGCAGATCAAGCTCAACGATTTTCCCTGTGAACAAAAGGGTCAGTTGTTATGAAAAGAATGTGTATAACTTTTCTGCGTACCGTCCCGGTGGGCGATTCGAGAATACCAACCTGGCCCTGAACCAGCACGTCATGCATTGTCTCCATAAACTCATTTTGCACATTGTATGGTTCGTAAGGGAAGCTGAACCGCCCAAACATTTCGGTTGTGGCGCGACCTCAAAATATGGTAGCAGCTTTGTCGACTGCTCTTGCAAACTGCTTGGACCTGATCTTCAAAGATACCTCGCAGCCGGGTACGACTTTCTGGTTTGTCATTGCTGGAATAACTCATCAAATTTATCTTGACGAGTAGTATGGGAACAGCACAAGCAGGAATTAATTGCGGCTGTTGCCAAGTTTAAGATGGAGCTTCGAGCGTCCTTGCTCATCGGAATTGTACCAGAAGCGAGTGGAAGCGGGGAAATTGATTCCGGAGATAGGTCGAAATGGCTCGCTTTGGAAGAAGTGTGTATTGACGGAAAAGCAAGGATTTCATTCAACTTAATTGCATTTTCGAAGGAAGTTGTTTCTCTTCGAGCAGAGGATCGAAGAAATGAAGCGGCTCTTAACTCATACAAAGCGTTCCTTCAAAAGTATGGGTCCATCTTGAAAGATTTGGACGCAGAGAATGCCGCCGTTGTGAATGATCGATCTCTAAACACAGTGCGACATAAACCACAAACTGCCATGAAAGCAGGAGTGGCTACACAAAAGGACGAAGAATGGTTCAGATCCTTCGGCGAGGAGAAGGCTAAAGCTGAACCGACTGGAGAGATTGGCGAGCGAACGGCGTCGCTATGGCTTGATCTCGTCGGCCAACCACAATCACTTGCTGTTTCTTCGGATCCTCCTGCTGGAGCGGAGGACAGTACCATTGATCTTACGTTCGACAACGGGCTGTCACTAGGCGGACCTCTGATCACCCCAGCGGAAGCGCTCCTATTTGGGATCAATTCCACTTCGACAACCCAAGCAGCGGCAGCAAACGATAGTGCAGCAACGGCGCCAGAGAGCATAAACATCGAGAGCCAGGCAGCGACCTCCGCACCCCCAGATGCTGCGACCTTCCCGACCGATTTCGGCCTTCCAATTGATCTGATGGGAGATCTTTCATCAACTTCCGAGAATGCTGGCTTGATGCTCGACTTTGATGCTGAGGGGGGTTTAGGCGAGAATTTTGCGTTTGGAGATGTTCTTAGTGGAGGAGCGGGTGTCGCTGGGCTTGATTTCGGGGCATTAGCGTTTGGCCCACAGAGCGATGGAAATCAGATGGCAGATTTCGGGCAGTCATACGGATTTGCTGAACATAGCGGCCAGACACAAAGTTCAAAACCTGAATCGGCTAGGCCAGCTGCTGGACAGGGGACCACTGATCAGGACACGAACAATGAGAGTGTAGCCGGACTAGGAGACTCCCTTGATTTATTTTATTCATAAAAAAGACAATCCAATTCCAAAACATACCAGTACCAGGCGCGTGTGAATTGCACTTCTCATCCATGTCGGGTGCAGAATAGTATTCAGTTGTAATCTTCATCACTCACACCACATCCATAGCTGGGGAAAGCAGGAAATCATACGAGTATAAGCTGATCATACCTCTTAGCTGGAAGGGCTCTCTACGTGTGAATCGCGGTGTTGTTTTGCGTTTCTCGTCGGTCTGGGACTTTATTCTGAAAGAGCAAAACGGTTATCTACTTCTAAGGTTTTATTCATTGATATATATATTCAAAACTCACAATTTTTTTCCAGACAAGTTTCAGGAGAGCGCCAGGTGACACTACGATATGATGGAACGACGCGACAATTGATAATCTCCGCATTATCAAGAGCAGCAGGATTAGCTGCCGCAAAAGCCATTGAATCTGCATTCGAGGAGCCTACGTACAAATCGAGAGCAAAACGAGGTTGGGTAAGGCCGGATCGCCCCAGTGTCTGGGGCCAACGAAGGGACGAGGTTGAGTTTAGATCTGAAGGCACGTTTGATATCGATGATGCTTGCTAAACGACAACTTATACTCTTACGAAAATTTGAAGAACCTCAATCCAATGAAATGAGTGAATAAATTCTGTTCGTCAGATTGACTTATAAAACTTTAAGCTTAAGTCTTTTCAACTTCCACCCATCATTCCTCTTGAGGAAGAATTCTGTTAAAATTAGAAAAAAGTTCGCGGGATTTTCTAAAACACAGATTGCGTTTCCCACGTCTAAGCCTCAACTTGAATTCGAGATGCCATTGGAGCTACGAGCAGAACTGGTAGGTGAGTTTCGAAATATGCATTGAATAATAATCGTCAGTTGAGCTGGTAAGGTCACAACGAGACTATGTGGCAAGTGTCGTGGTCCCCAACCTCACATACTCTCGTTTCATGCAGTACCGACAAAACAATCCGTCAATGGAAACCATCTCTCGACCTGATGATCCTGCAGGGTCTCCATGGAGATGTGTCGGTGTCATTCCCGATGCGCACAAGAGAACCATTTGCTCCATCTCTTTTCTCCCGATGGCAAACATATTGCGTCCGCGGGTTTCGACGGCGTAACAGCGATTTGGGAGTTTGGCGAGGACGAAGGTGAGGAGGGTCACTTTGGAATTTAAAAAAAAGTTGAATGGAAAGCAATATTTAGAATTTGTGTGCATTGCTACTCTGGAGGGTCACGAGAACGAGGTGAAATCGGTGTCGTGGGCAGCAAATGGGACGCTTTTGGCCACGAGCAGTCGAGACAGGTCAGTGTGGGTGTGGGAAATAACAGGCGATAGCGAGTTTGAGATTCTCGAAGTGTTGGGTGAGCACACTCAAGACGTCAAACACGTACAATGGCATCCAACCGACGAGGTAACCATTTAGTTTTAGTTTGAGCGTATTAATGATCAAGGTTCAATCTTTGATTGCTTTTCGAAAGCTTCTGGCATCGTGCAGCTACGATGACACGATTAAGCTGTGGATGGAGAACGGCCAGAACTACTGGGCGTGTGCTGGATCCACGGAGGGACACACATCTACAGTGTGGTCTGTCGATTTTGACCCAACCGGCAACTATTTAGGTGAGCAATAAAGATTTTGCTCCTATGTCCATTGCTTGATTCCTTCACGCAACCTTTCAGCTTCAGTAAGTGACGATAAATCCATGAAGATCTGGCGAAGACCTCCTGAATGGACAAGGGATGTCGTGGGACGTGGTCGAAAGATTGGTTGGCCGTGCGCCAAACTGTTCCGGAAGCACACAGCCGGAGCGTATACTCTGTCTCATGGTCAAAATTCAACGGTTTAATTACCACGGCGGGAGGCGATAATAAAATCAATCTTTTCCGAATTTCCAAGGTGAGAAGAAAAACGGATTCATCATATAATGCAACTAATGATATATAAAATGCAGCCGGATAGCGACGATCAACAAGTTGACATGGCAGTGGAATGCACGCACAACAAAGCACGGGGAGATGGACGTGAATTGTGTACGGTGGTTCAATGGAAGCGAAGCCGCGACGGCGTATCACAATCTTGTTGCGACAGCTGGAGATGATGGTGTTATTCAAATCTGGGAGTACACGCCATGACAAGTTTGTCATGATAGATCCATTATTCAATTTTCACCGTCCGAACCCTCTGCATTCGCACCTGCCCGTCTGAGCGCTCGGCGATGCATCTTGCTCGTCAAGTGTGCTTTCCAGTTACCTTCTCCATGAACTTTCTTTGGTGTGGAATCAGGTTCTACACAAACAGGACAGATGTAAAGAGTCCGATCTACAGGTGGTTTCTTTGGTTGTGCTTCGGCTATTTCAGATGGAGGGTGAGCGCTCAGCAGGAGGGACTCCAGCACTGGTGTCGGCGCTGGAGCAGTGCTTTCAAGCGGCTCATTTTTCATAAATGCGGCGACTGCACTGATGGCAGGTTGCTCGACAACTTCGTCCCACTTCTCCAATTCTGTCAAGGAACGGGTACATTTCAGCAATGACTCGAGCAGTTTTACGAAAGACCATACCGGTTGTGTCCAGAACGTGAAAGGTTACAGTGTTTCCAGAGGGCTCGTCCTTCTTTACGCTTCCGAGATCTTTGAAAAGTTTGTTTTTTATCCAGCGGACCTGCCTGCGGGCATACTGTCTTGTACCAATCTTCATTCTGGTGAGCCCTTCTTCCCGCAATACGTGCAGTTCGTCACTATGCGGGTGATCGTTTGGAGCGATGCTCTTCTCTTTTTGCAAATAATCATGGAACTCCTTGAAGCCTTATCAAAATCATTATGTCACAGCCTTACTCGTCCGGTTGATGTTTGAATCACCAACCTATGATTTGATGAACCCCACGTGTGTAGTCGGGATCTTGTGCAGGGAATAGCGTCTTTGATGCGCGAATCTCGTCAAACATTCCTCTCTGAGAAAATCAGAATCGATACATCACAGAGTCTTCTCGTTCATACCTCTATCATTTCATCTACTCGTGCATCAAGCCGATCGTCTAGGATCGGCCAATCTGCGTACAACCACAGCAAGCAAGTCGGATATCTGGTAAAATTCAGACTGGTTGTCTTGGGTCAGAAACCTAAGCGCACCTGAGTGTCTTAGTTTGATTTGCTAAAAGATCACTATTTCGTTTTCCGGTGTCGGCATATAGCTGAGAAAGTGCATAAAACGTCATCGAATCGCGCGCAAATTTAAACCGTCTAACGTACCTGCAAACTCTTTCGAATTTTCCGGAAATCGTTCGGATGCCATCTTTCCGCCATGACTATCCATAAAATCAGTCAATGCCCATTTTCGAGAAGAGTGAAAGCATGTTAGACCTGGATCAACTTCTTTCAATAGTTCATAGAGCGCAGAATTTGCACTTTCTGAATCAGTATTACTGTCCAACACAGCAATAACTCGTCTCCTCAACGGCTCCTCAGAATCAAACTCGTTTGAACCCTCTCTCGAGATGTTCGGAAGGGTATGGACCAGCGTGCCATCCCAGATAAGGCTTTGTAAATAGTAATGTGTTCCCCCGACCAGAATTGCGAGTTTATTTCGGCCATGTATTTCGTCAATCTGATAATGTAAGCAAAGTGGGATCAGAGTGAGTGGCCCACCCATTGGCAAGAAAACAAAAAATCACCCCTTCTTTTCTTCCGAGGTTGGCCACGTTTGCTGCCCGATCAAGACGGCTTTGGTTTGAAACTCACCACGTTGGTCGCATCACTTAGAAATTGGCGCACCGAATATTCACCCTTTGGGTCAACGAAGTCCATCAAATGATGCGGAATCCCCATGCGTTCGGCAAGTGTAACTTTATTTGTCACCACGTCGAACCCTCGATAAACCTTTTGAATCGACAATCAGAGGCATTTAACGTAGTGAAGAGTTCCTAGAGCCACCTGCATTGCGTCAGCATTGATAATCTCCCCATTGAGCGCTTGTGCCAATCGGATGGCCAGTTTGGACTTCCCAACTCCCGTGGTGCCGAGAACCAGCACGATCCGTGGTGTCATCCGTTCTAATAAGCCACCAACCCTATTATTGTAACCTTTGTTTTCGAAGTGATCCCGATCCGGATGAGCACAGCGTGGACTCTGGAGATCGCTGTGGTTATTCTCCGCACTATTCTACTTTTAGCTCCCTCTCCCAATAGTTTTCATCAGTAGTACAGTCCAATTTTCCAATTTTCGAATTGTCCTTTGTTTCTATGGGTGACAGCTGACACTCCGTACCGCGTCTCCCACCATACCTCACTTTCTTTGCCCCTGCACCGCCCTAAATATACCCCTCCGCTTGCATTGCCTCCCCCCGTATTGCCTTCAACGGTATGTCCTCGCCAGATCCGGCATCATGACCCTTGCTTACTGAGTGTATGACTGTCCGGTTGCCAGCTCCACCGCCACCAGCATTATCTCCCGCCGATCAAATTCTACGACACCCCCAACCGCGTCTTGGAAAGACCCAATCAAAAATTCAAACACGCTTGCTTTCCAGACCCCCAATACGTCTCTTCCACTCTCCTGTAGCTGATGGACCAGCTAAAGCAGGAGGAGCAGCGCATAGACCTGAAAGTCCTTCACCTTAGCAGCAGTGACGACCACCAGAAAAAACAAAAGCGCTTCAAACGGACTGTCTTTGCTGTGCACACTATCGTACACCACAAGCTCTACAAATCAAAAGCGAATTCGCTCGAGTCCTACTTTAGGGACGCTTGGAAGATCTCCCGTGCACAGGTGGGTGTCCGAACCGATGTCTCAGTGTCTGAGACGATGGGTTTCAGTTAACAGTGCTATGTATGACACTGGAGGCAACTTTGTCTGATTTTTTGAATGACAGGTTTATCGTTTTATCGACTGTGCTCTTGTGCTGAAGCAGCTCGACGGCTTCGAAGAACAACCGTGCCGCGAACGACTCTGTCGCTCACTCAAAAAACTTGCGAAGAATAAACAAGACATTTGCAAACTCTGGGGTGCCGTCCTGGCAAGAGTAAACAACGACCACGAGGCTGTCACTTCTACTATTATCAACTCCGTGTGGAAGGATCTTTTAGCCAAGGGCGAGACCACCGGGGAGCCTAATCCAGGGGAAGACGAGGCACTCTTTGAAGACAACGAAGCGGAAAGATCTCTCAGCGAGAACGACCATATGATGGATGAACTTTCGGAGGGAGATGTTGTCTCTCCAGTGAACAACGCCCGGATAAATGGTGCGAACGATAATGTGTCATCTCGCCCTACCCCCGAATTGGAAAAGCAGGCGACATACTCTTCGTTATCTGCGGCGGATACGTTGGTCTCAACTTCTGCTCCCCTCCCATCAATTTATGCAGAGCGCAACATCACTCGTTTTTCGGATGGAGCGGTTCCTCGCCCACCGTCGCATCATCAAGGACCAGAACCCCATATGCTTCACCATCCGGCGGCGATGTTCTCATACTACGAAGCACCGGGCAACAAGCGTACTGCTCCAATGACGGCTGAGCAGCCCCAATCAACCCGCAGGAGAATACGATCGCCTTCACCGGCAACAAGGAGGAGCCCCGTTCGTGGTGCTGCACCAACTATTCAGCCAAACGGACCACCGCCTCCGCATGATTATCACCATCCCTACGATCTTGCACACACACCAGGTTGGAAACACCAGCCCGCAGCCGCGTGGTACCCTCCCCCAGGCTCATGGCGATGGGTTCCTCACGGAGCACAGTTTTGGGATGAACCTTTGCAGCCGCCACACAGCTTCCTTGCGTCGATACTGGACCCACGGGACCTAGAGTACCTAACTTACATTCTTAGGACGCTGCACTCACGAGGTTATACCCTTCAACCCTGGATGCGAGGGAGATGGCATCCCGAGCCTGTTGAGTACTGGCGAATCGCGTGCATTGATCCGAGAGATTATCGACATTCGACAGACGCGGGTAACATCGAATTGAGAATCCCCGCTCCTCGTGTGGCATACGGGCCTCCGCCTCCCGGTACGCATCCGTTGGAAGGAGTGCAGCCACCGCATCATTTGATGGGTCACCATGGTGGCCCGCTGCGTCAAGGTCCTATTACTCCTCAACACCGAGGACAACCTCCAGAAGATTACTTCCGTGGGGAACCTCCTCATGTTGTTTATCGTGGTCCACCTCACTCGGGACCGCAACCACAGTTGCAGCCAAGCCAGCCGCAGCAACAACCACAGGAACAACAACAACAACAACAACAACAACAACAACAACAACAACAACAACAGTCCCAGTATCAGCCGCAGTCGCAACAGCAGCACCAGCAACCGCAACAAGCGCAACAACATTCGCAACCTAATGCTGTTTCTGAGTACAGTCATCATCCTGCCCACGGACACCATTTCCCTCCCTCAAGGGCAGCTGCTCCACTTTTTCCGCCCAGCTCTCGCTTTTATTTGTCTGGCCCGCCGCCACACGGTCCTCTAAGTGGGCCGTACGATCACGAATTCCCTAAGCATCACTCGGCACCTCCCCAGAATCCGCCGCAGCAGCCAAAGCAGCACGCAGAACAGCAGCAACCGGGAGCGCAAGGATCATACCATAACAACGTCCCACATTTCCATCCTCACCATCCTCACCACGGATTCAATCACGCTTCGTCCCCAGTCCCCCCGCCGCGGGCATCGCAGTCGTGATGGATGGCTCGATCATAGTTTTCTTTTCTTCTCCATGATGCAAGAGATTTCATTCATGTTCAACATTCTTTAAGGGTAAGGGTTATGTTATGCTGTCGGTAGGGTTTTCAATTTTATTTCCATTCATATGGCACTGCCCAAATATGGGCAAATATGCTCAAAATGATTCTTATAAACATTGAGAGGAATCACGAGTTTAGTCCCACGAAATCACTGATGGATAGATCAGCAAAAATCACAGTGCGGCTAATACCCTATACAGGATCCGTAAAAAAACTCTCTTGAAAAACCCTCGAAGACACCGACGAGAAATCCCGACACGCACTACCCAGGATCCCAAGAAAAAATATCTTTGGAAAGTTGTGGTGAGCAAAAGTACAATGATCCAACCAAGACCAAGAGAAGACCTGCCATGCACCATAATGAGAATAATACAAAGGTGAGCAACTCCCAGCGTTGGAGAAACAATGGGTGAATTTTGGCGTGTTGAAAAAGGTGTGTGATCTGGGATGGAGAGAGGAGAAATGGCTATTTATACAAAAATGGATGGTTTGCCCATAAAAACGGGCATGCCCAAACCTCCTTCAAATGGGCTGGGTCATTGAGTCATTGAGCTTATCGTTATTAAGCTCACCTTGGCAACGTCCGTGGAAAGTAACGGCGTATCAAGAGGACGCTTGACACCAAGACAGCGCTCACGGGAATTAGATTTGTCGAGAGATTTTTGACTTGCAGGAAACCAGCGTCTTTCGGGCTGTTCTTGCTCCGAATCTCATTCTTGGATTCCCTGTGCTTGACCAAGCTGCTCTCGTTAACCTGTTTGGTCTTGGCACCTGGCGATTTTGACAATGAGAATGCTTTGCATTATTAAAAAGGACACCCACCAAATACTTGCATATTTTTGCTGTAGTAACAGTGCCCCAATACTTTCTCTTTGTCCATCTGATAATAATGGTTAGAAGATCAATGTGCGACGCATTTCAATGGTCCTACGGGATAGTTCGAGGTGATCGCTACTTGATTCTCCTCCTTCTGTTGCTCCTGATGCTGCTGCTGCTGCTGCTCTTCCTGCAGACGTTTCCTGGGTCTGGAGAAGAAGATAAAAAAAGTAATAGGGAGTCTGGGCTCAACTGTAACCTCACCTTCCCTCCCTGGGACCAATGTCATGGTGTAATTAGGATTAAGAATTAGCTAAAGAAGTTAATGTTTTACCGTGTGAGAATAGTGATCCTTTGTATATTTATAGTACTATTATTAAAATTTGATCTCTTTCCATGGCACTATCTTCATGGTGATCGCTTTGCCTGGCACTCGCAGTTGTGTTTAGCTTGTCGTCCGTTCAGCTTGTTTTGGTTGTGACTTCCCACACTGCGCCACCAAACCCCACCTAACAAAAGTTTCGATGTCAGAAAATAGTGCTTCGATGGGCACCATCGAAGGAAACATGTCATCGCTTCACATACCAGGTAAATATCAAATTTTGCCTTTCGTCGAAATTCAATGTGCTGATATTTCGCTAAAAAGGAGAAAACGTCTTCAATTTTAGAACGCCTCCACCATCAAAAAATATTTGAAAATAAATTTGTCACTTGGGGAGACAACCATCGAAATGCTTAAAACGTCGGAGTGCAACGAACAAAGCCAAGCAATGAAGGAACCAGCAATGTCAGTGGAGCACCAGGGAGCTTCCTCCAGGGAATTCCCAAAAACACCTCGACAGCGATTCACAGCTCTTTTCTCTACTGATCGTCTCTGGTACATGTCCATCTACATCCTACTTCCCATCAAAATCATCCTTACCGCGCTCGCACTCTTTGCCGTGTACCGAGAATGGAGCCACGCCGACTGCGTGTACGGATCCTTTCCTTACCCACGCCTCCTACACTACTGGACGCTCCTTAGCACATTCTTGTTCGAATCCGTCCTGGCGGTCGCGGGACTCGTGTACGTGCTGTGCTACTTGGTCGTATTAATCTACCGAGGATTTCGGACATGTTTCGGCAGCAAAAGGGTCGACACCGCGAAGGACTTTGGAAATAGCCGCTACTCGTTCACGCCGTTGGAAGTGCCCCTTGAGGAAGGAAAGCGAGACACGTTTGGAGATACGTTTAGGCTGAGGCTATGGGACATTAAAGCTTGGCCGGTTTGGATTTCGATGGTGCTCGTGGTTCTTGGAGCGTTTGGAGGGTACTACTGGATGACCATGATCGTTCAGCTGTACTATGTTGACCCCAGGGTCACGGGCGTGTGTGACATTCAGCGGACAACGCCGTTGCTGTTTGGAATGGGTGCGTTTTGGTTGGGAGTCGCATACTTTTATATATTTGGGGGATTCATTTCGATCGCTTTGATTTTTGGGCCGGATACTGCTGCATTCTGTTGTCTGTGCTGTGTTGCCTTTGGATCTTAGTGCGGGTACGATATTCCTTTGGATATCTGTTTTCGAGCTTGTATATTTGTAAAGACCGAAAAGAGAAGAACGAACAATAGCGCTAAATCGCCACCTCAACCATAGAACCATCGTAGTTGATAATATAAAGTAGTCCAATGGTTCAATTCATTATCCTACAAGCCATTGAACTTTGTCCAAACCAAAACTTGTTAAAGCATCAGGTAAGATTTATGCCCTCCCAAAAGACAACAACTTCGGCCCTCCTCTGTTTTTCGTATCATCCTGCTTTCGACTCCGCTCATCCGAGAAACCTCTTTCATCTGCTTCACCTTGGTCCTCTTCGTTCTGTCCATCATGTTCCCTGGCGGGCAATCTTTGCCGTCCGTCTTCCAGGAGGAGCTGCCAAAGCAGACTGGAAGAGCCTTGCCGCACATAAAGGATCCAACGGTGATTTGGAAGTTGTTGAAGGCGAGCTGATTTCTACGCCACGGTCGGCGCTTTCCCCGTTATTCGGATGATGTGCATTTTGTCGCTCCAGTCGAGCCAACCCCGACCACCGGTCGCTTCATCCAACTAAATACTTGGCTTGATGAGCCACCCTTGCAGTTTCCTGTCGAATCCTGGTGGTTCCCTTTCGTTTCCAGAGAAAGAGAGCCACTGTCGTCATCTTCAAGTTCTGAACCCACATGCATCTACGACGGTCTTTGTGGATCTCCCGAATTTCCTGGATCGGAATGACGACCTTGGCTCGGACGTCAACGATGTGTGATTTGAGGCAGAGATAGCGACCTGTTATGTATGCGCGGCCTACACGCGGAATGACCCGAGCCAGGCAACAGGTGCGCTACGTGATTCGGTGAGTAATTGGATTCGCGTTATACAACAGCCGGAACTTAATATAAAATCATTTGTTCGGAATCAGGTGGATTGAATGACTCGTGTAACTCGACAGCATTTTTCCAAATCGTGCTTATCTGCTTTCCCAAGGGATTTTTAACATCATTAGCGAATGTCGACCTTGTTTGGGAAGCTGATGCCCTAGGAAGTGGGTGGTTGTTGCTATATCAAATCATGCGTCCGAACTCCTTCTTTCAATGCTTGCCGAAAAGACATTGTCGCTCGATGTCCAATGCCGCACACAGACGAAATATAAGAGCGTCAGCAGTATGTAGCGTATTGACTTGCGGTGTTCCGCACGGCTTAAAAGTGGAAAGAATTGAAAAGAATCCCACTTTCTAACAGATTCGTTTGTGGACAGGTTCAATTAATTGTTGCTCTTACAAGAACAAATGTTTGTGAACACAAATTCCATCAACCAACAAAATTAGCTTAGTCGAACAATCCTGGAAAAGAACAAGGACTGGTCAGTATTTCTCACAGCAATACACCAAACACCACAAATCACTCACCGAAGCCCATGTCGTCGTCAGACTCTTCCTTCTCCTCCACCTTGGGAGCAGCTGCAGCCTTTGCCGCGGGGGCCGCCGCAGCGGGAGCGGCGGCAACCGGGGCGGCAGCAGCAGGGGCAGAGAGAGACGAAAGGTTAAGCTGAAATGAGAAAAGCATTAGATTAGATACATCAAACAATTTGCGAAAACGAATTCTGCTGTGAGCATCAGGAAAAAATTAGAGTGTTTTGATTTTTAAATCCTCATTACGGGCGTCGGATAATTGTTTCTTCACAGCCCAGCAGCAGCATTCGGCAAAGGGAGGTGAAATCAACTTACTCCTTCCCAGGTGTAGTCCACAACCAAGGCAACACCCAAAAGGCGCTTGTAGCCGTTGATGATGGAGTGAGGAACTGACGCCTTGGTGGGGTAGTCGATAGCGAGCGAGATCGACGCAAGGTCCTTCGGAGCCTTGGTGAGGGCGCGCTGGACGGCGTAGGGCATCGACGCGGCGGTGGGGTAGTCCAAAGCCAGCGAAAGAGCCGCAACAGTGTTGATACCGGTCTTGAAGGCCTCCAACAGCTGCTCCTCCTCAATGTCGAGGACACTCTCGCTGAAAACGGCACCACCGTCGTAGATGCAGTTGATGGTCATTCCGTAGGTGAACGGCGAAATGTTCAACATGTTGAGGAGGGCAGACTCGGACTGACCGACCTTCTGACCGACCTTCAAGATGTTGACGTCGTTGACGATTTCGATGGTCCCACGGGCAATCTTGGTAGGGATACCAAGAGCCTGGAAGAAGGACGTCTTTCCGGGTTCCATACCGGTGTTACCAGCAGGAATGATTACATCGACGGGGGCGATGGCGCCAGCCTTGGCGGGAGCGCGAACACGGTTGGAGACAACCTTGGTGCGGATCTCCTTAAGGTCACCCTTGGTGAACACGAAACCGACGTTGCCCTTGACAACACTCATGAGCTTCTCGTACTCGGGGTGCTCGCCAAGCAAGTTGCGCAACGCCTTGCGGACCATGGTGTTCTTTCCCATCAAAACGACCGAGTCACCACGAAGACTGATACGGATCTAAGATAAATGAGAGATATTTATGGCCACATCTCAAATGTCCTGATGGGGTGCCGTACCTGGTGCATCTGGTTAGAACCGACATTGTCGACATTGACGATGAAGATGGTGGGGTACTCCTCGAGGTAGCTCTGGAGTTTCTGGAAGTAAGCTTCCTTCTTAACGCGACCTGCAGTAGAGGTAATCAGGCAGCATCATTCATACTGAATGAAAGGCAACATACCGTCTCCCTTTGACATCTTTATAGTGTAACAAGGGGCCCCTAGACTGGAATTTCAAGACTGGTCTGTGGGAAATTGGGTCAGGTCATATGCTCAGGTCTTGTCCATCCATCCATCCATCCGCCGATCCAACAGCACAACAACACACAATTCTACGTTGCAGCAGTTAATCACCATCCGGCATGTTCCGTTCCCCGCCGCCAGCACCACTCCCATAACCCATACCCCAAATACTGACCGATTACCTTGCTGAACTGTGGCTGTACACGTCTCCCTATGTCCCAGCCACGACAGCCCTTCAGACAGCCGCTGCTTCTCTCGGTAGATCAGGATTCAGAGCCGAAACCGGTCGATACGGGAACGGGCGCGTCGGGTTCGGTAGATGAATACAAGGACGAAGGCTGCTTGGGAAAGGGAACATATGGCATTGTGTACAAACGTTCCCACATCACGTCAAAAGAGACCGTGGCTGTAAAGCAGATGCGACTGTTTGACAAGGAAGCTGGAATGTCGATCAACGTACTGAGAGAAATCTCGCTGCTCAAAAGTCTTCGCCACGAGAATGTCCTGAGAGTTAAAGAAGTTGTCGTTGGGAAATCATTAGGTAATCTCGCCATTGACGAGATCTTCCATAACATTCACTGACTCTTCGAAAGACGATATCTATCTAGGTGCGTGTCTCTTTCTTTTATCTTTCGTTTCCCACTTAATCGTTTGTTACAAAGTGATGGATATCTGCTCTTACGACCTGGAATATCTATGCGAAAACTATTGGATTCACAGCGGATATCGACTGCAAGCTTCAGAACGTCGGTAATCAGTGTATTTAAATGAGACTGCCGTCTGATTCCTCGTTTAGTCAAATCGATTATGCTCCAACTACTAAAAGGGCTCGGTGAGTTGTTTTGCTGTCACTGATAATGAGACTGATGGAATTCCAACTTGAAACAGATTATCTGCATGACAACTTTGTCATTCACAGGTGATCCTCGAATAATGCATTCCCGGAGATTTCCTGACCCGCATGCCAGGGATCTGAAATTGAGCAATCTGTTGATCACTGCTGAAGGTGTTTTGAAAATCGGTATGCTCGCCCTGAAGTCCTGAAATATAAGTAACTTTTGGTAAAGCGGATTTTGGACTCGCTCGCAAGTTTGGTGTACCATCTGGTTCCATGACGCCAAAAGTCGTCACCCTTTGGTATCGCGCTCCTGAGCTGTTATTTGGAGAGGAATCCTACACAACAGCCATTGACATGTGGTATGCGTACATCAACCTGCTTATTCTGATTGGGCTATCAACTCAACGTCGATTCAAGGTCTATTGGATGCATTCTTGGAGAGCTCCTCACCACCAAACCACTTTTGCCTGGAAAGGATGAGCTTGAACAAATCAAGCTTATGTGCGCGCTCCTTGGAACACCTTCCTCGCGAATATGGCCAGATTTTGACAGGCTTCCATATGCTAAAAAGCTACGACTCCCAGATGAGAAGTACAGTAGCTTGCGTGAAACCGTACAGTCTGCTTCGAGGCTGTGTACAGACCATTGCTATGACATGTTGGTGCGTCTTCTCACATACGATCCGCAACGGCGGATGACCATAAAGGATGCGCTGGCACATCCGTTCATGGCTGAAAGACCGTCGCCGTATCGTCCACGCCTTCCAGACAAGACGTTCTTCATTAAAGCTGCGAAAGAAAGGAGTGATCGAAAGCGCCCACTGCCGCCCAGGTGGGTTACAGATCAGAGCTCAATCTCTCCCCGACTCATTTGGTTCTCTAAGTTTGCAAGATCGAGGAAGACGCCCGCGCAACCGATCGATGCGAGAAGATGACGAGTATGATCTGCAGAATAACCCCCTCGGATATGCCCGTTTTCTTTATTCTTAAAACAAGACATGCAGCCCCAGGGCCATGGCGTCCGCCTACTAGCTACACGCGTTTGATTATGCCCTCGGATATGTAGTGAAGAATACTGAATGAACTGTTTTGGTAGTCGAGAAAGAAGACGAATTGTATAGTATTTTGATGACGTATAAAATGTGGCATCACCAGCTATCCAATCTAAAGCCCACCCGAACCTAAAGGTACCTATGAAGACCTACGTTTATCAATTTGGTGTCCTAGTGGAAGGCGCGACTTATGCCATTCCTCGGGAATTGGTGGGAGTGATTGGTTAGGCTACTCTTAATCTCAAAGTTGAACTACCCGATAATATGCCAACCGTTCAGACATCATAATCGCTGCGGACTCGCTTTTTGACAACCTTGACCCTAAGGGAACCTCGCGATCACCGGCCGGTCTGCAGATTGGAATTGGAGAACCCGCCCACCACCAGAACTTCGAATACAAATGGCGCATGCAAGTACAACGTGCCGGAACAGTTTCTGCCGTCCCACTCGTTACATGGAGAGAAGTAAAAGAGCGAACTGCCTTTGTGGGGAGCGGAGGTGAAGAATCGACCCGCTCAGATACAAATAATGGAGAAAACCGCTTTTATTTATCCCATTGGTCTCGTGTACCCGTGTTTTTGATGCCATCCTTCGCCGAAATCACAGGTCTCACCTCAGCGTCAAGTTTGTAGATAATGCATGAAACAAAACTCTTTGATCCTCTAACATCGTGCCATATCAGACACTTCGTGGACAAGCACCTGTGCCCTCGACGAGAATAGGACGATTCGCACATTACAGCGGTGAGACAAATGCTTTGATCTTGTGAACACTTGACTCAAATGTGATTCCAGGTCTTGTTCTTGGGATAGGCGCTGGGGCGGTTTCTGAAGCGGTGAAGCGAGTCGGAAGATCATCTGATAATAAGAAAGGTATTCGTTGATATGGACGGAGATCACCGTGTCGAGTTCTAAAAACATCGCAGACACTTCGAGTATTCTGTTCAACAAAGCAAACGTAGAATTCCTTGTGGATCGACTGTCGCGGATGAGAGGCGCTGCGCTCAAAATGGGCCAAATGCTTAGCATCCAGGGTATGTTTCATTGGAATCGGATTTCTCTCTGACACTTTCATCAGAGATCAGCATGAGCTCTCCAGAGATTGAGTCGATACTCACGCGAGTTCAGAATAGCGCAAATTACATGCCCGACTACAAGTTAGTGGTAACCTCCAACGGCTTTCGCATCACATTTTTGCTCACAGGTTGCCCCACAACAGAAAGTGATGAAAACAAACATCGGCCCTGACTGGCGCACTCGATTCGCGAGTTTTGACGAAGTACCAATCGCAGCAGCTTCGATCGGCCAAGGCCACAGCGCAACTCTCCACGACGGCCGAACCGTGGCAGTTAAAGTCCAGTACCCTGGAGTTGCCAACAGCATCGAAAGCGATCTCAGTAACGTGCAGACATCGAAAGCGATCTCAGTAACGTGCAGACATCGAAAGCGATCTCAGTAACGTGCAGACACTGGTTGTAATGGCTGGTTTTCTTCCCAAGGGAATGTTCCTCGACAACACGATCAAAGTCGCTCGAAGGTAGTTTGGTTGGGAATGTGACCATGTGCGAGAGGCCAAATGCATACGGCGGTTCAAGTCGTTTGTCGATGGAGACAGGGACTTGTTTGTTCCGGCGGTCGTGGACGAACTTTCGACGGAGCATGTGCTGACGAATGGGCTCTCCGGTCAAGTGTTGGTGCTATGTCCCATCTCCCCCAATCCGAAAGGGATCATGTACGTCACAGCCATTTATGGCAGGAACGAACCCTCAGTGCTGACATATTTGATCGATATCGGAAGATTGGGTCGATAGTCCTCAAGCTCTGTTTGCGTGAGATTTTCGAGTTTCATTTTATGCAAACGGACCCGAAGTGGTCAAACTTCCTTTATGATGAGCAAAATAACAGAGTATGTACTGATCATCATTTTTGTTGTCAGATTCAAGTATATTACGGTCTCCGTTGTGCAGCTCAGTTTGGTCGACTTTGGAGCCGCGAGGGAGTTCCCGGACGAATTTATTCGTTCTTACATTGAAATTCTTCAGGCAGCGTCGATCGGTGACCGAGAGGCATGTATTTATTGGTCGGATACTTTACAGGCCCAGAATCCGCGGTGAGCCGGAAAACAACAAGCGCTTGTGAGTTCGTTTTTGGTGAACATTAATTTATAGGCGATGCGTGATGCGCACGCCTCGTCAATCCTCGCACTCGGCGAGCCTTTCCGAATTTCAAATATGGACGATAGGAGCGGACGATACGACTTTGCCCGACAGGACGTGACTGCCCGAGTCCGAGAGATGATTCCTGTGATGCTGAGGGAGTGGTTGAGACCTCCTCCAGAAGAAACTTACTCACAGCACCGTAAAGCTGTCTGGTGCTTTCTTGCCATGTGCAAAGCTGGGTGCACGCATTCCATGCCAACAGCTTTTCAATGATGCGTACAACGGTTACCTCAAGTGCTCACAACTCACTGCGGCATAACAATCTCTTTTCTTAATTGTTTGCTATCTGCTTAGAGGGTATAATGGTATAATACATTTGAATGGGTGAAGCTCCCCAGATGTGAAATTGACTATGTTTCGTGCGTTTCCTCGACTTGCTGAGCAACTTGAATAATCCTGTCAGCATCCACGTTGCAGTTCCCCGACAGATCCTTTATGATATACTCGTAACGAAGATTGAGGCGAACGGCTTGCGCGTAGTTGTATTCACAGTCTTCAAGAGCTTCAGAGAGTTCTCTGACCCGAGTATTTTCTCCAACACCAAAAGAAGGGTCGGATGGTTGGAATCCGCTCTCTTCAATTTCAGCTAGCCTATTTGTGAGCTTGGACACCCGTGCTTGGGATGTTTCCAGCTCTCGTTTCAGTTTGCGATTCTGACTCGCGAGTTCCGATTGGGCGTTCACATCAGGACTCATGAGGTTCTGAATTATAAAATCACGATCTCCGAGCATAGCTCGCTAATAATAAGAATGCTTCGTGGTAACAGACTTCAATGAAACCGTTTCTCAAATTTACCATTTCACTTATTTGCTCCTGTGCTCGAGAGAGTTCACGCTGTAACTGCTCGACCCTACTCGACGTCGGACTTCCTTCATCACCTACCCCGTCAATGTTCGCAACACAACGCCTTAATGCGGTGATGTCAGTCATGAGCGTTTCCTTATCGATTTTCAACTGCTCGATTTCCTGGGCTTGCGCTTGTGAAACGGTGATCTGCTTTCTGAGCTGTTTTCTGATTTTCACGTTTTCACTCTCCACTCTTTAGCGAGTTCATTTAGGGGAGACACCATTTCTTAGATCGGGTAAGCTTACTTTCTTAGGTGTTGATCCGTTACCGATTTCGCTTTGATTATAGAAAGCTGCTCTTCCTTCTCTCGTTTCAAGATTTTCACTTCTTTCACAAGCTCCATGTATTTCGTGTTTGAAGTGCTCGAGTTTCGAAGCGTAGAATTCTCAGTCTTCAGCTTTTCGTTGGTTCTTGACAAGTATTCAATGACTTGAACCAAATCCTGAGGGCTTTTGTCGTTCAGAGTTCCTTCATCAAATGAGTTTATAAGTGTGCAAAACCCAAAAGATGCACCAACCTGTGCGAAGGCCTGCAGGCAACTTGTCGAGAGGAATCGGTATGGTGAGACCAGGCAGTAACGTGGTGTTCCCACTTGCAAGTCTCTCGCTTTCCGATTGTTTCATTATATTAAGACGCTACTAATGGTGTCAGGTTGATTAAAACAAAGCAATCACAACTTACTTCGGTAAGCTCTTGAAGTCTTCTTTCGAGTCTTTCACAAGACTCGATTGACATTTCACGCTCAAACTTGACACTCAGAAGCTCTCCTTCAGATTTTACTCTGGCAGTCTCTAAAGCTTCATTCTTGTCCTTAATCATGTGTAAATACAAGCATATTGATATTTTTCTAATAATACGAACCAAAAGGTCGCGAATGCGCGATTCTAAGACAGCGGCAGGCTCGCTTGGGAACCCCTTCAAGCCCTCTCTCTGGGGAGAACTCTCGATTTTCCGCATTTGTGCGTTCAGCTCCCTCAAACTTTCTACCGTCTCCTTAAGCACCGCATTCTCGGAAGTGACCGCATTGATGCGAATGTGCTGATCGACAAGTGAACTCTTCGATCACGAGGTCAATTTGGTATCAGCGGTCGATAACGTCACCTACCTTTTTCCATTTTGTTACTTCCGCTTCCAGGGAGAAGATGTGCTCATGCAGTTGACCCAAACGCTCCGCATCTTCCCTCTTCCTTGCCACTTCTTCGAATTCTGCCTCGTCGGGTGATATAGAAGGGCCATTTTTGCTTGCACTGGATCCCACTTCATCCGCAGACTTTAGTTTCGGAGCAATCTTTGATGGATCGAGGACTGCTGTGAGGGATGTCACACGTTGCTTTAAGCGAAGCCGATCTCTCTCGCAACGCTCGAGTGAATCTCGGGCACTGGAAAGCTGCCTGGAAAGCACGTCAACATTCTTTGTCTGTTCAACTCAAATTTTCAATATCTATGGGCAGCAAAGATAATTGCTCACCTTCTCAAGAATCTTTGCTTTCAAATTCTCTACCCTAATCTTCCACGTCTTCTCAGCTCCCCAAAGCTCGACTAAAAAGTAAAATTTAATCATTATATTTGCTGTTGGCGCTAGTTGCAGTACCAGCAGCGGAGTCTCCGGCGTGAGCACCGGAAGGCTTTCGAGAGTGTTTTTCCGACGTTTCAGATGCTTTCAAGCGCTTTCGCATATATTTGAGCTCGAGAAACTGATAATCGGTCAGTGTACCTACTTCTTTTAATTTCGATATTTCATCCGACAGCAAACTCTTTTCCCTCCGTATAAGGCTGATGATATTTTCTTTTTCGCGAATGGTTCGGTTAAGCTTAATGATCTCGTTGGATTGCAGAGAAAGATGATTATCTTTTTGACCTTAGTGGTGTTACATGTTTAAGGTTCTCGGAAATTTGTCAGGCGTACCTAACTCATGGATTGCACGAGCAAGCTTTTTCTCAGCCTGCACGCTCTGGCGCCGGAACGACTCGATTTGGTTGAACGAACTTCGAAGCAGTATAAGCTCTTCTCTTTGACATAGTGGCTTCTCTTACTTTTCTAACTTTTGCTCCAACTCTGCGACTTTCGCTGCCGACGAAGGTTTCATATCATCGTTTCTATTAACGGTGAATTGCTTTCAATCCATTCAAACTTAAATAATTACCTGTTATTGTCTTCACTTTGTTTCAGAAATTCCGATTTAAGCTCATTAATCGCTCTTTTCAAGGTGGACTCGTTTTTCTTCCTCCGCTCGATTTCTTCCCGGAGCCTTTCAACGTCGTTGAGTACCTCAGCAGGCGGTGCCTCGGCAAGCGCTCTGCGGGCATCATTATAGCTCCGCTCCAACTTTACTGCCACCTCAGACTGGACAGATTCAGAAACATGCCGTGTGAAAAAAATAGTTCGCACACCTTATCTTCCAGCATGGAACTTAAGTCAAGAAGCTTTCTTTGGAGCTTCTCAACTTGATCTTGCAGGTTATTGCTGCTTTGTTCTGCTTGCTTTGTCTTAGTCGTCAGTTCTGATTTAAGCGCACAGATTTCTTCTTCCTATCCGAAGTGAGATGTTGTAAATCCAATCTGTTCCATGACATTTCTCACCTTAATGGCAAGGATTTTTTCGAAGTTACTGAAGATCGAGGGATCGATTTGTCTGATTTAAACCATTAGTTGCAAACGTCTTTCAGTTCAACCCGCAGCTTACTTCTCACTATCTTGACGTGAACTTTGAGGAGCATCCGGTGGTCGTTTGACACCCTCAATCATAAGGTCATTTTTCGCATTCAACGCATCTGTCAGTCTATGAAGCTCTCGTTGATGCTCCTTTATTTCGAAGCGGGTTAGACTTCGAAAAAAGCATGTCTTTGATGTGCATACTTCCTCTCTCTTTTTCTGCTCATCCCGTAGCTCTTGTACCATGTTCTGATATTTCGAAATTGTTCCACTCTTCTGATCAAGCTGACGCTGCAATGAGTTGATTGTTTCCTGAGCTGCCCGAATCGTTTCTGTCTCCCGTTTTCGGATCGACTCCTGGCGCTGTTTTTCTGATGCTCATTCAGCCTCATTATGCAATGCAAAAGCAGGCAAAGTAACCTTGTTCTTGTTCCATCGCATCCCGATCTTGACCGTGAGCGATCCTAAGATCGTTGATTTCTAGTTCTCTTTGTAGCCCAATGTGATCCCGACTCTATCATCGGGGTGAAAAAGGAACATCTCCACATATACAAGAGCCTCTGACCTGGAGTTGCCGGTTCAGTTCATCGATCTTGGACTGTAAAGTGCTGATCTTCAGGTCCTGTGCGACTACCAATTTGGTTCTCTCAATCAGCATTCTCATTGACATCTCAAGCTGCTCGCCCATCGGAAGTGATCTATCTGGCAAAATCTTGCGTATCTTGAAAGTTTGATACATCCTATAAGTTTAAAGAATAGATCGAGGCGATCATTCCAATATCACCTCCGCTGACGTTGCTGCCAAAAAGATCTTTTCCCTTTCCTCCTCAAGCAACTCTATTTTTAGTTCAAGCTCGCATTGCCGACGCTCCCAATTGGTTGTAGCTTGCTCATACTCGTCCTGTTCAAGCAGAGATAAGAAGTTTCGAGGTATGTTGGTCAGTAACTACCTGGACTTTCGCAAGATCAATCTCAAGCTGCGATATTGTTTTGGCAGTATCCTGATTTTCGGCAGATGCTTTATTCAGACAGATTTGCATGCGCTGATTGTCCCGCTGTGCTTTAAAGTTCTCCAACTTGAGGTCAGACAATTTACTTTGCATTTCCATAAGCTTCTCGCCCATGCGTCCGGAATCCTGCACCACTGTGATAAGTTCACTCTCAGCTTGATTAGCTATTTCAATTTTTCTGAGTTTCTCTGTTTCGCGGATACAAGTCAAGAGCAGTAGTTTAAATTCCATCGTAGATTACCTTCAGTAGCTGCAAGTGCTTCTTGAGTCGCAGTCAGCTCTGCTTGCATTGAAGTTCGGGCAAGATCGGATTTTCTTGCGAGCTCGCATGTACGCTGTTTCTCCTGTTCAATAACTCTCTAAGCATGAATTACTTTGATTTCACCTCATATTGATCACGCGATACAGCTCCAGATACTTTCAAACGAATGCCCGAGAACTCTTTAAGCAAGGAACTCACACGTACAGAATGCTCCAGCCTCAACTGATGAAGTCTTTGCTCTCCTTCATCCACAGAAGTCTCAAACTGAGTTTTGCTTAGAACTTAAGAAGAACAATAGAGTCTCAATACCTTCGATTTGATAGCTTCAAGCTTCAAAAGCTTGCCCTGAAGTGCTTCTGTTTTCCTCACAGCGGTTGCTTCACTCATTTGCAATGCTAGAATATGGTGGTGCAGTTTTCCAATGATCAGTTTCTCATCGCTTTGCATCTGCAATTCAAGAATCATGGCTCGCAGAATCTCCTTTTCCTTCTCATCCTGTTTTTGGTAATGTGTGAGATCAGATGCCTGAGTTGCGGCAATCTCGGAAATTTCCTGGTCTAATAGATCATAAAGCTACAATATTCAACAATCTAACAGATTCCATACACTGATGCACTGAGAATTCCAACGATTTCAGCTTTCCCTTCAGCTCTTCGATCTTCATTAAGTTTGCCATATTCTCTTCAGATGTAGCTCCATCCTAAGAATATATTGGGAAGTGCTCCATTCAAGAAGCATTTCCTGCTTACCTTGTACAACTCCCTAACGCTCGATTCACTTTCGATCAACTTAAGATTCTGTTCGTTGATCTCAAGATACATCTTCTCCAGAGAAGAAAGACGATTTTGAAGCTGGGGGAAGTTAATACAGAATGGTGGAAGAACACCAGCCCTTACTTGTTCTTCCATGACTGAAAAGTTGTGAGATTTTTTCTCTGCCATTTCTGCCCTCTTTTTCTCAACTTCGATCACACTCTCCAGCTGTGCGTTCCGCCGGAGCGCCGCCACAAGATCTGTGCTGACTGCCGGGAACTTTCATCTGTGAACAATTTATAGATTCTTCCTGAAACTCAAACTTACCTCATACCTCTGCATTTGATCAAGCAAAACTTCTAGTTTTTCGGACTATATTAGAAGAATTAGAATAGCTGAGAACTTAGATTACCAGATGATACTACCTTGAGTTGTAGTTCCACTTGTGTCAATGTCAGTTCACGGACTTGTCTTTGAAGCGCTTCAGATTCTCTTTGCTCCCCATCTCTGCTTCGGAGCTTATCTGTTAATTCCGACTCCCTTCGAAGTAATGCCGAGACTCTGATGTATGCCACGCTCAGCTGATTCTGAAGTAGTGAATAGTCTGCAATGGGAACGGATCCTAGTTGCAAAAATAAACAGGGTTCAATGATCAGACTGACATTGATTCACCATTAAGTCTATGGAGTGCAGCTTTCATTTCAGAGCTTGAGTGCAGTGACCGGAGTTCTAAGTCTAGCAATTCTTTATTTGTTGAGCATTTCAGAGATAAGAGCTCCCTCTTTTAAAAGAAAAATATTAGACAATGGTTTCTTCTTATTGTTTCATTTCTACCTCGAGCCGCAAGTTTTCGCGCCGTAGATTGTTCTCTGTTTCCACAGTGGCAAGGTATCGACGCTTCAAGATCACTTCATTTACTCGAAGCACTACCACGTTTCTTTGAGATTCGATGAAGCTCTGCTGAAGCTCATCTCTGCGATCTAATTCTTTCAACATCCGTGTTAGCTGGTCCGTATGTTCTTTTGATGCTTGCAATTGGATGTTCGCTTCGGAAAGTTTGGCTTCCAGTACTTGAATTTTCAATTTCTGATTGGCTTGACAGGCATGAAAACTGTCGAATAGTTTCTTTTGTTTTGAGATGATTTTACGATAAGAATCCTGATTATATATATTCGTTAGTTTAGTTAGTGCAGAGATGATATTGACCACTACCTGAAACACGCTCAACAAGCCTTCACTGTTGTAAAGCTGCTCACTCTTTTCTTTGATCTCGAGCAAACATTGTATAAGTTGCTCGACGACTGAAGAGTAGTCTGGGAG
Organism: Cladochytrium replicatum; assembly: GCA_025526935.1. NCBI lineage: Eukaryota > Fungi > Chytridiomycota > Chytridiomycetes > Cladochytriales > Cladochytriaceae > Cladochytrium > Cladochytrium replicatum. The sequence continues at coordinate 381,057 of JAHLKD010000007.1, read as the reverse complement.
AGTCGAGATTGACAGATTATCCTGAAGCTGCAACACTCGACGACTTGAAATCAACCTTTCTGCTCTCAATGCTCTTTCAGCGAGGTTTTCCCTTTCAGCTGCTAATTCGACCAGTTTACTTTGGGCTTCTTGAAGTTCAGATGCAACTCTTCCATTCTGGGACTCAAGATTGTGGATATTTTCTCGAAGGCACTTGTTTATGTGAATCAAATCTTCCCTTAGATTTGAATTTCCCTCAAGACCTCGCTGCATTTCTTTCTGGTCTCTTTGCTGAAAGGCTGCCAGCAGCTCCTTCACCGCAGAGAATTGACAAAGTGTTTCTGAATCCTTTGAAGTCAGAAAATGAATGATCCTGCGTTACTGCAGCAACCACAGAGGCTTTTGATCTCATGTGAACTTACATCATCTAAGCTCGAATGAGATTTCTCAATAGAGACAAGACTGGAGGATAGCTCCTTAATCACCGCCTCCAACGACTTAATACTGTTTTGAGCCTTCTTGAGGCGTTTCTTTTCATATGAATTTAGGAACCGAGAGAGCCCCCATTGCATTTCATCTCAGTTTACCTCCAATCGGGTGCTCTTTTCTTGAGCTTCTTCAGTGTTTAAATGAGCTCTCTCAAGCTCTACAGCTAGATTATCCAGCTGAGCGTTGCTGGTGGCATTTTGCTCAAGATGTAGAATATTTGCAGTACTGATGTTGGCGATGTTTTGTTTCCCTTTAATTCGTTCAGCGTATTCTTCAACAGCGAGAAGTTCTCCATTGGTCAAGCCAAGTTCAACTGCCCTTGTCCCTCGCTAATTTGCTGTTAGCCAGTCTCACAAATGAAATTTATCACCCACATCAATTGCATGATGTCTTAGTTTTCTCTTAAGCTGAATCCGCTCTTCCTCGAGAACTTGAACTTCTGCCTGGAGTGCTGAAACAAGTGCCTTTGTCTGCTCCTGATGAATGGAAATCAACCCATCACAACCATACGGACGATCTTGTTTTCCTACCAGCTCTAGGGACTTTTGTATTCTCATGTTTGTCACATCGATCTTAGTGTCGTCACTGATGCCTAACCTTCTTCGAAGTTCTGCATTCTCCTCCAAAATGTCCTCTAACTAGTTGAACGTGTTACTTTGAGCGTCACAAAGTGGGAATGTAAGCTACCTGCAACTGGAAGTCATTCATTTTCTCAGTTAGTTGGACCGTCTCCTTTTCCCGGATTGATTTTGTCAGCTTAAGTTGTTTAATTTCCAAAAGAGCCTCCCTCAGCCCAGACTTTCCTAAACAAGGATCAGATAATGCTGTGACTTTATAACTCCCAAGCTGTTCTGAACCATTGACAAACGATTCCAGACGCTCCTTTGCTTCAACCAGTTCCGTTTCCTTCTCAATAAGCTGTTTCTCTACACCTATTATTCGAGCAACGTCTTCACAGTGTTTCTTCTTGTAATGTTCCGTTTTTTTTCTATTCTTTTGGGCACTGTCCATCTGAAGCCGGATGGCTGCTGCCAGGTCATCAATTGTTTTTTTACTCTGTTCTCCACCAATGGCAATTGCTATCAAGTCCTCAATTTTGTCATAGTCTAGCGAGAGTATTTCGAAGTCTCTGTATGATTCTTCTAACTTCAGCTTCAACTGGCGAATAGTATCATCCTTGTCGATAATTTCTCGCCTCAACGAGTTCGAATTTGATGATTCTAGCTCTTCTTTAAGGCGGATAATCTCAATCTTTAATCTCTCAATCTCATTGTCACGAACAAGTATGCTGGATTCTGATTCTGCCATAACCCGGCGATAGTCATCCACTTCTTCCTGCATTTCCCCAAATAATTTATCCTCTTTACTCCCTATGGATAAAATAAGTAACAATTAAACTACAGATGAGATAACCGGTTGACCTTGGGAATCTATTCGTTGCGAAAGATCGTGCACTTTTGCTTTAAACAAATCACGCTCGTGGATAAGATTGGCCATCTCGTCATCGTTGCTCTTAATCAATCTCTGTGCCTCCATGATTTCGTTCGAGTTTCTTTACAGATATGTCAGAATGCTAAAATGTTGTTGTCGTAGTTTAACCTCTCAAGTTCTGACACAGTCGCTTCCAGTTCTTGCGCCATATCTTCCATTTCTTCTGATAGGCGTGCATTTTCTTCGCTCAGGGTCTGAATTTCGCCAAGATAACGATCTATCTCAAGATTCTTCTCCTATACAACTGTTCAAGGGATGCACAAAATATGGTATTCCAGCATTCACCTTAAGATGTACGCGGATTTGATCTTCATCTAAGGTCTTTGTCTGAAGTCTGTCTTTTTGTGCAGATATCTGGGCATGCAAGTCCATTAGTTCCAGCTTTAGACGGCTCACTTGATCCTCAGCATTCCTGGCTCTTGTTTTTTCATTCCTCGCAACCTACAGTAATTCCTTAGGGAAGGAGTCAAATGTGGAATTTGTGAAGAAGGTACGGTTGATGTGTCCTGAGCTTTAAGCTTTTCCTTTGCGACGCTCGATTCTGCGCGCACAAGATCAGCGGCCAGTTTCTCATTCCGTCGTTCAGCATCGGCCAAGTTGTCGCGTAAGTTCGCCAAAGTTGCTTTTTCGGAATTAAAAAAGTCAGTTGCGCTAAAGTTCGTGGGTTCTCTCTGTAAGCAACCTGAAAAATCGCTTCCAGCTTCGAAAATTCTTAATTGTGTCAGTTCAGCTTCCTGATCGCCCATTGTTGTCTGAAAAAACATGTCGGAACACTGAGCACTGTTAAAGAACGCATTTATTATTTGAATCTACCTCAAGCTCGCGTATCTGTGTCTCAGCTTCTTCAAGATATGAGTTTTTGAGCCTTCGAATTTACAATCAGGTCCCGATCAAACAGATTTTAGTTTGTCTCGTACTCCATCGTGTGTTGTAACACAGTAACCAAATGCTTAAGCTTCGACAGGTCTGTTTCATCCTCCACACTTATTTGCACCAAATGGGGATAGAGGGCCTCAAGATCCGCTTCAATTGGAACTGATTCCTGACAAGTTTAAGGTGAAGAAGAGTTTACACATTTGGCATCACACGCTTACATCTTTGATTTGACTGAGTTTAATAGAGAATATTTTATCCCATTCAGGCTTTTGTGATTTTGGACTGAAACCTGCCTCTTTAGTGCTCCCTTCGCGTAAGCTGCCTCGTTCTTGCATCCGTTGACTTGCCCTTGTGGCGCACGTATGTATATTTTCACACGATGCCAACACCGAGTTTTGGTCATCAGCTTGCACACACCGGTATTTTGTCGATGTGGCATCCGCTTGTTGCTACAGCTGACGTAATTTTCAGATAAAAAGGTACGGGACAGAGCAATTATTATGCTCTCGAAGTTCTTGGCAGAAAACCCAGAAATATCAGACATAGACCTCTGCAAATTGTGCTACGGCCTTTTCTACTGTGAGTGGTGTTTTGAGGTTCTGATATCGTGATATTCATACATATCAGGCTTCTGGATGTCGGATAAGGTTGCCATACAGAATGATTTGGCGAAGAGCATTGGTAGCCTTGCTCTCCATCTTGAGCCGCTATTGGCTCTCCGATATTTGAGCGCCATCTGGAGAATCATGGTTTCGCAATGGACTGGAATTGACCACCTTCGGCTTGACAAGTACTACACGCTCCTACGAACTATGCACTACTTCGGATTTCGGTTTCTCGAGAGGATGGGATGGGAAGATGAATACTTGGATGAATATCTCTGCATTCTCCGATCGGGGCCACTTGAGTATGACGGATTATGTTTCGCGTATTATCAATTGCCTGACACAGCTCAGACAACAGGAGTCGAAGGTCCCGGATGGTCTGAAATACCACACTGTTGAAGTTTTCTTCGACGAACTGGAGAAGTCTACTTCAAACAATGTGAGTTCCTGCAAAAGCTAGCATGATCTTCATCAACATCTGTTTTAGTTCGAACCTGGAGTTGGGACACAACTCGTTCTTTTCATGCTGGGAGTTTTTGTTGAATCCAACAATCAGGTTTTACAATCTAGGATTATTGATGAGGTACAGTCAAAACTCACAGAAGTGTCAGAAGACCGGGTAGGAAGGCTGTTGCAATGCTTTATTAATTTGTTAACGGAAGTTGCGTTACAAAGAGGTTTCCTTGTCATCAGAATGATATCAATGCGCTCATCTTAAAGCACACTCATGGACTGAATGGAAGTGCGACTAAGAAATTGAAAGGACTTTTAAGCGAGGACGCAGCGATGGAGCCTGAAGACGAGGGCTTCAAAGCGTTTTCTGAAGTTTTAAAAAGAGGTACTAAGAAAGAGCTTGTAGTTAAAAAAAGGAAGCATGACGAAGGTATTTTCGTACTTTGTAATGGAGCGGCAGTCCACTGATTTTTCTATTTCGTAGATACTGAGGAAGTCGTTGATGAAACCAACGAAGAGAATGACACAACTCCCGCCCTACCAGCTGTCAAGGTAAAGAAGGTCACTTTTGGAAAGGATTGTGTGAAAAGTAAGTAGGGCGAAAGTGCGACAATGTGCTGCTGATGATCGCTCAAGCGTTCAGGAACAAGGAACCTATTTTTCGAAAGCAATCAAATGGACCAAAACCGCAAAAAGACCAGCTCCCAATGAAAGTAGCTAAGAAATCAAAGAAAAAGAAATAAATTGCCCACATTGAGTTTATTTTTTTAATGGATCGCGAGGATCAAACACGGCATAATCATCAACTTTGGGAGCGTAAACGTTAGCAGGTGCCGTGAACTTCAGCTTATGGGTTCGCCAACCCTTATCGCTACCCTCTTCCATTCCAAATGTATCTCTGCACGATTGGCATCCTGTCCGACCATGCAGATGGCATGTCCAATCTGCCTCTTCATCATCGCTTCCCGCTGAGGCAGTTTTGAGTTTTGAGCGAAAGGACTGAAGTTTACCCAATATATCTCCGGTATTCCGCCGCGCTATTCTTCTTTGCACCGCTTTTCCTGAAGAAAACAATGCCTCCTTTTCGTATTCCAACGAATCTTGCTTCTTTGGCTTTTCGGAAGGTTTTTGCTCTTTTCCCGCCGAAGAGATGGATTTGATTTCTTCTTGCACTTTCTGAATCTCGCCTTTTATGCTGGATCTAAACTCAATTCATCAATGAGAGTAACAAGTTGATCAATGCACATACATTCTCTCATTTGAAGTAATCAAGCGCGGGACCTTCAGAACTTCTTCCGTAATTCGAAGAGGCGTCTCTTCATCATCTTTTCCGACAACAGCTGCTGCATCATCTAATCTTTTGCGTTTCGGTGTTCGCGAAACCTTCTGTATCTCCTTATCCGCAACCAAATTATTACTCAGTTTCGGATCGTCAAGGACGTCGTGGCTGCTTCGAATTTTGACAGCGATGTCAGGTGCTGAGATTTCGTCCTCTTCAAAAGATAACACATTCACGTTCTTTTTCCTGCATTTCCAAATCACCAACCAGTTTTAACGATTGAATTTTAACATACTTGAGCTTCTTCGAATCAAGTTTAGATGAAACGATTGGCTTTTGCTTCAAGTCAATGTGAGCGGTTCGGGCACGTGGCTCTATGTCATCGAAAGGATTTGAGAGCACGATCACCGAAAGAATTTTCACTGGAAACAGCGGCTTCTCGTTTTCATCCACTTCCAGTTCTCCGATTCGCATCAAGTTGAATATAGTGTCCCCAACAATCTGGATAAGAAGGTAAATTTTGGGACAAAAACATTATAACACATTCATACTTTGCCAAACACAGTGTTTTTGCGGTTCAGTTCCTCTGCTTGATCAAGTGTGAAAAAGAACTGACTAGAGTTGGTGTTCTGACCAGTATTCGCCTTAATAATTCCCCATCAGCGACTGTTTGATATATCTGTATCTTGTCCACCTTACCATTCCCATAATTCCTCTCCTCGAGAATCGAAGGCGAGAATGGAACTCGTCATTGAATTGTGCGCCGTAAATCGATTCGCCTCCCATTCCCGTCCCCGTGGGATCACCGCCTTGAACGATGAAGTTCTTGACTATTCTGTGGAAGATCGTCCCGTCATAATATCCTTCCAAGCTGAAGGGATGAGCAATTGAAGATCCGTCAGCGACTTAACTCACCATAATTGCACAAAGTTTCTGCAAGCTTTTGGTGCCTCTTTTGCCCACAGCTACATCCAATGAAAATGTTAACCTAACTTCGTACAAGCGTTCCCTCCTCACCTCGACTTCCAAATCACCTCCAGTAGTTCTCAGAACAACCTGCCGATGGAAACACTCGTACGCATGACTTGACTAAACATTTTTGTTTTCATTTTACCTTTCCCTTCGTTGGTGGCTCGGTGACATACGAGGACGACATCAACTGACAATTTAACCCGATTTGGAGTTGGCGAGACGTGTATGATGGACCAACCGGCGAGCGTTTCCTCTCCAAGCAAGCTGAAGCAGCCATCCAAGAGTAAGCCTGTCAATGTGAAAATCCCACCTTCGATTGGTGCAGGGTTACTGGATCGCCCTCCACACATTTCTGGGGTCAGATTTGGATCCCAACCAACCATTCCCGATATTCCCCCGGCCGCGGATGCTCCTGCAACAAACACTTCAACTGTGATCCAACGTGAAGAAACAGAGTTTGTTGTTCACTCAACTCGTGATAGACTAAAGCGCCGCGCAGAAGAGCCTGCAAATGAAGAACAACGCAGGAATGTGCGACAACGCCCCGATCCTGAACGAAACACCAACGTTCCAGCTCCAGAAACAAAGACTGCCCCAGTCACAAATACGCGAGCATCCACTCGTACACGTGGAACATCAAGCCGGTTGACAGCGCCGACCATCAGTTCCAGATCGAAAGCAAGCGGCTCTGGTCCCACCAAAGCGTCGGTTCCACCGAAAGTTGCCAGTACGGCAGCGGTACCAAAAGTCTCAGCACCCGATCACGCTGCTGAACCGGGAAAAAAACGACGTGACAAGTGGGATGTCAAGGTGAACCCTCGTTGAAAAGTGAGAATTGGTTTAAGCTGACTGAAAACCCAAACAGGGCCGCCTGGAGGACTTAGAGCATGAACATTCTTCGACGAGAAATGATCTCAATGATTCCCGCCGCGTTATATCAATGCTGGAGGAGAAACTTGCAGAGAGCAAGAATCACAGTAAGACTCGACTGAAAGCAACATTCGTATTGCTGAATGTTTCACGAAAGTCGCTGAAGTGCTTTCTTTCCGAACGGCATTAGAGAACAAGGTTGTCGTGAAGGAGGAGGAAACATCAAACATGACCCGGGAACTTGAACGACTCCGAGATGAAATCCATGTATGGCAAACTCCCAAAGAGTCTAATTTACCGTTGACTCTGTTGTATACTAGCAAATTAGATCTAAACACGACGACGAAATTGAACGGATTACTCGAGCGCATCGCATCGCTGCTGAAGAGGCTAGATATTCGATTGAAACACTCACGACAGAGAAAAAGTCGGCATTAGATACGATCAATTCCGCAAGGGCGGAAATAGAGCAGCTTAAGGTATGTTATTTATTATCCTATGATACTTATGCTAACCCATTGTTTAGGGCGTCATCAGCACTCAATCTACGATCGCACTAGCGATGGAGATGGATAATCGTGCTCTACGATTGAAGATTGAGGTATAACATCAGGTTTTTTAATTTCTTTCAGAGTCTCATCCGGTATGACAGACATTGGAGCAGATGGGATGTCAGCAGACAAGTGCTATCGAAAGCTTGACATCCCAACTGTCCGGCGCAAAGTCGAGTGTAGCAAACCTTGAATCCAAGGTCAGAGAGGAAGAAACGATTCGCCGGAAGTTGCACAACACTATTCAAGTATACGCACTGGAGCCATTTTCAAAACTGAACTGAACCCAATTTCATATTAGGAGCTCAAGGGAAATATCAGAGTGTTCTGTCGCGTTCGGCCCTTGCTATGTAAGTGAGTCCTACCTTGTGTTAAATGTCAGTTCAACACCTATTGGTATAGCTGCTGAAATGGCCGACAATAAATCAATGGAGGAGGTCATTAGTCACTTAAATTTCACGGACGGCGAAGATGGCTCTCTTGAGCTGACACAGATTACGGTTAGTCTTGCCGAATACTGCTCCAACTTTCGAAGAATTTCGATTTAAGTTCATCTCCAGGAAAATGCGTCGGGCGCCAAGAACTCAAAGACTTATCCGTTTGCGTTCGATAAGGTATGGCAAGCAATTCAATCTTCGTGTTCATTGAAAGACTTTCATCATCTCACAGGTTTTTCAACCGAAGACTCTCCAAGCAGAAGTTTTCGAAGAAATATCTCAACTGGTGCAGTCCGCATTGGATGGGTTCAACGTTTGCATTTTTGCTTACGGACAAACGGGCAGCGGGAAAACCTACACGTAAATCGATTCACCAAACAGCTAGTCCAATATTAACGCGCGTACATGATAAAGGATGGAAGGGGGTGAAGATCTGAATGACCCGAAAGCAGTTGGAATGATTCCGCGAGCAGTTGAGCAGATTTTTGAAGCCGCCGAAGCGCTCAAAGCGAAAGGATGGCAATACACCATGGAAGCCCAGTATCTGGAAATCTACAACGAGAGTATCAGAGATCTTCTTGACAACAACGATAACGGCACCAAAAAACATGAGATCAAACACCATCCTACAACCAACAGAACGACTGTCACCGATTCTGTAACAGGTAATCTTCCTCCATCTATCCCTGACAAAGTTAAATCTCTAGTTTAAGTCGTCGTGTCAACTCCAAAGAATGTTCGAGATCTGTTGAAACGTGCTTCTCACAACCGTGCAGTGGCTGCAACTCTCTGCAACGAGCGTTCGTCGCGAAGCCACAGGTACTAATTGAGCAAATCATATTTTAACCTGATCTCACTGTTCCAAAGCGTATTTACTCTTCGACTATGTGGACAGAATTCAGTTACAGATGAGACATGTGAAGGACTCCTGAACTTGATTGACTTGGCAGGATCGGAAAGACTTTCCTCGTCCGGATCCACGGGTGATCGTCTCAAAGAAACTCAGGCAATCAACAAAAGCTTAAGCTGCCTCGGTGACGTTATTTCAGCCCTATCGAACAAAGATTCACACGTTCCATACAGGAACTCCAAGGTAGTTCTCACCGCTCATTCCATGTTTATTGTAAATCTCGGACACACATTCTATTTTAGTTAACGTATTTGCTCCAAAATTCACTGGGTAAGAACAACTTGTTTCTGTCCAAAGAAGCTCAGCTTATGATTCATCCGCAGGTGGGAACTGCAAAACGTTGATGTTTGTGAACGTTTCACCACTTCCGGTCAATTTCAATGAAACTTTGAATTCACTTCGCTTTGCAACAAAGGTAATCATAACAAAGGAAACGAGAGACTTGTTTTATTAATTTTCTGGTCAGGTCAACTCATGTCAGATCGGGACAGCGCGAGCGAAGAAAGGATGAACTTGCTCAATTTTGGACAAAAGCGAAAGTGAACTCAGGAGGTGTCTCAAGTCAAATAAGAGCGATCTAAAAGAAAATTGTCAAAAGCGCTTGAGTCGTCCTCCCTGAAATGCGCTGAGAATGAATCCTGGTATAAGTTTTCCAACATTCTGAAGCACTGTCTGCGATAACTGCAAAGCAGTTTGCTGATGAGCTTCGTGTGCTTCCATATCTAAGTCGGGATAACTGTAGGAGGATGGTCCATTGTCCAGAGTTACATGTGATCCGCCTTTGTTAAATCCCCAAAGGTTGTCACTTGGTTGGTCGCTGATGTTGGCTGTTTTCCTGGAAGACCGATCAACTCTGAAGTTCAAAGAGCTTTCATAACTGCCTCTTTCGGGATCAAAGTCATCTTCGCAGGCTAGCCACCTGAAACCTGTGCTTTGGTCCCTTGCGCCATTGTTGTTTGCCGGATTCGCAAACTTGCTTTCGATGTACTGCTTAAATTTCTCCCTCTTTTTTTTCAGTTTTCCAGGAGATCCAAAAAAGAAGGCTGATGCCGTTGAGAAAACAGACGGGGCAGGCGACGAGCAAGATTTTGTTGAAAAGGTTGGGGAGGACACCACAGTGATCGAAATGTCCATATCCTGTCGAGCTGGAGGAAGTTTCATCACACTGCGAACAAACGGATAAGATTCATTAGAATGAATAAAAGGTTTCTTTGCTCCACGATCACGGTGTTGTCGGTTATCGTTGTTAGTACTGGCTCTTGGGGTACATTCTGTGGTCCTCATCGTGCACTCGACCAATGGATTAACAGATTCCGAAAATACTTGGAGCGTTGCCTCTGAATCTTTTTGGGCCAACGTCCCTTTTTGTCTAACGTCCACAGGCGTGTGCTGTGCTGGCACATGTAACGAACCTGCGGCTGCGTTGAAACTGTTCTTTGCAAAGTTTTGCCGATCACTCATGTTCATGTTATTCATGGCGAAAGCGTAATTTTTGGTGTCCTCGGTAGTTTCACTTGGATTGTTTCCCTGATGCTCCTCGCAATCTTGATATCGAGAATTTTTAACAAACGTGGGCATAGAATTTTGCACCTTCACTACACCATTATCATATTCGTTGAAACTCTTTGTGTTGGATGTAGTTTCAGATCCCTCTCGAACCCTACAATTTGTTGTCACACCGTCGAGTCTGGTTGGTCTTATCGGTCCAACACACGTTTCATTTCTAGCGAACTCTGAGCCTGAGAACAGGCTATCTGGCTGTTTAACCTGGCTGTCGCTGGTGTTTTCATGTTCGATAACTTCTGAATTGGACCCACTTTCCTCAGTTGGGGTTTGAAATGCTAACTCAATAGAAAACAATTCCGAAGGGACGAAATCGTCGCCAACGACTTTTAAATTGGCGAAGTTTTCATCTGCAAAAAATTTTCGTTTTGCGATGACCTTTCTGTCGAGAGACTCTAAGAAATCAATCCAAGAGCTTTCCGTGACCCAGAGCTGATATTTGAGAAAATAAAGTAGCTCTATTTCCATCTGATTGACCTCGTCAAGGGAATACAACCCAGATGAAACGGACGACCATGCTTTGTTGTTGAAGGTATCGTCGTACAGATACTTTGATGCGACTATTAGTGCTGCAAGCATTATGCGGTGACCAGATCCGTGGGACCCTCTGCAGAACGGATGGATTTGCTTAAGCCTCGTCAAATAGAACAATGCGAGGGCCAGAGAACTTAATGAAGATCTGGTTCGTTGCATGACTGACATGATAAATTGGTGAAGCCCCGGGAGAATCGGACGCCCACTCGTATTGAGATCACTGGAAAAGGTATCGCAATGATATAGTTCGTCAACGATGCTGGAGCTTAGCTCTTTTTCAATTTCAACGCAATGGAGGTTAAAGCACATTCAATCAGGCCTAATCACCTCAATCTTACCAATAAGCTGGTGTTTAAGGCTTCTAGTTACCATCGATTGAGCGTCGAGAGAGGAATCTGTTGAAAACGACTGCTCTGCACGTTGGTCAGATAAAATAGTCGGCGACAATTGGTCCGTAAGAAATTCCACTTCGTAATCAGATGAGCTTTTGAGGCTCCTGGTGTATTGTGATTTGTCTTCGTTTCTGGTTTGCTCAGCGGCCAACTTCTTTATTTCAGGGTGGTTTTGAACGTACCACTCAAGGATGCGAGCTTGGGACTGCAGTTTTGCCGAGATATTGGGATTTTCACGTCTTTTGCTCATTTCTTCGCAAGGCTCAGTTAGGTAAAAATCCTGTTTGTGTGATGGATTGGTATTACTTTTCTTTGGTCTTGGTAACATTAGTAACGTCTTTTTGGGGGCTTCAATTTGAGATTTTCCCATATAGATAAGCTCCGTTGCTTGCATCCTATTGTTTCCAAATGTCCCGCCAATGTTCCACAGTCCACCTCGTGGAGCGTCACCAAACTGCGCGGTTGTCACCTGAGTGGCACAGTGCGCTGTTGTTCCGAATGTCCCGACGTAGGCGAGGTGGAGACAGTGTATCCAGCACTATTTTTGAAGATCTGGTCTTCTGCTTCAGGTATTGTACACTCCCATACTTGATCCATCCAATGTACTGAGCATTCTCTCTGCCCACAAAGTAATTCGGTCACAAAGGCTACCGACATAAAGGAGCTGCGCTCTGCGATCAATGAGCGGGGCGGGTTGGTTCCGCAATCCTTGACGAAAAAGACAACCCACTACGTTGCATCTTCAGATGATCTGCAGAAGCCCAACGCTACTACCAAGAAGGCGACCGAGCGAAGCGCTATCTTCACTGTAAACCTCGACTTCATCCGACAATGCGTGGAGAAAGACTCTAAATTGTTAGAATCAGACTATCCTGTGGACGAAGTCAAGCAGGAGAAAGATAAATCCGCGCCAAAACAAACTACTGCGGCATCCAAGCGTGGTCGCGCAGATATAGAGGAATCGGTGGACGAACCCACTTCAACCAAGCGAAAGAAAGGCGGAAAAGCAAAATCTGAAAACAAGGAAAGAGTGCACGTGTCGGATGAAGATGAGCCGACAAAAGGCCAGTCTAATGTGCCAGATGACGATCCAGAAGATGATCCAAAGGGAAAAAAGCGTTCGCGCTCGAATAAGTCTGACGATGTCAGGACGACTACCAAGCGTCCGAGAACGAAGGAAACCAAAGACATAAAAGATAACCATATTGACAACGATGAAGACATAAACGATAACCATGTTGACAACGATGAAGAGGACGATGAGGAAGCTCGGCCAAAGAGATCGAGAGCGAAACGAGCTGCAGTGTATCAATCGAAAGCAGCGATCTCAAAGCAGACCAAGGGTGGTGCTGGCACGAGTAATGATGACGATGTGCCCGTTCAAAACAAAGTCGCAGATCCTCCGGTCGAAGCACCAAAAATTGTCACGCAAATCAAGAAGGGAACCGCGGTAAGACCGTCATAGCGCGCAATATAGACTACTACTAATACGATCGAAGGCTGTCGATCAAAATTTCAGCGATCCCAAAAACTATCACGTCTTGGAGCGGGACGGTGAAGTATTTGACTGTCTTTTGAATCAGGTTAGCTTGCATGAGTGCTTTTTTGAAAATATGCTCACCGAAACCAATCTGAAGACCGACATTAAGAAGAACCACAGTGGGTTGAAATTGCCGTGTGATCATTGAAATCACTGACTCACATGTGTAGATAAATACTACATCATTCAAGTGCTGAAAAAGGACAACGCATCAAAGTTCATATGCTTTACAAAGTTTGTTTTTGGTTTGGAACAAAATCTGTCACTGATCAATCTACTTCAGGTGGGGTAGAGTCGGCGCAAAGGCTGGTCAGAAAGAAGAACCATTTTCTGATATGGATAGTGCAATTTTGTCCTTTCAATCCAAATTTAGAGAAAAGGTAGGAAAATTCGTTGATCTTGCCCATCATTTCTAATTCTGTGACGCAAGACAACAAACGACTGGGACGACAGGCATAATTTTGTTCACAAGAAGGGAAAGTACTTCTTGCTGGAGAGGGGGGACGAAGAGGAGTTGCCGAAACTGAAACCTGAGTCTCACGAGCCTCCCCCACCTACCCCCGAGAGCAAGCTTCCCGAACAAGTACAAGATTTGATGAAGCTCATTTTTGATATCGACTCAATGACGAAAGAAATGATGTCTATCGGTTACGACGGTATGTACGCCTATTTCTCAATATTAATGAAGTGCTTACAGAGGATTATAGCGACAAAGGCGCCTTTGGGACAGCTCAGCAAAAAGACCATTCAGCAGGGCTATGAAAAGTTGAAAAAAATTTCAGAAGCAATTCAGACAAACGCAAATATGGATACTCTGATGGACCTCAGCTCCGAGTTCTACACGGTCATTCCTCACGTTTACAAAAACAATCAGCGGCCTGAGGTTATCAGAAATTTTGAAATGGTCAAAATAAAGCTGACCATGGTGGAGGCTCTTGCGGACATTGAGATCGCAACCAAGTTGTTGGATGAAACGAAGGCGATTCACGATGCAAATCCGATCGATACTCGCTACAACTCGTTGCAGTGCGGACTTCAACCTATTGATCACTCAACGGATGAATTTAAAATGGTCGTGGATTACACTCGCAACACGCACGCGAGCACGCATAACTATTATGGACTCGAAGGTTTGTCTTGATGGGAAAGAAGTACCCTACTGTATTGATTGATGTTTTCAAAGTTCTTGACATATTCGAAGTGGACCGAGAAGGAGAGTTGGAGCGTTATTCAACCGGGAAGGGTGGCGAGATCAAGTCTAACCGCCAACTTCTTTGGCATGGAAGGTATGAATGACAAGATTTTGTGATGCTGTTATACTTATTCATGCTTGTGCATCCTCAGTCGTATGAGCAACTTTGCTGGTATTCTCTCGCAAGGGGTACCAAGATTCATAATTGTCCCTCTTTCATCTTTCATGCTGATTTTTATTTCTACAGCTCCGCATTGCCCCTCCATCTGCCCCCGTTTCGGTTGGATTGAGGAACTTTGTTCCGTATTTAATTAAACTCACCAATTTTCTCCTAGGGGTATATGTTCGGGAAGGGAGTGTACTTTGCAAACATGGTATCTAAATCAGCGAACTATTGCTTCACAAGTCCAGAAAACAATGTTGGGCTTCTCCTACTATGCGAAGTGGCACTCGGGTAAGTCTCTCTCATTCAGCTTCGGAATTTAGACCGTATTAACAGCATCCAAAAGAGAGCCTAACGAGCTTTTGCATTCGGACTACAATGCTGATAGAGCAATGGAAAAGGCTGGAAAGCATTGCACAAAAGGCTGCGGCTCAACTGCACCGGATCCAAAGGGAAGCATTGTGCTGAAGGATGGAACGCTTGTTCCAATGGGCAAGGGAATTAGTTCGGGAGTCCAGGTAGAGAGAGTGGGAAAGATAATGCTTCATTTATACTCATGAACATCGGCTAGGGATCACTTCTTTATGACGAGCTGATTGGTGAGTTGCATATTGATCTTCTTGTGGATAACAATTCATTTTTTGGTTACCAGTGTATGATATCACTCAGATTAAGATACGCTATCTTGTCAAAATGAAGTTCGACTACAAGAACAAGAGATACTGACGTCTTACTGAGCGGTGAATTTCTAATAAATGCAAATTTGATAAATTTATGAGGGCCTGGAGCTGGTAGTGGCTTGTGTAACAATCAATTGAATGGACGAAGAGTGTGAAACTTGGAGAGCAGTGGGAGTAGAGCTCACCGCCTTGGAAAGGCTACAACGCGAAAATGAGGAGATCTCAAAGAAATTTGAGAGAATTCATTCGAAGCTGGCGAAACAAGGTGAAGAACGTAAGTTGATTGTGATATTTCACCTATGGTAATGAACCATGTACCAGGTACCTTCAACTTAAAGGAAGCAAATCGGCTGTTAGAGATTTACAATGAAGCATATCTTAAGACAGCTGAAGAGCAAAGGTAAACTATGAACAGAAATACTCAGCCTGTTTGGAAGTTTAAGGCGCATGGTAGTGTCATTTCAAAAGCTATCGAACGACTTGACATTCTTGCTGCCCTCAAAGTCGCAACGGAAACAGGTAGGAAAATTCTCAATTCAAATCTTAATTTTTACAACTTGCGCACATCAATGAAGGTGTGGATGTGAAACGGAAAAAGAGAAAGTTGGATGAAAAACCTAAAGTGCGGAGTAGCAGTAGCATTCCCTTAGCAAAGCGCACCAGAACGTATGCTCTTAACGATAGCCACTCTGTCGAATTTTTTGACTTTGTTTGCTTAGAATGGAGGATGTTCCAAAGACTCGATTACAAGTTGGGGACAAGGTGCGTAAACAGGAGGATTTGAGAACTGACTATAATTCTCCATATTGCAGGTTGCGATTCGCCCACAAAAGAATAACTTCCACATT
Source organism: Cladochytrium replicatum (assembly GCA_025526935.1). Classification (NCBI taxonomy): domain Eukaryota; kingdom Fungi; phylum Chytridiomycota; class Chytridiomycetes; order Cladochytriales; family Cladochytriaceae; genus Cladochytrium; species Cladochytrium replicatum. The sequence continues at coordinate 365,233 of JAHLKD010000007.1, read as the reverse complement.
CTGGCCATAATCATTAAATATCTCGCCGAAACAAATAAGTAGGTTCTCTCCCTCAGTTCCACCATCGTAAATTTGCTTAGGACGCTTAGATACGAGGTTGAGGATGCGGAGGACGACGAAAACGACCCACAAGGAGAGCGAAAGTGAGTTTGATTCGTGAAACAACTTTGATACTCGTTTGTTAAAACCTTCTTGTCATTTTGAATGTTATAAGGCGATACATTTTCCCGCCAAAGGCGATCATACCTATCCCAAAAGAAGCCAGGGATACCGAGTTTCCAGAGGGACGCACAGTAATTGCACTCTTTCCACAAACTAGTTGCTTCTATAAAGCTGTCGTGAAGTGCTCTCCCAGCAAAGTAAGTTTATAATTAGAATTGACACTCCTCCTTTTTAACGCATTACAAAGAACAAGGTCATGCCTGGACACTACATTCTCCATTTTGAAGACGACGGCGGGTTTGACCGACACATACAGCCAGAGTGGGTGCTTGAAATGCCGCCAAATTGATTCACGGAGTGGAATCACGATTATTCCACGAAGCGATTGAAGTATTCCCGTTCCGTATCTGTGAGCACACCAACAGCCTCTCCGATCATTCTCGCAATCTCAGGCACTTGAGTTGGGCCGAGCAGTGCACACGCCGTGGCCTTCTTGATATATAACTCTGTAAACACATATTAGACCATGTAAATAGCATAATAGATCTAAAATATTCTACCTCTGTTCACTTTCGATGGATGCTTCCTGGGATCCAGATGCAATTGTGGCCACCACTCAGACATAGCTTTCCAATTTCCCAGCTGGACGCCTCCTTTACTGGTGTGATGTAAGACTTCAGGTGCTGTGAACAGACAAGCCTACATTGCACAGTTTAAGGTTTCGTTTAACGTTGTCCAGAGCCAGTCAGCATCATCTTTGGACTCTATATCGTACTCAGCGCGGAAGATCAAAACCTCCAGGATTGGTTCAAGATGAAACCTATGATCAGCGCCACGATTCAGAGCAGCTGTTGGTGAAAGTTAGCCCATAAGCTGTTGTTTGAATTTTCTCATCAAACATTTTGTTTTGACGAAGGCTCCGATCGCCGATCGAATGTGTGAGACAGGTGTGTATGGATCGGCCTTCACCAACTCAGTAATCCTTTTAATGTTGAAATTTGCGCTTTGCTGTGGCATTTGGGCATTGCTCGATTCATACATGGATGATTCCATCCTTTGTATACCGGAGGTGATGGTTAAATTGTCAATGCCCGAAGCTGTTGCTGACAAAAGCTGTTCATCGTGAGAACCAACCGTCTCCAAAAGTATGCCTCCGAACCTGCTTCAGTACATCTTTAAAAAGCTGGGCATCTTCATTCATCTTAATTGCCTCGCGAAGGTACTGGAGTGCGTTTGCACAATGCCCTATCTTTGAATCAGCTCGGTATATTGGTTTGAGGCAATAAAATACCTCCTGTTCCGTATTGATTTGAGCCCTGATCCTCCTGCTTCCACAATACTGCTGAAAGGAGACCTGCATACCCCACGAGAATGCTACTTTCGTTGTATGGTTTAATACCAATAACCCTGATGAGAGCGACTCAGCATGAGCATATCATGAATATGACACGAACTCACGCCTCTATTCCGTTCAAAGCATCCTCGACATGTCCTGCCGCAAGCTTTTCCGCTGTAATCTCCCAGAGCAAGTCGATTTTCTTTAAAAATATGAAAAATATTCAATTTTTGGCTCCTCGAAAAGTTACCCCATCTATTCGGCTTTCCAAAATTCTGTTGAGGAATCTTGAGAGCCTCTCCGATCGATGCGAGTTTCCCTCCTTATTGTGCGAAAGTATTTCTACACCAATTCGCCAAACTGGCTCATCCTCCCAACGCATTGGAGAAAGGAAAAGTATTTCTGCCAACTGACGCAACTTGGCTTCGTCATGGCCGTCTGCAAGTGCACACTCTCTGAACTCTTGATAGACATTTCTAGCCAGGCTATGCCACCTCTGGTTTGGACGTGACATTTCGCGTTATTGATTTATGGGGAAAATAAATAAATGCAATACTTCAAACGAAATTTCACCGTTTTGACTAATCACTGACTTATTTCAGTTAACAAGGAGTTATTCCAGTCACGAGCGGAGCACAACGATGGTGAACTTTCATCGTTACAAGAGATTGCCTTGCATCAGTTTGATATGGAGAAGATTAAGAAGTTGGACGTATAATGTCGACATCTGGAAATTTGCTGATGCAGAACAACATAATCTAGAAGATAGGTATGGAGGCTTCGTGCTCTGATGATCTCTATTGATCAATAGTCCATTCAGAGAATTTACAAACGTTAAAACAACTTTGTTACTTGAATCTTGCTCTTAACAACATTACTGTGATCGAAAAACTTGAAGGATGCTAGTCCCTTGAAAATTAGATTTGACTGTGAACTTCATCAAAAATCTTTCATGCGTAGAAAGCCTGAAGAACAAAATTCAGCTGAAGGAGCTGGAAGTGATCAGCATCTCGCTGACCAGCTGTGCTCTGACACGAGAAGGTATTTTATTGGAAATCCATGTGCAGAGTGCGAAGGTTACCGAAACTACGTGATATGCGTTTTACCACAGCTGAAGATTTGCAGGATATAATTTTGAACACACCAAACTGAATATGACACTCAAAAGGCATTAGATGGATGTGAGATCAAATAGTCGGAGTGAAAAACAGCATCCCAAGAGTGGCATGTTCTCCAGAGTCAGCGAAAACAGGTTAGTGCGGTCACATGTTGCTTCAATCGACATTAATTGAAGAATGATCAATTAAATGAAAGTCCGCCAGCTGAGATGGAGAAAACCAATGAGTACCTTGATGCGTTGTCACAGATATTCTTCATTAATCATTACTAATCCTGTGTTGTCTTGAGCGTGGAGAATCTGCGTGTGCCTTCCACACCAATCTGACGGAGCACTCACCTGAAGCTCATGTGAAACTCACAACGTTTTGTTTACAGAAATAGTTTTTACCTCGTTTTCAATATCTGTACTCATTGTGTTCGTTAGCTTTCATACAATATACGCAATTGTGAAAGCAGCAAGAGACTTATTATGAGAAGCGATGCTGAAAGGATCAAATTTTTAACTAATGTTAGCTTTGGCTATCGAATAGTGATGCAGTGTTAAAGGCCAAGGGCTTCTCCTAGCAGTGGTAGGGCGTCTTTAGCTGTACTTTAGCTAGCACAACAGCTCCAGGTTCCGTCTCTTGCCCCAGTTGAATATGGGGTGATGATAAAGCAAATTCCCTTGTTGCACGCAAGCACTCTGTGGCTAGTACAAATCAAGGCTGGGATTGCTAACCAGGAAGACTGTGGTGTGTGAGTGTTTGGTTTGTTCCACTGTCTCAAGGAACCAGCCACTCTCACAGCACTAAATATTCCCACACAGAATATTCCCACACAGAAGAACATTCAACAATGACAATAAAGAAAATAAACAGCATGACTGCCCAAAACATAAATCGAGCAATAGCATAAAAACTCTCAAGCCCAAGAGAAAAAGCCTATTGCGCAAAATAATGGGTAAGACCTCCAAGGATACACAGAATTTAACATGCAGAGGTCACCTTCCATTCGTACTGGTTTGTATTGACATCTCCCAACCAGTTTCCTACTTGGTTTTTCAATCAGTTCAAATAGAACATCATCACTCAATTCGTTACTATGTACAATTATTTTGTACCCATATCAAAATTGTGGATGTGTCAACTGTCGTATCTCTGACAACAACTGTGTGCAACCCTGAATCGACGTCCAGATGTACCGCAAAAGGAAGCAGGTGCTTCCAAAGGGATCGGCGCTCGAGCACACCTGTTGGACAACGATCTCTCAGACTATTCTAGGTACGAACACAGAAATCTCGCTACTTCAGATGCTTACTGCTGACTGAGTCAGCCAATGTTGAGAGCAGTGCTAAATCAAAGCTTGACTCTGTTGTTTCCCCTAATAAAATGTCTCCTAACCCACCTCCACTGTCTCAAGATGTTAAAGTGTCCATCTTCCAACAACGTTTCGTACCACACCACGATTGGAATACTACAGCCTTTTGCAATCACATCCTCTCCTTTTACCTGAGGATCAGTCAACACAATGACTCATTGCTTTCACTGTCACAGGCAATGCAAAACGAGCAGAAGGCTGGAGTAATGAAAATCAAATCTGTTAAACAGAATCAGGTATTCCTGACATGACATCTGTTGCTCCGCATGAAACAATGCACTTCAGGGGATGCTTGGCCAACTGAGGACAAAACAACAACTACGACAATCATGTTTTTGATATTTTACAATCATTCTCGAAGCTGAGTATTGATCCAACGATGTCATCAACATCCACAAAACCAAAGCCTTTCAGTGGAGCCTTGCTTCACGGAATTCAAGGTCTACTTCAAGGATGTCAAGGCTTTCACCAAATCAAAGGGATGTTCTCGACTCCTATATCGGAATACGATTGCTGAACCACAACCCATCACACCACCACTACCACAAGTTCCAGCTGCACCACCAGCTCCAGCAATATAATCTACAAACCAACCTCACCAATCCCCGCGTTCAGAAATCGGAAATTGGAATAGCCCTATGGCAAAGCATACCAAGATCCGTAGTACTAGCAGAAAACAAACAATGTACACCATCATATGCAGCAATCCGGCAAAGACTTCGAAATCATAAATGCTAGAAAGAAGATGCGACCATGCTACGCAGCAGATGCTTGAACCCACAATCACTACCATCCAACATCAACAACTGGGACAATGCCTCATTCATCACTCCATTCAACGCTATGAGACTAAATATCAACCTGGACGGTGCATCTCAACAACAAGCATTAACAAATTGTCCAATATGATGGTGCATTGCAGAAGACCACCACACACACAACCTAAAAAGAAACCCAGAAGTCAATGACTACGTCCGTGCATCAAACGCTTGCCTGTCCGATACTCAAACTGGAGACCTCCCCTTTATTCTCCTTCTTGTAACAGGCACAGACTAATCAAAATAACAGAATCTTCACTTTAGCACCACTTGCCCGAAATCTCACACCCCCGTACATAGGAGTGGATGGATCGCAACACACAGCAAATTTGAAACACAATCCAAATTTCCTCTTCCCACAGATGCATTCACCATCCACAAAGCACAGGGTCAAACAATTGCCCATTTCATAACAACCCTGAACACACCCACACCTCTAGACAACACGCAACGCTACACCACCGTTTCTTGTGCCACCCCAGACAAAACACCCTTCTGGCTACTCAACAATGCACACACCATAACTGTCAACCTGCTCAGTTGCAAAACAAGCACATCAGCAGCATGCGATCGCGAACTTCATCGTCTTCCACAACTCCTACGCTTTCCATCGTCAATCAAACAGCTACACAATGAGCTAACCAAAACATAACAACATCAAACCATCGAAAGACATGCACCTAGACTTTAAAAAAGAAATATCATTCACAGTGATCATTCACAGTATTTAGAACACAACAGCTCAAAAACTGAACTTGGCCCTCTCATTGCACACAACCCATCCCTCACCAACCTTGTGTGTCTGGAGTACCCTTTTTACTTGCTTACCAGTAATTTCTGGCTAAAAGACAGTTTATCGGAATTATCAGAAGATCACCTTGCAAGAATCGCCTGGCTCAGTGCCGGCTGGCTGATTACCTCATCATAAGGAAGTGATTCTGTTGTGGGACTTAGTCGACTCAGTGCGGCTGGGAGAAGAGATTGAAGTAATGCTGCAGTGTTTGAGAAACCCACTCAACAATTATCACAGGAAATAACGGGCATCTACTGAAACAACTTTGACATGAGCCTGAATACGAAGAATGGATTCCCTGTATTAAGTACAAATTATCGAAGCAAATCATATCTCAAAGAAGGAGGACAGGTACGCGAGCTTCCTTTTGACAGAAGATGAAGTTAGGGAGATCAGGCAGCTAGCTCGGGACCCAAGGGTAAGAGTTTATTACATTTGACGTTAACTGTTAATTGTGTCAGTAGATTATTCAATCATCGCACCGTCTATTTTCGGACACGAAAATATCAAGACAGCTCACATATTATCGATGTTCGGAGGGGCATTCAAGAATCCGCAAGGAAAACACCGATTTCCAAGGAGTTGACGTTGGAGGGTTGAGGGTTGTGCACTCGTAATGGCGGACAAGGGGGTATTCATGATCGATGAGTTTGACATGATGAACGACGAGGATAGGTTTGTTTCCTGGCAACTTGAGCCATCATCGTTGTTGACAAGGTTTTTGCAGAACTTAAATCCACGAAGCTATGGAACAGCAGAGCATTGTTATCTCCAAAGCTGGAACCGTAACCACACTTCAGGCCCTGTTATCGCTGCAGCAAATCCGACACGCTGGCCCTGCAACGCGCGCTGATCCCATTCTCGCAAAATGTTTAAATTGACGGAACCCATTTTGTCTCGATTCGAAATTCTTTGGGTTGTGCAAGACCTGGTCGACCCTGTTGTTGATGAACAGCTTGCGCGGTTTGTCGTTGAGAGCCGTCATCGGAGCCATCCAGACCCCAGAGTGGTAGTGAGGAAACAACAGCAAGAAGCTCCGAATGAACAAAATGCAGAACAGCCGAAAGAACAGAATCCTGATGTAAGCTAGAGTTGTTTTCGGCCTACGACTAGTCGAACCGAAGCACTTAGTAGATTATACCACAAGAGCTTCTTAAAAACAAAATATGTCATGTTTGTGAAGGACTATGTGGTTCCACGAATCACTGATATGGACAAGGACAATATTGCCAGCCTGTACTCTGACTTGCGTCGGGAGTCATTGGTAGGTCACCGTTGCCACCATTGGTGTCCAATCGTAACTGAATCAAATTCGTAGATTGGAGAGAGCATACCCATCACTGTCAGACACATCGAAGCATTCGCAAGGATTCAACGCAAAGGTAGTAGATTTCATGTGGATTTGTTTCGCTCGATGACGTACTTGACATTAGGCTAGTGAGCTAAATGTGCATGATCCGCTCATATACAACAGTAGAAGGTTTAGGTCAGTATTTACACTGGATCGGGGCAAGAAGGTCATTCGCAAAGTAGTTGATGAGGGTATGGATCTGTGATGTCTCTCCCCTTAACTACCGATTTTTTACCTTGCTTTCTCCAACAAACATGCTTCAACAGTTTACATTGCAATTAATGGGTTTGAGTATGCAACTTGATCACCCTCTCTCCCCCCCACTCCCTGCATAACTGCGCAAATGCAAAACCAATGTCCACGCAGAACCCATATGTGGGGAATTCGTGCTTCTCCTGGTTTAACATTGTCCAAAACAGTTCCAACTTCCTCCCAACCCTGGGACGGAGGTGATGGGGCGGGTAACGCACGCAGAACACGATACATATACGCCCCGGTCGAGCCTCGAAAACGCAAGCCGTTACTGTCCTGCCATAGTGATGGTGACTCCAACTTTGCCTTGCTTCCTCCCGCAGACGCATTTGACTGGGTACTTCGCGCATATTTACGTATCAAAGCAACCGTTTTCGCTTCGTCCGAAGGAAACCCATTTGAAGAATTCTCTGGGAAACCAGGGAAGTGGTATGCCCAATAACCTTTGTCTTCTGAATGTACATAAAATCCCCCGTCGCGCGCGTGAAATCGTAATGACCATATGAGAGTGCCAGCACAATTTTCACTTGATGATACCCAGCGGAGCAAATGGTCGTATGCTTCAGTCGGAGCAAAACCTGATCAAACGATAAGAGAAGGAGCATGGTACCAGCCTTTGAGTTTCAATATTACCATATTCTCCAACAAAAAACGCTTTACGGTATTTTTTGGCTAGCTTTGAATCACGCTCTGCCCATCTTGCATAGTCTCGCAGGCTACTATCGCAAACATAGTAGTGATTGGTCATGACATCCACCAGCCCTTCGGATTCAAGGACGTCTTTGGCCCACTTTGGAGACCCTGAGGCAGTTTGACCGCCCAGAGTTCCATCGATCACCAAGTGATGAGGATCCAGGGACTTGATGTGGCGAGCTTCAATTTTTTTGAATAGTTGAAACAACAGCGAGCAGGTAAAATTGGATCAAGAGCTTACCGATATCCAAAGTCCAATCGGCAGGTGGTGTATAGTCCCATCCTCCGCCTTCATTTGTTGTCTCCCATCCAAATATTGTTGGGTCGTCACAGTATCGAACCCCAGTTTTCGTATTGACGCGGGTAACGAGATAGGTGAGCATATGCTTGAAATCGGCTCGAACGGTCGGATCCTCCCAAAACTGCAGTTCACGCTTGTTGCGGAAGGCTGCCCATTGCTCAATTCCGCCCCACCAACTCCATTGATCCACGCAGACGAGAATAAGTTTGATGCCAAACTCGGAAGCAATCGCCAGAGCCGAGTCGAGCGCTTGGAACATGCGATCGTTGTACACACCAGGTTGAGGAACATGCCGATGAGCAGCTCCCACCGAGATTACGTAAATTCGAGCCACCTTGCCTCCAAGCAAGTACACGGACTTGAGCGCATCTCTTTGCTCCCATTCAGTTGGAATGTCCCAGTTTCCAGGCGCCCCAGGACGATCTTCGAGGGCATGAAGGTTCGGAATGTTGAGGCTGCAAAACTTTAACGGCACCGCGGTACCATCTGTGAGAGGCTCGTATAAGACATGGTCTTTTCTGAAAATGAATCCAGCTGGGAGGCTCGGAGGAATCGGAATTGTCAGGGTTGAACCAGAAGATGCTTTTTTAACGCCGAAAAGCTTCATTGCGAAGGTAAATGTGTAAAACCGAGGAGGGGGGGGCCGAACCCGTGGTGCGCGTGTGCAGCACGTGAAGTCGTCATCAGCCCAGAACGCAGAACGCGTCGGACTGGTGCACGGTGTCCGTGCTGGGATCGCACCAGTTCTGCACCACCTCCGCAACGACAACGGAAAATATCCACAGAGAAAAGAGTAGTGTAGCAAACTTTGGCACAAATCAATTAACTCGCATGCTCAAGAAGTAGGTTTGTTGCATTGCGATCTTAATTCCTTCTGTGCCAGTTACTCCCCTTCCTGTAATTATCAGATGGAGGAAGCTGTAGACCTCGCAGACGCATTGAAATTGTGTGATTCCATCATCACTGATTCGGAACCCTCAACACCTCGACCAGTTTCTCTCATGTGTGAGAAATCAATTGCGGAGAATAATGAAACCGCCGTAATTTCGACATCATTGCATAAAAGCGAAAATATTTCACTTGATGCCACCCTCCCCACTCGTGAGTTCGCAACTCTGGCAGTGTTGGATGAGCAGCCACTTGCGCAAGTCGCATCCGCCGCGGGAGCAGTTGAGCATTCTACAGCTGTTTCAAGCGAGAGCTCGTTTTCAATCGGCTACTCGGAACCCTTACCTGCTCACGACACCCCAGCCTTTGCCCTTAGTGCAGACAAATTTGTTACGCTGCCCATGGATCATGACGATGTAAGAGCCGCTTCCGTCATCTTGGATGTTGGAATCGAGCCTTCTTCAGCGGTGTGTTGGGCCAAAGACCAGGTAATAATGTGGTGCACAATTGAGATTGTTTTTGACGTCATCGTTCCGCCAAATACGCCGGCACTTCAGGAGAACTATTTATCAGACAAGAACTCAGAGATACCTCGGTTCTATTTTCCACCGGGGAGAGAAGTCCCAGGAGCAGGTAACGTGGAGAGCGATTTCCTGGTAAGCTATTGTTTGGTCGACAAAGTTTCGATCGTTGATAACTTTCATTTCGCAGAAGAGAGTTCGTGGACTTTTTCTCGTTGAGAGCAACAGTGAATCCTCATCGCGCACATCTGCAGCAACGTCTTCAACAACTACGTCCACCAACTCGCCAAGGTCGTCCAATTCATCGCCCCTGGTGAGGGGACGACGCTCTCAAGGTCTACAGCTCCAAGAACAGGGATTGACCGAGCTTGAGTTTATAGCCGTCACGATCGCTTGTGGATTGCCGAGATACATCAATGCCGCGTTGTTTCAGCAAAGTTTCGAAATGGGAACTCTGAACGAAAGTCCGTTGAGGGATTTAAGCACTCCTCGAAGACCATGGAGTTTGAGATCTAGAATGGCGAACACTCAAACAGGGATCACAGATGAAAAGTTGAGTGTGCCAGTAGCTACTTTTGATGGATTTTCCAGGTAAAACCAAATGCAACTTCACTGACTGCTAGAGATATCTAAATTGGTGGCAGAGCATGGAGGAATCTGATTGCTCACTTTAAGGACGAAGAAGCAATGTGCTTCGGGGCACTGAGATACAGAAATTCACATGTTCTTATGCCGGAGGATTTTGAGTCTGTTCTTGAGGGTACGATTGTCTTTTTTTTGCTCAATCACTTCTCATGCTACAGATTTAGACGTGGTTAAACATCATCCAGGATTGGAGTTTCTATCAGAAATGCCAGTTTTCCAATTACGCTATGGTAAAGCCCATCTTCCCTTCAAAAGAAAGACAGCTGACAATGTTATGCTTTTCAGTTGAGACGGTTATTTCTAGGCTCTTTTATATAAAAGCAAGAAACTGGACAGATTCAATGGGTTTATCAGAGTTCCGGAAAACAGGGTTTGCGAATATTTTGCGGAAACTGGGACAAGACGATGACATTAACGCGGTATGTGTCTGGGAAAGCCTATTATCGCAGATTCTGAATAACTTACTCCAAGAAGACTCGGCACATCTTCTCTTACAAGCATTTTTACGTAATCTACTGCAAGTTCTGGGAGCATGATAAAGATCATGACATGCTAGTTGATGAATCGGCCATTGAACACTATGACGGCGGTGCATTAACCAAGCGTTGTGCCACCCGAGTAATGGAAGTTTATCGTAACATGAAATCAGGGGGACAAGACCTTAGAACAACTTGGCCCGGAGGTACATCCTCCTGTCAGCTCACGTATCGTGATTTTATCACATTCATCTTGTCGGTGGAAGATAAGAAGAATCCATCTTCTGTTGAGTTCTGGTTCAGAGTCTTGGACAAGGACGGGGATGGTATGCTTAGTTTTCACGAGCTTCAGTGGTTCTGGGAAGAGCAATTTGAGAGAATGGTGGATATGCGATATAGTGATCCGTGGAAATTCAGCGACTTCTTGTGTTCCTTGTTAGTATCTTTGCATCAAGATATGCTTGATATTTCTGTGCTGAAATGGTTGTTTGGGTTCGCAGGATCGACCTTGTTAAACCCAAGAACGACAATTTTATCACGCTGAGGGATTTGAAGGGTTGCAAGCAATGCTCTCTTTTCTTTGATATGCTGTTCGATCTTCGTCACTACGAGCTGTACATCCGCCGTTTTGATCCACAATTCAGAGAGCATGATGATGTGTACATTCTTGACAGAGAGGGTCAGAGGGTTAAGCTTGAGTGAGTCAATTCCTGGTTAGACTTGAGTCAGTTTTACTAAATTTTATAGGGGATGGGAGAAATTCGCAGAGCGTGCATATGACGAGCTTGCTATTGAAGAATCTCAACAGAATTGCCGCACCAGTAGCTCTTACTCAATGCAATATCACTCTGGAGATCTTGACAGCTTGATAAGCCTTGAGTTTCTTGCCCAAAACTTTGATGAGGAAATCGAGATTGATTTGTCGAGCAGTAAAGCGGAATCGAATTCAGGCATTCGTGAGGAAATTGACGAGCCCCCCACATTTGAGGCATGGGCTGGGGGTAAACTAGGAGATGATTTGGTTGCAGATGTTGAGCATGACGGAACGGGAATGAAGTCTATTGTTGCCGTTGAAAATACATTGAGGGAACAAAAAGACGTTGAAGGCCTTGCTTTGGCTGCGGATGGATTTGCCAGTGACAAAGGTGCTCTCTCAGATACTACTGTCCCGGTTGTGATTGCTGTTAATACCAATTCCTCGCTCTTGATTCAACACAAGCTCACTTCAACACATGTGGATGATGATGATATTATTGATCACACGAGTACCAGTTGCTCAGTAGAGTGGAACAATGGGCTGGGTGAAAAGAATGGAAAGGAAACAGGTGGTGAGAATCCATTTGAAGAAGTTGAGATCATTTTTGAGGACGAACTTCACAACGATACAGTGGAAGAATTAATCGATCAGAATGTTGACAAGGTGGAAGAGATCATGGGACATGTTGTTACCGGAGAATTCGTGGTCGTTGAATCACCTGAAGGGGGACCAGTGCCTTTGGTTCGAAAGCGCCCTCGGCCTCGAACATTGAGCACGTCTCATAGGGCTCGCACTCCGTCGCCACGAGGGGAGAACAGGATTGAAACTATGCCAAATAGCCACAATCAGGACAAGGGGTGGGTATCTCTGGTTTCCAGTTATCCCATCCGCAAACAAATTGTTTCTAGCCGCACTCCTGGGAGTTCCATTTCAAATAACTATATAATCAAGTCATCCGGGGATCCGAAAAAGATGATTTCATCTTCTCATCGTCGAGGTGGAGTACTGCGTCGAGCTAATAGTGGAAAGGCTCATCATGGTTCAGAGCTTGAAACTGATTTGCCTGGAGACATGGATGCAGGAGTTGATGTTACAAATGAGAACGCTGAGCTTTGAGATATTAGACTTGATGAATTTCGCAATTGGCAATTAACACACCATTTTCGGAGATACTCACATTTCCAATGACGGCCTTATTTTTAAAAAGGACAAAATTTTCTGTATTGTTTACACTGATTGTGACAGTTTGACTAGGAAGGGACTCTGGATAAATATTTCTTGTGTTAAAAGAACATAATTAAACACAAAATGCATATTAATGACGTTTCTGGGGATACAAAAGGTCCAAAATATAAATCTCATGCAAAAGTTCACTTTTGGAACTGTGGCTCTTGCATCATACTTCAGGTTTCCCAGAACTGATGTGACAATAATGGCCACGGATATATTTCGTAGAACGACGGTTGATTCTTTAAATTGCCTGGTTTTCTATTTCCTTTGTTGGGTATTGCTGCGGGAAGAGCCTATGGCGGTGTAAATGTTTGTAGTTGATTGTGATGTAGGAACTTGTTGACTAGTATTATCGGCGTTGTGGGAGTATGGAATACACCATTACTTCGTGGTTGAGTAGAGTCGATGCTGACACTCATACACACTGTGGATTCTTTGTTCCTAATTGAGAACAAAGAATACACTTGGAATGATGAACACACTTGGAATGGTAATATTACCATGTGTGTTAACATCATCAGAGACAAGTAAGTACACGTTCTCACCATCATAAATACATCCTACTCTTCCCAAGTAAGCGATTGTTATCAGCTTAACAATAAAAAGCAACAGGTCTCTCTGTCCCGCATTGAGAACTTCTGGACATCTCCAGCAGAGGATGTTCCAGTCAAAATTGATGCCTTTCCATTGTTATTAAGTTTGGGAAACCAGTCGAGCTTTAAACTTCACGATTGTACCATCGCTATTTGGTTTCACTCAAATACCCACTTGTTGCCAATCTGCTTGTCGTTAGGTAGAGTCACTTTCATCTTCCCGGTGCCGTTTTGCGGTGTGCTAGTAATTCTGATCGCATTGCTGCATCCCATTCCTTCGCAAAATGAGATTACATTGCCACTTGAGACATTGTTGGGAGGGGAAAATCCCAGGCTGGAGTGCAAGGAAAGAAGATAAAAACATTTAGTACCCCAAAAACAAACCAAACACTCTTACTGTAGACACAAAGTTTATAGACATTCGCTACCTTGGTCTTGGGACTTCAAGTTTCGACATTGTTACTACTTGGTCAGGCACCTAGCATTGCCAGTAGCCAGTGCAGCAATGGGTCAGAAGTTGAGATCAGGACTACCAGACTAGCTGGGGGCATAGAACAGTCATCCATTGGGCCTTAGAGGAAATGGTTTTAAGGCATGTTGGATCACAGACCTAGGACCCTAGAGCCATGTGACACGAGTCTAAAATCATTACAAATGCCCTCCAATGTGGAATGAGTTTTGTGTCGCACAAAGAGGAAGAAAGAAGGAAAGGAAGGATGGAATGTGAACTAGGTACGAGAACGACGAGTTAGTCATTGGGAGTGAGCGCAGGACAAGAAAACTTAAAATCTCCAAGCACTTCACGAGCATCTGTGAGGTGCTCTTAAGGTTCCCAAGATGCATCACAGATCGGGTAGCATTGCCAAAGAACGAAGTGTTCTGATTGTTGACAACACGTACAAACATCCAAAATAGACTCGACCTCAAATTCACCACTACGTTCGGGGCCAGGTTTGGAATATGCCAGATGGTCAAGCTCATCATCATCAGGGAGTAATATGGTCGCAACTCTGAAACTTTGACTGGATGAATGAAGTTGGACACGAGGTGCAGTTGATAAGCATTAGATCCGATACGTTCAGTGATCCTGAATGGTTCAATGAAGCGAGGCAAACATTTGACTGGTTGTCTGATTGTGTGAGCACAGGTCACGATAGTGCTCAGTACTCAGGGAAACCTCAGTACTGACATTGAACTTGATATGTGTACTCCCTGGTTGGTAGAAAGCTTATTGGTCTTGAGTGTGGACAATCAAGTCTTTCACAAGGTGTCCGGCTGCAGAGAGCTCTATAGTCTTGAGTTTAGCGGAGTACTTGGAAGACTAGGAGGATGTTAGGAAATATGCAATAAGACAGGAAGTGAGGAAGGAGTGCGGGTTGCAATACCATAGGGCAGGAAGATGGGTGTGTGACGGGTACTGGCATTTAGAGTGCTATTGATGGAGAACTCAATGAACGGAAGAAGGTCAAACCAATTGTCTTGTGCATAGTTGGAGACAGATGCATTGATGGATGATACAATTACTACTCTCAGTTTGACCGTCGGAAAGTCTATGGGTGATATGCTGTCCTCATGCGATAAAGGATCTTGAAATCTAGAAGGAAAGACTTCCAAATGTCAGATGTGAACTTAGAATCATAATTAGCAATGCATTCTTCGATACTAGCAGGGAACAGGTGCTCACCAGGGAGCAGGAAACGCGTACAGTCACTATTATTGACATTGCTGTCATCTACAAAGTGTGACAGTTCTGTCGCTGGCGTTTGGCGTGTAACTTTCCATGATTTTCGATATAGTGATATAGTGCTTGTATCCATTGAGTCTGTGTTCTTGCTCACTGAAGACCACAGAGATTGCCTTTATGATCTTGCCTTGAAATTGAAGCAAGCAATGTCTACTTCTATTTCCTGAAGTGAATTAACCTCCAAGTAACACTCCTTGCTTCTACAGTACTTGCGAGAGTCTCAGTGTTAACACTACGAGCAAGCAGAACCAACTTACTGCTTCTTAATATAGCTTCAGGTCACTCAATAGATATGTCTAGAAGATTTGATGTATGATAAAATTTGAAATAAATCAAAACAATTAAAGTTCCTTTTAAGAATTAAATCAAACAAAAGAAAATCCCATCCACCCAACTCTTTCCCCCAAATCCTTCTCTATACTAGTGCACCACCACACTGGCGTTGTCACAAACCTAGAAGGCGAAGACCTTGTCTTATGATAAAGTTATCGGATGACTGCTTGATCACTTAAGTAGTAAAGTAAGCAGTGGGACAGCTTTAAACCACAGAAAGAACTAGAATGAATAAATGATAAAGGTGAATAACAAATTTGACAAAGCCAGAGCTACTGAAAATCACAAGAACATGGAATCATTACATGGAGCAAGGATTGCTTGCGACTGTGCATGACGTCAAACTGCTACAGTCAGTCGAGGAAGTAACAGACTGGTATGCACAACTCCATGTGTCATGTATTGCCATTGAGAACATGACAACATGGCTGTCAAAATGATTCAGTTTGGAAAATTTCAATTATTGCAGAACCAAGATCATGTGTATTACAAGTTAAACTAACACTGCTTAATCGCTGTACAACAAAAGAAGTATCACAACAGCTGGTTTGCGTTGGATTTTACTAAGGGATCAAACACCCATTTCCAGCCCCGTCGTGGTCTCATCAGAACGGCTGTACCGCCAACAAGACCAAGTACTTGGGATATTGTTTTAATGGAGCGTGGCAAGCAAGTGTCTGATGATGTCTCGAGCATCATGGGAATTGTGCTGTGAATGTTGGATTATGGTTAGAACATATGTGATCAATGCAATTTCATCTCACAGGAATAATAGGCTAGCAGTGATAAACGAAACAGCCAGTCGGAGCTGAATTGCTTCATCTGGGCAGAAAAAGCAGAAATAAAAAACAAGCTTGTTATTCTTCTCACTCTTACAGTAATCAACAAAAGAATTTCGCAGTTTTGTGGTTTTCGATGGGACCTTTATAAGCATAAGCAATTAACAAAAATTATCCAGGCACCTTTTGCGCACCTCAATTTCGGTTGTCTTGGATTCCAATAGAGCCTTCTTCAATGATTCCTGCATACTACTTTGACGTGGAAAGTCGGCAACAAACGCAGTTGTACTTGATCGCAGTTGACCTTCCTCATGCACGCTGAGATCAATCTGATTTGCTTCTTGAATTGTGACTGAGAGTATCGGCTTTGGTTTCTTTTTGATCGACAGCGAGCTTTGCTCACCTTTCCCTTCAGAAGAGAGGTGAATATAAAGACTTCCACTGCCCTCGCTTTGGTTGCCAAGGTAATCAGCAACTCCACACTTTTCAACCTGTTCCTCCAGAGATGCAATCCGTTGCTTGAGGAAACCAACCTGCTGAACTTTTTGTGCAACCTCTTGCTCCAATCCATCAATCCTACGCTTTCTTAGGTCAGCCCGCTCGCTTAGCTCTGCCAACTGCCCAAGGAGGTGCCGCTCTTCGGTATGGAGTTGATCACCGACTTGCTGCTGCGGAATGGAGCCCGAAATTATCTCGGTAAGCTGCTTGGACTGTTGCAGGTTTTTAGCTGCCATATTTAGCTTCTTATGTAGCCTATCAGCTTCCTGTTGAGCTTCTGTGAGTTGCTTTTCCAGACACTCACGAAGGCTTATTTCGTTTTGCAGTTCTGAAGAAATATCTTCAATTGTAGAAGTGAGGTTTTGAATTTGACCATCTTTCTGATCAAGATCTGCTTCCAATGAGGATATGTGCTCTTTAAGCCTCCTTTCCTTGTCATCTGTGTACTCCAGAGAAGGCTCGATGATTCTTAGTCGCTCCTCAAGCTGCAGCTTGTTGTGCTCAAGTTCTTCTATTCTTGCCACCTGGTTCGCAAAAATATCCTCAAGCTTTCTTAGCTCTTTGCGGAGGTGCGACTCTTTCTTCGCTTTCTTTTCAAGCTCAATCGAATCCAGGCTATTTCTTTGCTTCTGCTCATCAAGCTCCCCCAAAACAATACTGAACTGCTCTTTCAAATAGTCTAGCTCTTCCTGGAGCTGCAGCTGGACTAATGTCAGTTCTTTAATACAATTTTCAATCTCGCCAGGCTGATCTCCGACCACTGACATATTGCGCGATAAGCTGTCTCTCTTCAATCTTGCAATATCTGCCTTAAGTTCCTGATTAGCTGCCTTCCTCTCCTCTAAGCGCCTTTCAAGTAATGCCACTTTGTCTCTCAATAGATTCTCATTTTGAGCTGACTGTTCCACTGAGTTCTGAAATACCTCCTGCTGTAGCTCGCTTTGAAGTCGTTCACTTTCCAACAGTGCAATTTTGAGAGTGAGTGCTTGCTCACGATGGTCATGTTCTCCAAGGAGATTGGAAACATGATCGTTCTGTTCTTTAAGCTTGCGCTCGAAGCTTTTCAGCTCCTCATACTTCTTATGCCTCAATTCTTCCAACAGCTGGAGAGATTCTGTGTGCTTCAGCTCAAGACTCTTGGATTCTTTCCGTGAAGTTAGAAGCTGCGTGTTAAGGCCTTCGAGTTCACTCTCCAGAACAAGATTTTGGGCCTTTTGATCAACTATTTCTCGCTCGAGGCACTCTGCACGACTTCTGAATTCAGCAACTTGTTCCACCTCGCCCTTGAGGTCTGCATACTCCTTGTCCAATTCCTCGATCCTGTCGCAGAAGCGCTTCTCGCGCTCATTGTACTCAGAGAGCTTGCTTTGGAAGTTAATCGCCTGCACACTTAATTCGTTCTCCAGCTGGTCAATCATCTTTTCCCTCTCGGACTGGAGCTTATTATTCGAGATTTCGAGCTGCTTGTAAGATCTTCGAAGCTGTTCGACCTCCTCTTGGAGTTTCTCTGCGTTGTTTCCGATATCTGTGCTCGTACGACCACTTTGCTCAAAATCCACAGCTGGCCTTGCCACTTCGTTTGTGAGGTCAGTGTTCCGTTCTAACCTGAATATTCTTTCGCTGTAGGCTTCTTCACGCTCTTTGTACTCCGAAAGAGCGATTTGGATGTTATTTCGCTCTCTTATCTCATCTTCGAGCTGCTCGATCAGCTTCTCATGGTCTGATTGTAGCAATTTTTGAGCGTGCTCCAGTTCCAAGTTGGATATCTGGAGGGTTTGAACTTCGTGTTGAAGTTTGACAACCACCTTTTCAAGTTCGTTCTTCTCGGCAAGTAGATCCTGAAGGTTTGATTGAGTGAGCTCTAGGTCCGCCAACGTTTGGGCTAGCTTTGCACTTAGATCCTCGTGTGCCAGTGAAGATTGCCGGCTTTTGGTGTATCGTCGCCGGTGTTCCTGCAGAGCCGATATCTCACTTCCATGTTCGCCTGCCACGCCGGTTTGTCCCACTTGGCTCGAAGTGCGCTGTAGGTCATCTTGAGACAAGATGTTGACAATTCCATTCACTTTCGCCGCATGCCGCGCCTCGGCGATTCTCAAAACTTCTGCGTCACCTAAACGTGCCTCGAGCTCATTGACTAGCGTCTTTAGCTCCTCAATTGTCTTCTCACTTTTGGGCAATTCAGAATTACTTGGCTCCCAGGTTCTCAAAACAGATGGGTTGGATTCTTTGTTCACGTCACCCACTTCGACGTTTTCCTCGAAGTTGCCATGTAGCTGCTCCAAGGACTGCCTTAATACTTCTTCGACGTCTTCTCGTAATCCTTTGGGAGGTAAACGCGTTCCTTGCCAAGTTTCTCGTGATCCTCGAGCTATTTTTCGGGAATCAGACTCGGCCAAGGTCGATGCGTCAAGGAGATCTTGAGCTTGATCAACAATTTGAGTAAGGACAAAGACGCGGCCCCTTAGGCTGCTTGTTTCTGTTTTCCAAAGTTCGGTTGTATGGGCGATCTGTGCCCGAAGTTCTGTGACAATCATCTCTGCTTGACCCAGTTGTTCTATTGCATCGTCTTTACGATCAGGCTTGTTGATTTCTAGATTTTGTAGACCAGAAGATTTCGGCTCTATTTCGTCTCGGGTTTGTGTAAGCACTTCGACAGTAGACTTCAGTCGAGCGCTTATATGACGAAGAGACATTATGACGTTCTTCTGGGCGGAGTTTAAAGCGGTAGACTCTTGGAATTGATCCAAAGCGTCTTCCAGCGCGCTCATGTGGTCCTCGACCTGCGTAAGTTTTGATTTCATGCATGACGCTTCTTTGTCAGTGGTTTGTAGATCCGAGATAGCTTTACGCAGAGCCATTTCTTGATCTGACAAACGTCTGGTTGCCTCCTCAAGTGCCATTCGTAGATCCTTAGCTTCGCTGTTTGATGCAGTTAATCGTGACACCAGTGCCTCTATTTCCTGATGCTTTTCTTCCGCCGTCACCACAGCCATCTCAGCTGTCTGAGTAGCATCCGCCAGTTTGGCTTCAAGCTCTTCGACATGTTGGTTATAGCGAATCTTTTGTGTGCGAAGTTTCTTGGAAATGACAAGAATCTTGGATTGAAACTCTAAAAAGACATGGGGATCCGGTGCACGTGGACCAGGTTTTACGATCATGACCGTCGCAACTCTCGTCGCCTCCACTTTTCTCCGAGGAATACGTGAAGGGCGAAGTTGAATTTGACCGGTGATTTCCTTACGCAACCATTGCACAGAGCCTCCTTTGGGTCCGCGGACCACGTTAGGATCGTAAACGCGATGTTTTGTAGTAGCTGGAGGCAGTTGCAACTGGCGCTCTTCCTCTAATTGGGTCACTGTATCTTGCAAACCACGAATAACTCCTTGCAACTCGTTGTTTTCCTTTCGAATGTGAACTAGCTCAAATTGGTGCTTGTTTATGAGTGCATTCAGCTCGTCCTTATTTGGCGCAGGAGGATGTGATTGCAGATCTGGATTCGACAGCCGAACTGCGTCGAGCAGGCTGCGGACGGAATCCACTGTGTGATTTGAAACAAAAGAAGTGAATGGGCGAAAGAAGATTACAGCTAGATGTTACCATAGTTATCACCCGAAGCTTCACCAACGTCCATAATTTTCGAGGACATCTCTTTGATTTGCTGAGCCAGCTGATCCTTGTCGTTCTAAAATCTTGTGAGACAGGGAGCTTGCAATGTGAAGGGCGATTATACCTGCAGTCTGCTTATCATTTCTTGATATTCATCAATCTGCCGTTTGTAACCAGTTTTCAGTGTTGTGTTGATGCGATTGAAATGGCCCAACTGCTCGTGTAACTCAGTGACGGTCTTGGCGAGAGACTTCCGCTCAACGTCCGTGTACTTTAATTCACGGTTTGTCGCCAGCAAACTTTCCTCCAACCGCCTTTTGCTTTCATCGAGAAGCGTGACCGTTTCTTTCAGTGTCACTGTCATCATAAAAAATATCACCCCAACTTTCAAGATCATACTTTGTTCTCACCTGCTTCATCATATTGCAAACCAAGATCACGCACTTCTTCACGGAGCTCCTGGATGGTCATCTGTGCTTGGTCCAAATCTTTCTTCAATCCGGACCGCTCATAGTCCCATTCACGCTCCCGTGCTTGCGGCGTTTCAGCCATTTCTTTGAGATGTTCTCTCAACGTGCTTGCTTCTTCCCCGCACTTCAAGCGCTCCAAATCTATTGAAACCAGTCGATCCTGAAGCTCTTGGTTCTGCTCCAAAAGCTTTTGGCCGATCTCAGATGCGATCATCAAATCTCGCTGGAGTGCTATTATGTCTGGAGCGTTTTGAGAATCATTGGAAGACATCGCTTTGGCCATTTTTTCCTCCAACTCCGATGACAGAGGATACATATCGGAACCTTTGATTCGTGGTGCTGTACTGTGGGTTTCATCATTATTGGGGGTTTCGGTGGTGCTACTTCTCCTTGACAACGACAATTTCCGACCAGAGGCCCCAGCATTGCTCACAGAATTGGAGCGTGTTCGCATCCGATGACGCACGGAATCTACCTTCTCCTTAAGCTTATTCATGATTCCTTACCCCGAAAAGGTGTGTGGAGGAGATATGGCGAAAAATTCTAATATTCGGACTGGATCGATACAAACGGAAGTGCGTTCAACCAATCAGCGGGTTATGTTTGCTCTCGTTTCTTCCATCGGCTACTATTTTGGGATATCCACGAATTTGCATCTGCATATGTAGTATTTCACGAAACGTATTTCTTGATTTACAAGAACCCATGTTATTTTCTTTTGTTTGGTAGGTTTGGTGAAGCCCTTGCTCTTGCTGATGGCGAATCTAATGGACGACGTGCAATACTTGCTGAATGTCTCGGAGACGATAGGGAGGGAGATGGGGAGCCGCCGTCTGAAGGGTTAGGTGACGTCGAACCGTTGGACCGAGGTGGTGAAGCTGTGCAAACAGAGCACCGCTTCTCAAGAACTGCCTTTATACTTGTGCTTTCACGAGATTTGATACTGTCCTCGACTGGAGCAGATCGCCGACGAGGAGCCGCGCCTGAACCAGAGCGTACTTGCGCTGGGTTTCTTGAAGTACTTTGATAAACTCTTTCATCTGTGAGTGCTCTCGAATGTTGGGAGGATCTGTTCTCCTTAAGTTGTCTTCCATTATAGGGATGAGAGCTTCTTGAATCAGCTTCCGCTCCCACGAGAAATGCTGGCGATGTTGTGCTTGCTCCGGAATTGCGATCACAAAGAATTCCTAGGGTTATTAAACGCTCGACAGTTTCTTCGGATGAATCGGCAAGAGATTGAAGACTTTGAAGTGAAAGCTCCAAAAGAGATTGCTGACACGCCAGCTTTTCAGCCTCATCCTCAATCACGGATAACTTGTTGAGAGTACCATCAAGTGCGGCTCGTAATTCAACTGTCACAGAAACCAGGTTAGACACCAATCGCAAGGCCTCCTCTGTTGTTGCATCATCCAAAATAGGCTCTCTCATGTCGGCGATACGTGTAAAAGACTCCGAAATTAGTGTAAGGTTTGTAGTGTGCCGATTCTTGTGAAGATCCAAATGCAATTGAAATTCTGCCAGTCGTGGAAGCTCGACATCAGTGCAATCGAGCTCGCGGGTAGTAAAGCTTCGCTCAAGATTGGGGGTCAGCAATTTGGTGTGATGTGAAGGAAGCCTAGATTGGCGCACGGGTACGACAGGCGTCTGAATCTCACACCGGTTAGTCATTTCGGCAGTTTTCTGCGCATCGTTCATTTCCACTTCAAGCTTTTGAATCTTTGCAGTTGACTTTTCCAACTCGACATGAGCAAGATTGAGCCTCTCGTTCGTCTTTTCCAGTTCGAGGTTTCCGAGATTTAGCTGTAACTTAGTTTGATCAAGCTCAGAACTCGTGTTCTGGAGCTGTGCGTTTACGTTTTGAAGTTGCTTGTGCAGTTCATTGACTTGCGAATGAGACTGCCCAAGTTCAACACCCAGCTTTGTATTCTGCTCAACAAGAAGGGCTGTTTCTTGTTTGATGAGGGCCTTGTCATGTTTAAGGCGCTCCGCTTCTTCAAGTACCTGTTCTAATTTCGCGCTAAGAGCTGATTTATCTTTCCTGTTCTCCTTGGATTCCCGTTGTCCATCGGCGATGAGGGTTTGAAGGCTTTTAATATCTCGACGCAGGTTGTCATTCTCATTTCTCAGCTGAGATATTGTCGTGTGTGGGTCTTCTTGGCGAATTTCAGCAGCCTTAAGCTTTTTTAATGTCTCTAATAGCTGTGTAGCAGAATCAGCTAATCATAATCGAATAAGTCATTGCAGGTGATATCGTTAAAGATTACCATAATTTGCGTTAAAGTATTTTCCCGCTTCGATAGCTCTTGAACAAGTTTCTTTTATTCTTTGGTAAACTTCATCATTTTCGAGCTATGGAGTCGATAAGTGAACGCCGAAATACTGACGCATTGAGACCATGAAGCAACCACCCACCTGCAATTTGCGAAGCAGCGCGTGGTGAAGATCAAGCTGTTTGATGTAACTGTTCCTCAAAGATCCCCCAATTTGGTTGACATTGATGAACTGTTCGTGAATCTCAGTAATTGTCTTCGCAAGTCCCCGCCGCTCATGCTCTTTCAATGATAGATCACGATTTGCAAGCCAGAGATTTTCATCCATAAATGTCCTCGTTTGCTCGAAAAATGACATGGCGGACTTCAACCCAACTATCGGGAGTTTTCAACATATTATTTAACATAGAAATCAGACTCACCATGTTCAAACCCAAGCAATAGAAATCAGACTCACCATGTTCAAACCCAAGTTCCTTTAAATCTTCATACATTTTGCGACTGGAGCTTTGTGCCTCTTCCAGCTCTCTTTCGAGATTGCGCCTCTCTTCCTCCGCTGCTCGCTCTCGTCCTCTTAAAAACTCAGCTTCCTTAATTGCTTTTCTTCGATCCTCCTCCAATTGCTGTATTTGAGTGAGAAGGGCTTGGTTCTGTTCCAGTGCATCGTTCAACTGCGTCTGAATTTCCTCGTTCCTTTCCATCATGCGATGCTTGTAGTCATTTTCCGCCATCATGTCATTCCATAGCGCCTTAAGCTCTTGTTTCCGAGAGTTCTGCTGATCAGCAAAATCCTGATGACTCCCCTGCACACTGTCTATCCATCGTGGAAGCGCCGAAGCGATGTTTGCGCTGCCACTGACAGCAAAATCACCGCTTGAAGCTGGACTATGGGCTTTACGGGACGCAATCATGGGAGAATTTGCAATCGATTCGTTTCCATCAGAATTCGTCCCATCAATAGAGCCATCTGCAGAAACGTCATTGGATCTTGTTCGCTTTCGCACGCTCTCGATCATATCCCCAAACTTGTGCATGATGGATTGAGTAGTTGTTCGGGTTGTGTCTATGCAAGGACACGTTTGATTGGCCGATTTTATCCCATTTTTAAAGGACCAAGCTTATGTCTAGACACATGAAATTCCAACTTCGCAAATTTGATTTACTGATACTTACTAACTGACCCCTCCCCCGGGTTGAAGCCAATGTAAATCGTTTGGGTCGAGGAAGAATTCAGAATCCAAATCCAAGCCAGTCTCAATATGGTAGCTTGCATTAATCACAATCGGCGATGTATTCAAGCTGAACGGACTGATGCTTGATACAATTTGTACTTGTTTAGCAACTTTTCTGCCCACTTTCCGATCTTCACTTGGATTCAATCGGCGTATGGTGTATCCACGCCAAACTCGCTGAATCGTCAGGACACTGAGTTCAAGTACTTCTCTGCCGGTGAATCCGCCAAGCTCATGAATTAGATCGATGCATTCGTGATGACCCGATATCAAGGCGTAATCCAATGGAGTTAATCGATAGTCAGAATGATTATCGAGAGAATTCAATTTTGCGCCAAGTTGCGCCAACAATTGAATAGTAGTGACATGGCCGAGCCCAGCAGCCCAGTGTAATGCAGTCACTCCATTGAAGTCTTGGTTTAAAATGAGTGTGCACTTTCATGAAAACGGAGGAAGGGTGTTTACCTGAGGCATTGATTTCCGCTCCAATTTCTACAAGGTACTTCACAGCTACGTCCCGAGCGTAGTAGCTGATAACGAAGAGTCATTCAAAAAAGCTCCATATAGGGTTTGCCAGACCTACGATGCACCATGCAAAGGAGTCCTTCCGGTTTTATCCGTAGTGTTGTGATCTGCCCGATTTGCAATCAGAACAGAAAGTACGCTTACAAAGCCAAGGATAGATGCCCAATGCAGAGGTGATCGCCCATCACCATCCTTAGCGTTCACATCCGCACCAAAGCTAAGCAATGCGCTACACATATCAGCGAACCCGCGTTCCACTGCGCGAAATAGTGGAGTTCGCAAATGATCATCACGCATGTCGACGTGAGCTCCGTACTCCAACAAGCATGATGCGCACACGATATGTCCTGCGAAGGCGGCAAAGTGTAACGCTAAGAAAATATTAAATCAGCATGTTTGATCTTGGCACTATATTTCGATCCCGTTGCTTATACCCGTTTGTCTTTGGAAGTCCGTAAAATTTGGATCAACGCCTCTTTCCAGCAGAATCTTGCATGTCTGTGCATGACCCTTTCTTACCGCCCAAGTCAGCGGGTGCTTGCCTTCTCGATCAGGTATGTAAGTAACTTGATGAAACTTTGGGTCCATCAAGAAAATAACGCACTGGGCGTGATTCTTTGAGCAAGCGTAATGCAGTGGTGTGGCTCCTCCCTCGTCCATCACCCCGTCAACCGCCCCATTCTGAAGAAGTGCATTCACAATCGGTCCAGATCCGGAAACAGATGCCCAATGAAGTGGTGTCCTTCCCATCACATCTTGAATGTTCGGGTCGCAATTTGGTTTTGACAAAAGCATTTTTACAAGATTTGCATTGTTTTCACCACATGCAAGGTGTAGAACAGTCCTACCATCAAAATCCTGAAGATTAATTAGAGAGGGGTATGAATCAAGGAGGATCGAGCTGCATGATGTTGATCCAACAGCAGACTTGTGTGGAGCAGTCCAATGTAGTGCTGTTTTTCCTTCCACATCAGTTATTAGTGCGTCTAAATGCGACCGTCCTAATTGAATTAGCGCCTTTAGGTTCTCGTGATTGTTTTGGCATACGACCAGGTGTAAAGGAGTCATATTCTCCTTGTCGCCATCATTCAGCAGACGTCGTACCTGCGCTGAAGTGCAGCCGTCAAATGGTATCAAAACTATCTGCTATTGGACTTACAAGCAGTTGTTCTTCGCAAAAGCTCTTTCAATAGAAATCCGAGAGTACTTTTGCGGTTCAAAGTTCCGAGATGAACCACATTCCGCCCTTCACTATCGTAGATGGTGGCATTCGCTCCATGATGAATTAGAAGCTGAGCTATTTCTCTTCCCCCAAACAAAGCAGCCCAATGGAGAGCCGTGCGACCCTGTGAATCTAAGACATCCACTGAAGCCCCTGCTTTCAATATTGAACGAGCCGCAAAGTAGTGGCCATGAACTATCGCCTCAACTAACGGTGTTCTGGAGCCCGTTTCACAATAATTTGGAGAATAGAACTTCAACAGTTGAGATATCTGCGATAATTTTCCCTTCGCGCAAGCTTTACTGATACGCGCCTCACTTTCTTGTTCGCCAACAAGACAACCTGCAGGCAAAGTGATCAAACGACGTGATTCATACCCTGCGATGTGCGGTCGAATGTCTCTTATTTTTTGAAATGAAGGATGTTCTATTCCGGTACAAACACTTGTGTGAAAACTTTTGATAATGGGTTTAAGCTTTGACCTTGAAACTAACTCAAAGTGATTCTCAATGCGGCATAAAGTATTGTCGATATGAGAATGTGGTGTTTTATCAATATTAACCGGCTGCAATTCCGGAGCAACAAACAACACGGAAGGATCTTGCTGTTCGATTGTAAGAATTGTTGCAGCTTCAGAGGTCAGCTGAAGAGTTTGGTTATTGGTTTGTGATAAAGTAACTAGACACCAACCATGCGGTTTAGATGGTCCTTCAGAAAGCTCTTCATGCGTTCTTCAATTATGTTCGTTTAGATTATGATTGATATTTGCGTTATGTTGCTCCAATCACGCTGAATGGATGGATAAAGTTAGCCAGAAAAGGCCTCGTCTAAAAACAGACAAATGTGGTCGGGTTTGAAGGTAGTTTGTTTGGTTCTATATTTGATGTGCTTATAAGTTGGGGGTGTTTTCGTTCTTAAGAACTCATCTTCGCGGACTGTGCATTCAATTAGATCATGTCGCAACTTCTGAGTAGTACCCTTTGTCGCTCGGTATCATTGCAAGAGACGCTACCTTCGCCAGTCGTTCTGATCGGCGCAGGAGCTGCGAAGAGGTTTCGAGCCGAGTTTAGCAGAGACTCATCTGTTATGTCCTTCGACCGAGAGTGCAGAGATGATGGTCGCAGTGCCATGTCTATCGATTCAGAGGGCTGGAAAGACGTGGTGGACGGTTTGTACAAAGCACTGGAATCAGAGTGGAGTGAGGTAAAGGCAAACACATCAAGCTTTGAAAGTTATTAACTTCATCAAAGTACGGAGCAGAATCCGAGGATGGATCGTGGGCAGGATATATTATGGTATTGAAGATCCACGAAAAGAACAATGCGCCCACGTGGGATCGAAAGTGGGTTATTGTGAACGGAGCCAGTGTTGCGATCGCGGTTAACTCGGTAAGACGAAATCTTGAATGAAATTACTTTTATGGAAAATATCTTTGCCGCAGGATAATGTTGCCTATGAAGACATTGTCGAACTTGATAGCGTCAAAATAGAAAACTTGTCGATCGGCAGCAAAGTGGACGCATGGTCGGTCAGCTCCACACGCTCGTTTGATGGTGAAGCCATGTACATTTTTGCCGCCCCCTCGTATGAAAGGAAAGCGTCGTGGGTGAATGCGATCCTACGCGGAGCGACTAGGTTCAACCCCAAAGAGAATAATCGGCCGTACACTACGGCAAAGCCTCCAGTGACACCAAATCTTCCCCAACAGCAGTTCCGTTCCCCAATTTCCGCAATATATGATTCTGAGGGCCCACACAGCCCAAGCCCTCGTCTTCCGACTCTAGCATCTCCTGTTCTTCGCCCGAGGAATCCTTTAGGTGCCACGCAAGATCGCTCCGGATCGCGCACAGGTTACTCCTCCAATAGCTCATACACTCCTGTTCAGCACCATGGGATGACTGACGAGTCTCACGTTGGCCTGATTCGCGGTAGATCTTTCATGGAGGATACCCCTAATGGCAATAGCAGCACCCGATCGATAGTCAGCGATACGCCTCATTCTACCGAGAGTGCACAAAGTACGCGGGTGATCACGCGTTCGGGAACACCTGTTGTTGCTCTTCGATTCGCTGCTGTGTCTGCAACGGTCATGGCAACGTTGGCAAAGCAAGGGGAGGAAGTTCTCGCGGCTAAGGAACGCATCAATTTTCGTCCAATCGCTCCAAATTGATCAAGCATACATGGCTTTTTTATAATCTCCAACCGCGGAAAGCTGCCTGTACAGTCTCAATCACAATCATGTTCTTGGATGTCATGGGTATGTTACTCTCTTCAAAGATCCCATATATTTCAGACGAAGTTAATAATAAAGCCGACAGTTCATTTTTGTTGACGTCCGAATCAAACTTTTCCTCCATACTCGTGCCCAGTCATGTCTAAACAAATTTGACACCAGAGAGAGGATGGTACACCACACCGACAATGGGGTATGAATCTAGATACCCCTTCCGGTTCTCACAGGTTTTTCAAGACGTCGTTCTATCCATCGCTTCAAGCAATTCAAAACCTGTGCTCAGTCGAAGAATTTTTCCTTTCCTCATCATTTGATCACGTGTGAAATGCTGGTCATGAAGTCACCCGCGAGGGGGTGAGACGGCGAAATTTTCATAAAAACTTTTCGGGGGCTTCATGCTATCGGAAAGGGGTACATATTCAGTGCTCCTTCCCCCTTTAACCCGATAAAACAACAATGAAGGTGCGGGCATTCGTTCTGGCTACTGCGGTCTTCAGTGCTACATGTGCCTTCGCCGCTCCAGGAACCATCACACAGGGTATTCAATTTCGAGACACTTGCGGTAACCCGATTCAAGCCCATGGAGGAGGATTAATCAAGGTCAACTCCACCTATTATTGGGTCGGCGAGAACCGTTATGACGATCTTACGTTCCGCGCTGTGTAAGGAATCGGTTGTTGAGAGTTGAGCCACACATTTGACAAAACTCCAAATACAGTTCTGCATATAGCTCAACCGATCTCGTCAACTGGGACTACTCCGGTGACATTCTTACCAACTCATCCGCCACCGAGCTCAACAAATGCAATATTGAGCGTCCCA
This sequence comes from Cladochytrium replicatum, assembly GCA_025526935.1. Taxonomy (NCBI): domain Eukaryota; kingdom Fungi; phylum Chytridiomycota; class Chytridiomycetes; order Cladochytriales; family Cladochytriaceae; genus Cladochytrium; species Cladochytrium replicatum. The sequence continues at coordinate 336,208 of JAHLKD010000007.1, read as the reverse complement.
AAGTCATTTACAATGCTGCCACCAGCAAGTTCGTTCTGTGGGCGCACTGGGAAAACGGTGTTGACTACAACGAGGCGCGAACGATGGTTGCGACTTCCTCGACAGTCGATGGGAAATACAACTACGTCCGCAGCTTTCGTCCTCAGGGATTCGACTCTCGGGACATGACAACTTATGTCGACACCGACGGCACTGGATACCTCGTCTCATCGACTCGCAGCAACGCTGATCTCAACATTTACAAGCTCACGCCCGATTACACCGACATTGACTCGTTGGTCGTCACCTTGTGGAATGGATCGTACAGGGAGGCACCAGCCTTGTTCAAGCGCAACAATGTGTACTTCCTGCTTACCTCAGGTGCAACGTACTGGAATCCCAACCAGCAAAAGTACGCAACGGCCTCGAGCATCGCTGGTCCCTGGTCCGCACTCCAGAACGTGGGCAACAGCATCGCCCACGGTTCACAAACTACCTACGTCCTCCCCATCAGCCAGTCCACCTACCTCTACTTCGGAGACCGCTGGGCACCAGCATGGAACGGCCCGGTAAACCAGTCCCCGTACGTCTGGCTCCCCCTGACCTTCCCAAGCGACACATCCTTGACCTTGTCATGGGCACCAAAGTTGACGATCGATGTCGCTGCAGGAGCTTTGACCCCTGTCTCGTTCGGACCCTCCAACATCGGCTCGGCAGCGGCATACTTCAATCTTAAACCCCGCCACTCCGGAAAATGCATTGACATTTCTGACCAGTCCCTCGACGAGAACCACCAGGCTATTCAGTGGACTTGCGGATCGGGCGGTAACCAGCAGTTCCAAGTCTTTTTCGTCGAATCTGAGGGCTTCTTCCGCCTCACCGCTCGCCACAGCAACAAGTGCCTTGCCCCACTTTCCGACAATTCAATCGTTCAAGTGACCTGCAATGATGCCGACTGGAACCAGCAGTGGAGCATTAGTGACGCTGGTTCGGGATACTTCAGGATTGCCACCAGGCTTTCTGGCTGGTGCCTTGACATTCCTGGCGTTAGCACCGCCGATGGAGCGAAAGTGAGCCTCTGGAACTGCAATGGTGGGCAAAACCAGCAGTACACACTTGCCCCAGTCGCCTGATTTATCCGGGTATTTTCGAGAGACATTTTCCTGGCTGGTTGATTTCTAACTCTAGACTTTATGGACTTGATGTATTGCTTTTCGTATTTCGATCGGTTGACCTTGTCATGTTCTGATTTGGGCTTTTCGTACTTTTAAAACACAAATTGGTCTTTTCTATGCTGCCCTTTCCTTGGCGAACAATCCTCTCATTCGTAGGATCAAAAATAACAAATGTCATTATTTTCAACAATATGCAGTGGCATCTTTGTTGGAAGCTGAGGATGCGCTCACTGTTTCGGGTCTGTCCTGGCACTTCATGAAAACAAGCCGTACTACTCAGAATAACATCAAAGAAAACGCAGCCGATGACATATCTGCAATGCTTTAAGGGTAGATGGTTCGGCTGAATCAGAATGTGACGACAAAAAAAGTGTAGCTGAAGTATTTGGTTGGAACATATGGAGAAGTGAGAAGGTATGCTTCTCTTGATCTGCCAAAATGCAAAACAAAAAAGCAGAAGCAAAACGCAAACGAGGAAACACGAAAAGCAACTACAACATGATGAAACCATTAGCCGCAATCAAAACATCAAAAAAAAAGGCGATGTCTAGAGTAAATCTAACAAGCAAACCGTTAAACGTTGGAAGCCAACACCAAAATCTCCAAAAACTAGCGACCAAACAAAATGAAACGAAAGGAAACGACAAAAGAACTCCACATTCCAGTGAATAACCTTCCTCACTCTCCCTTCCCACCAGGCACACCTTTCACCATCGTCGAAGGTGGGCTCGTCTTCTTCCCAACAACAGGAACGCTCATGTAGCTATACCGTCCGATCGCCGGTGGCGGCGACGTCACCCCTGCTGCCTTCTTCAAATCGTCGGAATCCTCTTCGCTGATCGTCCCACCCGCTCCCCCTCCCGTCCCAAGTTTCTCAATCAAACTAGCGTAAATCTGCCTCGTCCCATTCCCGTCTTCGATCTCACTCATCCGCTGCCTTAGGTAATCCACGAATTTCTGCTTGCGCTGCACTTCCGCCCCACTCGCTGCGCCGCCCGGACTCCGTTGCATCGAGCCCATGTCGGACACCGACAGTGGAGACGCGGGTGTTCCGACGAGTGTTGAGCGCGGTGTGGTCATCCCGCCTGTAGATGTGCTGTCGCCCATCGACACGCGCTTCATGGCGTCCTCAAACACCTGCTCGTCGAAACTAGTTGGCGAGTCTGTGATCGAAGTGCCTGCTGCAGATGCGGAGTGGTCATCGTGGAAAAACGTCGCGGTCGAATTCGACTTTGCGCTTTCGGCGGTGCTCGCGCTCTCGTGCATGGTTGGGGGCTCGTTCTGGACGAGGGTTTGCTGGGTCGGGGTGGTCGGACTCATGACCTGTGAATGCGCGGGGCTCGAGTTGGATTCAAACCATGTGCGGTGGAGAGTGGCGTCCGTGGGTGAGGTCGGGATGGTTTCGATGTCCTTGAGGACGTTCGCGATCGTGCTGCGATCGATCCGTCGGGCTTCTTCCTCTTCTACCTGACGTTTTAGTTCCTCATGGGCAGTGGCGGCAGCGGCTGCACCAACCACTGTAGGCGAGGTGTTTGGCGACGACTTACGGGACGAATCAGAATTCTCTTCAAACACTCGGACTTCGGAAGTCTCGTCTGAGAAGGCACGATACTTCGGAGCGTCGTTGCTAGCAGCGGATGGTTTCGTTGCTGCCTGTGAAGGTTGGACTGACGTAGAACGCACCATAGCATCTCTGTCTGATATATCTAGAGTGAAATCAGGACTGAAGAGTGGGGTTGCAAGAAGTTCGAGCTCTTTGAGGATTGGTGACATTCCAGGGGTGGTAATCGACATGGAAGATCGGGATGTATCGGTTGGAGGAGGAGCTGGAACGAGGGTACTTCCGTTACTAGAGGGAGGATAATTCGTCGTCGACGTCGTCGTCCTCCCCGACGTCGGATTCGAGAAAAAATGACCGCGCATGTGCTCGGCAAACGCCGAAGTCTTTGCACTGGAAACCTTGGCGTCGCCACCATATTGATCTGAAGGCCTCGATCCGGAGGGTCCAACAGTTGTCCGCTCTGATTGCTCACTGTCGCTCCCATTGTAGCCTGTATGTTGGGAAGCTGTGTGCTGGGCGTATTGCGGTTGCTGCAGCTCATCGCGTTGGTGCTGCTGCTGCAAAGACTGATGTTGCTGTTGTTGACGTCCAGAAGAAATCAAAATTGGCGGCGCACCAGGTCCACCAGCGCGGGGTTGTGCCGACTCAGCGAACATAACACGTCGGTCTACTGAGCCAGCACGTCGAGCTGCGTTGTCCGCACGGAACATCTCTAGGGCGGATACTCGCTCCCCATTGCCGTCCGCGCGTGGAAGAGAGTCTGACGGACCCATGGCTGCACGAAGACCAGACGGAACGTACGGCGCATATGTCTGGGTTGGTCTGGGACGAAGGGCGTAAACATCAACGGCGCCGGAGGTGCGACGATATTCCCCTACTGATGGTTGCTGAGGGGGAGGAGACATTGGGTTGGAGTTGAATGAAGCCCACGACGATCTACTATGCCTGGTATAAGCGGTTTGTGGTTCGGTCAAGCTTCTGTTCATGGAGGTTGGTCGGGGAGAGCTGGAAAGCGATGGCGGGGGACGATCTCCGTAGGGGGAAGGTACGGGTTCAAGTGTCACAATCTGGCTGGCTGGTGGACCCCTGAATGGAAGACCACCGGAAGCGAGGTCAACAGGCGCTAGAGACGCCGCTGACAAATTAGTTCGTTCGAGCGTTCCGTCGGCGCCTCTTATAAAGACAAGGGAGCCACGGTATGGATTCCGTCCCGATGCTTCGTCTTCGGGGGTAACAACAGGTGTGAGGAGTTTCGGGGCTTTGGATTCGCCATCCACCACCGTTGAAGAACGTTTTGCGCTCTTCGAAATGCGTCGACTTTGTCTACGGGGTGCTTCTAGCTCCAACGTAAGGACAGAGTCCAAGTCAGAGTCCTCGTCAAGGTCGTAATGACGGCTTCGGGAGCGAGTGCGCGACAGTGCTCTTCGTGCTCTGCGCAACTCCTCTTCCATACGCTTTCGCTTTTTGTACGAACGCACGCAACACCATGACACCAACGAAATGAGCAAGATTAAACCGATTACGCATGCCGCTAAAGATGTACACAGGTCAGAGGGAAAATGAGGACCGATTGAGTCTGACGAACCAGCAGCTGCGATAAGAGCATAAAACGAGAAGGCTTTAGAGTCGACCCAGCTGTAGTCGTCCCTTCTCGACAAGCCGGCCGAGTCGGTTGAATGTAGTTCTACGGGCCTGGCTAGTTCCGTGAGGGCTAGCAGAGGCCATTCCAGAAGGGGCATCGGCAAGCCGAGAGTGGCACTTTCGCACAGGTAGAAGTGTTCTGGCAGCAGATGGCCTTCGAAAGAGCCAGCCAACACCAAAAGGGCGGGGAGATGACCGCGGTAGGGAAAGGGAGCGCAAAAGTTTTCACGCTGGCAATGGCAGCAATTATTATTATTATTTTATCAGTAGACATGTGTAAGTAAATAACGACCCCCTGTCACGGCGCTGCCATTGCACTCATTCATCAGCACCCCGACGTTTCAGCAGCGATAAACTTTGTAACCTGTTCTGCGTTAGGCGCAGACATTAGAGATTTTTGGTTGCACCAACCACGGGAAGCGACAAGAGATCACTTTTAGCGCCACGGCACTACACTGCATTGCCACACTCACGATATGTATTATATCTCGCAATTGAAGAGCTCATTCCTTTTTACCTTACCTTCGCTTCTAGTAGGCTACCAGTATATTAATTCACCTCCATTTTTTTGAACAAAAGGATCTGACATTTTTGTCACTGTTACTTGCTGTACATTATCAGTCCATCTGCTCATCTATTTCGGCTGTAATTATCAGACATCCTCACACCAACTTTCCTTCACACTCTTTGCAGATTTGAGGTAAAAATTCTTGATTGTGAGAAAAGAAGTCTTGAGGTTCTGTGTCAGTCCAGTAATCTTCATGAGTATCCTCAGAGATCTCGTAGCTCGCCCCACCTACCTTGCTGAGCTCACTCGGACAGAAATGGGAATTTAGCACCTCTCCTGCAACAGCCCGAATGTGCCCAAGCTAAACACAGGCTCAGCTGACGGAGGAAACCCAAAAAATTCTGTTTGGAGTCTCAACATCATTCAGGGTTCACCCCGAAATAGCCAGTTGGCTGTGTGCTGCGGGTGGAGAGATGGGATCAAACTTGGAATGTACCATCGGAGGTCCCCACACTTGTTGGGTTATGAACGTTACAGGACTCTATTACTGCAGTCACTTTAACAACCATTAACATGACACACTACGACATAACAGATAGACTGGATACGTCCAGGAGTTCTCTATGCAGGATACAGAGAGACCTGTCGGCTAGAATTGTTAAGGCAATAACAATAGTTTACTCGGGAAGAGTAACACGCGCACTTGGTCTTACAAGTTAATCTGACTTGACCCTTGTTGAATATTACATACATTACCAACAAACAGATTTGCGACTCAACGCTCATTCGAGTATCGTCATTGTCTACCGCAGCTTTTACTGCGGGGGTGTGTTGATGCATGCACACATATGGAACCGGCTACTCCAGTCTTCATCTACTACCGACACTGAGGGGAAATAGCCTTACCAGAGACGTCTGGGACAAGTTCAGGCGTAATCATACATTACATGAAAGAACTGGCATTTCTAGCTATTGGTCATGCAGACACCCTCCTTTACTCATTGGAATCTAGTAGTAGAGTTCTGAAAGTGATCACGCGTTTGAGAAAGAATGTGATGCTAATCAGTTTGCTGCTGACAACTATATCATACTCGAGTACATCTGGTGGAAAAGATAAAGCAGCTCTGAACAAGAATGTTAAAATGTTTTAACATAAGAAATAGTACTCCAAATTTGGACAGCCACTCAAGTGTGTAAAATCAAACAAAAACAACACATCTATTCTTAATAGCACCACTTCAATCGAACAATTGAAGCAACTCGATGGTATCAGATGCGGCATTCACTGACTTAAGTCCTTTTCGGGGTTCAGATTCGTGTCACGTGTCATTGAGGTCAAGCTTTATTCATGCTACAGGCTGACATCATGCAAAGCAACACAGACCACCGCTTTCTGGTGTCCGTTGTACTGCCGTATTCGGTCCGCAGTGTTCAAGTCCCACAGCTGTGCAGAGTGGTCCGACGAACCTGTATTTCAAACTGATCAGCAACAAAAAAACCAAAAAAAACCTTCGCAATTTGTTCTAACCTGTGACAAGGTATGCTGAATCTGCCGAGAACGCACAGTCCCATACCCACCGTTGGTGGCCCGTCAGAGTCTTATCAAGTTCAAATTTAACCCTTCCTTGCTGCATCCCTTCGGCGGTGTCCGCGGTTGCGTTCCAGATCTTGACAGTGTGGTCTGCTGAACATGTTGCGAGCGTTCTGTTGGTTGGTACCCAAAAGTGAGCGCGTCGAAGCAAAGCATTGGAAAAACGACGAATACCTTGTATCAGGACTCAATAGACACCTTGTAATATAGCGAGAGTGTGCATTCACTTGCTGGACACCCTCCAAGTCCGTCAACTCTCCTTTGCTCTTTGTCCGCCAAACGTAAAAGTTTCCCTGCAAATTGAAACGTTTTAGCTCTTCACACAATCAAACATACACCTTTATAATTCACCTTGTTGTTTGCTGCAATCAATGACGAACCGTCTGAAGCCATCGTCACTGATCGTGCCGGAACATCTTCCTCTGGAACCTGACCACGATATCAACATACCACCACCATGTCAACTTTCTTTACATACAAATTCATGCGTGCATGCATTCTCGCCCAGATCCCAGATCTTAATGGCCCCACTTTGATCGCACGAAATAAGCTCGCCCTGGTTCGGATGAATGATCACGTCATTCACTGGGGTTTTGAGATCATAATCTCGCTGGATCCCTGGTGCCCTGCAACATTACAATCCCACTGAGTGTTGAACAATATTTCTCGTTCAATGGGACATACCTCACGTCCCATATCTTGATTGTCCCATCCTCACTCCCCGACACGATCCACCGTCCTGCAGACTGGAATGCAATCGACGTCACGTTCCCACTGTGCCCGTCGAAAGATGTAATCTGTTCCCGGTTCCAAATGTCAGCCCAGTGCTTTTGTGTGATAAGACTATCCTCCCATAAAGTGAATTCATTACCGGATTTGGGTTGCTATTTTGAACTTCGTACAGTCTGATGTGTGGGTTCCCGGCTGCGGCAAGGAAACGTTTATCGGCAGAGATTGCGAGTCGGTTGACTTGCTGTTTGTGTTATGACGTCCCATGCGTTCCCATTTAATTTCGTCCACCAAGTTCGTTCCCCGGCATGCATGAATGGAGAAGGCATATATTTAGAATCAGCATGTCCACAATTGCATTGAAACATTGAAACGCACCGAGTCGGGGTGTTGTATGGTGCGCACGCAGATTCCCGAAAGCGCCTCCCAGAAACGAATGGTGTGATCGTACCCCGAGGTTGCCAGCACCACCTCGGTCACATTTCCCTGGGGCACCTGAGGCATCTGTGCCTGTTGTGGCATTTTGTTAGCCAAGCCACTGATTTGGGAATGTGCGATCCTCGCCGCCAGGCTGTAGCAGATCCGCTGGAACGTGGGGTTTCCAGAGCGAGTCAGTGGAGGATATCAAGGACTGCCATGTTCAACAGACACGAGATGATATCGAGATCTCATTTGTTCGACAGACACGCGATGATATCGAGATCTCACTTGGGGAGAGATTGGCGAATATGCCGAGGAGAAGTTCAGCCTGGAGGTCGAGGATGGATTTGTTAATGTTTGATATTTATTATAATGTGAGTTGCTAGACGGAATCACCCGAATTGGGGACTTTCGTAGCAAACAGATGGAATCAAAATCATTCAAACACCCCCTTCTTGAATATCCACGGCCGATCCCCATCGTGCTTGTTGGAGTACATGAAAATCAGTCGGATATTCATGGCGAAGCGAAGACATGGGTGGACAAGCTTGTGCAACTGGTGAGACTCCGCATTCTGCGCGATCCAAAGCACCACCCTGACGAGGTGTACGCTTCGGCCGTTTCACAGATAAACCATACACGCAACGCCAGTCGTGTCTTGATGCGCTTCCGAGGGCCCAAATTGCCGGATATGCGTTGGAACTGGTTGACTGGTGTTTTTCTCCAGGCAATGACCAGATCTGTTTTGGAGTCCAGACAGTTGTCCCTCGTCCCACCAAGTGTGGGCCGTGGCAATGAAATTGCACGCTCGCTCGCTGCTTCGACCGATAGACTCGCCAGTGCCATTCCGCGTGATTGTTCAAGGTGGTGTAGTGTGCAAGCATTGCCTTAATGTATTGTACAAACCAACAAATGCCTGAGTCAACTTGCTGAGGGTCCGTGGTGACCAGCGAAGGACGTGAGCTCTGGTCTTGTCGCACCCTCAGGTTCTCTGCCCGGTTGCCATTCCTGCTACTTTCCTGCTGAGTTGATGTTTGCACGTACTCGTCGTACCAACGAAATGATTTGATTGATGCAAATCCTCCAAAGAAGGAATATAATTGTCGAATGGAATTGTCGGACGTGTCGGTAGACCGTTGATAATACTCGACAAAGCTGTACCGGAATTGACCTTTGGAGTGGTATAGGTGTCCTGGACTTGGGAGCCGGTAAAGTCCCCTTTTCCAGGATCGGCACCTAGCACAAAGTGGGTGGGTAGGAAGTGCGTCTGCAACAGAAAGAGTGTTTCGGTGTATTTGGCATACAAATCATTCCAATACCAACCTCTGGATAAGCAAAGCGCTTCTTCGCTTTGTCCCAAGGCACGTCATCTGGATGGTGATGAGACGAGTCCTTGATCTTGGTTTTCCTACGATGAATTGAAACTTACACCCAGTCTGTGATAATTCTTCCAGTTGCTGAATTGCGTGCATGAGCATCTGGAAGTGTGATCTTGTGGAACGCATGGTTGACCCACATCTCGTACTATTCAGCTGAGTCCATGTCTTTGACTGTTGGGAGGTCATCATCCTCAGGATGCTGCTTCCTGTACCTCATGTATAGCCCAATGAGCTGCTTTCCATCAACAAAGTTTTCAGTGTAAAGCTCGAAATGGGATAGATCTTTAGCTTTGGTGGACAAACTTGACGTCGTCCTTGGGCTGGTGTCATAGTACATGTGTCGAGCGGAGGTGTTCTGTGACAGGAAAGAGGTGCTTCCTCGCCACCTCAGACATTAACCTCCAGTACAACCTGAAGATTTCGCGCGAGGAGTGCATCGAGCACGTGCAGCTGCCGCCGTCACATTCTCTCGCTCGCTCCGATGCACGGACATTAAATTCTCGCCCGAAGACGCTGGTCGTTCCGACCTTGGCTTCTTGTGCTCGGTCCTTGGAAAGGTTATTGAGGCTGGGGCGACCACGTTGAACTGTCCTACCTTCTCTTAATACTTCATTAAGAGCGGTGCTGGTGGTGGTAACATTACTGATGCATTGCAAACGTCTATTGATTGACACAGTGGTAAATGATATTTCGCAATTAGTTCACTTTCTGTCAAACGTGCACTCTACACAAATGTGCCGTCCTGGCGTAAATCAATAAACACGTGACCACGATCCTCTCTGCACAAGAGCTAGTAGACTCACACGTTATCAGCACACTGCTCCAAATCATCGGCGATCAAGCTCCAAACTGGCCGGAAAACGTCGCACCCGCTCTACTCGAAACGGAAACAGGCAAAACAGCCCACCAGCACAACAAAACTACCACCCCAGATCATCACCACCGCCACTCAGCATGTCCAACTTGAAGGGCAAGAAGATTATCCTGCAGAATGATGGATCCAACTGGATTGCCTGGCACGCCAACATCCAGAAAATTGCCATCGCCCACAGTCTCCGCTCATTTTTGGACAAAAACAAAGTCATCCCTGGCATCAATGATGATGGCACCATGGACTCAGCAAAAATCAACTTCACCCCCGATGAAGACATTTTGTTCACCAATGCAACTCGACTTCTGCTATTCATCCAGGAATCCTTGCCGACTGACACTATTGGAGCTCAGTAAGCCGAATGGTACCACCCGGTAAGGTTCGGTGGGTCCGGGTCAGGTCCGGGTCGGGTCCGGGTCAGGTCTGGGTTTCAGTGGTGACCCACACCAAACCCTTTGGGTCGGGTCGTGTTTGTCTGGGGACCCGCCGGGTCACTGACGGGTACAAAGGGAATACCCGGACCCGAAGTGGTTGAAACCCGTACCCGACCCTGACCCGCCCGGTTTTTGCTGCCCAGGAGAGGATTGATTGAATTTTGAGTTAGACCACGGATATTTACATGAACACTTTGTGTCTGTGTGGACAGTGTGTATTTTAGAAACACTATCGTAAAAAGAAACAAAACTCCAATCACAAGTTGATAGATGGAACAGCCCAAATCAGCTTCTGTATCTGGTTCATATCGTCAGAGTCCCATCCACTACTGGTTACGTCCTTCGCCAACCCAGTCCTGATGAACCGATCAATGTCGTCATTTGAAAGCATGAAATCCTTGGCTAAACCTGTCTTCCAAGGTTTCCAATCCACCTCAGGGAGCGTTATGGACGAAAGATGCCTGATGTATGCCGTCCAGAACCTTAGCCACTCAGAAGGATAAGCATCCACTAATGCCCTGAACATGCGATAGATAGTGGCAGACGTACTTAGCGAATTATTGTGCCGTATCCAGTTTCCGAGCAAAATGTGCACCCTAAGAAGAGTAAGGCTGCTCCGAGCACTGCTACTTGAAGTTGATATTCGGCTTGAGCGGTCGTCTGATTCAACAAATATGGGCCGTAAAAACTCATTTCGGGAGAGGACTTCGTAGTTTACGTTGACGTACTTGATTGATGGTGGAAGAGACGGCAATTTAAGGTCATAAATAACCTCATTGATCTTATGCATCTGGAAGTAGATACCCTGGATGACCTCTTTCACCAAAAGGATAGCCGTAGGACGGTGCTGCTGCAGGCTAAGCAATGTAAGGGAACTCGTTGGAGAACTGGTTCGATGTACCTTCGGAATTCTACCAATCCCCTTGATAGCCGACGATATACTTATTGGCCCGCCTGTTGATGTTGGCACTGCAGGTGCTGCAGCTTCTGAATGACCAGCCTGTCGTTTCAGAGCAGCAAGCTCTCCCTCCAGGGCAGTCACACGTGATTTCCATTGTGAAATCTCCTGGGAAGTTGCCTGCTTCTCCCTTTCCATTGCAGCGGTGATCTCCCTAAAACTTGCTAGCTCTTCGTGCTCGCCGTGCTGAATCAATGCACCCGCCCTGCCCAATTCATCAATGAGAGCCTTCTCTCGCACTTCTGCTGCGATGCGGGTCCTTCTCTTGTTCATTGCAGTCTCTTCAAGATCTTTTGTCATGTTCAACAGTTGTTCTGACTGTTTGAGGACCTGTTTTGTCCTTTCACAGTCCTCATCTGCTCGTTTGATGGGCGCTTGGAACTCGTCAACCTTTGCAGTGACAGGCATTCCTCTGTAAATGCCGTACTTGTGTCCCTGCCGCCTGTAAAAGTCCAGAAATGTTGTTTCCTTCTGAAAGGAAGAGCTTTTCAAGCACTCCATATGATAGGCGTTTGCTGCTGTTATGAACTCCGTTCGTCCACTGCATTCATCGTGAATTTTGTTCAGGGCTTGACGAACTAGCTTGCTGTCAGAGTTAAGTCGGTCGATCAACCCTTGAAGAACAAATCTTGGGCCGCATTCATCACTGGGAGACTGAGTGTCACTGTGTCTGTCTGGGTAGAATAGGATTCTGTCCTCCCGGACACTTTCTCAACTCATTGACGGTACTTCAGTGATCTCTATCAAGTACAGCTAACCTCTCTAATAATGTTACTAGCAATAAGATTCTGTCCACCCAGACACTTTCTCAACTCATTGATGGTACTTCACTGATACTTCACTGATCTCGATCAAGTACAACCAACCTCTCTGCAAATACTACTCGCATTAGGATTCTGTCCAGGCGGTCGCTTTCTCAACTCCTGGACGGTACTTCAACAGATGAACAGTCTAAACAACAATTTATATTTAATAGAGTTTGAATCTAGGGAATCATTTTTGAACGGTTCTTCAGCACTCAATTGATGCAACCAGTCATGACGGCACATCAACGCATTTATTGTTCTTGGAGCAAGGCGGTTGCGAGTTGCAGGTACCAAATCAACCCCGGCTGAAAACTTTCGTTTGACTGGAGCGCTTGTTGCTGGTATTCCTAAATAGTCCATTGCCATCTGGCTTAGGGCTGGAAAGCTCACACTTCCAACGGTCTTCCACCAGTCCATAATATTGATTGGCTTCCCATCAGAATCAATACCGCGGAGTACCTGATCGCCAAGATAGCGATCCAGCTCATCTTTTTCCTCAGGAATCTCTTCTTGCCAGATGAAAACGGATCTAATGGCTCTCAAGCGTTCAGCGTCCGTTTTTTTCTGTCTATCACTGGAAGCTCCCCTCGAATCGTGTCAACGTTCTGGTGTGTTTCCAAAAACATCGGCACCACTGTTCTTGATTTTCCGTGACTTATACGATTCCTCCCAGACTTTCCGCACTAGGGTGACCTGATCCCTTCCTATATCTTTCTCCCAAGCCTTTGAAAATCGATAATATTGATCCTTAAAACGAGGATCGAGTACCGTAGCAACTGCTAAACACGGGCTCTTAGCGATTGAGTAATATATTCTCAGCTTATCTAGTGCATTTCGAAATGCTTTGGTGAAAGTTTCATCCAATTCTGCCTCCTCTAGGTCCTCCAGTTGATCGATAAGATCGTTGTAAAATGGAATAACAAGCGGAAGTGTTGGATATCTAGACCCCTCGATTGCCTTTGATATAACCTCGAAAACACTCAAACCATCCCGGATCTTCTGTAGGACCTCTCATTGCTTTGGATTTATTGACCAATCTTTCAAAGAATCTTCAATCCAGCATATTTTGTCCATTGCCTCTCGTAGCTGTAAGGCTCGTTTGACCATATAGAACGTGCTATTCCAGCTAGTTGTCACATTGATAATTGGTAATAGAGGAGCCAGTTTCACAAACCGGCACGAATCAATAAATGAGCTTCGTCGTTGTGGGGAAGACCGGATTCCCCTGACTAGCCGTTGAAGAAGGTTTATGACATTAACACCGGAGTTATTGTCATTTGCGACTGTGTCCCCTGCGGGCGCGAATGTATCGATAAAATCCTTTGCTGCAAGATTGATAATGTGTGCCATACACCGCATGTGTTGAGATTCTGCAGACCACGCAATATCCCTATCTTCCAAGAGCGTCTCCAGCTTAGCACTCATGGTAAAGTTGTTTGAACCGTTGTCGGTTGTAATGCACAATAAGCGTTCACCCGATAGCATGCCAAATTCATCCAGACACTTGACAAGCTGACTAGCCATGGCGACGCCTTCATGCTTTCCAACAATCGGAATCATCTGCAGCAGCAAGTCCTGCGGCTCCCATTCTTTCGTGAACTGGGCAGTAATTCCAAGAAAAGAAATCTGGTTCTTCGATGTCCAACAGTCAGCTGCTATTGATACTTTTGAAGGCGAACCAACAATCAGACCTTTAACGAGCTCCTTCTGCCTATCTTAAAGATCCATCTCCTTTTGCTTCACTGCTTTTGCCGTCTTTGGTGTATAGTTTGGCTGAAAAGTCTTCAGCATGCTGACAAAGAACTCGTTCTCCACAACAGTAAAAGCCTGATTGTCTGCAGCAATCCAGTCCAAAATCGACCGCCACGCTACGTCTGGATTGAACACAAAGTTTTGCTCCTTCTCCTGCGAGCCAAAATTCAATGTCTGTTGTCCCTTGGGGACGATGTCCAACAGTCCAAGCGACCTGGCAATACTTCCATGGTGGTTTTTCAGATGCCTGAGGAAGTTTTTTGTTGATCCCGTCTTATCGACCTTCTGGCTCCACTTGCATTTCGCAACCAAACATGTTCTCAGACCATTATCAACATTATAGTAATCCTTCGCTATGCCGCCTCGACTACCTCTACAGTCCGACATGCTATCAACATCTGCGTCTGATGAAAGCATTGATGGTTGAACTGATCCAGCAGCAGGCTCCTGTCGCACTGAAGAGTCAGCAAAACTAATGTCGGCAGGAAGCTCTGGTGCATGCTGAGAAGCCAGGCCCAACTCGCTGGAGTCATTGGAAGAAGATGTGGAGCTCGGCTCTCGAGCGCTGTTGTTGCCACCGTCTCCTGATACACGTCTGCGTTTGTCCTGCATGTTGTTCCCCTCGCTGGACGCCTCTGAAATTTGGGGGGCTGGCAGACTTCGCTTCCGTGTGTCAAGCGGATGACTGTCCACCAGTCTTTGGCTTGCGTCGGACGCTGCCTTACGCTTTGGTTTAATAAAGGCGGCGTCCATTTTTGCTGTGGTGTGGCTGGAACGTTACCGACTCTAAGTGTCCAGGTGCACAGAAAGCACAGCTCTCGAGGTCTGTCGTGGTAGAAATTGTTTGTTACAGAACTTCCGTTGTGACTTCTTGGAAAGTGTCCGGGTGGACAGAATCGTATTGCTAGTAACATTGATAGAGGTTAGTTGTACTGGGTAGAGATAACTGAAGTACGTCAATGAGTTGAGAAAGTGTCCGGGTGGACAGAAAATACATGACTCGATGTCTGTTGTGATGCAAAATTGTTTGATACATACAAAACTTATATTGCGTCTTCTTGGAAAGTGTCCGTGTGGACAGAAAGAACAATAGCTTCGTTTTAGCTTCTCTATCACATCAGGTTTTACTTGGGTCAAAAGTTTTCCTACTGGACCCGATACCTGACCCAGATCCGACCTGAAAATTTTCCATGAAAACCCGGCACTGGGGTCGGGTACATTTGGTCAATGGACCCGGACCCGACCCGAAAGACCCTAAAACCCGCCGATCCTTACCACCCGGGCAAAATTCTGGAAGACCTCAAGACGACCTACACACAACTTGCGAATGCTGCTGCAACTGAAGTACGTCGAAAATGGCAGAAACTTCGACTCTCCGATTATGTCGACATCATCGCCTACAACTCTGCGATCTTGAAAATTTCTGGCGAAATGAAGCGCATCGGACAAGCTGCTGAAGTCACAGATGAGAAGATGATAACCTTGGAAACCTTCAAAGAACAAGACATCGTGATAAGCAACCAATTGAGAGCCAAAAACTTTACTAAATATCATGATCTTTACACCCATATGCTTGACGACAGGACTCGTGGACTGGAAATACAAAGACAAGCCGAACTTGGCGGACCTTCGCTCAACATTGGCTATGATGGAATCCCTGTCCCCCAGGCTCTGGCAACATCGACTCCGACTTTACGTGTCCCAACTGGCCCTGCACTTCCTTCAACAACAACAACACCAGTGAACATGTTCATCTACCCTGGTCGTGGCCGTGGACGCGCTCGTGGATGCGGCCGCGGCATGCGCTGTGGTGGAGGTCCCTCTCGCAATTTTGGATATGGCCCTCCTCGTGGACATGGAAATGGTTCCACCCGCGGTAAGAATATGAAACCTGCACCACTGATCTGTCGTCGTTGTGGTCAGGATGGACACGTCTCTAGGGTGTGCACGACCTCCAACAACGAGTAATACGAAGAGGAAGAATGTAATGACCAGGACTATGAATATTACAACGATGACAACTATGACCACGACGACTATGATGAGGAACCACCGGCTGCAGGGATGTATGCTCAACTTTGCTAACATTACTGTAGGAAAAGACAACCATGAAGATTCACCCCCAATTGTCGACTTCACCGACAGCAAATCAACAGTCCCCTGCCTTATTGACAACTGTGCTCGAGTTACTGTCCTACAACACCGTGAATTCTTCCTGACTCTGGAAAATCGTCCGGATCTCCAATGGGTTACAACAATCAAAAGGAAACGTGAAGTATTTGGTAATGGAGTTGGTAGCGCCCGAGTTATGTTGGAAAATGGAACTGTACTTAACATTACCCTTGCTGTTCTTGCTCCAGAAGCCACAGAGAATGTCATACCTGTCGATGTCCTCCACGACAACAACTTGGAAAGTTTTGCTGCATTATCCTGACTAACTTACATTACAGATGCCACCACTGAACTGACAGTTGAAGTACTTGACCGTCACCCTGACCTCAGCCTCCCATTCACACGAATTCGCCCAGCTCAACTTTCAGCCAATATGATTGCGATGACGGATCTCTCTGGCCGCAAAATTACACCACCAACCACAATCAAAGACCGTTCCACCGCCTACAAACGATATCATGCTCGACTTGGGCATCAGAGCTCGGATTCCATGAAACTCTTGATCAGACACCACCCTCATCTCATTCCTTTACGTCAATCTGACATCCCATCCTCCATTTCAGACATTGATGAAGAAATCTGTCAACCATGTGCACAAGGAAAATTCAAGACGGCCCCCTTCGACAGTGAAGACAAGTCAACCAACCGACGATTTGGCGAAATGTTACACTCTGACCATGCCGGACTAATCTACCCACCAGCTGTTGGCCGATATACTGGATTTGAGCTGACAATCAAGATCAAATCACGTTTGATGAAAGTTACACCATCTGAATCCACTGACCAGTTCCTTGCCATTGCAGTTCAACAGATTCATTCCCACAACATCCAGCACCCAGACAACCCAATCACAGCGATACGATTCGACAATAACCAGAACAGTGCTGCATTTGAAAACTTCTGCCAAGCAAGAGGGATTACTATCGAGCCCAGTGTTCCCTACGTACCTCAGATGAACGGCATCGCTGAACGAGGAATTGACATTATCGTCACAATGGGCCGAACATTCCTTATGGGCTGCAACCTCCCGCAAAATTACTGGCACCTTGCATTCGAACACGCCTGCGACATCAAGAACCACCTACCTCACTCATCCCTGGACTATGCAATTCCTGCAGAAGTAGAATCTGGTTTACCAACCTCAATTAACCATTTTAGGATTTTTGGCTGCACTGTCTGGGTTCCTGCACCACCTCCAGCTCGAACAAAAACCTCCTCAGTTCGCTCATTAGCCATCTACATCAGAGCGAATACACCAAAAATTATCAAGGCCCTTGACCCATATACAGGCTATGTGTTCACTGCTCGCTTTGCTGATTGTGTTTTTGACGAATCTTCTTTCCCAGAACTACATCCCTACCTAAAACCACAACTTCCATCATCTTCACCTCTGACAGTATTCCCAATCGATAACTGGCCCTCTCAGATCCCATTCCCTCACCCGAACCCAGCAAACTGCGAATCTCTCACTCAACGTGCGATTGCTGCTGCTGAACCACCCACAATCATTCAGGCACCCTCATCACGAAAGCAACAACGCCCCAGGAAATAAACATCAGATGCACCACCAGACAGTACACCAACACCAGCGAACGTCCCTCCTGTTCGACGCGCACCCAGTGGTCAGCCTAAACACCTTCGACAACAACAACCCGACCAACCACCCCAACAACCTCGCAAACGAAACACTACTCCATCACCTACTCGCCACGTCAACAACACACGCAAAAAGACCTATCATATTAATAGGCCAAGAAAACATCTCATGTGCAACCTGAAAGTGATAATGACAATGGGGACACCACTGTGGTAGTGGAAAACAGACCCTCTGGCACCACTGTGGTAGTGGATAATGCTGGGTAACGCCTCAAATTGTGAAAGTCACAGTGCTCAAACTGGTATGTAAGCAGCATCTTGATGGAGTTGTGGAGTTGGGAAAACGTTCATTGGTAAATCCATGTTCAATGGCACTCCGTCTCGCTTTCTGACAGTTGTTTGCTAGCTAGGTCCTTACTCTTTGTGGTGTATGTTTGGAAGTCCGGCATATCGCTTGAGAGCTGGATTTGATGCTTTTCTCTATCTTTATTTTTTTTTAACATCTTTCCAATCCCAAATCCCAATCACTCAATATCCACTTACTACATTCAGGGGCTTCATCAACTAAACCTCCAATCAAACTTGTTCTCAAACCTCCTACCAGCAACGAGGTCCTCTTCAGTAACATCACCGTCACCAGTTCCCTTGTAGAAGATGCATTCGCTTTCACCACGTACAAAACCATCATGGCTACAGACAACACTTCAACAAACTCCAAATCAAAGAAGCAACAACCTTCCCACTCACAATATCGACCAGACCCCATCACGCTGGAAGAAGCCAAAGCTTCACCTGACTGGCCCCAATGGCAAACTGCGATGAAAGAAGAAATTACTGGCCTCTTGAAACGACAAGTTGGGGGCCCTGTACAGGAAGTACCAACCCACAAACTACTTGTGGACCACAAATGGGTTTTTGTTACAAAACGAGATTCTGATGGCAACATTATTTAAGTTTAAGGCACGCCTTGTAGCAAAAGGATTCAATCAACGACCTGGATTTGAATACCCAGATACCTATTCCCCTGTTATGGATTCTACTACCTACCGTATTATCCGTGCACTAAGTGTTATATTTAACGTCGAAGTTCATATTATGGACGTTGTACTTGCTTACCTCTATGGAGACACTGACTGCGAGATCTACATGAAGGTTCCTGAAAGCCTATATTACGAAGGTGTTTATGACTACCCTGGAATCCGTCTTCTTAAAGCCCTCTATGGTCTTAAACAATCTGGGCGATGCTGGTTCGAACGACTTGCGAAGTTCCTCGATTCTCGAGATTATCTCTCTATGCCTAAAGCACCTCCTATTTACTATAATGCCTTTGCTGATGGATGGGTTATTATCGGAATCTATGTAGACGACCTAAGCATTATGGGAACTCCTGAAGCTATTCGACTAACCAAAACACTTCTCAAATCTGAATTTGAAATGAAAGACCTTGGATTAGCTCAATCATGCATTGGATTCGAATTCCTTCGTACTCCCAATGGTCTCTTTGTCCACCAACAGGCTTACACTAAGAAAATTCTTGACAGATTTGGTATGTCTGACTGCAATGATACTACACTCATCGCACTTGACGTCAGACAAATTGAACCCTGGAACGACAAATATGGTCCTCTCCGCGAAAGAGAAGACATTCTTTCACCCGGTTATCCTTACATGAGCCTAATTGGATCTTTAATTTACCTTGCTAACAAAAGTAGACCTGACATCGCATTTGCAGTACACCTTCTAGCTCGCCACAGCCAAGCCCCTACTATGAGACACTGGGAAGGAGGTAAAATGATTCTAAAATATCTAAAACAGACTATGGACTATGGGCTCTACTTTGATCGAACAAAACCCGCTTCGATTGTTGCCTATGCCGATGCCTCGTTCATGTCTGACTACTCCTCTGGTAAAGCTCAAACTGGATATGCACTAACCTGCTGTGGCGCAGCTATCTCCTGGCGATCAACGAAACAGGATATGCCTACCACCTCTACTATGCACTCAGAAATTCTTGCTCTCTGGGACACAGCTAAGGAAATTATCTGGATCAGAGAACTTCTCACAACTATACTTACAGACTTACGATTACCTCTTACGATACTCAATGGACCGACTACTATCTATGAAGACAACGCTGCTTGTGTTTCCCAAATTAAATCAGGTTACATTCGCACTGACCTTAACAAACATGTAGATTCAAAAGTCTTTGCCACTGCCCATCACGACGGTACTGATCTATGTGTCACCAAAATCTCCTCTACAGAGAACATGGCCGACTTACTCACCAAAACTCTCGGCCGTATTCAGTTTACCAAACACCGCGATTCTCTCGGTCTCCGATCTTTGCAGATATTCGTTCTATGACATCCTTGTCCAAAGGGGGAGTCTCTATGCGCTAAATATCACAAGTTGGTCAACGATGTCGATTTGAGGGGGAGAGAGCCAATATGCATTTTATTCTATGGTTGGGCTTAGTTCTTTTGTGGCAAAAAACGATAATCGTTCTTCCATTTCTTTTTGCTCTATGATTCTTCATCGCCAATATCTATTTCCTAGAGCACTATGTTTAGTTTTATTTCTCTATGCTTTTACATTTGTTCAGAGTGAGGGGGAGTGTCAAACGTGCACTCTACACAAATGTGCCGTCCTGGCGTAAATCAATAAACACGTGACCACGATCCTCTCTGCACAAGAGCTAGTGGACTCACACTTTCACAGTAAATAAATTGTGGTCACATGGGCAGATTTTGTCCTGTTGTGGAATATCATTGGAGGGGTAAATGAAAAATTGTTCTGATAACGCTTCGTCTCCGCGCAGTTGGCATTTTGTTTAAACAGTTTGAGTCTTTTTGCTGCATCATGGGCCTTGCCCAAACATCAGCTGTGGAAACCCACTCAACCCTGCCGCTGCCGCTGCAGCTGCTGTCGTTGCAGCATCAGTTCCCCCTCCACCAGAATCAAACAACGACCTTTGTGGTGTCCCTTGTGCCATCCCACGATTGAACAAATTGACCTGTGAGCCAAGTTGTCCCAGACCACTTGAACTCGCAGAGCAGTCCATAACTCCATAAGGCAAGTTTGGCATTTGTCGCTGAGCCGGAACAGGTGCCGCTCCAGCTGCTGTGAGAAGAGCATAATACGCAGCCGTCAACTGGGGATTCTGCAATGCAGCAGCTCCAATGTTTGGCATTCCCGGCATGTTCATGAGTCCAAGGAAAGGCGAGGGCGGTTGAGCAGACGCCTGCGCAAGCGCACCAATCATTTGGGTTGTAGGGCGAGCAGCAGTTGGTGTGCTGAACGCCGATCCGCCACCACCAGACAGTCCCAATATCTGCGCAAGCTGATTCAAGTTGTGCGTTGCTTGAGGTACAGGTGCTGGCTGCTGAGTTGGCGTTGTCTGCTGTTGCTGCTGCTGTTGCTGCTGCTGTTGCTGAATATGCTGCTGAAGGGCTTGCTTCGCTGCACTTTTTGGTTTGGTCGTCGTCTGAGGTGGTGGCATCGGGATGGGGTATGTGTGCACAATATGGGTTGGCGCACTTCCAGCCATAGGATGGAAGTTGCTTCGCAATACGTGGTTTGTGTGGTAGGCAAACGCCCGATTGAGCGGAAGTGCGCCCTTGTAGCACGTAGCTTGGCTGTTCCCAGAGACCAGAATTTTGTTCATGTCCCTTAGATGTTCACGATTTTGAACGAGCTTTCCCGGTTCTGCCAACGTCACCAGCTTCAAAGTGTTGTTCAGTACAAGCTCAGCTGAAATTAATAGAGAGTCAAATTGGAATTCGGAGCATTGAAGTGTTCGACCCATTACCTAGCCGTAGCTCATCTGAGTTGGGATACGACTTGCCCCTCGCCAATCGATCTTCTTGGACTTCATTCAAAATAATCAGCAGCTCCGCATTTTCTTCAAGAATGTTGTTGATCTCATTCACTGGTCGCTTTTCCGGCGATGTTTCAGCAGTCGAGTGTTCATCAACCGCTTCTTCTTCTTCCGTCCGATCCTCACTTCGACTCCCAGTCTCCTCCGCGCTTGTGCTTTCAACCCCTCTAACTAATGCTGCTCGACAATGATCCCGCTTTGCATTTTGTCGTGGGAACAAAAATTGATGCAGACTTTGAAGCTCAGGGTCTGGATCTACTTCTTCCGCCGCTGATGTCGACCCTCCTGCATCGAATTGAGACAGCAGCTCGACAAGATCGTCAGGGGATATGATATCTGCAGGCGGAAACGGCAACAGTGTCACGTTGGCGTCTACCTTAACTGTTGAATGGCGCCGCCTTTTCGAATAGTCAACGATCGAGTCATTTGAGATTTTGGAGCCCTCCATCCCATCCACGATTTTCACTCCACCTATACTACGGCACTTTCGCTTCCGCACTCCACTTGATTCTACTCCCATGCCAGTAAGGTCAAACGAGTGGCTTAAAATTGTTGGCAAAAGCCGTTCAATGTTACGGTTGGCGAGACAGGCTGATTCTTGCTCCGAAATATTTGCGTCACGGGAATTGCACGTCGGCGCAAAAGTTGCGAACGGGCCGTAATCAAGGAACTCGGCTGGACTTATGTCAGCACACAGGTATACAATCGTGGGGCACTGTCACTCACTCGCTTTGCCATAGACTTTTTCTGTCACATTCTGGCGCAGTCGCAATTTCGAATCTGGCCCGGACGAGGAATACTTCAGGCTTGGCACACTGTCTACAGGTAAAGGGTTTGACGGGATGATGTTCATTTTATCCACCTCTCCAGTTCCTGTGGAAAAACAACCGTTAATGCTATTTATAAATAAAAAACGCGGGCAGATCACCAATGTTCTGGGCATCTTGGTCAGTCCACGGAATTCTTGAAGAGCTCGAGAAGAAGTAGCTTGGTCGTGCTCCATCATACACCTTCTTGACCAACGCAACCTTTTGCGAGCGTAATCCTGCAGCATGCGTCAGCAATTATACAAAGATCAGGGTACACTTATTAACCTGCTTCTTGAAGCTTTGGCTGCAAGGCAAACTCGTAAGAATAAAGGTGTTACCCAATTCGAGTGTACTGACCGGTCTCCCCCTTCCTCGCTTTTCATCACGCTTTTTCGTTCGCACGGTCTGGGGTAGTTTTTCGTATTGCAAGTTGATCAATCGGATTCCCAACTTTGATAAACGCTGCACAGCGCTATTTCTCTCTTCTGAAAATGGGAGATGAAGCACCGTGTTCCTCATCATCAGGTCAAAGTCATCCTAAAGAAGTTTGAGAATACTCCCTTATAGACGTTAAAAAATAGAAAGTAACCTGAAAATCCGCTAGAGACCAATAAGCTTTCTCGTGAACCTTTGATCGCATTGTTGAAAGGTCCATGGGTTTCACGTTACGAGCACTCTCATCTTCCGAAAGGTCTGGAAACTCGAGGAATTGTTTCCGGGTGTCCTCTCTGCGATCAATATCTCAGTAAACTGAAGTATATGAACAAAATTGCACACCCAACAAGCACCACAATTAACTTGTGTAACACATCGTATAATGCGTCAAGGTCCGCTTCCGGAGCGGCATTGTCGCCTGATTCGTCTCCGTTTGCAGCAGTCCCAGCGTGATGCGGTTCTGGACTTGCTGGATCCCCGGAGTTGGGAGAGTTGATCGAACCGTTCGCTCTGCTTTTTGATCCTGTCGAACCAAAAAGTAGGATATAATTGTAAGGGTATATTTCGGTGAGGTGGCAGCAATGTTCACTGTACCGTCTTCACTGTCGGCAACATCGCTTTGCCTGGACTTCCGGTTCTTACTTGGAGTTCCTTGTGGAGGAGCAGGGACAGGGATGGGTTGAACATTCGGGCCGGGCGGGTTATAATCGTCGTCCGCGGCAGAAGACTTCTTTCTTTTCATGGTGTGATCAATTGCGGGGTTGGTTTAGGAAGCGGTGGTGCGGAAGCGACAAAAAATACAATCGTGCTGAGGAAGTCTGTTGTTGACGACGTCGTCAGTTTCGCCGGGAATAAAGAGGTTTGGTTTGGCGTCAATTTCAAAATCGTTATGTTCTCAGTAAGTCTTTTTCAGGTGCAAGCCGAGTCGCGGTAAAGCACACGTCCAGTGCACCAAAACCACATCCCACACCCGTCAATCACTCACCAGAAAGAGAGAGGAATTCGCTTGTCGTGTAAGATTGCTAGTCGATTTACGCCAGTGAAACGGTGCCCTCTGAGCAAAGGGGATATTTTGAAATCGCCTCAAGGGTTGCGAGGGTTTCTTTGCGGATTAGGCTTGATTGGTGGAAACCACGCCTAATCCGGACAAAGTGCCCTGCCACTCTGTGCAGACATGTGTTGCGGAGAACAGCAGCATTCACCATAAGCTTTTCCGATAATAGTTGTGGAGAAGCAAGAGTAAGTCGCTCGACTACTGATCATCAACTATCTTTTCCAGTTTCTTTAACAACGCGTTCTGTTGAGGAAAACACGTTTGGGGAACCTTCCTTGTGTTTTGGAAAATAAAAGTTCATGATTGACCTTCGTTTGCAAAATTGTGTACGGAAACACTGTAAGAATGATGCCACCTGAAATGACTTCTAAAAAGCATATGGAAACCAAGAAAATTTATATCGTGTTATATAAAGCCAAAAAGCACAAAGCTCAACACCCATATTCAAAGATAAGACCTGATATGAATGTGGGGCAAAATCAAAAGCAGAAAGGGGGTTGAAAGAAGATTACAAGTAATCACAAATCAAATAAGAACAATCAACTATCAGCGACCGCAATAAAACGACCACTTTGGTGTGGTGTTGCCCAAAAGCAGGACAGCGAAAAGAATGATTCCGAAGGAAGGCCGTTACAAGTAATGAAATGAAACAATGCATGACCAACTAAACCACTATAACTTATCGCCTCTGCCCGCCGTACAAACTCTGAGTGCGGGCCCTGTATTCGCTCTTCCTGCGCCCTTCAGTGTTCTCTGAAAGTTGGGCAAGGCAGGCCATCGGGAATGCACCGATCTCGCCAGAGTCCAAGTTCTTTCCGACTGCCCATCCATCGTCGAATTGTTCGACCACTTGAACGGTGTCTCCAGGCTGGAGGTGAACCTCGTCGTCCATACTGGGGAAGAATTCCTCGACAGCTTTCATGGTCACAGTGTATCCAACAACCGAGTCAGCGTTGGTAACGGCAGTCATGGGCGGGAAAGAAGACTGGACGGCACCGATGGCAGTGTAAGACGAGTCAGGTCCACGGCGGGCGTCGTACATAGTGTCAGGACCGCGACGAGCATCGTACATCGTATCACGGGGTGGGTCTGCAGTCATAATCGACATGGTAGGCATCGCAGCGTTGGGGTTAACACCACCAGGTCCGGTCTTCTTACGAATTGTTGAGACGTTGGGCATCGGGGGAAAAGGTGCATCATCGAACTTCGATGGTCCACCTCGGTCGTTGCCTCCACGGAAGGGTGATGGACTGTACGTGCTCTGCTGACCACCACCACTTTTCTTCCCAATAGGAGCTGCACGGCTCGAAGGCTTAAGCGAAAACGCTTTCGACATGCGGTTCAATGCACGGGTAAGTCGGTTTTTGCCACCAGATCCTCCCTCGTCCTTCTTCTCAATAATCGGCTGGAAAGCGTTGGTGGTGTTCTTGTTCCAGCGGCGCATGCGGAGGTAGATAATGAAACCAACAACCACGATGACAAGAACTGCAACTGAGACACCAGTGATAATGTAGATGTTGTTGGTGGTGTTGTATAAGTTATCAGCAGCGGCAGTGAGCGCGGCGTGAGTCATTGTCGCACAGCAAGGATCAGCAGCGTTCGCCGCACAGTGCGCCTTTCCCTCATCTGCGGTGAAGAAACCTAAAATGTCCATCAACATCCAATTCAGCAGAAAAAACTCGTCAAAGACGTACCGCATGAATTCACTTCGTAGGACACGCCCTCAGCACACTCACCACCCGTCGAATTCGACGCTGTCAACACAGTACAGAAGTGTGCGAAGGGGGCAAGCTCGGAAGGAGTGGTAACCGAGTTTCGTCTCAACACGCCTTCGCTGTCAGTTGCCGGACACGATGTTTCATTCGCAAAAATGATTTTGAGCGAGCTGATGAAGTTATCGCACGATGCTTTGCACAGCGGCGTTACAGCAGACGGCTGTGTGCAACCCGATTGCTGAACCAACTTAGAGAACATGTTAGCTCATATAATTAACTCCTCTCAACTGTCCACTCACGTAGTAGCACAAGCTGGAGACGTGGTAGCGCTGGCCAGTCCCATCCCAACCAGAGCATTTGTAGAAATCTTTAACCGACTGAACGTATGCGGTGTTGTTGTTGAATTGCGACTGAACGTAAGTGTCGAAGGTAGCAACATCCGAGAAGTCTGCAACCTTCTTAACAGCTTTGCATTATGGTCAGTAATGTTATTTAAAGTCACAATCGCCAAAACTTACATAAAGCTGCGAGTTCCGGGCAAGTTGTCGTGCCAGTGAGAGTGAAGCAGTTGTCCTGCGCGACCGTCAGGGTGGCCAGCGCCGCCACGGCCAGCATGGTGACGTGCTTCGAAAGAGAGCGCATTGCGGGGATAGATTTGTACAGGAACACTCACTCAACACTTTGTCAAGCTAACAGAAGGGTTGAAGGTGTGCCGCAAGTGGCGCTCAGATTGCCCAGCCATCAATATGCCGCTGGCCGTTTTAGGGAAAGAGCGCCACTGCCACAAGTATGGGTGCAATGATTTAACTTTGTTGTTGTTTTCACTTCTATTAGTTTGTTACAAGGCTTCGATAATTGAACATGAGTTGCTTTCGATGGTTCAATAGAATTAAGTTCAGGAGAACACGCATTCATTTTTTTTTCGAAAAGAAAAGTTGAGGATAGGAAGTAATAATATTGAATCACAATTAGTTTAATCGCTGCCGGCAAAGAATTCTTGTGAGTTAATCACATATGAGGTTGCAGAAGTCCTTTATTTTCCCACTCCACGAAGACATTCCATTCCAGCTAAACCGAAAGAAGAACAAAGAAAACAAACCAACATCGGACAAAGAAAAAGAACTAAAACAAATGATACAGCGTCCATGAATCAACGCTAGATCACTACAGCAATTACTTGCTAGCAAGCTGGGATTCCAGTTGGCGGATACGAGCATCGCGACTGCTCAACTGGTTCTTCAAGTCTTCGTTCTCTTTTCGAAGAGCATGGTACGCATCTTGGTACTGTGGTCGAAAAAGGTTTTAAGCCAATGAACAAAGCAATCAACCTTTCGACTCTACCTCTTTCTCAGTTTGAGGGTGCTTAACGTCCGGCTCAGAGACTTGAGGTGCGCTCGTCACAAACTCTTTTGCAGCAGCTGTCTGCGCAAAGCCGTGCTCCAATGAGATGAGCTTAGGCGGAGCTGTCTTTCCGGAGAAGAATTCGTCAGCAGTGAGGGAGGGTTCGGGGCCGATGGTGTCGGGGAAAATGTCGGGTTGGAAAAGGTCGGACTGAGAAATGCAATTGTACCTTAAGAAATGAACACTGGTGTCGCACTACTCAATATACCTTTCTCGGAACCTTGAAGCTAATCGGCTCCACAAACGTCGGGTGAACTTTGTAAATCCTCGCAACTTCGCACTCCGAAATCGAACAGGCACGTTTCGGCAAGAACCCAAGTCCACGAAGCGGGTCAGAGCTCTTGTACTCAGAAAGGACATACAAGGAGGTATCTTCCTCGCTCCACTCGAAGTAACGGATGTTACCGTCACCTTTACCAGCAAGGTAAAGCATGCTGGTGTCCGCATCGTAGTGCGGTATCAGCATTCCCGAGCCAGTGTCGATAGTCTCCTCCTTAAGAGCTTTGTCAAAGTTCCTGGAATCCCAGATGTAAACCTGGCGATCGGACGTCCGACTGAAACCGGTAGTGCCAATGATCGGGGTCGAACCGAACCATGTCACACGCGAGCCCTTAATTCCCTGGTGTCCAACAGTTTCCTTGTAATCGCCAGGTGATGAGCCTGGAGAGCAATTATTTCTCGGAGGGCCCATCATTGGTTACCTGAACCACTTTGTTTGCGCGTACGTCGAACACACGAATCTTTTTGTCCTTGCATGTGGAGACAAGTAGGTTTCCTTCCCAGTTCCAAGATACAGAGTTGATGATCTCGGTGTGTCCGGCAAGCTCAACTTTCTCGTCTCCCTTGGAGATATCCCAGAGTTTAACAGTGAAGTCTGTTGGTAACAACTTTATGAAACAAATCTCTCCACAAACAGCGACTAAAAGTACCTGCAGATGTCGAAAGGAGGATGTTGTCGGCCGTTGGATGGAATAAAACGTGACCAACCTGATAAATCAATGAGTTTTGAGCGACTATGGTAATGAACTCAGGCAAACCTTTCGACCGTGTCCGCTGAGGGTCAAGGCGGGCTTATCCATGGATTCGGTCAATCCACCTTCCGGAATAATCCACACCATCGCCTTAATAAGAACAAACACAAATTAACTTGTGAAACTACAAAAAACAACTTCTTATCTGTGCCCACCTTGGTATCTTCAGAGGCGGAGGCAACGACGTGGTCATTAAAAGGGTTGAAATCGGTGTCCAAAACGGCGCCGGCGTGCCCGTTAATGACAGGGTAATTCTCAGCAAGCTTTCCAACGTGGGAATGGGGGATGACGGCAAACGCTCCACCTAAATGATCGTCTGAGCGAGCCTTGATAAATGGCTATGAATTCATACCGCCTGAAGCTTCCAAGTTGACACTGACAAACAACGGGTTGACTTTCACTAAGTTCGTGTCCCATGCCGAGCGACTGACCTAAACCACCCATTTTTCGAGAATATTAACCTCAGCTTTCAAACAAGTACGGCACTGTGTCCCACCTTGATGTTGTCGTAGCATTGATCCCTTTTGTTTGGGGTTCCGAAAACATGCCGGTACTTGGAAGCTCTCACAAATCGAGACATCTCAACAAATCCGCTGCAAACGAACTGCGAATGGGCAGAAACAATAGCTGTGAGTTTTTTGTTGAGGCTGACGATCTCGTTGGGGCACACTCGAACGAGCAAATTCTGTGCAGCTTTGCCAGGATGGTGTACATAAAAGACAGCGAGAACACATTTCTACAACCCAGCGAGAACCGTCGCCCGAACGTCTGGGAAGGCATCCCTTGTCCACCCACCTGCTGCTTAGAGTAATGCCACGATACAGTGGCTGGTGTGCCACCAAAACAAGCAATCAGCCACGATTATCGCCACATGGATCATGCTACATTTCTACAAATAGGACACATGTGTGCAGCTTTCTTCTTGACTTCACGAGAGAGCGTGTCTCCCCTTCGCCAGTTCAAGTTTACAGGGATGCTAAGCTTTCCCGTATCTACAAACAACATACAAGCAATTATTGCATTGCAACGTGTTTGCGAGCGACCTGAGCTAATTGTGGACATCCCAGGCTTGGAGTTTCCGGCGGCATAAACCAGTTTGATCGACTGCTCAGCAGCAGCTAAGGTGTCCGCTTAGTTTCCTTGGAACATTGATTGCACCTTCACCGTTCCTAGGGTCTTGGCGTCCATCGAAGCATGCAAGCATGTCTCGTTGAAATACGTGGCGGCAGAAGAAAATTAATCGGCTTGTTAGGTTGATTCCTGAGCTCATTTATTAATTAATTTCACGTTCACTGATGCGTGGGCGGGTGATTACCTTCATGTGTAAGATGGTCTTCACATATCGCACATAATGTTCCGTCTACAAAACATGTTAATCTGGGGCGACACGAAACTACAAAATTTTACCCGAGAACGAAAGTCCACGTTTCTGAGCGCGGTACAGATTCTCCAACAACTCCACAGTAGCGCTGATCAAAATCTTTTCGCACCCTTCACGAAGAGACAACTAGAACAAAGCAACACTCAGGCTAAAGATTGGGGCATTTCTTTTGTGATACACCTGTATGCCATAATCAGTCATTATTTTAATCAATGCACTTCGGAGACCTGGAATCTCCAAGTTATTGGGTATACGCTTGATCAATCGGATAGGGTCAATATGAGACCCGAGGTTTTCAAGCAACCCGATAATGAACTCTACACAGTAAGAGTGAGCACATTTGGTTTAGTAAACACGGAACCATACTCGGCTTGTCCATAGAATATTTGATCAGATCTTCCCAAAGATCTTCATCATTTTGCTCTTTCGCAAAATCTATTGCCTGTAAGACAGAAATAGTTTAATGCCAGCGTGACAAATCTATCCCGATTACTTGCCCTTTGCACATCACCCAATCTCTCGATAATCATATACAGCGCTCTTCTGTTGTTGCCCATTTTTCCTAGTAAGTATACCATTTCTGGGACTAAATCACAAATTTCACAGATATTGTAAGCCTGAAGAAATAGACGAGTGATTCCAGTATTATACAAATGCAATTACGTTAGGTACATCATCAAGTTTGTAGAATGTGCTGACTCTCAGGAAGTTTGATAAGGCAGGATAATCATACTCTGCGTAAAGGGCAACCTGTACACTGATGAGAAACGGACAACTATGAATGATCATAAAATAAAATACCTGAAGAGGGTGAAATTGTGCAGCCTCGTGTGGATCCTTTCGGAACACCGCATCAAGGAATACGTGGAGCCAGCGAGGGTAGTCAACCAGCTGTTTGACAGTAGTCACCACCTTTAAATCTGGTCAGAAAATTAAAGCATTGAAATTCATTCTTGTCTTACTGGGAGCATGTCTGTATTGCTCACAAATATCTGTAATCCTCTCCCAAACCCAAGTTTTCTGATCCTGATCAGAGTATCATCCAGGTCTCCATCGCCAAGCTTTTCCAGTTTGATTTTGTAATATCCATGGTCAATCATGTGTTCATCATACTCAATCACAAGTGAGACATGATTTTGAATGACCGAGTACAATTTGTGAAGCTTCACAAAGTTCAAAATGTTGGGCTTTCGTGACTTTAAACCATGAATGAGAGCCAGGTTGTATTGCTTGTTTGCGACATTACTTCAAATAGTATAAGCACTTTTGAAATACTCAGGTATCAACGCTTACATCTCGTAGGCTGCCTCCACTAGGAGTGGACTATTTGGCTGCTTTGAGAGAGCTTTCTCTGTTTCATCTGTTAAGTCTTTGCTTATCAGAAGTTCTGGTGGCCACTCCTTCACAGTCTCAAGAAAAGTCTAACAAGTATGTGTTATACATGGTTGTATCACAAAACCAGTAACTACCTCATGATCAGAGTTCAGAAAACAGGCAAGCACCATGTTATACACTGTAATACTCAGCCGGGGATTATCTGTGGGTATAAAAGACTTGATAGTCTGAGTTAACAGTAATGTTTGAGCTTTTCAAAATGAAGTTCCCTCAAATGCACACCTTAACCTCTTTTTGCCTTGCAAATACAAAGATCCAATGTTCCCACAGTGTAGCATCGGTCCTTAAAATTTTAGGGCACAGCGCAGCTGCATCTGAGAATCTGCCTGTAAAACATGAGAACACAAGTTATTAACTGTTCCTTTACAGACTAGACCAGAGGCAGCTACCTTCTTCAATCAGTGTTGTAAGGTATTTCTGGCCAATTTCGAGAATGTTTGCTACTTGCAACCGGCCAGCATACGCCTTTCCAGCTTCCTCTGCAGCCAAAAGTGCCTGCTCATACTGTCGTCTTTCTACGAGCCATTCAATGTGGTCATCAAGGTCTCTGGGTCTGGCAACAACAATGTCTTTTGGAGATACAACATAGAATGCAGCATCATTGGGACTTTCTGTATCCAAAGATTCTATACTAGTGTTCGGATTCCAATGACTGAAAAATTAATCGGCGCTCACGTAAGTGGTAGTCATTTGCTTGATAATGCTAATATCCATTCAAAGATAACATGTCATTTGCTATCTCTTCCCCAAGATTGTTAACAAGATGGATTTCTGGTGGTTTTGCTTTCTGAAGGCAATTACAAATGTTAAGAGGTAGTTCTACTGCAGGGGGATGGCAACTGTACCTTTCGAGCTACTGGAGCATCCGGAAGACTATCCACATTTTGGCTATCATCAAAATCTGTTAAGTATGCTAGAATGACAAAGTCCTCTACTAGCAGAGCAATGCCTGAAACACTGTAGTCTGTACGAAATCTGTGATGGAACCTGGTGATAAAAATGCCAAGAAGTCACAATCAGATTACATACTGGGCAGTGATTTCTACATATTTGGAGGGAAGTCCAGAAGCCACGTCGATTTTAGATCGTTCCTGGTTCTGTTGTCAGTATTCTTTTAAATAGGGCATGCAGGATTTAATTTACCTTAATCATTCCAACCTTAACACTATCAGCCCATCCAAAAAGCAATGTAGTGTCCGTTCTCCAGCACAAATTGCAGCGAAAGAGGTCCCTCGAGGACTATTCGCCGGTCGATCAATGAATGCAAATTTCTGTTGGGCAACGACGTCGTATATTTTGACACCCTGTAAATACAAAAGTAAATCAACGTTCGCTTGAAAAGATCAGGCACATGCCGCTTCATTTGCCCAAGCTATATAGTTTTGTCTCCACTTCACGGTGTAATTTGGTCCTTCTCCAGAATCTAGAACAACCTCCCTAGTACCTAGCGAGACTAGCATACTGCAATTTAGATCTAAAGTTTCCAAAAGAATGTAATCATCTAGTACCTTT
Organism: Cladochytrium replicatum; assembly: GCA_025526935.1. NCBI lineage: Eukaryota > Fungi > Chytridiomycota > Chytridiomycetes > Cladochytriales > Cladochytriaceae > Cladochytrium > Cladochytrium replicatum. Next base: position 304,026 of record JAHLKD010000007.1, on the reverse strand, counting down.
TGTGGACAAAACAAACACTTTCCGACATTCCGCCGGAGACCACTTGTCGCGACTGCCTTTTACTATAATCCTGCTCAAGTGCAACAGCTCGAACCGGTCTTTTGTAATTCAAAACCTGGGTCTCATTCGCGTAGAGATTGTTGATTACAACCTTCCCTGTTTCGTTGTCGTTTCAGTAATCTATTATTTGTTCATTGCAAAGTTGCTAACCGTCATCAGATGCGCTCGCTACGTATTCCCCGGTATTATCGATACACAGCTCATGGACAGTCGCGCTGTGGCATTCAAATCGCCTTGTGTCATTCCCGTTAATGTCAAGAATGTGCACTATTCCTCCATGGGTTCCCAAAGCCTGCCAAGATCAAAGTAATAGAGTCCGAAATTTCCAGACATCTCAATTGAATCACCAGAAATCGATCAGATACTGCAAACGAGCTGACATTATCCTTCTTCAACATTTCACCAAGTGTTCCCTTCAATCTCGCGTATTTCAGCTTCGGCTCCTCATCTTCTTCGAGGTTTTCTTCATCTTCCTCTCCACAGGCGTCACTGTTTTGGCTTCTGGCTCCTCTTTGCTTTGTTCATCGTTCCCCCACGCTCCTCGAATCCATAGTTGTGGCTTAGAAATGTGTGGGAATTTGCAAATATGGAATTTATTCTAAAATCGTGCTACATACTATATCAATGCTTTAGCGGTTGACGGCATGAGACGCAGCAGATGACCGACCCTGCGCAGAGGAGATTTGAGTTAAATATGTCCAAAAGGGTTTTCATCGACCTCTCGTTGTTCGATGATTCTGGTTCGATTCGGTGACCGGTTGTTTTCAAGCGCAAGAATAGTTTCAACTTTTGAAATCGCACGAACTTTTATTCCGTCTCTCTGTTTAGGACGAATCCCCTTTTTCGAAGCTTCTCCAGTCACGATTTCCAAAGAATCGCTCTCACTTCCAGATAACTGTCGGCTAAAATGGTAGGTATCTACCCACCAACGCTACATGCCACAAATTTAGTACATTAAGATTTGGAATTTAGCCACTCACAAGCTCCCTCGCACACTCTTTGGTATCATCGTGATCCGCTCCGAAAACTTCCTTTGTAACTGCAAACGTCTGAATGATCAATTGAAATACTGGTCGAGCTGCTTTCGTAGCATGTTCAATTGATCAACCGTAAATCCACCTCTACATATTTCATTGTCATTATATTGCCCAGAAAAGAACTTCAAATCATACTCAGCTCCATACGACCAGCTACCTTTTTTTGAGGGTGGCATCGCCTGCTCGGGAGCTTCGACGGCGTTTGAATACTCATCGTATAAGCTGTCGATCTCCGGTCCTAAGAAAAGTGAGTCAGAGTCATTTCGGTTTATCTACCACACGCAAGTAACTCACTGGAGCCGAATTTGACGAATCCTCTTTTGTTGGAAATTTCAGGATTTGTCGTGGGCAACCTTCGATTCTTCGCGATCACATTATCATCGACTGAATTCGAAACGGAAACGTCTGCTTCCTTCATTGCTGACATTGGGAGAGTTTCCAGAGCATCAGCTGGGTGAGACGGTCGGTCCACTGATCCTACAACCCCATCACCTGCAGCATTATCATCTCTGGGTAAAGAGGAGCTAATCGGTGCTACACCGTTGTTGAGCACTAGACCAAAAGTTTGGTCAACCAAAGGTCCCATCATCAGTTGAAGGATGCCCCAATCAAGCTCATCGCCGATTTCACGTTCGCTCGTAAGTTGTAGAGAGAGAGAATTATCTCCTTCGTTGCCAAGTTTCGCGTTTGCGAGGGCCGTTATCTCTTCCAACCAGCCAAAATCGGCAGGATCCGCCGAGCCCGCGAACTGATAATCATGCTCAGACGAACCGGTTGTGGAATGGTCAAAACAAAGTTGAGATCCTAAGCTGCTGTCGAATTCAGCTGCGCCAGATGTCATCGACGAACTTTCCCCAGGAGTTGACGCAATCATCGGTACTTCGCACGTTGAGGCGCTCAAGCTGTCCTTCGATTTTTCGTTCATGGACATAAGAATAGAACCCATGAGCTGCGCGTCCAAATTGAAATCAATCTGTTCCTCGACTCCGGTTGTGTCAAACCATCCACCACTCATCATGGCAGTTTGGTCCGAGAAATTTGCTGAAGAAAAGTTGAAGTTGAGATGAGTAACAGTCTCACCCGATGCAGTATGGTCGGCGTTGTTATTCGCCAACGATGGGATTGATGATGGTTGGGTCCCAAATAGTTGAAGAGGTTGCCCAGATTTTAACGGGGAGGTGGGGTCAATTTTATGCTCTAGGAAATTATTCTGATTTGTACGGGATTGCTGCAAAAGACCTCCAACGTACTGAAGGAGGGCGAGAGTGGTCGGGTGAGGATCCGTTACAAACGCCGCCGAAAGTACAGAAAACAGCGCAGTGCCGTCTATCATGTTTAAGGAACTCGTCATCGCATTTGATGCTGTAATATTCGACGCGGGGTTGAGGTTGAAAAGCGAGCCGTTCGATTTGTCGTTGTCGAGAATTGTTGGAGCACTCATCGAGCAAGCGATTTCCTAAAAAGGCAATGACAGATGTGAATGATTTCACAAAGTGGCGCGCTCCTCGCTGTTAAAGAGTTTCAGGCACGTGAGTGGGTTGTAGGTGGGGCATCATGGAGGGTTGCAGTGCGAAGGCAAGGCAGAAAGGTGAAACCCCGTCGACGCGTTAGGAGCTCCATTAAAGGGGAATTCTGCATATGGCAAAACGTCAATCCAATCAGTCAGATTTCCTTCAACCAATTTCCGAAGATAAGCAGCTAACGGATCAAAAATGCATTCAATTTGGCCGTTAGCCTGCTGATGGTGGGCAGTGGTAATGTGCTGCGTGATGTGCACTTTCTGGCCTCTGTCAAACCTGCGGAACTTTTGATCAAAGTGAAAACCAAGTTGGAGATGCAGGATCTTGTTCGTCAAAGCCAAGGCACTATGGATATGGCGAGACCATGGACAAATTGTCCACAGTCACCCTTGATGTTGCCGCAGAACTGCACCGCGCTGCGGAACTGGCCAAATTGAATGCTCGATCTGCAGGCAAATCAGCAACAACTAACCTCAAGCCTGCCTCGAGCTTAAAATAGGCACCACTCAGTCTTGCGACGACCCAATGGCTTACTCGACAGAACGGTTGCTCTCGTTGTCAAAGTACGTCTCACACCACCGCAGCGTGTGCTGGAAAATTCGATCCGATATCTGAATTATTTCGTACCCATTCAAAGACAATCGTGACTACTGTCATACCTCTGACACCAACTGTGTGCAACCCTGCAATCAACGTCCAGATGTACCGCCAAAGGAAGCAGTTGCAACCAAAGTGATCGGCACTTGAGTGCATGCATCAGACAACAATCTCTCAGACTATTATAGGTAGAAATACAGAAATCTCGCTACTTCAGATGCTGACTCTAGCTTGGTAGTGAGTGAGTCCGCCAATGTGCTAAAGCAAAGCTTGAATCTGTTGTTTTACACTAATAAAATGTCTTCCAACCTACCTCCGCTGTCTCACAACGTTAAGTCGTCCATCTTCCAACAAATTTTTGTACCACACCACGATTGGAATACTACGGCCTTTCCACGTTTTTCACGCAACCCAGTTCGATAGATATTGCCCATATACTGAGTCTAATGGATAGTCTGACCATTTGCAAAGCGATCATAGTAGTTCCTGATCGCTACGAGATGCCTATGCCTTTGGAACAATGCTCCGTGGCACATCCTCTCCTCTTACGCGAGGACCAGTCAACACAACCACTCATTGCTTTCACTGTCACAGGCAATGCAAAATGAGCAGAAGGATGGAGTAATGAAAATCAAATTGTTATACTGAATTACCTATTCCTGACACGACATTTGTTGCTCCACATGAAACAATGCACTTCACGGGATGCTTGGCCAAACTACCAGCGAAAGCGCTGGCTGACACTGGATGTTCCGGCAAAATTGTGCAACGCGCTTGGGGACTTGCCAATCACATTCCCATTGTGCCCAGACCTCCTGCATCACTGACTTTTGCCGACAAAGACACAACTCTGTCAACGAATGAATATGTGACAATACTGCTGCAAATCGGGGCTGAATGAAAGATGCTTTGTTTCTTTGTGGTCGATATCGCTGACACTGTTATTTTGGGATTGCCTTGGTTCAAAATGATTCGCATTATCAACTGCAACTGGCACATTTCCAACAGTCTTCCACCAGTCCATAATATTGATTGGCTTCCTATGAGAATTAATACCGCGGAGTACCTGATCACCAAGATAACGATTCATCTTTTTTCCTCAGGAATCTATTCTTGCCAGATGAAAACGGATCTAATGGCTCTCAAGCGTTCAGCGTCCGTTTTTTTCTGTCTATCACCAGAAGCTCCCCTCGAATTGTGTCGACGTTCTGGTGTTTCCAAAAACATTGGCACCACAATTCTTGATTTTCCGTGACTTATAATGATTCCTCCCAGACTTTCTGCACTAAGGTGACGTGATCCCTTCCTACATCTTTCTCCTAAGCCTTTGAAAATCCATAATATTGATCCTTAAAACGAGGATCGAGTACCGTAGCAACTGCTAAACACGGGCTCTGAGCAATTGAGTAATACAGTCTCAGCTTATCTAGTCCATTTTGAAATGCCTTGTGAAAGTTTCATCCAATTCTGCCTCCTCTAGGTCCTCCAGTTGATCGATAAGATCGTTGTAAACTGGAATAACAATTGGAGGTGTTGGATATCTAGACCCCTCGATTGCCTTTGATATAACCTCGAAAACACTCAAACCATCCCGGATCTTCTGTAGGACCTCCCATCACTTTGGATTTATTGACCAATCTTTGGCTTCTATCCAGCATATTTTTGTCCATTGCCTCTCGTAGCTGTAAGGCTCGTTTGACCATATAGAACCTGCTATTTCAGCGAGTTCTCACATCGATAATTGGTAATAGAGAAACCAGTTTCACAAATCTGCACGAATCAATAAATGTTCATCGTTTTGGGGAAGACGGATTCCTCTGACCAGCCATCCAAGAAGGTTTATGACATTAACGCTAGAGTTATCGACATATCCCCTGCGGGCCGGATGTATCGATAAAATCCTTTGCTGCAAGATTGATAATGTGTGCCATACATAGCATGTGTTGAGTTTCTGTAGACCACGCAATATCCCTATCTTCCAATAGCATCTCCAGCTAAGCACTCATGGTAAAGTTGTTTGAACCATTGTCAGTCGTAATGCACAATAAGTGTTCACCTGATAGCATGCCAAATTCATCCAGACATTTGACAAGCTGATTAGCCATGGCAACGCCTTCATGCTTTCCAACCATCGGAATCATCTGCAGCAGCAAGTCCCGCGGCTCCCATTCTTTAGTGATGAAGTGGGCAGTAATTCCAAGACAAGGTTCTTTGATTTCCAACAGTCAGCTGTTATTGATACTTTTGAAGGCGAACCAACAATCAGACCTTTAACGAGCTCCTTCTGCCTATCGTAAAGCTCCATCTCATTTTGCTTCACTGCTTTTGTTGTCTCTGGTGTATAGTTTGGCTGAAAATTCTTCAGCATGCTGACAAAGAACTTGTTCTCACAACAGTAAAAGCCTGATTGTCTGCAGCAATCCAGTCCAACATCGATCGCCACCCTAAGTCTGGATTGAACACAAAGTCTTTCCTTCTCCAGCGAGCTGAAATTCAATGTCTCTTGTCCCTTGGGGGCGGTATCCAACAGTCCAAGCAACCTGGCAATACTTCCATGGTGGTTTTTCAGATGCCAGAGAAAGTTTTTTGTTGATCCCGTCTTATTGACCTTCTGGCTCCACTTGCATTTCGCAACCAAAAATGTTCTCAGTCCATTATCAACATTATAGTAATCCTTCGCTATGCTGCCTTGACCACCTCTACAGTCGGACATGCTATCAACATCTGCTGAAGGCATTGATGGTAGAACTGATCCACCTGCTGGCGCCTGTCGCACTGAAGAGTCAGCAAAACTAACGTTGGCACAAAGCTCTGGTGCACTCTGAGTCATTGGAAAAAGATGTGGAGCTGGGCTCTCGAGCGCTGTTGTTGCCACTGATATACGTCTGTGTTGGCCCTGCATGCTGTTCCCCTCACTGGACGCCTCTGAAATTCGGGGGGCTGGCAGACTTTGCTTCCTTTGTCAAGCGGATGACTGTCCACCAGTCTTGCATTGGACACTGCCTTATGCTTTGGTTTAACAAAGGCGGCGTCCATTTTTGTTGTGGTGTGGCTGGAACATTACAGACTCTAAGTGTCTGGGTGGACAGAAAGCACAGCTCTCTGTTGTGGTAGAAATTGTTTGTTACAGAACTTCTGTTGTGACTTCTTGGAAAGTGTCAGGGTGGACAGAATCGTATTGCTAGTAACATTGATAGAGAGGTTAGTTTGTACTTGATAGAGATCACTGCAGTATTGTCAATGAGTTGAGAAAGTGTTTGTGTGGACAGAATCTTATCGCTAGTAACATTGATAGAGAGGTTAGTTGTATTGGGTAGAGATAACTGAAGTACCGTAAATGAGTTGAGAAAGTGTCCGGGTGGACAGAAAATACATGCCTCTATGTTGTGATACAAATTGTTTGATACATACAAGACTTATATTGTGTCTTCTTGGAAAGTCTCCGTGTGGACAGAAAGAACAATAGCTTCGTTTTAGCTTCCCTATCACATCGGGTTTTACTCGGGTCTGATTTTTGACCCGAGAATGGTTTTCCTACTGGACCCGATACCTGACCCAGATCCGACCTGAAAATTTTTCCTGAAAACCCGGCATTCGGATTGGGTACATTTGGTAAATGGACCCTAACCCATACGATCACTGAAGATACTAATACGGAAGTTATTGTCGATGATTTTGTATTCTGAGAGAAAAGGTAAGTCAAATCAAAAGTAAATTCCAAAAACTCACTAATAGTCAGAGCTTGTTTCACACAAATCTGTTTCTGCTGAAATGATTTTATATGCTCGTAAATATTCCTTGTAAATTTTGTAAATACAAAAAGAATATCGATCGATAAATAGAAATCAGGGAGCGTATCGCTATAATTGCTAAATTTCCTTAAATGTTGCCGGCACCCTCGCCAATACGATATACAATTATGAGCCACAGTTGCAAGTGCTACAGGAAGGCAAATATAATCACCAGTCCAACCACAAATACGAGCCCCAATCCAACGACTGTCAGTTTTAAGAAGCGTTTTTCTTCTGGCGTGTAATCTGCTTCAGACATGTCCGTTCCAGCACTCTGTAACATGATGTTGTCCGTATCCTCGCCAACAATAAGTGGGCGACCTTCTGATGGATCTACAGAAGAAGCCAATGCTTCCCTTAACGCACGGCGAGCCACCGTGGTTATAAACGCGGCACTTCCCGCCAAGAACACAAACGAGCACAATATTGTGAACCAAGTAACTGCAAATCTGCGTTGATTATTTTGAACTTGAGAGCCACTAAAATTACCTTTAGGGTCTACTTCGTATTCGTCCGCCTCTGCGAGTGTTCCTATGATGGATCCAGTGAAGGAATGCAAAACCGCTCCTGGGATGTTTCCAAGTAAAGTTGCAAACATCAACGATGGCGCCTAAATTTTGCATTTATATGACGTTATACATTATCATCGCGAAGATGTACCGGAATAGCCGTGAGCGCCAGCAAATAGTTGTTCAGCCCAAACGGGATGATTGGCGATAGTCGGAGCAAGAAGACGAGTGTCCACCCTTAGATCAAATTTTTGAAATTTGAGAATTTATATATTCACGCCTTACCATTCGCTTACCTTCTCGAGCAACCGCACGGTCAATCGCCTTGAACTTCATATCTCCCTCCATCCACCCCTGAACCATATCGCGTCCCCGGCCTCTCGCAATCAATATACACGAGAAGAGACCAATTTGACACGATAAAAGAACGACCGGAATGGCCAACCATAGTGGAAAGACAATCCCGGCGGCGATTGTAAGTGGCGTGATTGGGATCAGGAAAAGTGTGCAGAGAAGGAAGAGGAAGATATATACGAAGACGCCCGGGACTCGGTGCTCATTGATAAATCTAAGAGCTGGCAGGAGCGCCCCTTGAATTGATTTCCGATTCTTTGGAGAGGCGAATCAGCCCCGACCCAAACGCCATAAGCATTGTGATATACCCATATCGCAACCACCAGGAGCACGGACAAAGCAGAAAAGGTAACAACTCTCTGCCACGGAGGTAACTGCTTCACTACAGTTTCATGTTCTGGCTTTTCCTCGACCTCAGGTTCTTCCGCCAGGGTCGACATGGTTTTGGACAACCGCGTGTGGCTTGAGAAATTGACCACACGTGTCAGCGTGGGAAAACATGTAAGTTGATGGCACGTGTCTTCGTGCGACCGTGCATTGCATTGGCTGGCTGGAGAACCGCTTGCAGGCGTGCAATCCCCAGTCGTGAAGTCGCACCAATGTGTCTGAAATTCATAAAATTCACAGTAGTGCTTTCTATGTGCATCATCCTCGTCCAACATTGCAGTGGTATGTTGAAAACAGATGTTTGACACATCACTCCTGATTTTCAAACAATTCTAAAAGCATTGGTCACTCGAAACGAATCGGAAGGGAGCGATAGTGGATCCGAAGCTGGTGTACTAGCACTCACCGCAGATAGTCACACCACCCAGAAAGCAACCTCAACAGGCACCAGCAGTACAAAGGCAGTTCCAGTTCCCTTAATCATGTCCTCATTGCCAGCCACACGCTCAACCATGTCGGCTTCGCGGACCCGCACTCGCTCAATGGGAGGTTCACCAACGAATCCGGGCATCACGAGCACATTCAACCCAAGCGATCCACCGGTGACGGGAAGCAGCGAGGGAGAGGATTCAGCAACAAGTGGAATGTGGTTTGTTCTGGGCATCGTCGGATTGGTGTGTCTCGTCGTGATCGCCATTGTGGTCAGAAAAGTTGCCGGCGTTCTTGAGAAACGGAAATTGAGCGAGATAAACCGGGGTACTGTGGGAAACGACGGCTCGTGCAAAGAAGAACAGTCAAATTTTCATGCTGAAAGCATGAATAAAGTGTATGACCCGAGATATCCGGACCCGTCACTCGCTGGGATAGAGAAGCCAGCTGCGGTGTACGACCTTCGGAAAGCGACATGGTCACTCATCATCAGCCCTTCAACAACACCACCTGCACGAAAATTAAGCGACACTGCACTGGATAAGTTTGGGAAGCACGCCTCTGATGAGATCACTTGTGCTACTTGGGTGAGTCGCGACTGTGAAGAAGCATACAGGATCGCGTCGTTCAGCAGCATGGGAGAAATGTCAAACATAGGACTACCGGAAGATGAAGCTTGGAAACCGCCGTATGCGTTCCTTCCACGTGTGCCCGTGCTGTTCGAGAGGGAGGTCGGCGTGATCGGCCAAGGGGTCCAAAACCCTGCAGAGCGGGCAGATTTTGGAAGTGTAAATAGTGCACGATGGGTTGTTTTTCCTGACGTGGAGCGTGGGCAGCGATAAGATAGATTCGAATTCATTTGAATTGGCGGTACTTCCCACTTTTCGAATCTATTTTTGGTTGGATATGCATAGACCTTGCAATTTTTTTAAGCTTATTTTGGACACGCTGGAAATATCTTACATTCATCTCGAGCCTCTTTATAAATAATAGAACATTTATCGTAAGCCAACGGGTCGTTTGTGGTGTTCCCTTGGAATTTTAGAGCAGCTTATCTCAAAATGATTCTTGCGCAGATCATACATGTCCCTCGTAAGGATAGTTATATTCAAGCACGAAGTAGAGCATTCTCTGCCAATCAATAATCAATGGTGCGAGAGAGCCTCCGCTAAGAATGTCCAAGTTTTAACCTGAATCTGTCACATGAACTTTGAGGCTGGTGGCACATCTCTCGCTCCGGCCAATCATACTCACGCCGCCACACGCCTAAGTGGCTGGAAAGCGCCTCTTGGCGGTTTAAATTGATTCTGGTCCAAACATCCAAGGCGCAACCTCTTGCACGAAGAATGTCAGGCTACAGGCGAAGCGACAGAGACACGGGAAGGGGAGGGTATAGCGACAGTCGTGACGGATACGGAGGGCGAGGAAGCAATGATGTACCCAGCGGCTATGATTCCCGAGGTGGTTACAGAGATTCACGAGGAGGTTATGATGACTCCCGACGCGGCTATGGAGACTCAAGAGGGGGCTACGATGACTCGCGTCGTGGGTACAGTGACTCTCGGGGCTACGGAGACGACTCGCGAAGCGGGTCCCGCGGTGATTCTCGCGGTGATTCTCGTGGAGGATACGGTGGTGACTCTCGAGGCTCTCCCCAAGTCTCCAGAGATAGATGGGCTGCCGCTGCCGCTGCCGCTGAAAACGGTCATGACAACCGCCCCGGTTACAGGAACTGGGAAGCTAAGCCTGAAGAAACCGACGACTTGGAGTATCTCCAGGAGCGTACCCGTGAGGTCCAAAACGAGTCGCTGGCGTCCACTCGCCGAGCCTTGAACCGAATCTACGAGACTGAGAACATTGCTCAGAGCAGCATGAGCAAGTTGCACTCCCAATCTGGTGAGCTCTTCAACATGTTTAAAGGCCTTTGGCCCCTATGGCTAAGTGATTTGTGTTTCTAGAACAACTTCAGAACGTCGAGAATCGTCTTGATGCCGCTGGCCAACAGATCAAAATCTCTGACTCGAAGGCCAACGAACTCAAATCGCTCCAGCGCTCCTTCTTGCTCCCCGTTTTCGGAGGAGGAAAGAAAGCAGCAAAGAAGAAAGAAGAAGAGTTTAAACGTCAGGAGGAAGAGCGCAAAGCAAAAGAAGAGGATAGTCGTCGTGCTGAGGAGGATCGCAGAAACCGGTGGAGAGAGGACTACGATCGTCACGCGAAAGGATCCCAGCCAAACCCCAACGGCGCCGGACGTAGCTACAGCACACCGCAGGGATTGGAGAGAGATCATGCCGAGCAGGAGATTGACAATAACCTGGACCAGATCAGCTCGGCACTTGGCAGGCTCAAGTTTATGGGAGAGAGCATGAACACTGAGCTGGACTCGCAGATGGGCAGATTAAATCGCATTGACGATAAGACAAACTCTGCGCAAGAGAGGCTCGCTCGCACACACAAGAAGGTGGAAGCAATCTCGAAGAGGGCATAGTGGATCAGTGGCTCGTTTATATTTCTTTGTCCCTTCGGCTTTTTTTGGACTTCTTCATGTTGCCTGATCCCCTAGTCCCGTTTTACTCGCTCTATTGCTTCGTATTGCATATCTCTGTTTGCCATGCTTGGCCTCATCACACTTTAACTTTTTGTTTCAAGCCATGGATCTGTTTAATACAGAGCGACTGTCTTTCCAAACTTGATAAAACAACATCTCTTCGCTTGATGGTTAGGCATGGCTGGTCAATTGAAAATATCATGGCTGGTCAATTGAAAATATCGTTCGAGGCAACTGTAGCGACCGTCATGAAGTGCAAAGAGCTCCGAAATCTGGCGCTGGGCTCTCATCTTTCCGACCTTCGCGTGCGCTCACTGACGTCTCTCGCTGATTTGAACTTACTCCCTGATCGCAATTCAGGAGGTGACAACACACTTACTCGAAATCGCTTCCTTTCGGGACATCAACAAACCTACATTCACACTCATTGATACATCTGCCGATGTGGAAGTACGTCAAGTTAAGAATGTGCTCGTTAACCCAAACCCGAAGCAAGTTCGGGCAATACTTCGAAACGCAAAGGATATGCTGGAGTTATGCGACGGTCTTATGCGTTTTGAGTGGGAGAAGGACAGAGAAGATGGCGTAGAGTGGGCTTTTTCAGTTGCGAGGGCGGCAGACTTACAAGAGTTGGATTTTGATGACAAGGAAGACAAAGGTGAAGTGGACGACGGGCCAGTCGCAAATGAAGATTTTAAGCCTTCTGAACTAGTGAGAATGGTCCAAAAATGGTACGAATTGTGCTTGTTCCGTACATTGCGAATTGCTAAAAGAGTTTTCGCAGACACTTCACCTCCGCCCCCACCTCCAGTGCCAGGTCAAGCCTCCACCGGTCCTGCATCTCACAAAATAGACCTTGAGGCTTTCCCTCAGAGTCCAATAGCCGTTCAGGTAGAGAATGCCACAACTGCACCTGCGAGTACAGGGAACGAAGACCGTACAAAATCGTCAACCCCTCAAACTTCAACGCTGGATACTCTGTTTGTTAGTTCTGACGAACCGAGCGAAAAATCTGGTATCCAAACGGTCGACTCACTGGTTTCCATTTTCGGAGAGACTTTAGCTGCACAAACCAACGCCCACAAATCTGAAGCGTTTTCTGCCAGTGAGTCTGATAATCCGGATCGGAAAGGAAAGGACGAGATGTTTTTTGATGATTTAGAGAAGTTGCTTGTTTCTCAACCCGGCAAACACGTTGCCGAAAATACGGTTGGAGGGCTGATTGGATTCGACGAGCCAACTGGGTCGGTTGATGCTGACGATGATCTTTGGACATTTGAGGAGTTTGATTTGAATGGGAACTCTGCGACTGTGGAGGAAGCTCCGCTGCAACGTGGAGGAGAGCGAATATTTAGTTCTCAACAGTCTCCTTATTCTGCGACACTGGTCAGGGAAGTTGATGTTGACCGTTGGTCGTGAACAAATTATTACAGTCAACAAAACTGAAACACCATCACAACCTTATCCCGCCACAACGCATCCAACGGAAACTCGTTCTGATCCAGCTGCCAGTATGTCAACTTTTATCACTCCGGCTACGCCAATGACAGCGCAGGAACCGTATCCGATGCCTTCATCTACTACTACAGCGCCTACTGCTCCTGTTCGCGAGTACATGCCCGCAGTTCCCGTATCACCACTGAAGCTAATGCACGATCATTGCACCCGCCAGCTCAACCTAACGCAGAATGAGCTTCGAGGTATCAACTTTTCTGCACATCATTATGCGCAGTCAATCGAACGAGTTCGGCGGCTCACGCAGAATATTCCAATCTTGGAGGAGCGAATTACTTCGTTGAACAGTCAGATTGAAGCGTGCGGCAAGATGAACTTAATGAGTTTCACTCCCAGAGAAGTTGCGCATGTACTTACTGCTCAAGATGTTGAACTGCTGAGCAATGTTATGTTGGATGATATCAGAACGTGCCTTGCCATACCATCGAACGTTCCTGGCCCAGCCCAAACGCAACAGCAACAACCCACCCAAGGCACGGTTGGTAAAACTCAACAACCGCCTACCCAGAGCCCGAAAGGTCTTAGTATCGTTCGATGTCTTGATTTTACACTGTATGTGAAGCGAATCGTGCAGATTCTGGTGATTCTTCCGCCAGATGTCGATGTATGTGCCCGCCATATCGCTCAGTGGATCGATATTGCAGACGAATGTTATGTCCATGGATGCTGGAGAATGAGCTCGGACTTGTCAGCGAGCGTAGGGAGGCCTTTGTTGTGGGCGGAATCAGCGTGAAGAACAAAGAACGTGTGGAGTCGTCTCTTTTGGAAGGGGCTTGGGGTGGACAATCAAGATGGGATCAAGGAGTCGGTGAGCCGGATGACGATGACGACAGTGACGAAGGACGTGGAATTTCAAGTCATGCAGGGCACTTAAAGAGGGGACCAGGGTCGGTTACAAGTGTTGCGTCAGCTGTATCATCGAGCCAAGCGGGAGGGAATGCTGCGACCCAGTCTGATGGCAACTCCATTGAATCCAAACCTTCAAAGAAGAATGGGAATATATTGAAAGGACTGTTCAGAAGAAGCACGTTCCCGTCTGCACGCAAAGCGCGCGTGACAGCAGACAGTAGTGACAGCGAGACTGAAGATCGTGGGAACCACGTCGACGAGATGGAGGCAGACGATCGTGCCCTTGCGCTCGCAAAAGCAAAGAAAGCCAGAAGGGCTGTTGGTATTGCTGAAGGAAAGAAAGGTGGATTTGTCCTACCGCCACGAACTGTGAGTACACAGTACAAGGGTCTGGATTAACAGGCTCAAGTATGTCCTTTGTTATTTTTCTCTTTTTCTTTTTTAAATACTTTATTTCAACAAACATCACATCAACTACTGTGGCGCGTTGTCAACCTGCGATCATCCATCTGTAAACTGTGATGATGTTGTCATTGCGACGCTGGTCAGGCACGAGGAAGAGCCACATACGGACTTCGTTCAGAAAAGGATATGCCACGGCAAAGTCGCAAACCCTGATCGAGAAGATTGTGCAACGATACGCGGTAGACGTGCCGGATCCTGCGTTTAAGGTGCAGCAGGGGGATTTCGTTTCAATCCAACCCGAGCACGTCATGACGCACGATAATACTGGTGCCGTACTTAGCAAGTATGGGCTTACTGGCATAGGGATGGGATGTGCTCGGTCTAACAGCTGTTTCTCCAGGTTCTCAAGCATTGGTGCGTCCAACGTCTTCAATCGGAAACAACCCGTCTTCACTCTTGACCACAATGTGCAGGATACGAGCGAGAAGGTGAGCGCCATGTTGTTATTTTAAGATGAAATCATGCTTAACGAGATTTGGCTGTGACAGAACCTCGAGAAGTACCAGAAAATCGCCGAGTTCGCTAAGAAGCACGGCATAGATTTCTATCCCGCTGGTCGGGGTATTGGACATCAAATTGTGATTGAGGAAGGCTATGCGTTGCCATATACTCTCACGGTAGCGTCCGACTCGCATTCAAACATGTACGGCGGCATTGGAGCCCTCGGAACCCCCATTGTGCGCACAGATGCTGCAGCCATTTGGGCAACTGGCCGCACTTGGTGGCAAGTTCCTCCCGTCGCAAAAGTTGAACTGTTGGGATCTTTACCTGCTGGGGTTACAGGAAAAGATGTGATCGTGACATTGTGCGGACTTTTCAACAAGGATGAGGTGCTGAATTGTGCGCTTGAGTTCACCGGTCCTGGAGTGAGCTCAATCACGATTGACGACCGGCTCACGATCGCGAACATGACCACTGAGTGGGGTGCTCTTGCTGGAGTATTCGAGGTTGATGCGTTCACGCTCGAATGGCTTAAGAAGCGAGCAAAGACACTATCGTCACGCTCGGGTCAGTCTGTACATCCCCGGATCAATGAAGAACGTATCCTTCAGCTCGAATCAAATCCGATTGTTCCCGACACCGACGCACGTTACGCAAAGCATCTAACGCTTGATCTTGCCACCGTGTCCCCATGGGTGTCTGGACCGAACTCTGTCAAAGTTGCTACACCGCTAGTGCAACTCGAGAAGAAGAATATCAAGATTCACAAGGCGTATGTGGTTTCGTGCGTTAACTCCAGAGCCCAAGACCTTCGTGCTGCAGCTGATGTTTTAAAGGGCCGGAAGGTTGCAGAAGGGGTTGAGTTATACGTTGCCGCCGCTAGCAGTGAAGTCCAAAGTGATGTGCAAGCCTCTGGGCACTGGGACACATTGCTCCAGGCTGGCGCAAAGCCTCTCCCTGCTGGATGTGGTCCGTGCATAGGTAAGTATTGTTATACCACGTACAGATCATTTGCTTAAAGCTAGTAGGGTTAGGTGCGGGTCTGCTTCAGGACAACGAAGTGGGAATTTCTGCGACCAATCGAAACTTTAAAGGACGAATGGGATCTCCATTGGCTCAGGCTTATCTATCATCGCCAGCGGTGGTTGCAGCATCTGCAGTTGCAGGACGTATTTGTGGACCAGGATCACTCGACTCCACTGTTAAAGCATTGCCTTCGATATCCCCGAAAGGAAAGTACACCGATTTGTCTGGAGCCACTTCAAGTGCAGAGGAACCAGCCGCTGGTACCGTCATTCCAGGCTTTGATCCAAAGCTTCGCGGCGGACTCCTGTTTTGCGATGCAGACAATGTGAACACCGATGGGATCTACCCAGGCAAGTACACGTACCAAGACGATGTTCCTCCCGAAACAATGGCAAAGGTGGCGATGGAGAACTATGATCCAGCCTTTGGATCGATCAAATCAGTAAGAAACAATGGGGAGAACAGAACCATATGGTTGACACTCTGGTATCCAGGAAAACGACATACTGGTGGGCGGATTCAATTTTGGCACCGGGTCATCACGAGAGCAAGCCGCGACAGCTTTGAAATACGCCGGATTCCGACTTGTTCTAGCTGGCTCGTTTTCGGAAACCTACAAGCGTAACGCGATCAACAATGGACTGTGCGTACTCGAATCACCAGAGCTTGTCAAGCAGCTCAGAGCTGCTGCTTTGCCTGGAGGAGCTACCAAGAAGACGGGCTGGATAGCAGATATCGACTTGTCGACTGGACGTATGTCAGTTGAAACGCCTGAAGGCGGGAAGACCTTTGTTATTCCCTCTGTTGGAAAGGCTGCACAAGAGATCATTGTAGACGGGGGTCTTGAGAATTGGGTGCGTCGTCGTCTTGGGTAGCTCAAAATAGATGTTTTCAAATTCCGGCTTGGGCACAAGGAGTTTCAGTGACCCAGTAATGCTGCATTCCATTGCATTGAATTACAGGACAATGGTCAACCACCATCCTCCAAAATGGGGCATTATTTGGTTGATAATTTCTATTCAAATTTTCTATTTATGAGAAGGTGAGGATGTTGTTGGGCACGCAGAACACTGGCAAAAGCTGCCAAAATCAGCCTCAACCTCGATAACGTCGATGGTGCTACTGCCATACTTTTCTGTTTACATAAACTTCTTGGAATATAGAAAAAGGGGTTGCCGATCTGTTGGTGTAAGCTCAGGGTAGACCGCCCTGGACGACCAAATAATTCCTGTTTCAAGCATCCACTTCTTTGCATCTTCAATTGGAGGAGGGCACCCAGAAAATAATAAATACGAAGGTAGTCGAACGTAGCTCATTATTGTGGGCCGACGGTTGGGGCGTGATTTTGTTTGCAATCGTCACTTCGGACAAACGCTGCCCGAATGATTTCGAAGATGCTTTGAAAAATGCTCACTCTTTACATCCCCAAAACTTTGCTTTCGTCATTCGATGTCCCTCGGCTCCTAAGTTCAGACGCCAGTGCGTCATCTCTACATCGTAGACAGATGCCACAGGGGCGATGTATTCTGTTTCGTCTTTGTATAATCGCTCACCAAGGAAGTCTACGCGCGGATGGAGAATGGGAGATAAACATATACCCTTCACGGTTTTCCCGCCTGTATTTGTTGAAGAACAGTTTGTCGTTGCACTGTCCATTTCTTTGGAGCGTGCCGCCCGTATCATTGTCCGAGCAGGGTCAAATAATGAATGCGTCACTGAAGTCGTTAATGTAAGTATTGGCTGGACCGAGGGTTGAACAACATTCACGTTTTCAGCAGTATCCGTCACTTCATTTTGGCATGACGTTAATACGGGACAGTTCTGAAAAAAACTTGGCACGCTAGATTGCGAAATCGATGTTGATTCTCCAACCGTTGTCTTTCGCCAGCTGGTGATTTACATTTGACACATCCCCATTGTATGCGGATTTGTCCATTCTTCTTCAATGGATATATTCAGAGGTGAAGCTAGACCGACTTTGTTTAATTAATTTTGTGAAGCTCGATGCGGAATTAGCCACTAGTGTGAGATTTGACAAAGATTTGGGCGATCCGCTGTCTTCCTCCGCTGCATGGCTCGCTGTTGCCGTTGGTCCTGCAGAACTTTTCTCACCATCAATTTCAACCGAACGATTTTCCTCAGAAAGGGCTGGGATCACGACCGCTTCAATTTTATATGAAGGTCTCATGTTTCCTGACCATCTTCTCTGATACTCATTCACGGCTATTTCTTCGTGCCACCATCGTGATTTGTCGTTGCCCTTTGTTCACTTGATTCGTTGTCGCTTTCACTGTTGAGAGTCTCATCGGAGACAGAAGTGTCTTGCTCCTTGTTTGTTACAGAGTCAAGAGACTTTCCAGAGAGCTTTGGGTTGAAAGCATTTTGATGAGGCCTGACCCTTTCGTGAACCTTTTTCATTTTCAAACGATCTATGCCCGCTTCGATATATCCTGAATGAATGCTGACTGCTTCGACGCAAACGGTTTCAAATTTATGGTGCTGCTAACGCTGCTTAGTCTTCCATTGTTCTCCGATCCCACTGTTGACTCAGGCGGTGGATCTCCTGGCAGATGAGCGTTTGTCACTACCTGATAAGTCTCTTATATGCTTTGTGTCGAGATCTCACAGTGGTAGCACAATCTGTTTGTTCTTATTCAAACGAATTACGAATTTAGGCCATAAATATTTTGGGAATCACTTCACAAAATGTGTAGCATCATGACACCTGGTTTTACACAATAATAGCTGCGGTTTTCACAAAAAATATCCCCAACATACCAGTCCGTGCACTTCTCCACCCAAGAAGCTTCCACTGATGAATCAAACCCTGACATTCTTGGCCGGGCCTCTACTCTGCCTTTGGAGCAGCGGGAGGCTGAGGTCAGGAAAGTGGTTCACAAGGTGCTATGCACATGTCCTCAGCTCTGTTACTGATCCTGCTATTTTTCTGTATGTCCATGGTCAGCTCCCCATGGATCCTCAGGAGACTGTGCTGGACAGAAGTTTGGTCACTAAAACAACTTGCTTCATGCACTAGCGATTTTTTATGCAGCTGAATGTATGTATATGTGACGTGAGTTTTTCCAAAAAAACATGGGGAATCACAACCAAAAAGTTGTCGGTCGGTTCGTGCACTTGACGGGCTAATCCAAAACTACGGTGCAATAAACCTGGCTGTGTTCACGTTACCGCAGCGCGATGTAACGTCATTGCGGTTCTTGGTAAGCTGCTTCGTGTTCTCAGCAATTCTTGAAAGGATAACTATCAGTCGTTGTCAACAAAGGAAATGTGTCCATCTACTCACTGTGCTTGATCTTTCTGCTTCTGTGCCTTAACAAGCTGGCAGTGGTTCTTGAGAACCTTGTTACGGTCTTTCTGGCACTGGATAGCAGCCTTCGTCGCCTTGTCTGACGCGGCAGCGATGGCAGGGTTGAAGTGATCCTTCTCGGCCGCTTCAGCAACCTGGCGAATGGCCTCGAGCTGGCCCGCAGACAAAGATGCCGGGCAGATCTTTGCGGCGTTGGCTTCGGCCTGGACACCGTTGCCTGCACGTCGGGAGATGTCGATAGAGGCGAAAGAAATAGCCTTTGCGCTGACGGCTTTGGCTGTGACGGCCTGCGAGCTAACGAGGGAGGCAGAACCAGTGGACAAAACGAATTTGGACGTGTCAACGTTTGCGCAGCGCTTGGTCACATCGGCAGTGTTCTTGGCGATCTGCTTGGTGTTCTCATCGATCCTAACGATTACCTTCGTAAGCGGAAGTCGAAAAGCTCCCACGCTTCTACTCACTGAGCTTGGTCATTCTGTAGCTGGGCCTTGACGAGCTGGCAAGTGTTCTTCAACACCTTGTTGCGGTCTTTTTGGCACTGGATGGCAGCCTTCGCGGCTTTGTCGGAGGCAGCAGCGATGGCGGCGTTGAAAATATCGCTCTCAGCGTCCTCCGCAACGCGGCGGATCGCCTCAAGCTCGTTAGGAGCGAGGGTGCTCGGGCAAACAGCCTTGGCGTTGTTGGATGCGGCAGTACCATCACCGGCCTTGCGCGAGATATCAATGTTGGCGAATGTTACGGCACCACCTGCGTTGTTGTTGGAGCCATCGTCTTCATCGTCGTCAGCTTCGTCATCTGCACCATCGTCAGCGCCATCGTCAGCGGCGCTATTGCCAGCGCCGTTACCAGCTCCTGCGTCGCCGCCACCAGCAGCAGCACCGTCAGGGAGGACAAAGAGCGCAGTATTAACGTTGGCACAGCGGCTGGTCACGTCCGCCGTGTTTTTGGCGATCTGCTTGGTATTCTCCGTAATCCTAAAGTTACCTGATTAGCCCAAAGTCGGAACAGTACATTGCTCAAACTTTAAACGTACTGAGCTTGATCATTCTGCAGTTGAGCCTTGACGAGCTGGCAAGTGTTCTTCAAGACCTTGTTGCGGTCCTTCTGGCACTGAATTGCATCTTTGGCTGCCTTGTTAGACGCAGCAGCAATAGCAGCGTTGAAGATTGCGCTCTCGGCATCTTCTGCGACGCTGCGGATCGTCTCAAGTTGTTTAGCAGAGAGGGAGCTTGGGCAAACAGCCTTTGCATTGTTAGATGCAGCGGTACCATCACCTCCTTTGCGAGAAATGTCGATATCTGCGAAGGTCACTGCGCCAGTGTTACCTCCAGCGTTGCCATTGTTGCTACCAGCGTCGCCGCTGTTGTTGCCGGCATTGCCGTTGTTGTTCCCAGCGTTTCCACCACCGTTCGCAGCACTACCGCCGATGAACAGGGAAGCGTCAACATTCGCGCAACGAGATGTGACGTCACCGCGGTTCTTGTTGAGCTGCTTGGTGTTCTCAGCAATCCTATTGTGTGGAAAAACGATGAGACTTTTGTTTCTTCAAATTTAAACGATTTTCCTTACTGTGCAGCGTCGTTCTGAATCTGTGCCTTCACAAGTTGGCAGTGGTTCTTCAGCACCTTGTTGCGGTCTTTTTGGCACTGAATAGCCGCTTTTGTATCCGTGTCTGATGGTGCCTTGAGTGCAGTGTTGAAAACGTTCTTCTCAGCAGCCTCCGCAACCTGTCGTATGTCCTCTAACTCAGCGACGGAAAGTGTGGAAGGGCACACCTTCCCGGCATTTTCTTCGGCTTGCGTCCCGTCTCCTCCCAAACGAGAGATGTCGATCTCGTCGAAGGAAGGCGCACGGCGAGAGAGAGTGACCGGAACTGCTGAGACAGCCGCCGAAGCCAAGATGTAGAAGGCGAATACTTTTGAGATCATTTTTGCAGATTCATGTTAGGACCAACAAACGTTTATAGATACCAAAAATTTTCTTCAGGGTTCTGCGGCAATCTGGGCGTTAGTCACATGCCAGCTTTTATAGACCATGTGACTTGGCGTACACCAGCAGGTACCCAATCAAATCATTTAATCGAAAGTAATTTTGTAGTGAACTACAACACAGTGTTTCACCAACCCATTCTCCTACGTCTGACCTAGTGGACGCTAATTCGGTTGCTCTTTCTTGCTTATCCAATCTGTTTGTAATCTCCCCGTGCTCTGCCTTCTTGTGCGACCTGTCCTTCCTCCTGTTTGTAACTCGCTAGGATGGACCATCTTTGCACTATTGCTTCGGCTCTGACCTGACCCGCCTCCATTCTTTGATCCACGGTCATTTCCAGATGAGCTTTTCGATGCCCTTCCCCAGCTCTCCAGCGGTTTCATTATAAGTCCCACATATTGACTTGGTTTGCCCAACAGCCACGGAGTATGCACAAAGTTCGACGAGGTCGAACTAAGCTCCGGGCACCATGCTTTAACGTACTTTCCGTCAGGATCATAGTCTTTCGCCTAAGAATAACTCCCATTTAAGAAGGGCACACAAGATAGCTCACCGGGTACCTGTTTGATAATGTTGAAGTGTCTATCTTGTCGCGGATCATTTCCCTTGAGGACAGCAAATGAGTGGATACAGAATACAGTTGTTTTGACAACACTCCTTACAACTCCGGCTGAGTAGAGCCAGTTTCCATAGTTTGAGCACACGTCATGATCAATTAATTGTGACTCAAAGTATTCCGCCCCGTATCGCCAGTCGATTCCGAGGTCCTTTGTCAGAAAACTTGCCACATTTTGGCGTCCTCGATTGCTCATAAATCTATCGCGAAAGATTAGCCCTGAATTGTCTCACTTGGAACTGCTTTATTTACCCAGTCTCGTTCAATTCTCTCATGTTCGCATCAACAAATGGAACCCCAGTCGTTCCATTAGTCCAGTGTTCCGCAAGCTGTTTGTTCACTTGCCACCTGCCGTGGTTTCCCTTTGCACCAGGTGCTATTCCCTCAGGCATGAAGATCTGGTTCACAAACTTTGCGGCAACGAGTCGGAAGTACTCCCTCCAGAGTAGTTCGAACCAAATCCAATATGTGTTTTCCAAAGGACCGCCGACCGCATCGTGATCACGTTTTCCGGTAGACCACGAATCCGTCGACGATCGTCCAAACCGTTCACGCTCATATCGCCAGAGCTCTTGGACGATTTTTCGGGGAGACAAAGAGCCAATCGCAAGGAATGGGGAGAACTTTGTGGAGTAGTCTGCTCCAAGAAGACCATTTCGTGTCTATGTTCGTTAGCGAAAATGCTGAAGAAGAGAAAACGGGCTGGTCTTACCTCTTTATATTTTTGCGCGCAATCGCTCTCCCACAAGTAGTACGCCAGCCTTTTCAAACCGGTGGTTTCGCAACCAGACATTGGGAATGCAGTCCTCGAGTCCCCGTCATGATCTTCCGTAAGATATTTCTTGAATAAACTGATATCTTCGCACTTCACCTGATTTGGCAGTGGTTTAATTTTGATCTCCGGCAATGGGGACGGAATCAACTTTTCCAAATCCCCGGCACCTTCGACCCTTTTGCGAAACTGGGTGTACACATCCGGAAGATCGGATAAACGAAACGGAAGCGCCATTGGATTCAAGAGGTGGTTGGTCCCATGAACGAAACTGAGGACCACACTCGAGGAGTCCTTTTTAAGCCGTGAAGCGAGCAGTTCTTCCACCCTGACCTCCTCATAGGTTAACTGATGGATGATGAGGAATAATGGCACAAACTAATGGATTAATCACCTCTTTCGACATGTAAACGCCCACAACCGCGCTATCGCTTGATTGAAGTGTTTTAACAAGATCAGGGAGTTCAATTTCTGGTTTTCCGAAACGAACGCAGAGGGCCGACCCCTTCCCTCTCAACGTTCCTGAACAAGAAACATTAGTACATGGAAATGCTTTCCTCTCGTCAGAAATGATGCATACTTTGTAAATCCTCCACGCATTCGTAAATCAAACTGTTAATTGGTGAGAGAGCAATCACATCAATCCTCTGATCCCGCTTACTTTCTGCGATGACGGGCGCACTTTGGGAATCCGAAGTTCCAAGTTTTTGGCGAGTCCCATTTGGCTGAGCGTCCAATTAGTTCCGGGGGAATGCGGGAGAGATCGTATTGTCGAGGATCAAAGCAGAAGACTGGCAGAACGTGTGATGCGCGAGGATCATTGAATGCTTGATGAAGTACAGGGTTGTCATGCCATCGTAGTTCGTAGCGCAACAGACAGAGCGCAATCTTAATCATTGTGGGCGAAGAAAGATTTGGAGCAAACCCCGCTTTATAATGTGATGGGAACAGAGGGTTGGGATCGGAAACCCGAAGTATATCCGCAGCTGTCGAAATTGAAACAACCAAACCAAGCAAATCAGCGATTCTGTTTACACTCAAATAGCATATATTTTCTTCCTAGTCGTACTCTCTCAATACTGTTAGCGTTATGTGATATTGTGATTTTTAGAACTACGAAATGTAACCAACCGGTACCAGTACTACCTCATCAGAATGTATCAATAATGCTTAATACCTAATCAGATCCGATGAATCGATACCAACAGCAAGACTGCTGCCCTAATTTCTACTTTGCACATGTCACAGTGTTGCTCGGTTGGTCAGGTGTTCGTCCTCGCGTTCGTTGTTGTTGCGTTAGGACACCTCGACGACCCGCTGTTTCTGTGGGGATCCTCGCGTTCCGTCTGACTTGGATTGATTGGTCGATTTTCTCTGGCCTCTTCCCGACGATAGCCGTTTGTGGCCTAATTCTCGCTAAACTCTGCAACCATTTCTCGTGCAAACGTCCCAAAGCTGGCCCATCAGCAGCTTCTCCTGACGAAACTCAGCGAGGATCTCCTTGCTTTGTTTCGGAATGCCATAGCGCCTGATGTCGTTTTGGTAGCTGGCGGCACTGTTCATCCACGCGTTGTGTTCACCGCTCATCGGTTGGTATCATTCTGCTTATCCTCATTCACCAATCTGATCGTCAACTTCTATTTAGATGTATTCTTGCAGCGCGCTGTGAGTTCTTCCGTGGTTTGGTCGCGTTCGAAAGTGGGAAACAACACGCTTCAATCAACGACAACGGGGTGGCCGATAATCCTGACAACCTTCCATCGGTCGAGCTCCCTGAAGACCTCTTCCACCCGCAAGCTGTACCAAAACTTCTCGAGTTCTTATACGGTGGATGCCTGCCAGAGTTTGACGAGAAATCGGGATCCTCAAACAATGATTCGGTGATATCCAACAAACAATCGTCCACAGGAAACTCGAACGCGCCTTCGAGCCCAATTCTTACTTCCCGTTCCTCTCACACGTCTTCGAGTTCCAGTGGTAGTTTGGCCGTTTTGCTCTCATGCATCGTTGGAGCAGATTATCTTGTCCTCGACGAATCGCTAAAAGACCATCTTCTTTCCGTCCTTCGACGACGAATCACGACAGACACGTCTGTTTTGGAGGAACTTGCTGTCGCATTGGACGCCTTCCCGCCAAACGCAGATATCACGCAACGAATGTGGACGATGTGTGCCCCTCAATTCTGGCAGTTATGGGTAGCGCGCACCCCCTCGAACTCCGCCATCTCTAGGCCATCATCTCGCAGCTCAACATCCGCTGGCCAGAGAAAGCCAGGAGGAGGCTTCAAACTTATTCTTGAAAGATTCGAAGTTGACACCGCGCAGGATGGTGACGGGTCTGGAAATCGAAACTCTTCCACTGCATGGATGATGGAGATCCTGAGAAAGATTCACAGACCGGAGAGTATGGTCTGTCTCTTTCAAGGGGCAAGTTCGAATGTTCCAGTGCTACGGAAGGTTCAAGTTGCCGAATGGTGGCTCATTGTGCACAACTACCTTCGTCGGCAAATGCCTGATTGGGAGGACCCTCCTTCTTCGGCTATTTCAACATCGTGGGGAGGTGCCGAAACGGGTCAAGCTGCAGATCAAGACCAAAACGCGGAAGAAGTGGGAGAGGATGAGATAGAAGAGTCAGCCGACTCAAAACCAGAAGATCGACAAGTTCGTCGCATTCGCAAAGTCAGCTCAAAATCATCATTCACCTCAGCCGCAAGTTTCTCGACTTCTTCCTCACTCGAAAACCCACCTCTCTTTTCACACGATTCGGATCTCATGAGGCCACGCAACAGACCCATGTACGAACTGACACGCGAGGGTCGTCAAGTCTGGGCTCTTTTGCTTCCCTCTCTCCCCATAACATCCCTCCCCGCCGAAACTATTCAAGCCGAAATCGAACCCATGGGCCTCCTCTCCGAGCGCCAGCTCCTCGACCTGTACCGCCACCTTGCCATTGCGCGACCCCCCAGCGCTGCCGGCGTCCGTGTCGCCCTCGGTCCTTACTCACAAACTCAACCATCCTTCTACCTCCCTGGATTCACTCAAGCCCCATTCCCGTCGCGCTCGGGTTCGGGTGATACAACCAGTAACGGCGCGGAAGGCAACGGCCCATCAACAACGCCAACCCTCCTCAGCTCATCCTCTTCCTCCTCGCTCATATCCGGCAACGCGACTCCACCACTCCTTTTCATGCACTGCCCAACGTCGCAGTACTCCACGTGCGCGCTCGACATGGTATTCACGCACGGTCGACACCGCTGGGTCGTCCAAGTTCTCAAATCTCGATTGTATCTTTGGGTTGGCGTAGTGGATTCAACAGGCATGACATCCGCCAACGCCGGCTCTTCCAGCATCAGAAACTCAAAGAAGGAAGGCGCGAATTTCCTTCCTCCACTCGCGTTCGGCGGGAGTCTTCTTAGCTCCAGTGCGTCGAGCTCAAGTTTATCGGGATCGAACGGGGGGTCAAGTTGGGGTTTGAACCTGAGTTCACCCATCTCAAGTAACAACAACAGCAACGCAGGATCAGCATCTGGTGTAAACAAGACCAACAATGGTCATCAGCCGATTGATTTGTCGGTTTGGGCGGGAAAGCAAGCGGGTGGCTACGTCCTTGGTTCGAACGCATTCCTATGCCACAATACGGGCGTGGACAACGGCCCGTACACGCATCACTTTGGCCAGGAGTGGAATGCGGTCGGCAGTGTGGTCGAATGTGTGCTCGATATGGAGGAGCGGACGCTTGGATATGTGATCAATGGCGTGGACTATGGGGTAGCTTTCAGGGGATTGCCGGAGGGTGGTGTGAGCCCATGTTTCTCGTGCAACCATGAAGGGTTGGTCAGCGTTCGCTTCGTTGAGGAAGAAAAGAGGGACTGGAGAGGCGGCGGAGCCGACAGTGCTGGGAGTAGCGGAAATAACCCTCCGTGGTCTACGTGGTAATGTCGCAAATTGAGCTTTGGAGCAGATTATTTAGGGATCTATTTTGAAATCCAGTAGTGTCATAAGTTCGCTCTTCTTGTTTTAAGTTCGTTTCGCTGCTCCTGTATGTTCGGGTGGAGAAAACCATGTTGCTTTCTTCAATAGATGACTTTGTAGATGCGAGCATTATTTTGGTTTGCCTCCACTCCTGCTCTACGTTGGCACACACATTTACTATCTATGATGCTTTCGACGAAAAGATCTATATTTCTCTGTGCCCACCACAATTTGAATGTGAGCAAACTAAAAGAACTCCGTTGGCTCCAACATCGTCCCATCCAACGCCTCCGCCGACCGACTTCCATACCACAGTTTCATCTGAATCCCGTTGTGCGTTTTGATCGTCCAGCAACCTTCCTGGACTGAAAGGTTTCTATCTTTTGATGCGAGCGCTCAGCTGCTATGATCTGTGCGAGTTAACCGAATTACTTTGTTCTAACGCCATTTCTGCTGAACAGTACAGGGAAGTGTGCCAACACTCTTTCGTGATCGGACAGTGATAACACACTGAATTCACAACTGTAAGTATAAACTAAACAAAATTCTTCAGATTCTTCAGTGCGCAGCATCAGATTGTTCTGGTCTCCCCTGCAAGTTCGGTCGCTGGAGCGCAATTCTAAGTGCAGTCTAGCAATCGGACAGCAAGCCACATCCAAGACTTTGTGACAGGTCGAAATGGTAAAGAATTTTTAAGCATTTCTGGATGTGCTCATTGCGTTGTTCATTAGCCTAACAACAAGAAGAAGTCGCTCAGAGATGTCAAGAATGCACAGGGGGCTGGAATCGTCGGTGCACACCCATACTCCAGGAAAGCAACTCAAATGAGAAGAGCTCTTCACAGGGAATCTGTACTGACGGAGAAAACCGCCAAGAGAGACGATGTTAAGTTTCACAAAGGTGAATTCAGCTCCGCATAGAGCTCATGACAAGGCTTACCCATATACAACAGCTGAAAGAATCGTCTATTTTCGCTTGGCTGTGCCAGATGACAAACAATGTGCGACGTTTGACGAGCTACACGAGTACATTCAACTGTGAGGAAGATATCTAGCGGCTTTGCCAGTTTCTGATGCAATTGGTGCAGTTACATTAGCAGAAACGACGATGAAATGAAGAAGCTAACAGAGAACGTGAGGCCCGGTCGTCCGAGACCACCGAAGCTGGATCTTTTGGAGAGCTTGAAGAAAAAAGACATTGCGGAATATGAGAAAGGATTCGGTGTGTTCAGATATGTACTTGGAGAAACCAATTGCTGATCGAATGCTCTTTGCCTAGAGGTACCAAATCTCGTGGATCCTAACACCGTGAAAATATTGCGAGCGTGCGAGGGAGACTATAACGCAATCATGTCTCGCGTGAAGCTGATCCGGGTCACAAATCCACATTCCACATCAAATGCAGGCAAGGCTGCAATCAAAGTCGCTGAAGACGCTGGGCAAGCTGAAGATGATCTTTTAAGGCTTGCACAGATGAAGCAGGGAGACAGTGGATGGGGAGTTGGAATGCTGGTGGACGAAGAGAAAATCATTCAGGGCCAGAAGAAAACAAAAAAATGGACAAAAACAAACGCTGTCGGGGATATGGAGTTGGAATAGAGTTCCATGATCTCTCTAATTTCTTCTGTATTTTGCGGCGGTAAACCAGATTTCTATCAATACACCACCCCAAACAATTGCGTTGAGATTGGCCCGCTGTCTCTGGATATGCAATTAGATCGACCTTGTCGCCAGGACGTGGAATGCATGCAGTTTGCATGTGACTGTTTCTTCTTCATCTCAGGAGGCAACCGGATCCCCTTCAAGCTGGGTTATTGTGCTTACGTTGGGGTCGGACGTCTTTTCTGACCCATTCGACATGTAGGCTGTATTTCTCGAGCGTACTCAGTTGATGGAAGCGGAATGATCTTCCCATTGTGAGATTTTTGCAATGCAGGTCGCGGTCGGTCGTGTTTCCTCATGTCCAATGAAGTTTGGCGGATTCAGTTATGGTGAAATCGATCATCGTAATATCCTCTGGTTGTGAAGAAGAAAAGCGAATATAAACTCTATTTCAATGAGCTTTGAGAGATCGGCCGGTTGGAAGACTGCAAGTGGGTGACGTCTGTGGAACACCAGTAGCTTCGAACACAGGAAATGTCGAAGGAAGGTAGAGAGCCGGTTGCATATCCAACAATGTGATGCTCCGAAACACGAACCCATTGGAGCAAAATTCTATGCGAATACTTTTCTACAAGCATCCAGCTCCCCATTCATCACAGATCCATTGGAAATAAGTTGTCGCGAGTTGTTGATCATTTTTTATCATAGCCTACTCTGACATCAAAGCAATTAACAAAGCTTGCAAGGAAGATATTGCACGATTACCAGGCGAAATTGGTTGATATGATATTGCACTAAGCAATGTTCCTGGAATTTAAGACATCAATAAATGCTTTAGGCGTACTAGGGCTATTTCCTTGCGCACTGAATTCCAAGGAAATCGATTTGAAAATGCTAAGGAACTTGCTTGTTGTGATGGTTATCATCGGTATGAGTAATTTGTCCTGATCTTTTGAGCAACACATCCAGTGCTGTGCTTGCTATCATCCCACTGTCTGCTATCTCCGGCACGGCCTGGTTCCCGTCCTGCTCCCATTCCACAGACTTCACGCCTTCGATCACCAGCACACTGTCCCCTCATCACCCCACGCCACATCTGATCTCAATTCAATTCAATTCGGATGCAGCGGCTATCAGCAATCCTCGGGCCCGCTCTTGTGCGCGTCGCTGGACGATATTCAGCATTGCCAGCTTTCACTGCCAACGCTCACCTACAGCATAGTGCGAGATTCCTGACACCCGCTGTCACTCTAACATCAAAGATCACGGCCGGCCGCTACTTTGCAACTAAGGCCAAACACCACGATGAACAGCCTGCGTACCTTGTCGTTTCGCTCGTAGGAAAGGACCGTGTCGGTGTCATTAGGGATTTTGCAAAGTATCTTGCTTCGCTGGGTGCAAACGGTATGGAAGGAAATTTCAGGATACATACTCCTAATCCTGTTCGGTAAACAGTCGAGGAAAGCAGAATGTCTCGTCTCGGAGGAGAATTTGCAATAATTGTTTTGATCTCTTTGCGCGGAGCAGAACCCACCAAGTTTCTGGAAAGCGTTCAGAAGGCATTCCCTGGATTTGCCGTGAGTCCATCAGGATGAGTTAAGTCGCTCAAAAGACTAATTATGTAATTTTTTTAATATAGATTCACTCCTCAATGACTCAAGATGTTCCTCACCCAAGTGAAACTTCACCCTCACTTGTTCCAATGGAAATTGAGGTATTACTTTTGGCACTTCTCGACTCGAGCTCGGAATTAAGTTTTCTTTTCAGGTCGAAGGCCCTGACTCTTCTGGGATCGTCCTAGCCGTCACCGAGAAGCTTGCAGAACATGATATTACCATTGACTCTGTGGACACGGAGACTACATCCGCCGCTTTTGCCGGCTACCCCATTTTCAGGATGTTCTTGCGTGCTCACATGACTGAGGACAAGATCGTCCCGCTCCAAAAGAGTCTGGAAGAAGTGGAGGACCGGTTTGGTGTCGACATTATGTTTTATGATGCGGACGAAGATTTTGTGGAATTTGATGATGAAGCTAAGGTGGAAGAGCCTGCGCCTGCGAAGCCAGCTGCTAAAGATGGCAAGAAGAAGAAGCAGTAAACATTGAATGTTTGTACTTTTTGTGGATAACTTTAATTGAACCCTTCGTTGCTCCTTGTAAAATTTGACCTAACTACGCCACGGGCCACGTGCACGTACAACACTCTTGTGGACAGTGTGTTGTGCTGAATGATAATGGAGTACATACTTCTCCCACGATATTCGACAAGTGTTTGATCTGTCGACATCATTTCATTGCGCAAGCTGGATTCAAAGCAGTCATTAAGATCGCACCGGCCGAACGCGCTCACATCCTTCGTTGTCCTTAGCACCGAAGTTACGGGTTTTTGCGCCCTTATCGCTCGATCTGCTCCAGATGTGCCCGTCCCCCAGTACGCTGCGGACGAATATGGTGGATCGATTCTGCCGACCGGATATTTGCTGATGTCATTACTCCATGGCCACACTCTTGACAAAGTGACCGATTCTGCTTTCAAACAAACCCTCGACCAACAATTCGGCATGCTCTTGTGGTGTAATTAGCCAGCCAGTGTACTCAGTAAACAAGTTCATCTGAAGGGAAAATATTCGCCCAAAAGCTGCAACGGGGATTAAATAAAAAGTTCATATATGGAGATTCTCAGATCGATAGACATCCCGATAAAGACGTTTCGACACTTGGCGTGACGCGTTCAGTGCCTTGATCGACTGATGCTGTGGAAGAGCCGACCCTCCATGATAAGATCCCTGCAGCTAGTGTATTTCCTACCGAAGCACTATCAGCTGGATGCGGTGGCGTGTGGGGATCGACACGCAGGGAATTAGGGAGAAGGCTGCTCTATTTTCTCCCCATTGCTTTGGTTTGGAACATTGATGGGCAAGACATTAGCTGGAGAGACGGGGCACTGAATCAATGGCTGAACTTTTGAGTGTTGGAATATCGAGTTGTATGCTATTGCTTTATATTTTGAACAAGTTACAATGAAAAGCTGTGCAGCCGGGTTGATCTTTGTTGCGCGATGGCTGCTGTCTGATCTTGTCTCCTTTCCCATCGAAACTTGTGGGCTGGTGGCACTTCACACGCCACTTATTCACATATTGATAAAGGATCAAAGAAACTACCCAGCTCATGGCCGAAGACATTCCGAAACTATTCACGTTCCTTGCTGGAACTCTTGCCCACCAATCACAGGCATCAGCAGAAAAGTCTGGCGGAGCAGAACAATGCATCGCTCAAATCTCGCAAATGAGTCTGGGGAAGCTGGCACATGCATTCTTAGCCGCAAGGGACTCAAAGCCTTTCGAAGAGGGAGCGCTTCACAGGAATTCAATTTTGGAAAGTACCAACTTGAAGGACATCAAGCTGGAGTGGTAATAGTTGGAAGGCCATGAAGTTATCATAACTGATACACTACACAGGATAGCCACGTCGAATGCACAAAAACAGGAGGGACTTCATGTTAGTGCAAAACTACCCTTGGACAAAACAAATCCAGATGTGTCGCGTTTGCTCAATGCCGTCCAAGTGTCCTCCTCTGCAATCTCGATCGAAGGACACTTCCCAGCGCACGCATTGGACAGCGGTAAAACGTATGCTAATCCTGAATCTGGAGGAGGTTTTATTCGCGCCAAAGTTGGAGAATTAGCCCTCAGCAAAGTGCTCACTTTGGCGGACGCGGTTTTGGTGCTCTATGCGGACGATGGTCTGGCTCAACCTGAACTCGCGAACCATGCTCTAGTTAAAGACGAGGATTCTCTCGTTGATTCCTTCAGACTCGAAGATTCTACATCTCTCGGAAATGGGTTACTGCTGCGTGGCCGAGTCAAGTTTCAGAAACTCGCCGAGGTTCCTGCTCAAATCAGAATATGGTCTGGCCCATCTCTCCAAATAAACGATGGATCTGGTGGCTACACTGACGTGGAAGACATCGTGGACGACCAGGAAAGTAACGATAATGACAACGACGCCGATGGAGAGTCCTGGGATGACGGACTTTTGGACTTTGATCCAACGGCTTTGCTCACCCAAAAATTCAAATGGCCCGGATCTTCTGCCGACACTGCGAAGAATCAGGTTCACTGGCAGTTTAGATGTGCACTTCAGTCGACGCAAACGCCGTTCTCTGCCTTGTTTCCCACTGCCGAACTTTCATCATTGTCGGACGTTGGAATGACGGGTCTTCGGCTTCAAGCTTCCACAGTTGACGCGCTGATCAAAGGTGAGAGGATCAAGAAAGGGCTCGCCGTCAAAGGTGCCTTTGGAGAGAGTGGCTTCCCTCTGTTCGGAAAGGTCTTCAAAGATAGCGATGTTGGAAAGGGCTGGAACTTTAGCGTTGAATGGAAGGAGACGAAGGGCAGAATCATTGTCGATATTCCAGAGGCTTATCAGGTATTGTTGCACGTAGGGATTCGCATCGGTACTAACTAATCTTTCATCAGATTGACTTTGGAAACGGCTATCGTACTACTGCTATGCAAGCTCGAGTCAGTGTCTTGCCCGTCCCCTCTATCACATTCAACACCACATTCCTGTTTCCGACACCGAACGACCCAAAGCCCCTCAACTTCCAAACCATTTTCACTGCGACTCCAGTCAAGATGACCGGATTCGGCACCCTAAAAGGATACTGGACGAGTCCGTTTGGCATTCCGCATCTCAATCTCGGCCCCTCCGTTGCCCTCAAACTCGATATCGACTATGCAGTCCTTGCATCGACAGGTCTTCCATCCAGTGTGTCCCTCGCGACCTCTCTCGGGATGGGCGAGAAGAAAATCGCCATGGCAATGCAAGCGAATTTCGCTGAACCGTTGAAGCAGATGATAAGCGGTGAGGGCGATGGTCTTGGCCTAAACGAAGTGGTCGACCTGGCGGCATCTATGGCGGATCCACCGACAGGTGGTGAACGTGCACTGGTGTGTTTCTATCCAGATGGCATACTTCATCTGGAAAAATGCAAAATCCACATCGCGCCCGAACGGGCTACGATCGGAACGCTTGTGTACGATAAGGGAGTGTCCATCGAGTCAACGATAAAGTTGCTCGGCCGCAGAGGCTTGATGAAATTCAAAGTTCAAGCCGCCGCCATTTTGGCGGATGGTTTGATTGAAGGGTTTGCGTTGGGTCCACTTGTGGTCCGTGGGTCGGCGTCCGCAGAGGAGGAGGGCGGAAAAGACGCAAAAGTTCGAGTCAGCCTCAGTAAAGCAGAACAGGAGATCCTCGTCGATGGATTTGTCGATCTTGGAGGCGTTGCAACCGCCGTTCTGGCGTGTATCGACACGATCGAAAGCGGCCCAATGAGAATCACATTCTCTTATGAAAAGCATTTCACAAACGAGCTGTCATACACGGTTCAAGCCCAGTCGATCGGCACCCTTGGCGAAAATGACATTGCACACTTGAATGGAGTGGAGCAGAACAAAGACAATATATGGAAACCTTTCGGAAAGCGGCAGGTTGAAGTTGATCCTCTGAAAGACATGGACTACAAGCTCCATTTTGTTCTCGACCCGCCGGTCATAAAGGACCTCACTGAGGACTTACAATCTGCACTTAGGGATGCTGTGCGGCATGTTTCCGCAAAGATGGACGAGTGCGAGGCTATGCTAGAAGGTGCTCGTACGGCGCACGCTTCAAGGATCGTGGATGCTCGTGCGAATGTCGAGATCCTTCATGCGCGACTTAAGAAGTTGAGGGAAGACGTGGAGCGCACAAAGGCGGCCTTCGAGTTATCAGTAGCAGCAGCAAAGGACGGCCTTAAAGTTGCAGACCAAGCTGCCGGAGAAGCACTAACAGGCGCTGAATCGGCTGTCGCTGGGAGAAAGGATACTTGGGAAGGGGACGTATCCAGCTTTGCATCGGCAATGGAAACAACGGGAAAAAGGTACCATGGTGCAGTATCGGAAGCACAAAAACGCGTAGAGAGCGAGAAGCCAATCGCAGCAAGCCAAGCAGACAGTTCCCTGCCACTTGGCAGTCTGTCTTC
Organism: Cladochytrium replicatum; assembly: GCA_025526935.1. Classification (NCBI taxonomy): domain Eukaryota; kingdom Fungi; phylum Chytridiomycota; class Chytridiomycetes; order Cladochytriales; family Cladochytriaceae; genus Cladochytrium; species Cladochytrium replicatum. Next base: position 270,204 of record JAHLKD010000007.1, on the reverse strand, counting down.
ACTCGCGCACAAAGGGAAGAAAGTCGCACTCTTTGGAGCTGCACTTGGCGGCGACGCGGTCGGCACAGCAGTAGGAGCAGGAGTGAACTTTGCTCAGTCAAGTGCTGGGCAGCAGCTAGCGCAGAACGTGATCGGTGGTACCGCGACCGCAATACACGTTGCCAACACCGCCGGGCGTCCCTTGGCGGTCATAGCTTCCGGAGCAGTCCTTGAAGGTGCGCACAACACTGCAGAGTACGTTGCGTGGCGAACGGCACAGACTGCGCTGGATCATTTCGAGCAAGGAGGCGAACTGGAACGAATGGGAGAACTTGAGAAAGTTGTTGCGGATGTCGAAGGGCTCGCAGGGGACGCTGCGTTTAAACTCGCCACTGAAGCGCTCGAGCAGGCACGAACGAACGTCAAAGGACTCGTGAAAACGGTGCTAGATGGAACTGAGGCACAAGTGGTCGTTACCGGAATTGAGTGTGTGGGATTGTTGTCCACCGTGGACAGTGGGGGCTTCGAGGCTACTGTCAAGACAACAGTTGTCCATGCAGACAGGAGCCATGATGCAAATGATAACCGTGAAATCAAGCTGAAGCTTGACCCGGCGCATCCGGATGTGTTTGTGGAGCAAATGATTGCAGCGATCTTGTTGGGAAAGGATGATAGCAAGAAGGAAGCAGAGACTACCAGGAGCATAAGTTTTCCAGAGAAGACCGAGAAGAACCTATTCGAAATAGTTGCTGCTATCTTTGATCCCAGCAAGCGCTAGAATTATTTCTTTGACCAATTCACTTTCCATTTCCCTCAACCCCCACAACTTGTAAATTCTGTTCTTTTCCATTTTTCTCTTTCCATTCCTGTTCTAATTGTATGCAGAGTATACTGTGTCAGCTTGTAGTTTTTTTGCAGTTTCTTTTTATTAATACAAACGAACCACACCAGTACAGTTCAAAACGAATCTAACACCAACAAAATTGAAATGCGAAGAATCTGGTGATCCCAACCTTCTTCAGCTGAAATGCCTTTACCAGTACTTCGGGGCCATGGCGTTTCGGAGACGGTTGTAATCTTGCAAACATTCGACCGGACCGTAACCAACTACAACCACCTCGCGGTCGTAAATGTGCTCAACCGCAACCCTCATTACGTCCTTGGCAGTGACGGACTCAATCAGTCCGTCGATCTCCCATGGCGTCAATCGCTTTCCAAGGGTGAGAATCTGACGACCAATGTCCTCAGCAATGGGCTGGCTGCCGTCCAAGCTCAAGAGCAAAGAAGTTTTGAGCTGGTTCTTGGCACGGAACACCTCGGCGTCGGTGATGTTAATTGCGAGCCTGTGCCACTCGCGCTGGATGTTGTGGACAAGGTCGTCGAGAGCCATGAAATTCTGGGTGACGGCGTAGATACCAAAGAGGCCAGAGTCCGAGTACGAAGTGTTGAACGCCATGAAGCTGTTTGCGAGGTTGTCTTTGTACACTCGCTGGGCGAGACGCGACGATACGTGCGAGGCAGCTCCGAGGCTACGGTCCCATGAACCGACGATCGCCTGGGCGACCAAGAGTGGCCAGTAGTTTTTGTCGGTCCAGGACACACCCTCGACTGCAAGGGCAATGTGTGCAGTCGGGTGGTTGTCGAAACGGGCACGAACGTCCGAACCGATGAAAGTAGGCTTAGCCAGCTTTGGGCGAGGGGAAGTGGGAGCGATCATGTCACCAAACAAATTTTCGGCGTATTTCACCAACTCGTCGTGCGAGACACCACCAGCAGCGGCAAGGACCATGCGGTCGGGAGTGTAGTTCTCCTTAATGTATGCAGTGAGGTCGTCACGAGTGATGCTTTTGATGTTTTCACGAGGACCCAGGATAGTTCGACCAAGAGACGAGCCTTGGTAGGCAGAAGCGTGGAGGTGGTCAAATACAACCTCGTCCTTCAATTTATCGACCTCCTCAGATTCCCTCAAAATGACATCACGCTCACGCTCGATCGCGTCCTGGGTGAAAGTGGAATTCCTGAGAATGTCTGCCAGAATTTCGACGCCGGTCCCAACATCAGACGACAAAGTCTTTGCATAGTAGACAGTTTGCTCTCGCGAAGTGTAGGCGTTCAAGTGACCGCCCATGTTCTCAATCTGTGTCTCCAAATCAAGCTGGGTGCGGCTCTTTGTTCCCTGGATTTAAGCTAAATTAAGATTATCTGCCACAATCCGAGTTCTACTAGCCCACCTTGAATGCCATGTGTTCCAAAAAGTGTGCAGTTCCGTTGTTTTTGGCGTTTTCAAACCTCGACCCAGCGTCGATCCAAATGCCAACCGTGGCAGTCTGGTAGTTGGGGTTGGCTTCTGACGCAATCGTAAAACCGTTGGGAAGTTTCGTGATTTTTGTTTCGGGAACGTTGGGGAGAGAGTTGGCATAGGAGTGGGTAACGGACAGAGGTGAAGGCTGGGGAGGAACCGACATCGCGACGCTGGCTAGAGAGCGGCGAGAAGACTGAAATGTGGGTCAGAAATATACATGGAGGATAAACAAGATCAACGCACCAGCAGAGGCTGCCGAAGAAGGCGTGCAGATTTAAGCAAGACCGACATTCTTTTCAACCAAGAATATTGTTGTGAGCAAGTGAAATCGGGAGGCTAAAAAATATGACGAAAATTGGAAATTTTCGGGCACACCTGAACGCTAGAGCTTGATGGAAAGACGGGAGCGTCCCACAGGCGGTACAGAGCAGCAAGTCGTTCGGCACTTGCCACGGAAAAGTTCTTTAGATCGCGGGAAGGGCCGGGTGGCTATGGAGGGATGGGGGACTGGTTAGAAAATAGAGTTCTATCGACAAACGTTGTTTTATTCTGATGAATGTCGCCAACGGGCACAACGCTGAACGCTTACTTGTGAGCTGAAATGAACAATGATCTTGATGCTGGCTTTGATATTCATGTGCAGGAGTCGGCAAACAAACGACGAGCTATGTGGTTGGGACAGAGAACATCACAATCGAATTCGAAGACGGATGCAGCAAAACCGTTGTCCTCGTGATGACGGCTGACGGTGCCAATTCGGACGTGTGAAAGCAGCGCACGACGACGTTGCGTTTTCGATGAATTGTCTTGACTTGTCGAAGTACTCCAAGTTCACAAAGGTGCGCAACGCCAACGTTCCGTTCAGGAGAACTCCCGATGGACAAGAGAGGGTTATATCGGTCGTGACGCTCCCTGCACCCAATCGCGATGCGCAAACGTTCTTGTGCGCAGAAGGTCTCGATACCGACACCAATAATTCGCCCGAGCGTATTCATATTCTCGCGCAGAACATCAAGAGGGTGTGTCTCGAGCAGGTCCAAGCAGGAAAGTTTGACGACGAGATCATCGAGATGAATGGTTCCATTGATCCAGCGGACATATTCACCAACTTTGGCCGTGATCTTTCTTCAACTGTTCCGATGTCGACTAATACTTTCGAAGAGGGACTTCTGGTGGAGCGAGGACGAGTCACCATGATTGGAGACGCACTACACGCGAGGACGACGCACTGAGCGCTTGGTGAAAATACAGCGTTCCAAGACGCTGCCGATTTGGCCGAGCCGATTCAGTCTTGCGTCGAGAAGGCTCATGCGCGTAATGTCAAGTTGGAACGCGACAGCGTGGCTCGGGCTATCGCCGATGTGGAGGCGACCATGGTCAAGCGAGTTTCGCAAATGTCGCGGCATCAAAGTCGAGCACTGATGGTTTGACTGCCACCGGACTTTCTCATTCAGCACACTTGTTTACCTTGCGATTTGTCATTGGCTCAATTTGAAACTCTCGTTGGCCTAGCTATAGGCCAAACATATGTTTCTTGATGTACATCGTACAATGATTATGAAGGTGTGTTCAATGAGATGACAAAAAAGCGACATGCCGTTGATTTTTGCTGTTGAGGTAAGTAAATTTGGTCATCACCGATATATATCTGCCTATCCAAGATATGGCGTTCAAATTTGAGATAATATGGGGAAGTGAAACGGGAGCGAATGGGCCTAATCTAAGAACTGACGGGAATCAGTGACAAAGATGCAGCTCGAAGCTATTGCAACCTATCGACGAAGCGGAGTAAGCAACAAAAACATGTCCGGATCAGGCAAAGTTCATCTTAGCTCGAAGCTATTGCAACCTATCGACGAAGCAGAACAAGCAACAAAAACATGTCCGGAAATAGATCAGGCATGTTCATCTTCAAGTTTTCTGCAATAAGGCCGGCTTGCGATTTCATACACAGGCTTACCACTTTGAAATCTAACAAGCTCAGCAGTTGCATAGTCCTCATACGCATCAGCAACGAGGATATCAATGACAGAATTTGATTGCACGATGGTGGAACTACTTGGCTTTTGCAGAAACAGTTGTCGAATGTCTCCCAACTATAAAATGATGCGCGAAAGCATTGCGCATCACACACAACCTTCTCATAAGTAGGATTACCTACAGCTGCTGCTGTGTGTGCTTGGGTCGGCGTCGGTCGGCGTCGTCAAACATTATACATCACATCCGAAAGCTTCTTCATGAAATTCTCCAACGAATACTATTGAAACACTATCAGAATCTGAATACAATTGTGAAGTGTGCCAGACGAAGAGTTACATCAAAACTGAGTTTAGTTAGCATACAGGCGAATACTGTCACAACCACCGTGAAAATAGCGAAAGTCATTTGGCAGAAATTACAACATTGTAGCTTGATGCATAAGAACATACATGAATTAAAGAAACGAAAAATCAAAGGGATGTATCTTAAACAAAGATTACAAGCAACACAATCCCCAACTTTGCTGATGCCGTTGGGCGGAATCGAACCGCCGTCATTTCGGCCACAACGAAATATGATAGCCACTACACTACAACGGCTGTTCATTTTGTGTTTTCACCTTTAAAGTGTGCTGTGTTATCTTCTCAATGGTTACCCACCCCATTGAAGCTTCATGGCTCTGCCCTCCCTTTAGAGGTTTCATTTAGATAACTTGGTCACTATTTACTATTGAAGGGTTTGATCTTGCTGCAACTATTGATCATCGCTTAGAGAAAGCTCGTGCCTCATTGTATCTTTTTGCACCTTATGTCTCGTACTTTGGTGGGTCTGCTCCTCGTGTTGCCAGGTTGTTGCTTTTGTCTTTTATTAGACCTTCACTTGAGTTTGGTTTAGCACTTATTCGGCCTTCCACTGCTCAGCTTCAGGTACTCGAGCGTTTTTGTTATCATGCACTGTGTCGTCTGTTTTCGTTATCATGCACTGTGTCGTCTGTTTTCGCTAGCCCATACCACTTCGCGTGTTGGTTTGTTGCTGTTTGCGCAAATTCCTACTTTTGAGTTCAGGCTGAAGTACCTTCAGGCACGTATGTTTGCTCGCTGGTCTAGTGATTGCAGCCCTCTCTTACCAGCTGCTGTGTTGCAATTCTATCGGTCATCTCCAAGCTTCAGAACCAGCTCGAATTAGAGGAAGATCCCCTGCAAGTGTCGTTGATGTTCACATGAATGATATTGTCGAAATGTCACTTACCATTGCTGATGCTGATCCCAAAGGGAAACGTCGAGCGTCAAAATCACCCTGCCTCTCGTGCCAGGGTCGAGACGAATGCCTCTGCAGCTGATCATGCTACCTCTCCCTTGCCCACTCCTCGTGACCGATTCTTGGATGCTCTGCATGTGCTGGCCCCTTCTCAAACTTCTGGATCTCATCCATTAGTGATGTCTGCTTTCACGCGTGCAATGCAATTTCTCCCAGTGTTGGAACCAGAAACCGAGGCTGCCTTCTTTGCTGCATTGACTATTGCTGTTGTTCCGTTGGTTGAAACTATCAGCAGCCCTCCTGCTGCTGTCTCTGCCGTGCCTTCCTATGCTCAAGTTGCGAGTGCTAGCCGACCGCTGCCTGCCCCTGCAACTCGCAATCCTGGGCCTTTCAGCACTGCAAAATTTGTCTCTCGTGCATCAAATGCTATTTTTCGTATTGAAGCTGCCGATGGTGATGCTCAACCCGCCCTTTATCGCTCAGTGGTTGCTGGAGTGGACCCATATCTCGCAGATCACTACGGCTGCCCAGATTGGTGATTGATTACCCTGCTGAGTCACCAATTTTGATCAATCCTCCTCAGCCTGTTCGTGATCGTGCTGCTGGTTTTGCTACTGTGAGGTTTAAGGAAATTAGTCGTCAGCCACTTAATCAGCTCCGCACTCTGATTAATCAAATTTCTGGAAACCCTCAATTTTTGCGTGACATTCGCCATATTAGTTTTATTGGGCGTAACACTGCTGAGTTTATTTGTACTTCTGACTGTGCTGACAAGCTCCGCAAGGACATTTTTCCAGGTGATGAGGTGCCCCTTGATCTTTTTGACCCTGGGCAGCTTCGTTCTAGGTCTGTTCAATCACTTGAGCAACGTCAAGTTGCTGTAGCAAAGGCTGTTCACAAAAGATTTGCTCACCTCTTGCGAATTACTCATGATCCTGCAGTTTTTCATTATCTTCGTTCTAATCTTCCTGCTGCAGACTTTGAAGCTACTGTTTCTTTAGCCTGTTCTTCGCGTTCTGAACCTACATCTCACAATTAATGTCGACTTTTCGTTCTGGAAACTTCAACTGTAGAGGTTTGCCTCTGGATTTTTCAATTTTCTTGCTTGGCTTGTTACTCATCAGCTTGATTTTTTAGTTTTAACAGAAACTCATCAGTTAACTTTAGACAGTGTTTCCTCAGAGTATTTGTTGTTTGATTCTCGTCCTCCACCAGACGCTCCTTTGGCATCTGGTGTTGCTCTTCTTATTAACCCGCATCGTAGCAGTACTTATCATTTTAGGTTGATTGCATCAGTTCCTTCTGGGTTTGGTTTGTGGTTTAGGTTTCGTCAGGTCGTGATTGGTGGATATTATTTTCACCTAGGTTGGACTGCAGAAGATTGTTTGGGTGCATTCTGATTTTCCTCAATTTGTTTCGAATTTGGATACACTAGTAGTTTTGATGGGTGACTTCAATTTAAGAACTCAGAGCACCAGTGATCGTACAACTAATGCCTGTGCTAGAGCACTTCTTCCTTTTTTTACAGCCCACTCACTTTCATTGGTTGTCCCAGCTTCTTCTTCAGCTCATCGCCCAACTTTTCGTTCCCACTTAGGGAGTTCAATTATTGATTTGTTTTTTGCTTCTACTTATGTGACTTCCTCTTATTTAGTGCATGATCAACCCCAGTCTATGGCTCCCCATCCTTCAGACCATTTTGCAGTGACCTGTTCATTATCTTTAGCTGGCCCAGATCCTCAGGCCACTGTGTCTCCTCCTCTACCTTCTTGGAATCTCCGATTGTTAAAGGATGAAGGCACTGATAAAGAACTAGGGTCATCAAAAAAATTTGCTTTTGTCTTACGCCTGTGTGATCTCAGAGCTGATTTGAATGCTTTGGGACTATCATGTTGGCGAGTTTTTAGAAAAGGAATAAGAGGGTCAGAAGAATTGTGGTGCAAGAGAGAATAATAGTCAAGGAATGCTGAACGAGCCTTACTACGCAACAAAGCAATCTCAGGGGGCAGAGGAGTGGTTGCTGGTGCTCTACGACGAGGTGTTGGTGGTCCCAATGTCAGAACTGCTGCTGCCTCAACAAAATCAACTATAATTTGAAATGCGGAATCAATTGCTCCCTGGGCCACTGCACGAGAAAGAGAAGTCCCCACAGGGACCTGAAGTGGTTCCAATGCTGCTGTTAGCTCCTCTGATGTTGGAGGAAGCAGAATCTTAGCAGTTTCTCTGTGCAACTTACGAATAACTTCTCTTCTGAAAAATGTGTCTCATGCTTGGCGCTGTGCTAACTTTTGTACTTCAGCTAATTGTTTAGATTTCGATCCTCAGTCTTTAGCCAAATATGCTGATCATTTTTGCTAGTATCTACAATGCTCAGGCTGCTGACCTCGTTTCACCTTCAATTGTTCTGTGTGACTTTCAGCTGCCATTGGATGTTGAAGCTTTTGTTCTAACTATTAGGGACTGCCCTTTGGAGTCTGCCCCAGGTCATGATCGTCTGCCCGCAGAACTTTATCGCCCAATTTCAGTTATTCTTGCTCCACTGTTCTTGCAGCTTTCTCAGTCTGTTTTTCGCAGTAGTCTTTTACCCCCATTTCATGGAATCTTGGGCTTTTGCACCCAGTTTGGAAGCAATGTGGCACGCTTGGTGACATTACTAATTATCGCCCCATTACTCTTTCGTGTGTTCCCGAAAAGTTTTTGAGCAAGCTTTGTTGCCATATCTTTTTTCTGCTATCATGTCACAACGCCTACTTGAGCTGCCCAAGCTGGATTTCAGTCACACCGCTCAGGAATGGAATGTGTTTTTGGTCTTCAGGCATGTATCTCCCGTGCGTCTGATGCCAAGGTTCCTTGGGTTGCTGGTATTTTAGATATTCAAGCAGCTTATGACACCAAAAATCGTGCAATTCTTTGGGCTGCGCTTCTTTCTAGGGGAGTACCGTTGCCATTTTTTTTGTTTTGAAGTCGCTGTTTGATTTTTGTTCTTCCAGAGTGGTTGTTGCAAATTGTTTTCAGATGCTTTTAATTTGTTTAGAGGTTTGTTTCAAGGTTCTGTTCTCAGTCCACTTCTCTATATCACTTTTCTTGATCCTCTACCTGGGCTCCTCTGACCATTTGCCCCACCTATAACACTCTTTCATCCTGCCAAACCACGATATAATTCTTTTTTATTTGCAGATGATTTGGCCTTGTTTGCACTTACTTTGGATGCTATGCAGGTTCTTCTCTCTGTTTGTGACCAGTTTGCCCAAGCTCGTGGTTTTTGTTTTGCTCTGTCAAGCCTTCATTTCGTCATTTGGGTTGCTTTTTTGGAGATACTGGATTTGATGTTTCACTGACTGTTTCCCATCGACTTGCCAAAGCGCTTGCAGCTTATTTTGCTTTTCTTTCTTTTCAAGGATGTTTGGTTCCCAGTCTCTAGTTGTAGTTAGTCATTTGTTTTTGTCTTTTGTTTGACCTACACTTGAATTTGGTTTATATTTTATTCTTCCCTCTGTTGCTGTTTGCAAACCAGTTCGGACTTTTATTCACCAAAGTTTGTGTCAATTTCTTTGCCTTTCATTTTCCACTTCAATTGCTGGGGTGTTGCTGTTTTTCAAGTTCCTGACCTTCAGTTTCGGCTTCAATATTTGCAGTTTCAGATGTTTCAACGTTGGTTGGATGATGATGCCCTGATATGGTTCACTCTATGTTGTCATTCTTTCTTCACCAGGGAAAGCACTTTCGTTGTTCTCCTGTTCCTTTCAACAGTCACTTCCTCTTCCCGGCTGCAAATGTTGTAGTACCCAAACCTACTGATGTTATCGCAAATAACTTTCACCAAGTAGCCTCATCTGCCAATCAGCCAATGGTTCTATAGCTGCTAGCTTTGCTCCCCTTGCATCTGCCCACCCTCATGCGCTAGCAATTGCTCCTCCATGCTTCCCTATTTCGTCAATCTTGAGGCTTCTGCAGTATTGTCTTGGACGTTTGTTTTGTCACCCCTGCAAGCAGTGTTTTTGCTGCCGCACTGCAACTCTCTCTAGATCTCATGTTTCAGAATGTTTGCGTCTTGACCTATTGTTGCCTCCTGTTCCTGTTCCTGTTTTACAACTTCCGCTTGATGTTGCAATTGATAGCCTTTGTCCACTTTGCATTGTCAACCCAGCGAATCTTGCACCGTGGTGTCTTGTTTTTCGTTGTCTTCATAAGATTTGGCTTCACTGTATGGGTCTGCCATTAGAAGTTTCTCCTCCAGACTCCCTCTTTGGCCCTGCATTTGTGGATCTTTAACGTTTTCTTTTTCAATATTTATTACTCACCTGTTTGTTTAACACCTTAGAAGTATCTGACGGGTAGCCACAGGTTTGAGTTTACATTCTCTGTTTTGCTTTGTTGCTTTTCCTTATGCTGCGTGCGCTTCCCTATGTGCTGGTCCATGACCATCTTGTAAGGCACTTTGGGTGTTGCTTTTTGTTATGCATTGTCTGTGCAAATAAATAATAATATTGTTAAATAAAAAAATAGAAAAAAAGCTCAGCAGTTACCCAACCCCTTGAACCTTCATGGCTCTGCCCTCCCTGTTGAGGTTTCATTTAGGTACCTTGGTCACTATTTTACTATTGCAGGGTTTGATCTTGCTGCAACTATTGATCATCGCTTAGAGAAAGCTCGTGCCTCATTGCATCTTTTTGCACCTTATGTCTCGTACTTTGGTGGGTCTGCTCCTCATGTTGCCCGGTTGTTGTTTCTGTATTTTATTAGACCTTCACTCCTTCCTACATCTTTCTCCCAAGCCTTTGAAAATCGATAATATTGATCCTTAAAATGAGGATCAAGTACCGTAGCAACTGCTAAACACGGGCTCATAGCGATTGAGTAATATATTCTCAGCTTATTTAGTGCATTTCGAAATGCTTTGGTGAAAGTTTCATCCAATTCTGCCTCCTCTAGGTCCTCCAGTTGATCGATAAGATCGTTGTAAAATGGAATAACAAGCGGAAGTGTTGGATATCTAGACCCCTCGATTGCCTTTGATATAACCTCGAAAACACTCAAACCATCCCGGATCTTCTGTAGGACCTCCCATTGCTTTGGATTTATTGACCAATCTTTCAAAGAATCTTCAATCCAGCATATTTTGTCCATTGCCTCTCGTAGCTGTAAGGCTCGTTTGACCATATAGAACGTGCTATTCCAGCGAGTTGTCACATTGATAATTGGTAATAGAGGAACGAGTTTCACAAATTGGCACGAATCAATAAATGAGCTTCTTCGTTTTGGGGAAGACCGGATTCCTCTGACTAGCCGTCGAAGAAGGTTTATGACATTAACGCCGGAGTTATCGTCATTTGCGACTGTGCCCCTGCAGGCGCGAATGTATCGATAAAATCCTTTGCTGCAAGATTGATAATGTGTGCCATACACCGCATGTGTTGAGTTTCTGCAGACCACGCAATATCCCTATCTTCCAAGAGCGTCTCCAGCTTAGCACTCATGGTAAAGTTGTTTGAACCGTTGTCGGTTGTAATGCACAATAAGCGTTCACCTGATAGCATGCCAAATTCATCCAGACACTTGACAAGCTGATTAGCCATGGCGACACCTTCATGCTTTCCAACCATCGGAATCATCTGCAGCAGCAAGTCCTGCGGCTCCCATTCTTTCGTGATGAAGTGGGCAGTAATTCCAAGAAAAGAAATCTGGTTCTTTGATGTCCAACAGTCAGCTGTTATTGATACTTTTGAAGGCGAACCAACAATCAGACCTTTAACGAGCTCCTTCTGCCTATCGTAAAGATCCATCTCCTTTTGCTTCACTGCTTTTACCGACTTTGGTGTATAGTTTGGCTGAAAAGTCTTCAGCATGCTGACAAAGAACTCGTTCTCCACAACAGTAAAAGCCTGATTGTCTGCAGCAATCCAGTCCAAAATCGACCGCCACGCTACGTCTGGATTGAACACAAAGTTTTGCTCCTTCTCCTGTGAGCCGAAATTCAATGTATGTTGTCCCTTGGGGACGATGTCCAACAGTCCAAGCGACCTGGCAATACTTCCATGGTGGTTTTTCAGATGCCGGAGGAAGTTTTTTGTTGATCCCATCTTATCGACCTTCTGGCTCCACTTGCATTTCGCAACCAAACATGTTCTCAGACCATTATCAACCTTATAGTAATCCTTCGCTATGCCGCCTTGACTACCTCTACAGTCCGACATGCTATCAACATCTGCGTCTGATGAAAGCATTGATGGTTGAACTGATCCAGCTGCAGGCTCCTGTCGCACTGAAGAGTCAGCAAAACTAACGTCGGCAGGAAGCTCTGGTGCATGCTGAGAAGCCAGGCCCAACTCGCTGGAGTCATTGGAAGAAGATGTGGAGCTCGGCTCTCGAGCGCTGTTGTTGCCACCGTGTCCTGATACACGTCTGCGTTTGTCCTGCATGCTGTTCCCCTCGCTGGACGCCTCTGAAATTTGGGGGGCTGGCAGACTTCGCTTCCGTGTGTCAAGCGGATGACTGTCCACCAGTCTTTGGCTTGCGTCGGACGCTGCCTTACGCTTTGGTTTAACAAAGGCGGCGTCCATTTTTGCTGTGGTGTGGCTGGAACGTTACCGACTCTAAGTGTCCAGGTGCACAGAAAGCACAGCTCTCGAGGTCTGTCTTGGTAGAAATTGTTTGTTACAGAACTTCCGTTGTGACTTCTTGGAAAGTACAGAATCGTATTGCTAGTAACATTGATAGAGAGGTTAGTTTGTACTTGATAGAGATCACTGCAGTACTGTCAATGAGTTGAGAAAGTGTTTGTGTGGATAGAATCTTATCGCTAGTAACATTGATAGAGAGGTTAGTTGTATTGGGTAGAGATAACTGAAGTACGTCAATGAGTTGAGAAAGTGTCCGGGTGGACAGAATCCTATTGCTAGTAACATTGATAGAGAGGTTAGTTGTACTTGATAGAGATCATTCAAGTGCCATCAATGAGTTAAGAAAGTGTCTGGGTGGACAGAATCTTATTGCTAGTAACATTGATAGAGAGGTTAGTTGTACTTGATAGAGATCACTGAAGTACCATCAATGAGTTGAGAAAGTGTCCGGGTGGACAGAAAATACATGCCTCGATGTCTGTTGTGATGCAAATTGTTTGATACATACAAAACTTATATTGCGTCTTCTTGGAAGTGTCCGCGTGGACAGAAAGAACAATAGCTTCGTTTTAGCTTCCCTATCACATCGGGTTTTACTCGGGTCTGATTTTTGACCCGAGAATGGTTTTCCTACTGGACCCGATACCCGACCCGGATCTGACCCAAAAATTTTCCATGAAAACCCGGCACTCAGGTCGGGTACATTTGGTCAATGGACTCGGACCCGACCCGAAAGACCCTAAAACCCGCCGATCCTTACAAAATGTACATCATAGTGAGGTGCCCCCAGAACTAGAGACTAGACGGAATTCAGAAGCTCTACAAAGACTGTGATTGATCAAGACTACCACACCAGCCAGTCAAGTACCTGATGACCCAGGTGAAAAACGAGTTTCAAAAAGCAAATCTGGGGGAGGCAGCAGGTCTAAAGGGAAAATGTGTGTTTCAGTCAGGATCAAAAAAACAACATATGCATCTGTCTTGGCGATAGAGGTGGATGGATGAGAGCCTGTGTAGCCAGTTACGCAATATCCTGGCTACACAGGTACGTGGATGCAAACGGAATGTGGGCTATGGAATGTACTTAAAAGTTACACAATATACTGGCTACACAGGCTACGCAGTAAAACACAACAGATTAAGAGTCTACTCTTCTGAGCTACAATCGCCCAACCTGGAGTGTCCGCTGGTGTCTGCTGACATCCCTCCACAAACACCATCGGTGTCCGCTGACATCAACATCCTCAGTGTCCGCTCACATCCCCTCTCACCTCCATCCAGTTGCAAACATGTCCGCTGTGGAATCCAAGATTCCCACCTTCAGAGGTGAAGGTGGACTGACGAATGACCCCTCCCTCTCGATCTTCAGTGAATGGTGGAACCTAGTTCGTTTCGGCCTTTCTACTGCCGGCAAATCGCAAATCTAGCGATATTGACCTTCTGCCGTTTTTTGACTCCTTCAACTTTCCCGCGGATGGCGACTACATCACAATCCGTTGCTGCTGGACTGCTGAGGAGTATAAGATCTGCAACAATCTTGCTCTGAAGTTTTGATGGAGAATGTCCAACTGCCCGCTCGCAATTCCATCAGTTGATGCAACTCTGTGGCTGCCACCTACGACACTCTCATAGCTAATCACTCCCTGACGGATGTTATCCTCACGGACTTAATCAAACAGTTATTTGGGACCAAACTTCTCATTGGAGGTTCCCTCAACCACTATATCCAAACCATCACTAATGGCGCTTCAAAACTGCGAGCGGCTCCTGACGGTTTTGAGATCAACGACCGACTACTCGCCCTAGTTCTGGTCTCGTTCATTGAGGATCCTACCTATTTACCTGAAGTTGATGCTTTCACCAGCTTGTGTCTGAAAGGTGCTCCCAAACTCACTTCTGCAGAAGTCATTCAATGGTTCGCGCTCGTGCCAAGAAGTTATCTGACGCTTCTGCATCAGCGAATGCAGTGCAACATTGCTTGAATGAGAAGAAACCTCCTCTCGTCCTACTACTCCTGGATGCTCACACTGCATTGCTACTGGAGGTCGTTGTGCGGAACTTTCACACAAACATGCTTCAGGATGGTGCCCATTCCTGGTTCCTTGTGCATGCTGTGGGAAAATGGGACATGCAGGTGTCATGACTCAGAAATATTTGGAGGCAAATGTGCCTCACAGCTTGTTGGGACAGCTGCGGCTGCTTTTGAAAATCCGAATCTGACTAATACATGTACCATTTTCATGTATCCATGTGGTCTGGACTTATGATGACGACGGAGGAAACTCACCTCTGGCTGGGCTTACAGTTGCCACTCACTGGGTTGCTGACCAACATCAGCAGTTTAAGAAACGCCGATTCAATATCCTGCAAAGTCCCACAACCTTGGTTGCTCCTGTATTGCACTTCCTGCAGGATATTCTTCAGCAACTATTTCTGCATTACTATAGTGCTGGACATTTCTCATGCTTCGCACTCCGTCTTTCTCATGCTTCGCACTCCGTCTTTCTCATGCTTCGCACTCCGTCTTTCTCATGCTTCGCACTCCGTCTTTCTCATGCTTCGCACTCCGTCTTTCTCATGCTTCGCACTCCGTCTTTCTCATGCTTCGCACTCCGTCTTTCTCATGCTTCGCACTCCGTCTTTCTCATGCTTCGCACTCCGTCTTTCTCATTCACACCACCAATTCCAGTTCTAGTTGCCAGTACCTTGTTGTTCCCAAAAATTTACTGTCGCTATCTTCCCTTACCAAAAACAGGATCATACCACACTTCACCACAACCCACTGCATCCTCTCCTGCGAAGATAGGACTCTCATCTAAATCCCTGAAGTTGGTGGCATTTACCCACTTCATTATACCCTTCCTCCTCCTGTCTCGGCTTAAGAGGTTGTCTCAAATACAGCTCCAACCTATTCATTATCGTCACTTGCTTCCCACTGGCATGCTCGCCTTGGTCATGCTAGTGACCATGTGTTACAATATCTTGGAAATCAGCACGTTATTCCAGCTAAGCACACTCCCCAGTCCAAATGTGTCCACCGCAGTTTGGAACAATCTCACCAACTCCCATGCCTCCAGCTCGCGCCAACTCTGCTCCTCGCCCTAGTTATGGTCTGTATGTTGATACATATACGGTGAAGCGCCTGGATATGCTGGTCTGAAAATACTTAGTGATTTTCACAGATGAATATACAAGTGCATCTTTCCCATTCACACAACATTCGGCCAGTTCCACAGAACCTTGGCTAATTTTCGCTCACTTCACCTCCGGCTTGAGAAACAACCAACTCTCCTCTTGTGGAACTTCACTCCGATAGTGGGTCTGAATTCAAAGCTAATCTTGCTGAATACTGCAAATCTCATGGAATCCGCCATACTAAGTCTACTCCGTATGTGCATGAACAGAATGGTGTGGCTGAACGGAAGAACAGAATCATTGCTGGTCTTGGCTTATCCATGATCTCTGCTAGTGGGGTCTTTGTGGACAATTTCTGGTTAGAGGCTTTCTCTCAGCGATCTACATCTTGAACCGCTGTGTTAAAACCAAGGGCTTCTCCTGGCAGCGGTAGGGCGTTTTTAGCTATCTAGCTAGCACATCAGCTCCAGGTTCCGTCCGTCTCTTGGCCCAGTACCTGTTCTCCCAGGTGTGCGTATATGCCTAATAATCAGGCAGGCTGTACACCACCCTAGCTGGTCAGGCAACCGGGCAATGCTGTGGTCAAAGACATTGGTCACATTAACTCCAATATTCAAGTGAACAGTGCGTGTGGGCATACCTGTGGTCAAAGACATTGGTCACATCACTCAAAAAGGACCAAGCCACACCACATTCCCCCACTAAATGGCACCATCACTCCACACAGAACCTGCCAAACATGAAAATAAATACATGAAATACAAGTCCATAAATAAGATCGAAGAGGGATTGACAAAAATCTCTCAGATCAAAGAAAAAAGACAAACCAAAGGATACCCCGGTAGCGACCAGTCTGATATGCTAGTTTTAACAAGCTGTCTGTCTCCGAAACTTCAAGGAAAATCCCTATTGGAGGTTCTGACTGGTTCCACTTATACGTTACACAGTCTTTGGGTATGGGAATGTGTTGCCGTTTGACATATTCCTTTCGAGACAAGACGAACGAAAACATGCTCCGAAAGGGGAGATGGGCCTCTTTATTGGTGTGACCCTGATGTTAGGGCATACAAACTGTGGCTTTGGGGTCATTTCAAGAAGACTGTTTGTTCTCCCTGGAACTGGAGTACCATCAAAAACACTCACGAAAGCGTGGGTGGAACAGTGGGAGTCCCTATTTCATTGTTTCCAGAAGCTAAGCTTCAGGAACCCAAGCTTCCCAACACTACATTTCCGACTGAAGGTCCAATCGCTGGTGTCGACATTGTAGTTCCCTTACCCTCGTCAACTCAGTCTCTCCCAGTGGCCCCGCCTCTGGCTCCGCAGCCAGCTGTCCCCCTTCCACTTATCGCACCACTTCGCGTATCTGGTGCTCACTCCTCTTCCGCTCCACCTTCTCCCACCCACCTCCAACTCTAATGGAGGTCTCAACCACCATAGCATCTCCTGAAACGTTCATCTAGTATTGCCTCTCAACAAAGCATTCAGGCCTACGCTGAAGATGTTCATCTGCGGAACGTTTTTGATCCACTTCACCGTTCGCTCTGTGTGTGGATAACACAAAACTCCTCTATCTCCGATTCTGCTGCTGCAGTTTCTTGGGAGTCCACAGGTTCAGCATTTCATCACAATGATTGATGATCAACTGTAACTATGCAGGTGGGACAATCTTAGGATCAATCCTACGTCGTTTAGAGTCATCACATGCAAAAGCTTAATCATTTTTCTTCATTATTTCAATAGTATATGCACTTTCTGCTTCTAACAAAAATTCTTCATCTCCAATTTGAATTTTTTTGTATTTGTTCTTCAGTTAATCTGCATCCTATCAGGCTCTCAGATCTGCTGGATCTACCTGGCCCTGTGATGCTTTAGAGGATGTACCCTTTTCATCGGAACTTTCATCATTAAAGAAGAATGATGTTTTCCAACGTGTTCCTTGGCTCATGGACCACAAGGTAGTTGGTTGTCGGTGGGTCATGTTGTTAAAGTACACTGCAGATGGCAGCATTTCCTGTTTTAAGGCCCGGCTGGTTGCAAAAGGCTATACCAAGATTGATGGTATTGAGTATCATGAAACTTTTGCCCCCACTTGTCACTACACTACAATTTGCTTCGTACTTGCTCTCGCCACACATTGGAACTTACTTTTGGAACAAATGGATGTCAAAACTGCTTTTCTGAATTAGAGGATATTTACATGGGACAACCTGAAGGTTTTGTCCACCTGGTCATCCAGTGATGCCCTCTTACTACTTAAAATACCTTATGGACTTAAGCAGAGTCCTCATCAGTTGAATCGTAAACTGGATCTCTTCATGAAATCACAAAAAATTTACTTTTGTCTGCTGATGCATGTCTGTACACTCCTATGGGCTCAAGTGGACCCACCCTGGTCACAGTTTATGTTGAAGATCTTATTATTGCTGCACCTTCTATGGACAAGATGTTGAGTGTAAAGTCGGCTTTGAATGTGGCTTTTGATATGTCCGACTTAGGCCCACTCAGTTTCTGCTTAAGCATGCAGATTCACCATGACCGTTTGGTGGCATACTTCATATTTGTCAGACTCATATGATTGAAAGTCTATTGCACAAGTTCGGATGTACCAATGGCACACCTTTTGACACACCAATGGATCCCAATGACCAGCCGGATCTTTAGATGATTCCCCTGTCTCTGAGGCAGACCGTCGTCTTGCTACCACATACCATTATTGCAAATTGGTTGGCAGTCTCCTGTGTTTGGCCACCTGTCCTCGCCAGAATATTGCAGTACCTGTGTCATACCTTAGTTGGTTGATGTACCTGAAAAGCTCTAAGGATCTCGCTTTGACTTATAATGGGTCCGACAAGGCTTTGGAAGCCTTCACATGGATTTTTACAATAATCCCTCAAAAACTGCACGGCTTCAGGTTGATCGACGCCAACTCACAGCTTTCTCGGACTCTGACTTTTGTGGTTTGACATCTGATCGTAGGAGTACCTCAGACTTTGTCATATCCCTTTTTGGCAGTGCAATTTCATGGAAATTGCAACGGCAACCTACCATGGCTTTGTCTACGCTGGAACAAGTATAAGGGTTTGACCAGAAGTGCCCTGTTCTTTGGCTTTGTGCTTTATGTTCTGACGTTGGCTTCCCTTAATCTTCTCCAACCACAATCTATGGGGACAATCAGGGTATTTCAACTACACATCGCCATCACAATCGAGTGAAACATATTGAAATTTATATTTCATTTGCCAAAACATAGATGACAAACTTATCACTGTGACTTACTGCCCTACCAGACTGATGATTGCTGATGCCTTAACCAAGCCCCTTCCCTGCAACTCTTTTGTTACGCTTTGTTTGGCTATGGGCTTGTTGCCGCAGCGTTTCTCCTGATAGAGTGGTAGAACAGTAGGAGCAGCGGGATATACGCCCAGGAGACACGTGAGTGGGAGTGTTGATATGCACATGTCTTGGGCGATATAGGTGGATGGATGAGAGGCTGTGTAGCCAGTTAGGCATACTGGCCACACAGGTTTGGGATGTAAACAGAAGATGGGCTATAGAATGTACTCAAAGTTACACAATATACTGGCTACACAGGCTACACAGTAAAACATAACAATTCTGGCCAACCCCATGCAATTTTGTACAAGTAACCCCCATTCGCTCTCCAATCACACCAAACAACGACGCACTCGAAAACATCTACAAACCTCATCACTCTCAGTATTAATCTATCAATAATGTCTGTTGATGGCCCACCGACATTGGTTAACATATATATTATTCTATTTTGTTTTATTGACGTTTCCTTTTTTCCTTTTATTTCGTTCTTTTCCTTGAGTTCTGAATACCTTATTTATTTATTTAGTTTTGTTTTTTTGTGTTTTATTTTTTGTCTTATTTCGGGATATCAGGTGCACTTCCTTTGGGCCAAGCGATAAGGAGAGGGGAGTTTCCAGGGGCGAAAACAATTCGCCGTTCATGAGTTTCAAAGCCCGTAGCAAAATACCATAGCGAGTTTCACAACACAGCAACGCTAAGAAAATACTCTTAGATAAACGATTGGTTGGGACCCATGCCGGTGCAGTCATCCCTCAGAAATTATCGGGGGTTTGGTTCGTGAACCCCTGAACACAATGCACACACACATCCACCACAACGAGAGGACCCGGTGATCCATTGGTCCATCTCAGAGATAGCCATCTGGAGTGGTGTCTTTTTGTAATTGATTTGTCCGTCCCAGCGGGCGTGGGTTGACCGCCCAACCCGATGTGATCCACGGGAAACCAGACCCTGCGATTGTAGTAATTCCGTGTAAATGCTATAATGCAACCCACAAATGCGGATGGCCCGGGGTAATCGTATGAGCCACGTCGGAGAACACGCCCCCGACGCACGAACGTTCCCCTTTTGCACACTCCGGCACAAGGTTGAATTTGTTTCCGCTCCCCAATTAGCTCTGCCCATCGGTGGGCCGCAATGATTTGAGGGATCTGTCTCTGCATCCATCCAAACACCAGTCGTTCAAGGTCGACAAAACCTCATATCTCGTCTGAGGACCACGATTAGCTCTTCGCCCAAAGTGCTCCGATTGAATAAATCAAGGAATGTGGTCGAATCGCGTCTGCTCTTCTTTAAGAAAGGATGATCAAGCTGGCACACGATCCTTTGGAGAAACCAATTGAGTCAGATGGCCATCCACAAACGCAATTTCAGACAACACAAACCAGCCCTCCCGCTCCCTTGTATCATACAGATCTGTAAGCTCATTAGCAGTTCATTCTTGGTCATAAACTCACGGACTTGCAGGACTCCATATCCTTATGTCTCTTCATCTGCCTCTCAATCACCTGTGCAGCACCCAAACCACCACTTGCCTGGAAATTACCTGCTCGTCCAAAACCTTAGCGCACTCCAGCCTGCCGCTCACCAATATCCAGCCAATCACTTTGTACTCCTGCGACCGCAGCCTGTACTGTTTATGAACAATCAATCGCTCGCTCAAACCCCAACTGTAAACGTTACGGTCGCCTCTCCCGGGCATATCCACCAGCCGACCTTCGTCAGTCCACTGAGAATGGCACCATCTTTTTCTGGATTCGAATCAATAGATGAGGGCCAGCAGATTACAATTAATCGATTGGCTACACATTCATATAACTCTCCTGATTGGACCGATACGCTGCAACCAACGAATAATTTTCTCCAGTCTCCGCAAATCTCTTCGGCTCATACATCTCCGATGTATGTATTTGATCCTGGAACGGCCCTCAACCATGCGGGGCAGTCGCAGCATACTTTCAGCGCATCGGAGCAGATAAACGACGGATCACGAGTTTCAATGCTTAAAATGGCGAAAGGCATTCATATGCATACTGATCATTTGCCAACCCAGGCTATGGGTTCAAATCTTTCGGGAGGTGTTTATCGTATGAATGTTCCGCAGTTTGAAATTGGGTCTCCAACCCCCGGCCTTTCGCACCATTCGCCGGCAAGTGTGCCCATCGCTCCTCCGTGCAACTGGCCTGCTCTTCCCGCGTCAAGGAAGGGGAGTTTTTCGTCTGTTTCCAATCCATCGCCGTCGAGCATGTCGCCCATGGCGATGGTTTCGTCACTCCAAGAAGGCGAACCACTTTTATCATGGCGACCACTTGCAGCTGAAGCTGCGGAACTCGGAGACAAGGCGGAGGAGGTAAGCCGTTCGTCATTTACACCAAAGTCGGAGGCATCGCGCGAGCCTTCAGTCGAATCAGACTTCCAATCCGGTACTTCGGTTTCCAACTCATCATCGCCTCCGCCTCCTGTTGCGAAAAAGAAAGGCCGCAAGAAATCACCGACTAAACTCACGCCAGGTCAGCAGCTGAAGCGCAAGCTGCGTGGGCTGCGAGCAGCATCGAAGCGAAATTCTCCTTACTATCAAGTAGATCCGACAACTGGTGAGCGCATATTTTCGTGCTTGATATGCGCAAAGGTGTACCGCAACCAAAACGGATTGAAGTATCATCTCACCCATGGACATGTTGTGCTGGATCATTCGAGGGCGATGGAGGAGATCGCCAAAGGGGGCTTCATGGCACATTCGCAGGAGCTCGATGTGGATGCAGGCGCTGTTAGAGAATCCGCTGCATCGAGCTCATCATCAAACTCTCCGAAATCGAGATATATCCATGAAATGGCTCAGAAACTTGTTGAGAGGTCGATCGCTGACAAAGAGGCCACAGACAGGCACCTCGAGTACTTGAAAAAGAGAGGTTTTGAACATCGCCCTTTTGTATGCGAGGAGGAAGGTTGCGGGAAGCACTATAAGAATGCGGGTGGGCTGAAGTATCACATGGAAAAGCACCACCCTGATGTTCTATCGAAACCAAGTCGTCCGCTTGGCCGATCATCAACCAGAACTTCGGTGGAGTTTGGAGGAGAATCAGCAATGCTGACATCTCAATCGTCGGATGAACGTGTTGAGGATCATTATTCGTTCAAATCTGAGGTGGCAACTGCGGCCGATCCTGGGGTTTTTTCTATCGTGAAATTTCTGTGGTTACCGGCACCTGAAGGATTTCAGCAAACTTCCCAAACGTTGCCAATACCACCGGGCGACTTTGAGCAAGAAGATGCGGCGCGCTTACAGAAATGGAGATAATGCGACGGCGCCAACCTCTCAGATCCGGATTGTATTTCAATAGTTGAACTTCGGGACGCCTACATTTTTTCAACAAATGCTCTCTCTCCTCTTTTATTCCTTCCGATACCCCTTTTTCACCTAACAGATCCGTACTTGGGTCTTCTCGAAAAGTAGCTACAGGTTGCGTAGTTCGATTTTGCACCAGAGAATGGCAGGGAGAAATATCGTTTGCGCGACCATTTTCTTGGCGCTCCGGTTATTTCACACCTTCTCTCTTTTTGGACTCCAAATTCTCAAGGACAAATCGTAAGGTCACTGACCTCGGAGCATTCCTCGATGGTGACAAATGACATTTTGAACAACTTTGGTCGTATGGCCTTTTTCTTTCTTTCTCCTGCAGCAGTGTTCACTCTCATTCTCCAGCCGTATGTGAGAACTAGTCGCCTTCTTGCCTGTTTTCAATAAGTAGTATGCTTTGTTTTCAACTCCCCTCTTTCAGTCAAAACTTGTTATCACCTTTTCTTCCTTCTAAGCAGCCTTACTTCGGTTGAAGTTCTTACGCCAGACTCCCACTTAAATAAGAAACTTTTTTATGGTGTCATTATATTTTGTCCAAAGGGACGAACATCGGTGTTTACGCCATTATACCCCCGCTTCTTCCTCATCAAATGCAGTCCCTTGTACGTCGTCTGACTATATTTGTTACGGTGGTGCGGCTCTCTTTAACAGTTCGCAAAAAGGTGAGCCGGTGCTTCGAGTTACTCGCACAGTATTTCTACGGGAAATACAAAACCCTTCATCATTTCATCTGATAGTTCGTTTTCCAGAGGTTTCCACCATTTATTTCTACCTTTTTTCTAAAATTCTTTCATATGAATACACACACAAGTGGCTCAGTAATTAAAGTTACAGTTGACCTTCACATTCCGGTGTATCCGTGCCAAAGAATTCTCTACTGATTGGAACCCCGCCGAAATGGACAAGGGAAAGGCTGTTGCTCAAGTCAAGGAGGGTGTAGGAGGGCTGCTGCGTGGACTTAATCCATGGAGCAATGTGAAACCACTTAATGTCGATTTAACAGTTCCAACTCGTTATCTGCATGGGTACCCAGGTTGGTCAATTCTTTCCCCTTGTAAGGTATAAATAAGAGTAACCGCACCTCCTGTAGGGCTTGGTGAATTTGCCGTGGAGGGGCTCATTACAATCACCAATCCGGTATGTTCTAGAATTTAGTTCTTGAATGAATTCTTCATGTTTCAAACAGGAATCCAGTCCAAAGGTTATAATGAGCATCGATGCGAGGCTAGTTGGAACTATGAAAGAGATTGCCGAAGTTGAAAGCCGACCCATTACAGAAGAGTCCGTTACTCTCGACATAAACAAACCAATCTACGACTTTCTTGTTCCCAAGAAAGCTCAGGCTGTCAACCCGAATGTGATCGGTGTCGGTGGTGGAATGGGGATGCCGAGTATCGTTGCTTATCTGTCCAACCTCAACACTATCGTTTCACCGACATTGACGCAGGGAGCTTCGGGGGAGACTGTGATGCATCTCAAGCCGCCTCTCGTCATTCCGGGAAAGCGCCAGCTGATCATTGCTTTCACGGTCTTTGTGGATAAGAACAATGAAGTTCCACCGAGCTTTTCTGTTGAGCGTTTGCAGCGCTGGTGTCGGCTGCAGTATCGTCTGCTGGTCACGTTGAAGCAAGAGAATATCACCGCTCCGCTAGAAGAGTCGCATCCAGTTCGAATCTTTAGGTTCGATCCGGCCGTGTTGGCTTTGTATGCGAGTGGCATGGAGGGATGGCATACGGTTGCCGATACAACTCAAGAAGGGGTGAGAACTTTTGCATCCCGATACGGGATGTTTAATTTTCATATTCACAGTCTGACTCACTTCGAAACAGGTGAGATTTACGGTTTCTGTTCCAAGAGTGCTGGTTGCCGGAGAAATCTGGGAAATCACGTATCAGTTCCTTCACCGCGATCTTGAGCATGCTAGGTCTGACGCACAAGTGGTCGGACTGAGAGTTGACCTCATGGAGGATGTCGTATTCGGTGGCACTGCGTTTCAAATGCTTCCCCCGACCGAACTCAACAAAAGCGTGTTCACATGGAATTTTTCTCAGGAGCAGAGCGTAAATCATACTTGGGAGAAACTTACAAAGGTCCGATTCAAGGCGCCCCTTTGGCCAGCAGGCAAATTCTCGGGGCAGGCCACCGTGCTGGGGCTCAATCCTTCAGGAAAATGGGGCTCGCTTTCGATCTCACATTCCGTCGTGATGAACGTCACTTTCCGGAATGCCGGGGCTTTGGAACTTATCTTCCCCTGTGTTGTTATGCCTGCGACCGTGGCAGCATGCGAGAAGCTATTGAACGAAAACCCTGAGCTCCTGCTAAATGCGCAGGCCCATGACACTGGAAACTCGGAGCATCGACAGGCGGAAAGACGAGCTGCGGAGCTTAACGGTGTTCTCGATGAAGAGGCTGCAGTAAAGCAAGCGATCACCGCCTCTGAATTGGCTTCACAATCAGTGGGAAACTCATCAATTCTAACGGATGCGGCACAACCTGCACCCGTCAGGGCTACGAATGAAGACCCTGAGTTTATTGAGGCACTTCAAAGATCCATGAAAGAGACAAATTTGTCTGAAGAGCAGCAATTCCAACAGGCTATGCAGGAGTCGATCACATTTACGGTTCCCACACCGCAAATTGAGTACGGATCGTTGACCGAAGACCAGCTGAACCGACTTTCAATATTTGGTGTCAGCTCATCCAATATTGGTGAACTGGACCCTGTCACTTTACGCCAGTTTTTGGAGGAGATGGAACAACCCTCTCAGGATCTTGAACAAACTGACACCGTTCTCGATACGTACACAAACTTGCTGTTGGCTCAAAACTCGGATGGTGGTTCTTCTGAGCTGGCCACGATCAAGGCTGAGATCAATGCCCGTCATCAGGAATACATCAAATTGGCTGCTGATATGCCGGAGATAAACTCTGGTTATTTTGAAAGCTCATCGAACCGACAACTCACACACTCAGAACGACAATCACAAAATGACGAAGAGTTGCCAATTTATGAGCAGATTTCTATCCAGGAAAAGCATATCGTCATCGTAGCCTACTCTCCCAGTCAACCGGATGAAATTCAATTGTCGGTCAATGATATTGTTGCTGTGACGTAAGTTTACACCTCAACTCATTTAGGTAGAAAACTGATGTGGTCACTTCAAGCAACTTTTTCGGGGATGGTTGGGCTTTCGGTTTGAACGAGACGACTGGGCAAACTGGCGCATTCCCCATAAATTCTATTACAGCCTATGTCGTACACGACAGCAAGTTGCAGCATAGAACAGGCTCAATTGCAGAAACCTCGTCCGACGACACAGCAGCTGCTGAAAAGCATAATCTGGCAAAGAAGTACGGAATCGATACAGAAATGCATTCCGGTCGAAGCGGTGCTTGGTCAGACTCGCCGGATACAACGCTGCCAGAGCCGTCGCTAGCGGAAGAACAGTCCAAAGTAGATGATTTTGGTCGTCGTGATACAGCTGCTACCACATACGCCGCTCCAGCAATTCCTCGAGCCAATCCGACTAGCAAATCGGCTGGCACATCGGTGGCAGCCACGAATACCACGGGTGGTTCTCCTGGAACTTTGACCTCTTCGTCTCCCAGTCCTAGAACAACGGTACACGGGAGCTTCCGAGAGCGGCAGTATGCGAATTCGCCGGCGACGCAGATCGGTCCGCACGGGACGAGCGCTGAAAACCTCGTAAGTGTCGGACAAAGCAGGACCAGAACCATCAGCTCTTCTGGAAGCGGAGAAAGTCCGACCCGACGATCGTCAGCCGATGGTGGTGTTGCATCTGCCCTCCAGTTCGGCGAGGCATATCTGGACCGATTGCTCGAGACCTGCGAGATTAGTGGTCCAGAATACATCCGACGACGTGCACTCCTCCGACAAGCTCTTTCTAATCCGCTCAATGCACTCGAAGAGGAGACAGAAAGCCCGAGGATGGAGCGAGGACCGTCCATTGCCAGCACTCCTGCACAGGCACAGGCACAGGCACAGGCACAAGCGGCGGTGGCGCGAGCACAGACTGTCAATCCGGTTCAGCTTAATGATCTGGTGGAAGCTATGGCTGCTGCTGCAATTGGCTTTGGGCCGCTAACACGATCGGCGCTTGAGAAATCTGCGAACGCGTCGCCTCCCATCCCGCTTGCTGCTCCCCCTGCTCAGCCGGTTGGTTCCCGTTTGACGACCCCGTTGCTGAATGCGCAAGAGGGGCAGCTTCCGTCTGAGTTTGATCTTCGCGGTCCGCCCAGTCCTCCGGCAGGAGATGGGTCCTATGATCGGTGAAAGGGGGCATTAAAAAGTGGGTATTTCAGTTTCAGCGACTATCAACCTTAATTTCTGGCCAGAGTATTTTGAAAGTGTCAATACTTCATTTTCTTTTTGAAGTTGCGTAGTTGTCGTGTAAATGTTGCATTGCTTGTTTCGTTTCAGAAGCTGTGGGTTACGTTTAATCTGCGTTTCTATGTTTTGCGGGAAGCTGTGTGCTGATGCTTTAGCTGGCGAACAAAATAATAGCAGTGTGGTAATGATTGTAATGACACACCAGGTGATCGGGCAAAATATGTGATATAAAGAGCCATGTGCTATTCTCGGACAGCTGTGACTGCTTTCGCGATTGTAGAGAAAGTCAACCATCGAGGCACCGACCAGAGTAAACTGGATCAGAGTCGCATACCACCAAAAAACTCGTTCGCACTTCTTTGCGTTGCAGAACAGCACCCATTCACAAATCCAAAAACAAAAGCTCGAAAGGAACCCGAGAAGGGATGGTCGAAACACAGGGTTTGCAAGATAAAGTGCTTGGTAAGGAGGTAACGTGGAGTTCCGACCGTTCAACGCATAACTGGAATTGGCCAAAGAGCTCGGCAAGAAGCTTTCGAAGAGGACGGAGAGGGATGACCTTGTTCAAAGGAATATTCTGAGAGGTAATGTCGACGCGCATTAATGTGGTTTGGATCTCTTTCTAGACATTTTTGTAAAAAAGAGGACGAGCTGAGTGTATCGCCATCAATTATCCAAGCGAAAATGGCTCTGGAGAAGGAAAAAGCTAACGAGGCTTTGAATCGAAAACTTGCTCGGCGTCCTTCAAAGGTGGATCTGAAGCTGAGAAACATTCTGAGAGGTTGGTCGCAGTAGTGCGCGAAACGATCGTATGAAATTTTCATGTTTTTGTGTTTAGTGGACAGCAGCGAATCACTTGATCAGTCTGCAACTGGGCTCGAGAAGAGCATCAATTTTGACGAGCGCTCTGCCAAGTTAAAATCTTGTTTGAAACGCCGACCGGAAAAGTCAGAACTGGAAGGTGTGAACATTCTGAAAGGTATCCAAATAATAATGAATCTTAATCGACTTTGACCATATGCAATCTAATGTTCCTCTTCAGCAACCGATATAGATCCATCACTTGCTGCGACCCAGGAACGACTCAAGCGTGCTCAGTTGGAATTATCACTGGACCACAAACTTCGTGATCGACCGAATGAAGAAAACCCAATCGTTCGGAGGGCACTAGAGTTCAACGAAACGGTTGAGGTAGTTACCACGTTCAGGAAGTCCGAATACAACAGAAAGCCAGACTCGAACGCGACATTCCGAAAACTCACTCCCAGCATGAAAGTTCACATCCGTGAAGAGTTGAACGCGTTCAAAAAACATGAGATGGAGGTCCACGAGCAAAGTAAGTGGGGTGAAGGGATCTTTCTGGTTGGACTAATATATCCTCGAAATAGGTTTACGGAATACATGCTTCCACTGAGTTTTGATAGTATTTATCTTGCATAATAAAACCCAACACAACCTCCGCTTTCCTGGGAATTTAAATACCAAACGACAAGGTTGCTTCTTTAACTTCCATGTTTTAGTTTCTTTGTAGTCTTGAAGGGAATGGAACATCAGCAAGTTCTAAACGGATTTTATAAGAGTATATTTTGTCGTCACCAAAAACCGATGGTTTCAGCGGAAAATTTGGGGGTAAAAGTGGAACAATTTGGCGGAAAGATAAAAACGCGAACTTGAGCACTGATTGCAAGATGGCGACAGCAATGGCCAGGGCATGGACGGCAGTATACCTCTTCTTTCGCCGCATATACATATTCCAGCTGGCTGCAAGGATATACGTCAGGTAATCACGACCCAATTCAAAAAGTTGTCATTCATCGACTTGTCACCAGCTACAAGTATGCGGACTGGAGAGGGAAAGCTCTGTTTGCGAGACCTTCCAAAGAAAAGTTCGACGCAGGTGACGCGGAACGCCAGACTGAGTTTGAGTCACAGATTGCAGCGATAAAGGTACCAAAGTTCTTAGCAACCAACATGACGGCTGACTTGAGGCGTTAGGAGAAAGAAGACGAGTTTTGGGAAGCGGTTCATGAAAGGAACGCACTTATGTTATATAAGGCGATCGTTAGCCTGCAAGGGCTCTGGATCAAAGGTCAGTACAATCCATCATTTCAGTGCGCGATGATTCTAACGACGCATGATCAGCTGGACAGTATCTATCTACGCGTGGAGACGTTCTCCCTGCACCGTGGGTGAAGTATTTCATGAGGCTTCAAGATTCGGTCCCCGAACGTCCCATTGATGTTACAAAAGCAACAATTTGTGCAGAACTCGGGATACCATCGATTGACATAATCTATGAAAATTTCCAAGAAAAACCAATCGCCACTGCTTCAATCGCACAAGTGCATCGTGCTACCATTCGAACGGACTTCGGCGCAACGGGATCAGCGGTGAACATTGATGCGCATCCAATGATTCCTGAAGCAGCACGCGATAGCGCGGTTCAGCGTCTCCAGAGAGATCTTGCGCCTTATGCTGGGATGAGTGTTGTGATTAAGGTGCAACATCACAACGTGCGAGAGAAGGTGGGTGTTGCAATTCACCGTCGTTTACTTTTTCTTTATTATTTGAATTCTATTGTTAGGTGTTGCAGGATCTCGTTGACTTGGACTTCTTGATCCGACTTATCGCATGGGCAGAACCGGACTGGGATTTCAGAGTTATTGTGAACGAATGGGCAACTGAAGTTCCAAAGGAGCTGGATTTCACCATCGAAACTGAGAGCACGGAAACCATTCGTGACGCAACATTCCAGCACTCCAGAAGCTTCCACAAACGCGATCAGAAAGATGAGTCTTTGGAGATTACTTGTGCATTCGCGGACCCAGTGGGACCCCTTGTTACCAAGAAGGTTCTCACCATGAAATATATCGATGGATTCAAGATCCTCGATAAGGATGCGTACGCCCGAGAATCGATCGATGTTGACTTTATTGTGAACAATATTGTGAAAGCGTATGCATTCCAGTTGTTCACTATCGGATTCTGGAATTCTGATCCGGTACGTCGTACGGGCCACTGGAATTCTTGTCCCAGCTAATCATAATCATTAATTAGCATCCAGGAAACTTCCTTGTTGCTCGTGATACGGACCCCACTGATACTAGCAGAACCATCTACATGCCTGTTCTGCTCGACTTCGGTCTGACAAGACGAGCAACACCATCAGAAGCTATGGCTTTATGCAAAATGATACTAGCGGCAGAGTCGTTGGATTACGCTACCTTGCTTTCAGGTTTGCAAGAGATGGGGCTCAGTATCTCCGGACCGGAAGGCACCTCTCTGAGCGACTACCCAGAGGAGGCGATGGAGATAGTGCAAAGAATTTTCAGACCTTCTTCAAACATGGAAGATGCTCGGAAAGAAGCTGATGATCTTCGGAAAGAAAGGGAAGCGAACGCTGCAAAGAGGAAGGAAGACCAGGCGAAGCAGAAGAAGGCTGCGGCGAAGGAAAAAGAGACCAAGAAGAAGCAGGGAACACAGAATGCATTCCCGGGAGTGCTAATCTTCTTTGGCCGGGTCATTCAGCTTCTTCGTGGAGTGTGCCTGTCTCTTGGAAGCAACGTGTCATACATCGAGTTGATGGTGCCGTTTGCTAAGCACTACTTGAAAACGGTCCAGGGAGAGACATCAAAGTACGGCAAGCTTCTTCACGACTCGACCGGTGCGACGAAGGAAGGCGAAGACGAACAGGTTGCGAAAGTCCGTGATGATCTTCATGATATGGTGAAGAGTATGATCGACAACGGCGATATTCTTGGTCTACAGGTCTCTGTTATCCGAAGCGGAAAGCCACTTCTTGATTTTACTGCCGGAATGCTCGGAACCTATGATCCTCGACCTGTCGAATCAAACACGATCTTCCCGGTGTTTTCTGCTGGAAAACCTGTTGCGGCTTCTGCCTTACACTGGCTCATCAACGACATTCGCACCCGCTTCCCCAAAGATCGCCACATTCACTATGACGACGCGGTTATTAAGTACTGGCCAGAGTATGCCGCGCGCGTGAAGGGTCAAGCGAAAGCATGGAAAGAAAAGACAACGATCACACACGTTCTCGCACACAAAGCAGGTCTCCAGAACGCCGCGAATGCAGAGTATGCAAGGGACGCGTTCTCGATCGTCGACTGGGAAGCGATGAGGAAGCTTATGGAAGATTTTGAGCCAGCGGGGGATCCAGATGGTGACGAAAACACGGTGCCGAAGGCGTGGGGCTACCATACTTTGTCTTTCGGGTGGCTTGTTGGCTGTTTGGCCGAGAAAATCGCACTGCAGTATGGGTACATCACCGTCCCCGAGACTCCCAAAACCCCATCACCATTCCCGAATGTACGAAAGCAGCCTTTCAATGGGTTCGTGCAGTTGGTTACGGAGCGTGTTCTGAAACCCTTGGGTATCTCTGATGAGATGTTTTTCGGTGTGCCGGTTGGCGAAGAGTCGCGACTTGCGAGCGTGACTTGGGATGTCAGTGAACTGAAGGCCATTTTGATGAAGTTCAGAGAAATGCCCGCCATGGCGCGATTTGCACCACAAGGAGGGGCAAACGCTAAAGGAGTAATGACTCAGTTCAAAGGCACGCAGAGTGCGGATGAGTCGAGCTCCACTGCAGCACCATCTGTGGAGGAGGGACCAGAAGTTCCGCTCAACCTGTTTGATGCAGATGGCGATGGAGGATCTTTGCCCGTCAGTCCGGGCCTTAATCCTTTGGCGGCCAACCCGGTGAGTCTCTCCGTCCTTGCAAGAAACCTTATCTGATATTTTCCAATGAGACGTTCTTTAATCACCTCCGTGTTCGAAGAGCGGTGATTCCAGCCGGAAACGGGAACGGATCAGCCCGTGCCCTAGCACAATTCTACCAGAGCGCCATTCAACTGGACTCACCCTTCATTACGTCCAGTACTTTGGACGGTATCCTGACAGACAATGGTTGGGGCTGGGAAGGCGGATTCAAGCGCTTTACAATTGTTCCAGCTGACGGAAGTGGAGAAAAGCGTATTGGTATTGGACACGGTGGATTGGGAGGGTCGCTAGCGCTAGCGGATCCGAAGTCTCAGACGAGCATTGCGATCGTTGTCAATAACCTCAGCATTGTTGACCCCAAGACTGGACAGTCTGGTGTAACAACTGCGAAAGTTCTTGGACTCGTTGCGGGCCGTCTTTGTGGTTTCTCGGTGGCCGAGTGGGATGTCGAGGGCCGCGATGGTGGATCGTTTGGCAGGACAGAAACTACCATGGCGATATTATGATTTTGTGGTATCTGCGATAATTTTGTATGAATACATCAGTGCGAATCTCACTTCCCTCGAGATCATTATGTGATATTCTCGACGTAATTTGACACGCTTGGCTAGTCGGCCGTTATTCTTTCCACTTAAAGCCGTCAATCCGCATCTAATACATAAGCCCACGCCAATAGATTTTAATCGTTGTCCGCAAAATTCTTTAGTACGCCGAGTGAAAGGGAGCGTACACAGCGACCCGCAGGTTGCGCACACGCGTCAGCAGCTCATCAGACCCGTTGTTGTCCCAGATTAGCGCACAGCTCGACCTTGAATTTGTAGAGCAGAAAATATCCAGTGGCTTTGACATTTCGCTAGAAAGCAAATTCATCACAAAGCCACACTCACTCAAATGAACCACGTTGAACGACGAGGCTCCATCAACTTCTCAAACTCGGACGCGTCTGCAAACATCATTTCAAAGTCGCCTTTGTAACCAAGCTTTGTAGCCCTCTCTGCAAGCTTTGATCCTCGTTTCGATGCATCTTCCTTCTTCTCCTTCTTCTCAGATTCTTCGTCAGATGCTTGGATCATGAGCTCCATGTCGTCATTGGATCCCTCTTCGGACCCCATCATCCCAATGTCCATGTCACCTCCTTCATCCATATCCTCCTCATCCATGTCCCCGTCTTCGTCCCAGCCTAGATCGTCCATGGCACCCACCTCGGTGTCATTGTCATTCATGTTCATTACCATCTGGATCATCAACGATGTCTTCGTCATCATCGTCGTCCGCCATCCCT
The DNA here is from genome assembly GCA_025526935.1 of Cladochytrium replicatum. NCBI lineage: Eukaryota > Fungi > Chytridiomycota > Chytridiomycetes > Cladochytriales > Cladochytriaceae > Cladochytrium > Cladochytrium replicatum. Next base: position 237,864 of record JAHLKD010000007.1, on the reverse strand, counting down.
TTTACTAACTCGTCATCAAGCGTGTCATCTTCGTCCTCTTTGTCAGGTTCGTCCACTTTGACCCCCGTGCGCTTCCACATTGCCTTCCACACCTCATCCTCATCAAAATCGCTTCCGCCGTCTCCGTCTAAATCACCACCCTCACCATTGCCACGTTTCTTGCGAGAAAGCGGCTTCTTCGCATTCCGCTCTCGAAAGTATTGGTAGAAAAACATCTTCATAAAGGGAGCAGATATATATTAGCACTACAGGCATGTCAATCGCAAGCTCTATCTACCTCGTCAACAGAAATATCCCCAACCTTCTTCATTGAGGTCGCCTCGTTGACAGGGACACCTCCTCCAAGATAACGGATAACTCGGCCGTCATCCTTACCACAACCACTCCACGACGGCGCCTTCCGCCGACAAGCAAACCGTCTTCTGCCGCACTGCCGCCGTCGAGTTTGGCCTGCATGAGTGAAGCCCCTTTATATGCGCTCGCGACGCGCTTGGGCTTCTTGTACACGAGCCGCTCGAGAAATCGCATGAGTGTGTGGTTCTGGAGCGGGTCGTACGAGCCGTTGCGGGAAAAGGGATGGGTGAGCTGGAGAGGATGGTGCGGGCGTACAGAGAGATTGTGGGGTGGTAGTGTGCTGCGAATGCGATCTAAGCGAGCAAAATGAGCTGATGTAATTGAGTTTCACTTTACCAACTTGCAACTCACCAGTTCCCAAAGACAGGATTTATCTGCGTTCGCGTACAAAGGATCGCGTTTCCGGCGATCGTAAGAGTCAGAGTATGTCTTTGCTTCATCATCATCACACCTTCCTCCTCCTCATCCCCATCCTCATCATCCCTCTCCCCCTTCGCACTCTCATCAACTTTGTCTGCATCAATGTACGTCACTTCCTCATCCGCCCCAGCCTCCCCAATCTTCACGAGCGCTCGAACCTCGGCGCGCTCTTTCAGCAACTGTCCAGTCATAAACAAGCACGCACACACGATCGCGACTTCCGTAGCTAAACCAGCGCAGAACTGCACCCTGCGCTTTACGAATGCCGCGACGCGCTATCTGCGCACGTCGGCACGGAGGGAACGGTAGAGAAGGTTGAGATATTGAGCGTGTTTTGAGGACGAGGGGAGGCGAGGGTCGAAGAGCGTGGAGTAGAGGGTGCGGTAGAAACGGTCGGAGAGGGAGGAGCGGGAAGATTGGACTGAGAAGACGAGGGTGAGGGCGTGGACTGCAGTTGAGAAGTTGGAGATGTTGGTGGCTGAAGATGGTGTTCATGTGCTGGTCGAAACTGCAAAACACGATTGGGTTGAGTTGAACTATGAGAAGAGGTTGGTACCACTCGTTACGTACCTCTAGGAGTTGGATGAACTCAAAGTAAATATTCTTGATGGAATCCTCGTAGAACCATACCACGAGATGTTGATCGGTGACATGGGCCATTCAGCGGCTGATCACGGAAGTAATTAACAAGTAGGGTGAGTAAACCTCACAAAACAACTGTCCGCTCAGAGTCTATACTTAATCTTTCTATCTGGCAAGATTGTCCCAACAAAAAAATCAACGATAGCATCCACAGCAAGCAAAGTTTCTCTCCTTGTCTTTATGCGCGCCATGTTGTTCAGCAAGTTGGTGCGCAGAAACGGAAGACTGTGCAACGGAGAATCTTGGATAAGGAGAGTGAGTGCGGACACTTTATCGGTCACAGTACCCGATTTCAGAACCGTGGAAACAAAGGCACGATCCGAGTGCGACATGCGTTTGTGCTTGGCGTGGGCTGCTGTATCTGTTTCGAAGAGAGTCGATGCACGGGCATAGATTTTGGATACGTCGGCAGAGGAGAGAACCTTTGTTCCAGGCGAGAGTTTTGGGAGGGTGATTGTGTGCCACTGCGGATTGGGAGGGACTATGTAGCGAGAAGCGATGGAAGCTGGCAGAGGGGTCGTGTTTCCAACAAGAGAGGAGAGCATGGGCTTCGCATCTCCAGATTTCGACGCTGATTTTCTTGACGGCTTGTGTTGGATGAATTCGTCCGAGTTGTCGTCCACATCCTCCACATCCTCCTCATCGTCGCCTTCATCGTCGCATACTTTTTCATCTTCGTCATCATCTTCTTCTTCAGATTGTTGCTCGTTATCTTCGCCATCTTCATCATCTTCGGGCTCGTCCTCTGCATCAGGAACGACCGAACGTTTCGGATCTAGTTTCAGCGTGCCTTTCATTAACTTCTCGAGTTCCGCCACCAGTGCTTTCTGAACTACTCTGATCAGAGCGATAAAAATATATAGATTTGTTGATCCAGTACCTGATCACCAGGAGTGGCAGTATCATCGTTGTCGATTTCATCGTTCGAGTCATCAAGCACGTCTTAGATGAGCGACAAGTCCGAGTCTGGGGTTACCTCCGAGAGCCAACATTTCTAATGCTAGAGATGCATTGTTCCTTTGATTGAGCAGTTGCCGACGATCTCTTTTCAGGGTTCATTTCCAGCAAAAGCTGTTAAAATCTGTCTGTGGCTTGAACAATTGAAATAGAACGATATTACTATAGTAATACTTTTATATTATTATTGTTGGTATTAGTGTAGATTATTCACCACAAACACACCGCCGAACCACACTCTACAGTGCACGTGACCGCATCCCTTCCTTCTACCTCGGTTTTTGGGTTTCGGTTTCGGTTTGGTATTTTGATTCTACCCCCGTGCCGAACACACAATTCGAGGCTCAAGACTCGATGAAACCCTCCGTGTCGTCGCGGCGGACGGCCTCTCCGGCTGTGAGCGTGTCAATCCCTACGCCCATTCGCTCGACGGCGAAGTCTGGTCTGCCAAAACGGACAACCACAACAACAAAACCCCTATCATCTGCACCGGCAGTTCCATCATCTTCGCAACCACTGTATGCAAGAAAGCAGAGCATTGCAGAATCTATCGTCTCCTCTGCTCTCTCTTCTCCCGTACCACCATCGGAACCGCAATCGCCACCTTCTGAGTACTCCGCAGCTATATCTCCAACACCCTCACATGCCGCTCTAAAAGGTCCGGTCCCGCCCGCAAACCCTCATCTCTGCAGCTCTGTACAGGTTGCCTTACGTATTAGACCCCTCTCTTCTGGGGAGGTTGCCCGCCTTTCGAAACTGGCTGTTCGTGTGGACCCAACGGACCCAACTACTGTGACCATTGTCGAGGCTGTTGCGAGGGACCCTGTGGTGCCTGGAGCTGCTGCAAAAGAAAAAGATGTTCCTCCTGCTGCTGCTGCTGCTGATGGTGCCACACTGGGCGAGACCGGCGCTTCTCCACCTCCGTCACCGATTCTCGCTATGCCCACCCCGGACACGTTCTTCGGTGGAAGTGCATCCGCTATTCCCGGAGCTACGGCACGGAAAGAGTACCAGGCGTTCACATTCGACCATGTATATAATGACGATGCCTCGCAAGAGGATTTATTCGAGTGTACGCAACCATTGATTGAAAAGTTCCTCAATGGTTTCAACGCCACTGTCTTGGCTTATGGTCAGGTATGTTGAAGGTTAGACAACCAAACGTACCAGCTCTAAAACCTTTTTTGGACAGACCGGATCCGGAAAGACATTTACAATGGGTTCTGCGGAGACCTCCTCAGCAATGACCCTCCCATCTACTGACTCGTCTCTCCGTGCAAAACTTGGTATAATCCCACGTGCAGGGCGATACATCTTCGAAACGCTTAACCGCAATCGTCGGCTCTCGGATGATCCCACTGCAAACCTTTACATGACCTACGCGGTGAAGATCTCGTTCTTGGAGCTGTACAATGAAGATCTAGTTGATTTGCTTGCGGATCCACCAGCGCCAGAGGAGCTAACTCCTGGAGCTGCGCCAAAGTTGCCAGAGTGGAACGGCTCGTTTGCAGCAAAGAATGCGGTGCAAAGGAAGAAGCCGAAATCTACCGGTGCTCATGGCGAGAAAGGAATCATGATCCGAGATGCGAAGGATGGTTCGATTTATGTTGCTGGTCTTGAGGAGAAAGCATGTGCAACTGTCGACGATGTGCTAAAGTAAGACCAGTAATTTGCAGAATCATGAGCTTGTGCTTACGATATTCCTTTACCCAGGTACCTGAACAAAGGCACCACACTTCGTCGAACCTCCTCGACCGTCATGAACGAACAATCCTCGCGATCTCACGCAATCCTAACTCTTCACCTGTACCAGCAGAAACACTACGTCCCGCTGACTGTCGACGTGACGCACATGCCAGAAGCACGCCACATTGTACGTACCGTAACATCGCTGTCCAAGTTCCATTTCGTCGATCTTGCCGGCTCCGAGCGTCTTAAGCGGACGAACGCGACGGGTGACAGACAGAAAGAAGGAATTTCGATCAACGGTGGCTTGCTGGCTCTCGGGAAAGTTATTTCCGCACTAGCTGATCGAGATATGGCAGCTCCCAACCATGAGAAGGAAGATGGTGGATCGGGAATGTCAATAAAAGCAAAGATTGCAGCAGTGTCGCAGCCGCCGCAAGAAGTTCATATCCCATATAGAAATTCCAAACTCACCCGAATCCTGAAAGATTCGCTGGGTGGAAATAGGTAAGGTGGATCATATCGTCGTGTTTGTTTTTACTAACATTTCCTACTTCTGAAGCCAAACGCTCATGATTGCGTGTGTTTCTCCGGCGCACGATGATTTGTTCGAGACGTTGAGTACGCTGCGTTACGCAGCACGAGCTCGACAGATCAAGAACAATGTGAAATCAAATACTATTGAAGACCACGCCAAAGTCGAAAAGATGAAGCTAATACTAATCAGCGTTCAGGACGAATTGAGACGGGTCAAATATGGTTAACTCCCTGACTCGCCAGATTTTTTGTAGTTGCTAATCTTTCGATGTAGAATCTGAATCTCGAGCAGTTGAAGCGGAGAATGCAGCACTTGCTTTCCAGCAATACGCAAACCAGACTCTCATCGACTACCATTCCGCGGTCGCCGAAGGCGTAGCCGAGCAACTCCTAATCAGCACACTCAAAGACAACAACCTTCGTCTTAAATCCCAAAAGGCCGAGATCGAAGCTCGCCTCGAATCCGTTCTGCAAATGTATTCCCAGCAGCTCTCCGACTACCATTACACTATGTCCCTCCATCAAAACGACGCCGTCGCGAACAAAGAGACCGTGGATGTGCTCCAGCACTCGATCGAAGAACACACACACGTCATTGCGACGCTTCGTGACGATCTGGCCGCGCTCGAGGAAGCTTCCGAGCGCGAGCGACGAGCTCACGCCTCCCACTCCAGTGCCCTCGAGGCGTTTTTGCGCGATCGCGAACGTGAGCTGGGCCAGATGGCTGTGAACAACCAGCTCCAAGAGACATTTGCAATGGAAGTCGAGCAGAAACGCATTTCGGAGGGCGAGGTATACGAGCAACGTGTTGCGGGGCTGAAAGACCGGATGGAAGCGCTTCGTATGACGATGGAGGAGCAGAAGGAGTTGGAGAGGAGGGTTGCGGAGGGGTACCTCGGACAACTTAGGAGTGTCGAAGGAATGCTTGTTGCTGAGAAAGCTCAAGGAGAAAAAGATAGGACAGTTGCAGCTGAGACGGTCAAGGCGCTTGAGAAGTCGGTCAGGGATGTCGAGTTGAAGCTTAGCGAGGAGCGAGCGCGAGGCGAGAAGGACCGCGCTGCTGCCGCTGAACTTAAGAAGCAGATGAGCATGAGGATCGTAGAGATTGAGAAGGAGCTCTCTCGCGAGCGGGAGCGCGCTGTGCGTGATCGCGAGTCTGCTGCAGCGAACGAAGCTGCTTTGCAGGAGAAAGCTCGAGTGATCGAGGAGCGTCTTGCATCTGAGAACGATCGTGGCTCGCGGGACAGAGCGAACGCCGCTGCGATGGAGGAGAAATTACTTGGCGAACTAAAAGAAGTTCAGGAGCGACTATCCTCCGAGCAAGCACGTGGCGAACAGGACCGAGCGGCAACTGCAGCCGCAGCGAGCAAGTTTGAAAGTGAACTCCACGAGCTCAGAGAATCGTTGCGCAGCGAAATGGGACGAAGCAAGCGTGATCGTGAGACGGCTTCTACTACAGAAGCAGCTCTCTCTACCCAGCTGGAAACCACAAGTAAAACGCTTGCAGAGGAAAAAGCGCGTGCAGGGCGTGAGCACACTGCTGCAATCGATGCGCGAACTTCTCTGGAATCTCAGCTACAAGATGTGAAGAGCAAGCTTGACGCTGAGGCTTTGCAAAGAGCCCAAGAACAGAAAGCGGCTGCTGACGTGAAAGCAGAGCTCACTGCACAACTGTCTGACATTCAAAGGAAGCTTCAGGAAGAGATTGCAACTGGGCATCAGGATTGGAGCAAAGCCAGAAAGAGGGAGGCGGAATTGCTTGAACAGAAGCAGAAGGTCGAGGCGAGCTTAGAAGCCGAAATTGCTTGCAGGCAACGTGCAAAGGAGGCGGCTGACACTATGGAAGCACAGTTGAACGATTTACTGCTCGAAGTCGAGGGCAAGCTGGCAGATGAGATAGAACGTGGAGAGCATGATCGGAAGGCTGCTGAGGCGACTCAAGCTCAGCTGAATGCCGAGCTTCGAAAAATCGAGGCGATACTATTGGCGGAGCAGGAGCGCAGCGATCGTGATCGGGTTGCTTCGAATGAGATGCAAGAGTGGATGACGGGTCGTATACGCGACATCGAGGAGGAGCTCTCCGTAGAGAGGCAGCGATCAGAGCGAAACATGGCTGCAGCGGCTACGGCCGAAGCGTCCTTACTTGCCAACCTTCGCGAAGTCGAGCAAAGGCTCGGGTCGGAGCGCGAAAATGCAGAAGTCCTCCGGACTAATTTGGCATCGACTGAAGAGCAACTAATCGCGGATCTCGTGAGTGTGCGTGGGAAGCTCGCGGCTGAGCAGCATCACGGAGAGCGCGGGCGCAAGGACGCCGAAGCCAGTGAGGCGAAACTTTTGGCTGAGCTTGAAGAAACAAAGCAGAAGCTTTCAGATGAAAATGCACGAGGAAAGCGTGAGCGGAGCACCGCTTCTTCGATGGAGGCGAGTTTGATGGCCCAGCTCCGCGAGTTGGAGCAGATGCTTGCTGACGAACGCAGTCGTGGAGAGCACGACAGAGCCGCTGCCGAGTTGATGAAGAGCCGGCTTACTAAGGACGTGCATACGCAGAGAGAGGCGTATGAGCGTGCTGTGGCGGCCTCTGAAGAGGCTGCACGGAAGCATGCGCAGACGTTGCGCGAGCAGCAAGCCAAAGCTGCGGAGCTAACCGCGTTGCTTGACCAAGTCTCTGAGGAGTATACCAAGGCTGTTGCGGATGCGGAGGCGAGTAGTGCAGCGTTCGCTGCATCTCGAGCGCAGCACGAAGCGACGATTGAGGACCTTCGTTCTAAACTGGAAGATGTATCACGTCAGCACTCGGATGCCATCTCACTGGGTCGAGCGAACACGTCAGACTTTGAGAAACGTATGTGGCAGTATGATGCAGAGTTAGCCGAGGCTGCAGCTCGACATGAGCATGCTACTGCGGCGCACCAACGATCGCTGGAGGACCTTGAAGCTGCAAGAGTGCGGTACACCGAAGCGACAAAACGGTACGAGCGTGACATAAAGGATCTGAGGCGTCGTCTGGAAGAGCGCACACTGGAGTTTGTGGAGGCAGTTAGACGCGCTGATGATGCTGCTTCAGAACACAGGCTTGCGATGCACGAGGCCGAGTTGAAGATTGCGCGTGCAGAGCGAGAGAAGCGAGATCTCGCTGAGGAAATGGAGCGACGCGTGTTGGTGCACAAAGAGGAAATGGAGGGAGCTCGCTCTGAACACCGTGGGAAGCTCGATAATATTTCGAAGGAGCAGCGAGGACAGGTCGAAACGATGCGCGCCCGGCTCGAGACGGTCGAGCGTGAGCTGCGTGAGAAGATTCAGCAGCTCAATATCCAGCTGGAGGAAAAAGATGCCACGCTTGTGATGCAGGAGGAGGAACTTCACCAGGCACGTCGCGAAATCGAGAAACGAACTTCGGAGCACAACCGAGTTGTGAAGGAGATGCGGAGCCGGCATGAGCGGGAGCAGGAAGAGGCTAAGCTCTTGGCGGAGGAACTGCAGTCCAGGCTTGAGCGAGCACGAGCAGACCATGCGGATAGCCAGGCACAGCTCGCGGAGCTTGTGAGAGAGCGTGCGGCCCTTGGTGAACGATCGACCGGAGAGCTTCAGGAGTTTCGAGCGGATCTTGCGCGCATGAAAGAGGATTTGTTGAGGAAAGAGCTCGACCATAAGGCGGACAAGGAGCGGATGCGTGAGACGATGGAAGCGTCGATCCAGCAGATCACAATTGAGTCTGCTATGCGTCTCGACGAAGTATTGAAGCAGAAAGCTGCGGCGTTGGTACGTGCTGACATGGAGATCCAGACGATGCGGGAGGAAGTCGAGAGGCTTAACGCAACGGTAGAAGACCGGGAGAAGCAGAAGGTCAACGTGAAAGCGACTTTCGAAGAAAAGCTTGACCGGTTGCTTTCCGAAGCGTCTGCGACAGAGGCACGGCTGCGTAAGGAAGTGCACACCATGACCATTGAGCTTGAGTGTGCCCGAAATGATGCCGCACGTGCAGCGCAAGAGTATGAAGGCGAAGCAATGGCTTTGAAACGAGAAGCGGAGGAAGAAATTGCGATGTTGGAGAAGCGGATCGCGGATATGGAGGCTGCCGCTGGTGAGCTCGCGTCCCAAGAGTCGAGTGTGGCCGAGGGGCGGCAAAAGTTGATCGATCGTCTCATTGAAGAGAAGACACAGCTCGAGCAAGACCGCCGCAAGTTGGAGCATTCTCTAACCGAGCTGGAACTTGAACACGAGCAGCTTCAATCCAAGAGGCGTGAGCTTGCTGCGAGAGTTTCGATGCTTGAGCAAGAAGGAGAAGATCGGGAGACAATGCTCAAAGAAGCCAACGCGAGCAACGACAGGCTTGTCGCCAACGTCGAGGAGCTGACGGAGAAGTTGGAAGCGATGGTTAAGGAGCACAGCTACAAAGTTCAGAACTTGGTTATGGAGCTTGATAATGAGCGTCTTCGAAGGAATGGCGCGGAGCAATCGCTGGCTGAGTTGCACGAGCGTGCTCTCAACGATTATCGGACAACAGCTCAGAATGAACGTGAAGAGCTCGAGCGAACTCATCGTGGGCTCGTTGGGGAACTAGAACGGACCATTTCAGCAATGACTCAGAAGCAGATCTCTTTGATTGCGGAAACCAACGACCTTCAGAACCGTTTGCAGTCTGTCAATCGGGCATACCAAACGGCGGAAGAACAGATGGCCGATATGGAGGTGTTCATTCAAGGGCACCGGGACGAGTTATTGTCGTTGAACGAGGCCATCCAGGACAAGGAGGAGCTCTTAGAGATCGCGAATGACGAAGCGCGTAGGCTCAGCGAACAGATTGAGCAACTGCGGGACCAGATCGATGTGCTTGTCGACCAGGTTCGCAATGCGGAGATGCGAGAGGGCGAGTTGATAGATCAGTCGGCCAGTTTGGAGTACTCACTCACTGAAGCCGAGTCTGCTCGTGACGATGCACTCTCTAGGCTGCACGCGTTTGAGATTGGTGCATCCCGGGAATACACGCGTCTTTTCGTAAAAGCTCACCAACTTTTAATTGACCAGCACCTTGCAGAGTCATATGCTGCCGAAGATGCTATCCGACTTAATGCGAAAGTGGAGGTTGTGAAGGAACAGATGTCCGAGTTGAAGACCAGGTATAAAGCATCGCTTGTGATCATCCAAAAGCGGCAAGCCGCGCTTCCTCTACCTGCATCAATTGAGGAGGACATTATGGAGATGGGGAGTGAGGAGAATGAAGATTGGAACGCTCCACTGGGTGGGGGCGTGAACGACACACCGGCCGCACCATTGGAAATTTACGAGTCACTAATTTTGGATCTAGAAGCTCGACTTGCAGCTGCTTTGAGTGATACCGAGACACTTGGCGACGAAATGCAGCAGAACGACGAGAAGATTGAAAGTTTGACGCAGGATCTTGCGAACGCTCGCAAGGACGTGGAGAGGATTCTGGAGTCAAATCGAGAACAAAAGGCATACGTGGAGGCGATTCAGGGTGAGCTGGAGGAGGCGCGGATGATGCTGGATGAGTCGGAGAGGGAGCGAGAGGAAACCACGCAGATTTTGGTGGAGATGGTTGGTCAGAGGGAAAGGGAGCTGGAGAGGCTGAGGGCAACAGTACACCAGGGTGTGGTCGACTTGCATTGGGCATTGTCCTTCCCAAGAATTACTGGTGAAGCGAAAGAGAGTTCCAATGATGACACCACAGTCGTTATAGTTACAGACTCGCGGTATCATCAAGAGCTAATTGATCATCACCTGATGCTTTCGTTCGCGTCTGAGGCTGCTGCTGCACAGAAGAGCGACGTGGAAACGCTGAAAGCTGAAGTGATGAAGTCCCGTGAAGATGGGGAGTCGATGAAGATCCGATTCCATCAGGAGCTGGTGGACCACCATCTCTCTCAATCGCTGGAAGTCGTTGTGCAGCGTGTGGAAAGGTCAGTGGAACATAATGAGTTTGGAGCTCGTTTGCATCAAGAGATACTTGACCACCACCTTCTGCAAGCCGCTACGTCGGAAGCTGAACTCGCGCGTCGTCAGGAGGTCAGCGAGTTCAAGGATGCACTCAAAGGACACTTGTCGAATCTTAAAGTTGACCATGATCGAGTCCGGCGGGAGCTGGCAGTTTTGAAGCGAGCAAAACAAGATGACATGGTTGCCGTTGAGCGTTTGCGAGCACGAGTTGAGGAACTAGCTCAGCAAAAGATTGCAGCCGAGGGTGCGGTCGAGTTGGAAAAGGCGGATCGCGCGAAGGAAGTAGCCGAGTTGAAGGAGCGGATCTTGCTTGCTGATGCTGATGTGAAGTCAAAAGTCCATCAGGCTGATGAAATGGCGGGCGATGTGTCGAAACGAGAACGTGATGTGGAAGCTGCGAAGGCAGAAGCAGGCCGTTTGAGAAACGAACTGCTCACTGCAGTCGAGAAGCATGAAGTAGCAATCGAAAAGGCTGTTCGCGAAAAGGAGCAGGAGTCCGCGGAACATAGGCGCGCATTGGAATTGCTCCAGAATAAGATCAAAAGCAATGAAGCTCGCATTGTGGAGCTTGAGTCTGACTATTTCACACTCACGAGGGGCAGTGCAGACGCGGCCGACAAGCTTGGAGCAAGCGATCGAGAATTGGTGTCACTTCGCGCGGAAGTTGAAAGGCTTAGGGCAGATGTTGCATTGTCTGAGCGCAAAATGGCTGATGTTTTGGCGACGGCGAAGATGGAAGTAGAGAAGAAAGACGCCGTTCATCACCACATTGTCCGCGACCTCCAAGAAAAGGTCCGCCTTGCTGAAAAGAAATTCGAGGAGTCCGTGCGAAGCAAGGATGACAAAATCCGGGAGTTGTCAGATCAAATTTCAGTTCTCGTCAGAGCAGCGACTGAACGGTCCACCGAGTACCAGGCGATCGCGACGACGTACGTTCAATCTGCTCCTCGCGAGCTCGGCGCTCCGTCTGAACGCACTAGGACAATGTCGATGGCTTCATCTACCACCTACGCCGATCCCATTCAAATGGATCAGCGGTCACGAGAGAAGGATGATATTTTTTCAACTCAAAGCCGAGATATTCAAGGTGAGCGTAGTAACCTGTCGCTATGAAAGTTTGCTTAATCGTTTACCTTCCAGGTCAAAGCCAGCCTGGCATGAGGCGTTATGCTAGCGTAGAGTTCTCTCCGTCGTCGTTGAGCCAAACTCCACAGAGCTCAGTCGAGAACGCAGAGCTTTACCGACAGCTGGGGCAGCTCACAGTCGATTACCACCTTACCCAGTCGTTGTTGCAGGCACGCTTGGCAGCTCCGGAGGTACTTGAATCTGCCGCGCGGTCTGAAGAGAACGAAGAGAAGGCCCGAATGCTCGAAAATCGAGTAAAGGATACTGAAGCACGACTTCGTGCTCGAGACTCTTACATGCAACAGGCGATCAGCACTACAGCGCGTCAAGTACAAGAATTGGAGCAGAAAGTGCTGGATCTGCACGCTGCTAATGAAGATCTGCAGCGAGAGATGGCGCTTTTGGAAGAAGAGAGGGACCGTGTTCGAGATCATTTGGCTTCGCTTGATCAAGAGAATACCATGATGCAACAAGAGCTCGAAGAAGTCTCGGAGGAACTGGCTAGGTCCGTTAGCCCAACGGTGATTGGCGCAGCGAGGCCAGATACACCGATGGTTGACAGTGGAAATGTTAGTGAGCTGTTAGAAGAATATGTTCTTTTGAGGGATATTGGCAGTCAGACAGAATTTGAAACTCCGGAGCGTGACGCGCTTGCGCTTGTTTCAGAGCTTTCCTTTGCCACGGCGATTCAGCAAACGCAGGAGGAGACCATCGCTGAGCTTGAGTTAAGGCTTGAACATGCACGAGAGGAACTTGAAAGGGTGACGGCCCAGAACTGGGAAGTGAAGCTGCATGCAGAGAACATTTCAGCACTTTCTGAGACACGGGACAAGGTTATTGAGGAACTGCTAAAGCGTATAGAAAAGCTCGAGCTGTCCGCCGCAGCCAAGAGGATGATGCGTTCTGTTGCATCGGCATCTGTTGCATCTGGTCGGTCGGGAGGCGCAGGAGCCGCGTCCGTTGCGTCGTCACGCTCTTCCGTTCGTTCAGCGACTAGCGACTATGATTTCTTCTCAGATGCGGGATCAGAGCCGGGAATTCCGAACTCTTTCGATTTCACTACATTCGGTGGACCTTCAATGCCTCCATCATTCCTTCAGCTTCCCAACGGCAAGATTGCATACCCACAAGTTGTCCCAGCCGCTGTTGCCATCTACCCATGGGCGTTTACACACCCGCCTCCACAGCAACCACTTCCGCCACCACCGCCCGGAAAATCTGGGAAATCTCTCTCTGCTCCATCGTCCAACCAGAACTTGGGTGCGTCTGTGCAACGCACCTTGATGCCAAACTTGGCTTCTCAGATTGCACTTCCGCATCAATCGCCCGTCGTCTCGCCGTTGGCAATCATGGCCCCGATCTTGTTGAGCTCCGACGGAAAGGCGGCCCAGCCAGTAACTGGTGCTGCTGAAGTTGCAGAAGAAGGCGCACCTTCGAGCGACCGTCCTCGATCTATGCCTGTGCCGAGAGTCCCAGGGGGGCAGCGTGTTGCGTTAGCAAATACTTCCAGCTCGCGAGGCCCTAATGCTCCTCTAAAGTGATAGCTCTCAAAATTAAGAGTCGACTCTTCAATGCTGTAACTTTGGCGTGAACGTTTATTGTTTTGTTTGATGATGCATCTATGTTGTTCATTCTTTCTTATTTTTGGTTGATCCGCGTGATTCCGTTGTTCTTTTTTGGTCGAGATACCATGTCATTTTGCTATTGCCATTCCTTTTTAGACTAATACATCGCAATATGTTTCTTCTGTGATATTTTTTTTAAAAGTCACGGGCAGCATGCCTGTGTGGAACTGCCGATGGTGCGCGAATTTCCGGCATCTAAATACTTCGCAGTGGTACTGTCAAAACCCTGTTTTCTACGATTGCTTGGCTAACACATCCTCACAGAAATTTTTACACAAATTTGTGGCCAGAAGAGCATCGCATGAAGGCAGCTCAAAGAATTTCTATTCGTGAGAGCCAGTCTTTTGCCAATCTCACTTGTGAGTAAACCAATAGTTTCAATGATTTCGAGGTCGCTTAATTTTCAACTCGGTTAAGACGAAGATAACATGTTTGAGTACGGTTGAGTACGGTAAGTAAACGTGGAGCAAGTCCCCACCTTGCTTGCTCACAAAATTTATCACTGGGGGTGGTGAATGGGCGAGGCTGTCCTAGGGTTCGACAGACTTGTATTCCTGGATTGGTAGTTTATGCTTGAGTGATCAATCGGGTACGCCTCATCCACATCCGCAATGAGGGTCAATCCTCTGCTCCAATGTGATCCTATTTCTTACATAGTTCATAGTCGTCTTGCCGAAGGCGAGTTTATGCCTTGGGCTTCCGACCATTTTCCGGTTACACTCCTCCCAATGCCAGCGCTCCCTCTGATACTCCCCCCACAAGCGTTGGGCTGCTCAGCCATATGTTGTTTCCTGCGTGGGCAGTTTGTCAACCACTGATCAATGTTGTTCAGTTGCACCATTCTCGCCCAGGGTTCCACTGGTTGCATCTTCTTGCCGCAAGGACTGTTGCACTTGAACTGTCAACTGCAGTCTCCCGATCTGCCACTTGATTGAAGCGTGGTGAGCTGTTGGCATGTTGAGCAATTTGAGGGGGAAAGAGAAAAACAAGACTGAACAATGATCCAGAAAGGATAAAACCAATGGGAGTGGGGGGTCCGCGCGCGAAGGTGAACACTGTTCCCCTCCACTGATTGAGGAAGATCGCACCTAGTTCATCGATGGACATGCTCCGAGCTCCAACCATCATAATCCTTTGTTTCATCGCCAGTGTGCTGTGGATGCATCTGTTCAAGGTAGCAGCAATAACATCTTGCAACAAATCTCATCACTGGCACAATCGCACTGGCACAATTGCATCATATCTACGTTGGTCACAACCCTGCTCCAGCTGAACAGTACAATGATCCCCTCTTCTATCCAAACAGCCTTCCAGTCTATTTCCCGTGGAACCGGTGGACCAAGTCCATACAGAGCTGAACACTACCATTCACACCACAGGGTAGCAGTGTTACATGAGTTTGTCAGTGCACAATATGCAGCTGATAAGAAGTATCGTCGATCCCAGCTCGATTTGTCTTGTTCAAAAATCTCAGGTCAGCATTCATGCAGAGCACACCAAAGTTGCGACGATGTATCAATTCTTATGGTTGATTTTTTTAAGCCATTAGAGTGATGCCAAAAACAGTGCAACCTCCCTGATGCGTAAGCTGATCCAATACAGCAAACCACTAACCAATATTGGTCAGCTCAGGAATGAAGATTTTGCTCATGTTTAACAACTTGTCAAGGATCGTCAAACTTATCGCAATGTCTCGTTTTTCGGAAGATCTCCAGTGCTCATTGCAGTAACATGGTGCCTTGCCGACAATGCCACCGCAGACGCCAGGCCCTTCTGCACTACCAGAATCGCCATGTCCTGGACACTTGCACCGAAGACCCGTCTGCTACTCATCGGACGCAAGTATATCTATCTCCAGCACCAACATTATTCCAAAGTTTGGCCTCGCCAAGGCCATTTGCGTGCTCCTGGTCAAACTTCATTATGACAAAACTGAAGATCCGATGCTGACTTTTGCAGAGGTACGCATCCTACAGGATTACGATTGTCCACAGTGGCCGGACAGTGATGACCCTTCCAACTGTACCATCATACTGCAATATACTCTCTACGTATCCCACACTGTCATCTTCAAGCAGCGCCAGGTTCACTCGTACCCAATGATGTGTTCACGATCTACGAGGCCCAGGGGTAGACCCCGTGTCATCTCTTCCCAACCGTCACCAACGGTAGACACCCCCATGACCACCAACGAGGCAGGTCTACGATTCTCAGCCTCTCATTAATAGCACCAAAAGGAGGAAATAAACTACTTGAGAATGGGCCGCCGGTCCAGCCTTGGGATTTTTGCACGCCAAATCGTCCAGTCACGTTGTGCCAGATGGGGTTGATGAGGTGATTCAATTGGAGGTGGATGCGGCTTGATGTTTCCGCTCAGCTAATCTTGGAGAGCACCGGAACTTACCACGTAAATTACACAAGTTGATATCAAAACTTTTCTAGAGGCTTTGACATTTGCCCCTACCCATCCCATCAGTGGCTTTGTGATATGCCTCTTCTAGAGGCTTTGACATATTGTTTTCTATCTTTCTAATACAAAATGCCCGTCCCAAATCGCCGGCTGCAGCGTCCCTGTCCTCCGGGGTGCGTCTCTGCCAATCCCCACACATCCGCAACTGAAACCTGAGAGTTGCCCGCACAGTCTCGGAATCCTGCCTTCGTGGACGGCGATCGTGCACATTAGTATCTGCAGATACTTGAAGTACCGCTCGCTCATGGCTGATAACGGCACATCTGGGGCCGGCGGTCAAAGCGGCCACACCGTGTTCCACAGAGCTACCCTTGGAAGTCCTCCTGCCCAATCTGCTGTGAATATGTCGTCTTCTCAACAAGACTCCTTCGACCAAAGATACCCACAAGACATGTACGACGCTCAGGCTAGGTCCGGCGTTTCCGGTACTTACGCTTACAACTATCGGGATCTGGAGGACGGACGCCAGGAAATTTCGCAGAGATTTTCCGCCGCCGGAAACTCTTTCCACCTTCCTAGTTCAGGCTCGTCAGCCAGTTCGTTCCCTCCGCACTTCCGTGAAGCTTATCCTCATTATCAGCAACAGCAGCAACAGCAGAGGTCTTTACCACCGCTGTTTGCGAGAGGTTATCCAGATCAATACCCCACCAGCAACAGCAACATCAACAGCGGACCGCTCTCCGTGGATTTCCAACAACGTCAGTTTGCCGATGGTGCGTTGCTCCAAGAGAAGTCTATTCACAACCGCTTTCCTCCGGGGAGGGAGCGTGAGGAGTTTCTTCGTGCCGGTCCGCAGCAGGAACTCAACCACGGCCAACCTCTTCAGAACTCAAACGGCGCTGGGAGCAAGGACGGTATCTCGATCGCAGGTTTGCTTAACAACGGCGAAGCAACTCCATCTCCTGTGCAGCAAGCAGGTATGTTCACAGCGAACTTTCCGTACCTCTTTCCGATAACATTTTTATGATAGCAACAACACCCGGAATTGGCACAGCGCCGCCTTCTAACCAGCAACAGCAGCCCTTGTCGCCAGAACGAGCTCACCCACGCAGACTCTCTTCGCTGCAACAGCAACAGTTACAGCATTCCAGATCTCCCTATGACTACGATGCCTCGAGGTATGAAGAGGATTGGAGTGGATCTCACGGCCCTGTGCCGCCGCGCATTCCGACGGGTTACGAGCCAAGACTTTACTCGGGCAACGGATACGATGATCGGATCTACCTTGTAAGTTTCACTTTGATAAAGAGTTAGCATGTTTTGTTCCTAACATTAGTTTTTCTTTGAGGATTCGCACCCACAAAATCGTGGAATCGACAGTGGCAGAGGGCTTCCTCCTGATGCACGAGGGTAAGTCGTGTGTTTCGGGAAAGGAGTGGTAATTCACTATTTTTCAGACATGGCTATTATGAGTACGTCCATCCCCAAAGCCACCATAATCAGTATGGTCAACACCCATACCACCATCCTCACAACCACCCAACCTTCTCCGGTGGTCCCGGCCCTCCACACAGCAGCCACGCGCATCCCTACTCAAACGCTCCAGGATACAACGGCTTCCCACATTCTCGAAAACGCGGCCGTGAAGCTGACGACAATCTTAGCAGCGACGACGATGTTGATGCAGACGGAAATCAGTGGAATGCTGGGTCCCTATCAGATATCGAAGCCGACGGAGATCTGGAAGAGGGATTAACGGCTGAAGAGAGGAGGAGGGTCGATCAGGAACTATTGGATTTCATGGTGAGATTGCACCAACGTAACGGGAAGATTTTGAGAGCGTATGACCGACAAAATAAGGTAGTTCTAAAGTGGCAACTTTAAGATAGGAGATTGTGTTGATGGCGGTGCTTGTTATTAGAAACGGTCCGAGAAGATATACAGCAAGCTTTTAAAGAGGCTTGAGTCGAGGGTGGAGAAACTCAAGAACGGAGCGGTGGTGGTGGCAGCTAGCTCGGCGAAGAAGTCCAGCGAGGGTCCATCAATCATCCTGAGACCCCCTGGGAAACGCAAGAGTGCCATCGGTCCCGCGACTGTCACTGTCTCCGAGGTTCGCCCCGAGCGAACTTTGCGGAGTAAAGGAAAGGAGATCAAGGAGGAAATCAATGATGAAATGGTTGTTGATGATTTTTTGATCGGCTAACGGTTGGATTTGGAAATTTTAATACTAATTTTTTTTGTTTAGGCTAAAGGGGCAGGCGTAGCTGAACAAGATGATGAGGAGCGACGAAAACAGATCTGGCTTCAGATCGCTCGCAAGGCTGTTCCAAAGGTGATAGCAAATAAACGAGAAAATATCGGATCTAATATATTCGTCAAAGGCGCAGAAGCTTCTGCTCCAATCGACACAAACTCGCACGGCCAACCTCCGCAAGATCTCCGTCCTCGCCGTCCGCGAAACTCGACGCGTCGCTGCCAAGAACATTCGGGGCGTTCGCGAGCTCCCCAGCCGCGCGCGGCGTATGATGCGCGAGATGCTCATATTCTGGAAGCGCAACGAGAAGGACGAGCGTGAAAACAGGAAAAGGGCCGAGAAAGAGGCGCAGGAAAAGCGGAGGATCGAGGAGGAGCTTCGGGATGCGAAGCGGCAGGCGAGAAAATTGAACTTTTTGATTACACAGACAGAGCTGTACAGTCATTTCGTTGGGAAGAAGATTGGAGGGGAGGATGGAGGAGACTCGTCTGGCGCCGGTCCTAGTGCTGGTGGGACGAGTGCGAGCGGGCCGACGGGAGGAAACTTTAAAGAGATTGATTTTGACCAGGAAAACGACGAGAGTTTAGAGGTGCTTGCGCGGCAGAGTGCTGAGGAAGCGTTGAGGTTGCATAGGGAACGGACACGGGCGTTCGATGACGGAACGAAGGTGTTGAGGGCTGAAGGTGAAGCTGAAGGTAGTGGTGGTGCGTCGGCGGCGATGGAGTCAATGGATTTCATGAACCCAACAACGTTTGAAGGAGGAGTGGAGACTGAACAGCCAAAGATGTTGACTTGTAAGCTTAAAGCATATCAGCTCAAGGGGCTGAATTGGCTTGCGAACCTGTATGAGCAAGGAATCAATGGGATTCTCGCGGACGAGATGGTGAGTTGAGGCTAAATTTAGTGTAGGATCTCAACGTCTGAAGTGTGGTTTTTTTCTAGGGTCTCGGAAAAACAGTGCAGTCCATCTCGTTGCTTGCGTATCTCGCTGAAACTCACAATATCTGGGGCCCATTCATTGTGATCACACCTGCTTCGACGCTGCACAATTGGCAGCAAGAAGTTGCACGGTTCGTACCGCAACTTCGAGCGTTACCTTACTGGGGCAAAGATCGCAAGATTCTACGCAAGTACTGGAACAAAAAGAAGCTGTATACTCCCGACGCGCCGTTCCATGTTCTGATCACGTCGTATCAGCTCGTAGTATCTGACGAGAAATACTTTTCTCGAATCCGATGGCAGTATATGATTCTGGACGAAGCGCAAGCGATAAAATCGAGCACGTCCGCGCGATGGAAGACGCTGCTCGGATTCAACTGCCGCAACCGGTTACTGCTAACCGGCACGCCGATCCAAAACACGATGCAGGAGCTCTGGGCTTTGCTCCACTTTATCATGCCGAGCTTCTTCGACAGCCACGAGGAGTTTAGCGAATGGTTCAGCAAGGACATCGAGTCCCACGCTGAGAACGGTGACACGCAGCTGAACGAGCACCAGCTTCGCCGACTCCACATGATCCTGAAGCCGTTCATGTTGCGGCGTGTGAAAAAGGACGTTGAGAACGAGTTGGGTGAAAAGATTGAGATCGAGGTGCCGTGTCAGTTGACCGCGCGGCAGAAGCAGATCTACCAGCTTTTGAAGGAGAAGATCAGCGTCGCGGAGCTGATTGGGAGGCTCGACCAGGCTGGGACTGTGGAGAGTCTGATGAATATTGTTATGCAGTTCCGGAAAGTGTGTAATCACCCGGAACTATTTGACCGAGCGGATGTGCAAGGGCCGGTGAGCTTTGTGGAGCGTATTGGACGGGGGAAAGCAATGATGAGCGGGGGCGTATCTATGGGGATACCGATTGGTGGTGGGGAAGAGGATGAGGATAAGATGCTTGCTGTTGAGGGAGGGAAGAGTACGAAAGGGAAAGGCTCGGGCGGTGGTGGGGAAGGGCAGGGTGGTAGCGGAGGTGGGGGCGGTGGGGGTGCGGGAGCGACGATTGTGAGTGGTGGAGCAGAGTCGGGGGATGTAGTAGGATATTCAGTCGAGAGTGCATTGGTGTATAGGTTACCTCGGCTGATATATTGGGACGCTGTGCGCGGGGCTCGGGAGGGGAGGAAGCAAAAGTTTAAACGTGTGAGTGGAGGTTCGACAATGAGGAATGCGGTTTCGTTTGTGACGGATGTGGATGGGAGGGGGTACGTTGATTTGGTTGGACGGATGTTCTTTTTGTTTGCGGGAATGAGAATGTATGAAGCTAGGATGAAGGGTGATGGATTTGGGTACTTGACTGGGGGAGGTGTCGACGGGTGCTCGGCTGGGGAGGTGGAGATGATTGCTAGAGGGGGGATTGTGAGGAAGTGCATGGAAGCTTTTAGGGTTCAAGAGGGATGGACGCGTTTACGGACTTACTGTAAAGACAATGCGATCTCGAGGTATATAATCTTTCGCGAATATGTGCGGTCTGCTCACAGCTTTGGCCCTTTTAGACCAGCAATCGAGGAGATCACATGCATCGCCCCGCTTGCGGGTCGCGTGGTCGATCGATTATGGTGTAACGTTGTGGAGCAGGACGAAACAGTGGAATCTCTCCGGATGCTTCCAGTCTGCTTCACGCCCAAAGTCATTGCACCTCCTGTACGCTACGAGTGCGCGAGCAACGCGTTCAATTCCGACCAGTTCAGGATTTTGTTCCACCGATACACGAGCGACCTGCTTTACGGCGCGCTGAGCCGGAACTTTGTACCGGCGTCGACGAGGACACTCCAGCGGCAGCAGGATGATGTCGCCCTGGTAGATAGCGGGTGTGGACATTTGCTTCCAAGTCGGAAGGAAGGTTGGAGTTTCCTTTTTGCACCGAGCGTGAGGACACTTGTGACGGATTCAGGCAAGATGCTTGTGCTCGAGAAGCTGTTGACCAAGTTGAAGAGCGAGGGGCATCGTGTTTTGATATATTTCCAGATGACAAGGATGATTGATTTGATGGAGGTACAGTAATGCTTACTTCTTTCGGTCAGGGGACTGGATGTTGACGGTTTGTCTTTGTAGGAGTACTTGAGCTACAAGCAGTACTTATACTTGCGACTTGATGGGTCAACAGCAATCTCAGATCGGAGAGATATGGTCACTGATTGGCAGACACGGTAGGGTTTCAGCAGATTTTGACATTTGGTTGCTAATGTATGGGAAAGTCCCGACATCTTTATTTTTTTACTAAGTACTCGTGCAGGAGGTCTGGGTATCAACCTCACTGCTGCGGATACGGTCATCTTTTACGATAGTGACTGGAATCCGACTGTAGACCAACAGGTTGATAACGTGCGACTAGGCTGACTCGAATTTTGACACGTTGTGTTCTGCAGGCAATGGATCGCGCTCATCGTCTTGGGCAGACTAAGCAGGTGACCGTCTACAGGCTTATCACTGTCGGAACAATCGAAGAGCGGATTGTGGAGCGTGCAAAGCAAAAGGATCAGGTATTTTGATTGGAGGCATGCACGGTTGAAGTACTGATTTTCGGATGGCTAAATTAGATTCAGAAAGTTGTCATTTCGGGAGGAGAGTTCAGGCAGGTGGACTTCAAGTCCAAGGAGGTGCTGTCGTTACTCCTCGACGACGATGAGCTGACCGAGAAGCGTAAGTGCTCCGTAATTGACTTGTTTTGGGAGAATGCTTATATATGGTTCGTTCAGTCCGACAGCAAGAAGCGAAGCGCAAAGTGGACGAAGAGATCAAAGCCGCGAAACAGAAAAAGTCTGGAGGAGGCTCTAAAAAGAAAAAGAAAAAGGAACCTGCCCCGGGGACTGCAGCAGCAGCAGCAGCGGGCGCTCGTGGGGTAGTAGATGATGCAGCGAGTGTTGATAGTAGCAGTGTGGCAAGCTCCAGCGTTGCTGGTGCGACGGCCAAACCTTCTGCACCAAAGAAACGAAGTCATAAGAAGGGTGCTGGAGTATTGGGGTTAACAATTGGAGGAGCTCCAGCCGCGAAAAGTTAACGAGCTTGGAGGTGGTTAGGCTTATGCTAATAAGAGAAAGGGAGCGCAATAACAAGATCAATTTTGGCACTCGCCAAACCCCGAATCTCCCATACTTGACCCTAACTCTAAAACTTTAACACTTCCGAAATTTCATGTTCGATTCCCGGCCCGAAGACGAATGAATCGCTTCTGTGAAACGGGCTCAAACAATAAACAACCAACATAGGTTCCAGCATTCAAGGATGTGACCACAGCAGCTAATTGTAGTAATCAACGATGACAATTTCAATGACGATCCGATGTATCACTGGAGAAACACAAAGCTCGTTAGTAGCGATGTCTTTTTACAGAGCCCAAAGTTAACTTCGCTTTCTCGCTAATGGAGAAGTTGAAGGACAAAGAGCGGCAGTTTTCACAGAGTGTAAAAGCTATGTTTACGCAAAACCAAAACTGAATAGACAAAAAAAGTATCATGAAATAGTATGAGGGAGCAAATAAGTGGAAAAGCTATACCAAGAAATATATAATGCGCAAATCTAATCTACTTCCAGCACAACTAGGACGACAGGAAACTATGGAGGAAATACATATGAAAAGTGAATCAAAAGTTGTTGCGCAATCAGATCGTGCAAAAAAAGATGTACGCTCGAAAGAAGGGAGAAATCATTGAAGCAGCTTTTTTCGTGCGGTAATTCGGTACTGTAGATCGAGTGTTCAGCGTAATTAGCCAATACGGGCGCTCGCACATACCACGTTACAATATGCATTGCCATTCGCGCAATCTTCGAAGAAATTGTCGAGGAATCTGCTGAATTCTTCAACCGTTGGCACCGTTGTACCTCCCGTCATTGCCATCCCAGTGAGCTCGCGAAGACCCATATTTCCTTCCTTTAAATGTAATCGCCAAAGGCCACCAATTTCAGCATCCCAGCCAAGCTCGGCACGTGCACAGTGTATCTGAATGTCCATAAAGCTCCCAGTTGCCTCCAGTATGTCTGCAATCTTTGAAACTAAAAAAAAGAAATATTCAGAACCGTGGATGGAGTGACGTGTCAGACAGAAAAGATTACATGATCGCAGATCGATACCGCCAGCTCGCATGAGCGGTAGAATTCGAGATATGTAACCAGCAACCAGGGGAGTCGGTGCTACTGCCGGGAAAGGCTCAAGCTATGTGAACAGTCCGTAAGATCGCCAACAGGAAAGCTTGTAGATAAAATTACCTCCACAATGTCTAAAAACCCACCAGGCTTCAACACTCTTAAAAACTCCTTTATGCCCTGCGGCCAGAAGATGATCGGGGTTATCGAAAATTGAGAATGCTCGTAGACTACTGCCAATCAGCAAAAAGCGCATCGTCTATGTTAGTTGCACAAACCGTAATCAAACATGCTATCCTCATCTAGAAGTCAACCGTTAGCTTTTGATATCATTGCGACGTGTGACACCTACAAGCAAAGTTGGCAAGCGATTCGCTCTCACGGATCGTTATGGTCCGAGTTGCCCTCATCCGCTGCTTTTCGGGCCATAAATTCAATTGAAAGCTCTTGTTCGTGGTTTAATGTGAACTGTGCGCTGTTCAAGAAATCCGCAGACATACCACAGCGAAAAACTTAGAAGCGGGAAATTCACGTTCCATCTCGAGTAGCCAGCTTCCCGATGTCGCACTTGAAAAATGTGTGAGTAACCCCTAAATATTTGGTCGCTAGCAACAACACAGTACCCCGCATGTAGAACCTTCATCCCAGCTGTCAACGCAGCAGCTGGAACGCCCATAAACTTCGTCTGGAACAGCTGCTTGAGGAGGTAGTTGAGCTGAACGTTCATCCGCGCAGCACTGATGGTCTCCCCATCCTGAAAACGTGGGAATGTTATCTCGGTGCCGTCAAGCTAGTGGATGTGTTACCTGCAAAGGATAGAATGCACTTGGCATAGAGTCAGCATTAGAGCTCGACGAAGTAGGCGATGCCGAGCGCTCCAGTCCTTTCAGATTGTTTCCCATATTTTCGACCTGAAGCAAAGTTGGGTTGCACGTCATCACGTGTCCGCATGCTGGGTCGATAATTCTCGGGACTTTTTTCTTCAAGGACAGTTAATGTTTATTTCTTAATTTGAAAGAGTTACTACCCAAAGAAGCATATACAGCCAGTGTATCTGAGCACTAGGTTATCTTCTTGTTAGAAGGAAGGATAATTATTAATGTTCTCGTGAAGAAAGTATGCAACAATGCAAATAACTAAAACGATGGAGAGGCACGTTTTCTGCTACTCCTAGAAGGGAGAAATAGAAATGGAGAGACATCTGCTACCCTTGTGGAGGAGTAAAGGAATCCTCATTGAGAGGGTACGCATGTACAGATTTGGGTTGAAATGTGCGTCGTTGCATGGTCCACAACGCGCTAAAAGCGACCATTAGGAAAGCGCAGATGGCGATGTGCACCCGACAGCCGTAGTGGATAGAAACTCGAGTCCGGCCGCGTACTTCTCCGTCACGATTGCTCAAAAGCATCCCATCCTTATGCCGAAGATCTGTGTGGCGAATTATTGATGCATTTTGGATAGTTACCGCACGATCCAGCACCTCAAAGGCTAATCTGCAAGCAACATAGAGATCGTGTCGTCGAATATGAGGACAAAAGCAGTTTGCGCCGAACGGAGAATCATTACCAACATGATTTCCACATCGGTGTGTGGTGGAGGGTGGATCTGCACGATGACAATGCTGGAAAAGGTCAGAAGATAAAGAAACCGTGCCGGTGGCGATCGCTCTTGAAATGGTTGAAGTCGGATGTCGGCAGATTTGGAAAGTTTCTCAGGAAAAAAAAGAGGATCTCGACGTATCTTGCTGCATGCAAAAGGTTTGCAACAAAGATCAAAGAGAACGCAATGGTAACGGATCTTTTGAAGTTTGAGATCTTTGGTGCCAGGACGGCTGCGAAGCGACACGGTGACCAACATTCGAATCCAAACGGCGGCAGAAAGAAGAAAGCATCCTAGCGATAAAACGGCTATCCACAGCTGTATGACGATTTCGAAGGCCGGCAAGCTCGCCAATGGGATGACAGCCATTTCGCATTTCGGGCTGTGTTTGTGTGATTTATGTGATCTGATGAGGATGGATTGGAAGACGGAATAGTAGGAGGGAAGGGGGTTGGGATATGTATGAGAGATTATTGTAAGACGTGAAATTACCATGGAAATGTACTATAACCGCAGGCCAGTGCCTTGGCTTGCCTCTGCATACAGCGTGTGTGCTGTGAAGCGAACAACGGCCGCCAGGTAACTAACCCTAGCGCATTGAGTGTGCATCAGTAGTGCTGCAGCGAGATCCTTCCCTTCCATGTGACCATGTTGGGATCAGCCAGTTTCTGAACCAGACAGGCAAATAAAAGGACAGGTAGCAAAGCAAGTGAGAATGGCAAAAGGCAAAGGAGCTACAGGAGCTAGTGAGGGTTAAGAAACAGTCTCGCTTTCAGGACTTTGCTGAAGACCTTACCACAAAATTGTCAACCAAGGTGTCCAAGCTACTGCATCACCTGAAACAGCGGAAAGAGCAGATAGCTGCCAGCTGCGCTCTTGGTAGCACAGCACCCGAGCTGGAGTCAAACAGGCTTCACTTCAACGCAGTGACCGCCCAAGCGGGAGCGGTTGCGCCAGCGGTCCCAGACCAAATCGAGCTAGTTGAACATCCAGATCTATTCTCCATGGCAGGGGGATGACAATCAGCGGTTCGATCACGCAAATGAATTCGGGTGAGCCCCAGGGCAAGACGGACTCCAAGCGGAGCTGCTCAGATCCGGTGGTGAGCATGATGCTGGAAGCGCTTTTCGGGGCAATGATAAGGTCATGGCCTCCCTCTCAGCTGGCAGGAAGCGGCAGTCAAATGAATTTCGTTGGATCAAGTCTTGGAATACGCTTGGTGAAAATAATCTGGTCAAAATGTGTGTTGATCCAGTTGATGGGCACATTGTTCACTTCCTGAGAATGATGCCACAAGCAGCGCATGGAACTCTGTTAAAGCGTAAAACATCAACTGCATGTTGAAAGCAGTACAAGCATTCTGTGCTCTGTACGGCTAAGATATTCGGCAGGAACTCTCCTGGAGCAGTGCAGAGTCCATCATAATAAATCAAAGGCAAATGTGGTGCACAGAGCTCATTAAACGCATGCCACACTGGTGGAAACGGATTAAGGATCGGTGGGTGGTTGTTGCTGTTGTTGCTATGTTTGGGCACACGAGGCGAACTGGCACTATCAAGAGGAAGCAGTTGTTAGACATAGAGCGACCAATTCCATCATTATCAAGCATACACATTGTGGTGACACGTTGCCAGCAAAAGTCTGAATCTCAACTCTTTCTTGACAACAGCCACGACAAATCCCAAGGAAGAGTCGACATTTTCGTTTCTGGGGGATGTGAGATTAGCACCAGCTTTGACCATGCCTCAGATGCTGTTTGCATCTCTGTGTGCTGGCTGCATCTATGAAGGCAGAGCAAAGACGAGGTGGATTGATATTTATTGGCATTGGTTGCTCCAACAGTTTGATGGCCAGCTTGATGCTGCTGATAGTAACTACAAAGAATTTCCTTTGTACTTATCACGATGTGCACAGGGGAACATTCCTCTCTTTCCAGTGGGTCAGCCACAGATTGTCATCTTGGTTTCTTGTTTTGCAGTGCATTGCGTCTGAGTCTCTGCGCACGTGGCTATGACAT
This sequence comes from Cladochytrium replicatum, assembly GCA_025526935.1. NCBI lineage: Eukaryota > Fungi > Chytridiomycota > Chytridiomycetes > Cladochytriales > Cladochytriaceae > Cladochytrium > Cladochytrium replicatum. The sequence goes on along the minus strand of JAHLKD010000007.1, from coordinate 211,219 downwards.
CATATTTCCTTACCAATCTGGTGGTTCAGGTGAGGGCGTGCTCAGGGGGGAAAAAATTGGTCAGCGCCCAATAATGCTGAATCTTTGAGGTCTAGAACGTAGGGTGAATGGGTAATGAAAGCGTGAGATCCAAGGTGACGTTCAGACTGTCTACCTGCAGTGACTTTGAACGGACCCAAGCACTGTGAATACAATTTAGCAGACAACGCTACATCATCGGAAGAGTGAATGTTATCATGATTGACCACTAAATTGCCCACATGACACAGATGAGCCAGCTCGTGTGTTTTTTACAGGGGCATTGTGGGTCAGCCATGAGTGATAGTCGGATATACGTGGACTGCAGTTACTTCTTCGCCGGGTCATTCTGTGGGAAGGGCAAGTTTTGCCACGCCAGGAAGGCCTCTCGTCTATCTCATTCAAGCACCACCAGGTCGGCATCCCAAAAGTCACATGAAGTGCGGGGTTTCAACATCTGAGTCCCAAGGACCTCAGCACCACCCTCCTCAATGGTTATACGGATCCCAACTCGCATTCACCTTTGTCTGTGCCTCCAGGCCAGCCGCCAACGTTTCTGCTGCCCCGGTTATCAGTTCACCAAATCGTTCGACCATCTGTCCAAGAACCACTGCACCTCGCTCGGCCATGCGATCGTGAAAGATCTTCCGGAGGTCCATGTCTTGCAGTACGTGGATGTTCAGCACCTGCCAGGCCGCAATTGGATCGTGGCGGTGTAGTGCGGCTTCATGAACCGTAGGCTGTAAGGTTCGGCGGGTCCAGGTCGTGTCTGGGTTAGAGAGTCAACCCAAAAAAACCCCCGAATATCAGGTCGTGTATGTCTGGGGACCGCCCGGTCACTGCGGGTAGCAGCGCCAAACCCGGACCCGCAGTTATCAAACCCGTACCTGACCCTGACCCTGTCTGTTTTCTGCGTTTTAACTTGAACTAGAAGAAGGTAAAACAAAATCTTTGATTGTGCCTTCTTGAAAAGTGTCCGCGTGGACAGAAAGTGCAGCTCTTGAGGTCTGTTGCGAATAGAAGAGATTGTTACAACACCTCGATTGTCAGCTTGGAAAGTGTCCGCGTGGACAGAAAATACACATGGCTTCCTTCTATCTTTTCTTATGAGATCGTGGTTTACACTGGTCTAAAGCTCGACCCGATAAAGGGTTTGCTTCTGGACTGGATACCCGACCCGGATCTGACCCGAAACTTTCCTGAAAACCCGCCTATCAGATCGGGTACATTATGGACCTGAACCCGACCCAGAAGACCCGAAAACCCGCCGATCCTTAGTAGGCTGTATCGCCAGCTGGATGAAGACATGATTTGTGGTCAGCATGGGGCACAACGATGAACTCTTTGCACTCGTCTGCCATACTTGGAGACATGAAGAACAGATCCACCACCGAGGAGCCAGTGGGTTGGAAAAAATGCGTAGGTTACGCCCAAGGACAGGTATGATACATTGGTTGCTGTATGGTTCGTTCGCATGCTCTAACGATGTGCGCTTCCTCCAGATGGAACCACTCCCCGTCGTTGCCCCAACTCCTTTTGTTTTAAACTACACCTCCCGCGTCTTCCCACTCGTGCGAGCAGGCGGATTTGATCTGCTCTCATGTAATCGATCAGTAACGCATCACCCGCCAGATGTTCTGACCATCGAAAAACAGTGTTGAATAACAGCTCGGAAAAGATTCTAAGGTGTTTGCCGCTGACATAATTTGCGATTTCTTTGGTATCGTTTCTCGGTGACTGGATTCATAAAAATTGCGCTTTCATCCCAAAATCTTGCCTCGGTCACAGTTAATTATTCAGAATCTTTTCTTTCTTGTCAGTGCCTTTTTTTCGAATAAAAAGCTGAACTGATCACAAGATTTTGCAAAGTATGCTCGCTTTTGCAGTCTCATTATCGTATCCTGTCTTTACGTCTTGTTGCTGAACTTGTTCGAGATCCACCATCTCCTGGACATTCACATTTCATTTCATTGCCGGAGCCCACAAATGCGCCATCACGTACTCCACATCTGCTAAATCCAGCCAGCAAGCCGGACTTAAGCGATCCTTGAAAATCAGGAACTGGAGCTTATGATCCTCATAAACTGAGAATATTGATAAACTCATGGTAATGAATTTATTATCTCGATTTGCTTCCCTCGTGGCGATGCGTTTCTGCAGGTTGTAAGGGTTCAGGGTGCAGAAAAGTTTTTTAATAGAAGTCGGTGGCGAGTGGCCACCCGCAGTCTGACTAGGTTGAAATGTATTCTTAAACTTTTCGAGCAACCTTCCTGTGTTATAATGGTGAGCCAAAGAGGACATCTAAAGTCCTTATTCCTCAGACCTTTTCCGATCATCAGACCAATCAGTGAGCCATGTCAAAGTTTCATAAGAAATTTTTTCGTGTGTTCGCACACATCATCCACATCAGGGGCTCAGTAGGTTGTGTTCAACATGGGCAACACTCTCGACACACTCCGAACTCACCGACGTAGAGGATCGGGATCGTCCCGTCGCTATGCACCAGACTCCGACGGGACGTCTGCGACAAAGGTCAATTCCTCCCACTCAACGAGCCCCGCTCCTTCAAAAGCAAGCAGTGGGAGCAGCGGCGGAGATGGAATGTTCAGTCCAATACCGCCTCATAAAGATCCCCTTCTTCGATACTTCCAGCCATCTGCTGTGCGTAGGATTGTTCTTGTCGTGATGTATGCTCACGTGAAATCCTTCCCGTTCTGACAGGCAAAGGAAGTTTCGGATGGTTGTCGATTCACGATGCAACAGCATGTTCTCCTTAAAAAAGTCTATCGAACTAATTTTATGGGAATTTCTGAACATGCCCTTCAGTCCGGGATAAGGGTTCTGGATGGATGGTAAAGATGATCAGCTATTCCACGGCAAATATGCTAAGGGAATTCCAGCGCTGCAACAGGGATATGGATTTCTGAGATGGAGCAGGAATTCCCCGAATCGCAATTCTTTGGCCTGGTTAGTTCTTGTAATTGAGGTCCGCTTGGCACAGCTTGATGTTGATTTAAAGGATTTGACATTCGGAGTGTGGTCGGACACGCAGTTAATGTTTGGAAACAAAAGAACAAGAATAGTCGAGACCGATTCTTTCAGCAGGATTCCGTGTAAGTCGGCAGTGATGTGATTTATAGTTCTTCTTCTGACGCTTTCGACACAGTCAAACCCAACGTTTTCGATTACGGTACAGAAAAACACTTTCGAAGTCGGTTCATAGAGCTAACCACCCGCACATCAGTTCATGAACAGGCCAATCTTTTTATTACCCCAGAGGTCGAGTGGCCTCAAACGATTCGTGAGTTTACTAGGGTCCTAAAACCTGGTGGCATTTTGGACCTTGTGGAGGTTTGTTAGATTTTTCAAACAACCAGAAGTCAAATCGAACCGTTTCGTTCCTTAGGTTGATCCCATTCCGAGCTTCGATCCTAACGCAGACATTCCCCCATTCCTTGTCCATACTCTCGCTGCTCAAGCTGCGATCGGTTTTGGGGGTGTCGATTGGCGTGTCGGTATGTACTTTTGAACTATCGGGCTCTTCCAGTCAGATTGACGAGTACATAACTACCAGCGAGCAAAGTCGCACAATATGTTGAAGCGAGTAATGCGTACACGGATATTCAGGTCATTCGGCGGACCATACCGATCGGCTGGGACGGAGAGCTAGGCCAACTTTGCCGTATTCACATGGAAGGGGCACAGGTGGCAATTATGCCGGTGCTTGCAGCCGCTATGAACAACGGAACCCCTTCAAACGCTTCACCGGAGGACTTCAGCCAGTTTAGCGGGGCATTCTTTGATGCATGCGGACAGTCGCTGGCATACATTTTAACGGTGCGTAAAGTCATTTCAATTATAAATGTGGTTTAACGAATACAATTAGTTTCGGGTAACTGCCCGAAAAAAATACCAAGAATAGAAGGGGAAGTTTCAAAGGTTGAACAAGCAGGATTTCTATTATGTGCATTTGACAATTGTGGACGTAGAACTCCATGTGCGTTCCGGATTTCTGTAAATTAATAAACCTCGTGCGTTTTAATCTCATTGACCTTGCAGCACCAAATGACCAAATGATGGGGGCATTTTTGATTGTTGATATTTGTGAATTGTTGCGAATCCGAAACTCCATCAAATCGTTCAATTCCCTCAGGTTGATCCATCACCGAGTTTAGATGCAAACAATCCATCCCGTTCCCATGCCATTGCTGGGCTATCCGCTGTCGATTCGGAGGTGTCCATTGGCGTGTGGGTATGTAATGCAGTTGACCCAAAATATCAAACCCGACTCACGAACAGCAACAAAGTTTCCCAATCAAGTAACGCGTACACAGATATCCAAGTGATTCGCAAAACAATTCCGATCGGCTGGGACGGAGATCTGGGGTAGCTTTCCCGGATTCTTATGCAAGATGGACAAGCTGCCATTATTCCACTGTTTGCAGCTGGCATGAACAACGGAACTCCGACAACCGCGACACCGGAAGAACTTAGATAATTCAGCCAGAATTCTTTGATGCCAGCGGCATGTGTGGCCCTCATTGCAGTGGTACGTGTATCCGTTACAACTAAGGTCCTTGGCTAACCTGACCCTCCAGTATCGAGTGACTGCAAGGAAGAAGAGCATTGTGGCTTAATTGTGCTGTTCAAGCAGAAAGTCGATCGAACATGTTACTGATCAAGAGAGGAAGATGATCATCGTGTTTGTAAAATAATTTAAACCCCACACCCCAATTGAGCCAGAACTACAAAAACTGGCTTAATATGATTCTGTGACACTTCGAGATGCTGAAGAATCTCCAAACTTGAGAGCGGACCCATGCTCGTAGTTCAGCGGCAACCCAACTACATCCTGAATCTCCTTTTTGCCCAGGAAGTCGCGCAAGTTCCACTCCATCTGCATCAACTCGTCTGCTTTCTGCTCACGAGCTGCGCGGCCATCCTCCTTTCCGGCTTTTGCAACCTGGGAGAAAACATCGTCAAACACAGAATTGTATTTCAACATGTATCCTTTACCGGGGTCCATCTGTAAGTGTGACGAGTTGGAAACGGTGGAAACCATGGAGGGATTTGTGGTGGAGGAGCTTCAATTGGGCCTTCGAATGGAAACAAGGTGAACCGAAAGCGGTGTACTTCGTCAGCATTTTCGGGTTCAGAATGATTCGTCATCTTGAGTGTTTGCGGAACACCTTGAAAAAAATCAAATCAAAATGCGATTCCAACAATTGCATCGTGTTTCCCTACCAGCGAAACACTGAGCGGTCTCAAACAATTCATGTGTTTCGAGCTCGATATTACTCATGGCAACTCTTAGATCATTTAAATTCACTTGTCTTCTCCCGCAATGTTCCGCTGAGGATGCTATAGCTTCAAATACATGCTCCAGAGCTGAATAGGATACAGTCAGCCCATATATTTGTTAAGCACGAGCGTCTGGATGCTTACCTGCTCCCACCACGTCAGAAAAGCGCTCTAGTGCAGCTTCCGAACAGCTTGAAAACCCCACGCCCTTACAAAACTTCGCTGCGATTGCCCTGTATGCCAGCCGGTGTGGTGATTCCATAAAGCTGGCTTAATGGCGCAGTTCAAACCCTCATTAAAAAATAGCCCCGTCAAAAATTACACAATTATCATCTCCACACCAGCCAGAGGAACACAATCAAACAGAACGTGATAACACCAGCCATGATCATCGTTTCACGACGTTTCCGGCTTCCAATTCGTCCAATTACATTGTTGAGTGCAGGAAATCGTCCTACAGGGCAATACTGATCAGCTCAGTTCATCAATCAAAACCGCATAAAAACTCACCAAGGATGCTACCCATCCGAACTCTACTACCAAACATGGTATTCCTCTGCTTTTCCAGCGCATCTCGCGTGTCATACGCTTGCCTAAACCAGGAAACACACTAAGCACTCACCTATCTGTGACAGCAAACAAAACTTACTCGAGAACCATATCAGTGAGTTTGTGGGAATTGTCTATCCTCCCCCGCTCCGTCAGAAGATAATCGGTCGAGTTCACCCCCATTCCAGCTTTGTAAGAGCTGGGAGCGAATCATATTAGCGCAGATTTGGGACAAACCGCATTGCGACGAACCTAATGTCGTCGTGGATAGAGCTTAAGAGCTCCGCATGTTCTCTTGCCTCGGCAAACTTACTCTGTTGGAATAGCGGAACAATTTAGGATCGGGAAGCATTGCAATACTTCCCTTGTACCTTGTTCTTTTTAAATTCCTTCGAATAGTCGTAAAGAATGTCCCGATGCCGTTGGAGCATGTGCATCATTGAAGGGTTTGTGGGTACTGAGAGCGGTACATTTTCCAAACATGCCCCCATTGCATTCACTACCGTTGTAAGCTAGCATCGCTCACCACTGAGTAAGGTCTCTAAAGTCCCCGATGTGGATTGCCCACCTTCTTTAGTAGCTCCACAATTTCAAGCTCCGCAGCTTCGGCGCTCGCGGATCCGCTTGGTCCTATTGAACTAGAGCTCCCACCATTCATGTTCAACGCAACAAAGTCTCCTGCACCGGTTACCGAGCTCCTCGACAATCGGGAGTATGAAACAAGTCTCTGTTCAACTTCATTCTCCAGCGTACGCGCCTGCTTTCGCAACATGTCCCAGTTCGGTAGTGTGGACGAAGGGATCACGGCTGACGTACTGCCCATGTTTGTTGTGGAGTGTTGTAACATGTTGCGAGCATATGAGTTTGTTGGCGACGCGGTGGAAGAAACCGATGATGCCATTGGAGTTAACAATTGAGGAAAAGAAAATGCGAATCTTTTCAACGGTCTAAGCGTAGTGATAGAGATTGTCCACAAATAAGAGGCACGAATAGTATTGGCAACTGCGAAAATGAGAGTCCTGACTTTGGTAATGCTCGAACGGGATCGATTCCGATGAAATGAATGCCCCTATATGCAGACACAGCCCACAACACAACTACTTTAACACTACGTTATAAAAAGTCAAGCGATCGTGGCAGATACCTTGCACCCACAAAGTGTTGTGGCTGAGCAATTCATTGACAGTAACTAACATATAACGATAATTTACCGAGAAAAAGAATTGCTCATATGAAAAGTGCTTATTCTTACTACACTCAAGGTTTAATCAACTCATTTGAATTATGTGTCTTGCTTGAAGTTCACGAATGATCTTCTTGGTGAGGCCACCATTGCTATATTGAGCGACTAAATCCCAGACTTTGAAGCACAAGAGACGTGGGTTCAAAGCTTCATGAAGTGTCATTTAGCGACACGCAGTTTATGAAAGGCTCTCCTCAAACTATGATCACGCCAGCGTCTGTCAGACCTCACCAGTTGAGCTCATCCACCTACGACTTCGACTTCGCTGCAAGAGAGGTTGCCCATTGGACCTCCCCGACTGCAAGGATCTGACGCTGACCCTGCCCGAGTCGGGGGAATAGTTGTTTCGTCAACAAACCGCAACATCAGAACAGACCAAACAATTCTCCTGTGACTTTACGTAAACGTCGCATCCGAGTGTGGGATAATGACTCGTGCTTTCACTGACCATGGAAGCTGCTAGACTGCCCTGGGGGCGCCCTTGCTCCATTTCAGCGACACACAACCCCAGTTGCTGTCCTTGCGATATTGAAAATCAGCATCAGCTCCAATGTTCTGGAATGATAGCATACCCCGCATCGACAACTCTTACACCTGATTGCGGTGCAGAACCTGAATAGTTCGTCTCGAACATCGTTTTAAAAAGATATTGCTGCTGCACATTTAGCCGCGAGCCTTCTGTGACTTCACATGGCTTTGGAGTATTGTCTGTATTAATTAAAGCCTGATCTAAATCTTTGTACGCACTTTGGCGTGTTGGGAGTATCGCCCACAGGCGGAATGAAGGTGTTCGAGCTAAGCACCTTGGTCAGCAGTCGTCTTTCGGAGTTGCTGCCATCAGATCTAGTCACATTTGCCGGTTAGATTGGCGAGCCAGAGAATGAATTGATGTTAGAACGTGGCAAGAATGAATTGATGCTAGAACGTGGCAGGCTTGGAAAGGATTGTGCTATGGAAGCTACACTAAAGAGAAATCGAAGGAAATGAACCAAAAATCAGAGTATTACTAGCTTCTCAGTTAAAAGAACCAGCAATTTGTCCTAAATAGGTTAAAACCCGTGAGAGGTGAGATTCTAATAGATGTTCTTTTTCCGTGCCGTGACACGGTACTAGTAGGTAGGATATAGGTGAGGAGTTCGATGTAAAATTGAAGTGAACATACAGTGTTGCAGTATGCCTGGCCGATCCGACAGTCTTCCATGTAAACTTCCATGAATCTGGTCCATTCGTATTCGCTCGGTACAGTGCTGTTCACGTTCATTGCAAACCCAAACGCAGTTCGAAGACTGATGTACGCTTCATGCAAGTGGATGGCCCAAAGTTCGCTGAGTTTACCGTCCCAGCCGTAAGGAGCAGTTCGGCGAACTACTTGGATATCACTGAATTGCCCGCTAGCCTCGACAAATTCGGCGACCCGTGATGCTATGTGAAGCGTTCAGCTTTGCATGATGACACGTTTCTTATCTCTCCACATACCGCCTCGAAGATCGAAACCAGTTGACCGCATTTGTGCAAGAAGGCGAGAAACATAGCCGGCAACAAGTGGAGTCGGGGGATTGATTGGGAAAGGGTCGAGCTGATATGTGTAGTTTAGTACATGACAGTACAAATGCAAAGCGGAACCTTAACGCACCTCACTAATATCAACAATACCGCCCGGTTTGAGAACTCTTGCAAACTCGCTTATGACCAGGGGCCAATGGTCTTGAGATGTGACATAGAGTTGAGTTTGCTCATGAACTATTGGGTTTACTGATTTAGTGGTAGGCTATTTGCATTGGCAAGCCTACATACCGTAGTCAAAAAAGCGGTCCTCAACTGGAAGAAGTTCAACAGAGAATCACCAATGATTTGGACTTTTGATGTACATACACGGCAATCTTCCCAAGGAGTGACTTTCCACCATGCTCACTTTACTGCTTGAATTCATCATCTCTGTGTCAGGCCACAAGCTGACGGAAAGATCCTGATGGTGTTTCAACAATGCACCGCACCCTACGAACGAGCTAATTTGAACTCACGACAGCGTAGTACTTCGACGCAGGAAAGTCCCTCTCCATTTCTGCCAGCCAAAGACCAGTTGCAGTCCTACAGAGCAGTGAGTCTATGAGGAGAGAGACACCAAGTTAAATACCCCGCATCCAGGACTCTACAACCGGCCGCAAGGTCCTCTGGTGACATGCCCATAAAATTTCCCTTGTATGTTTGTTTAAGTAGGTAGTACTGCTGCATGGTCAGTCGTGAACCTTCGGTAACCTCGCCCGTCTATCCGCGGAAAGGTCAGCTATCCGCGGATCTAAATGTTATGGCAGCTCTTCACCTTCACTGGCTCGAAGTAGCGGAGGAGCGGATCGTAACCGGTTCCAGAGCTTGGTGCCATGTTGTAAATATGCCGCTCCATCCGCTCTTCCCGTGAATATCCTGTTGCATTGCTGGGGTTTGGAGACGCCTGAGACCTCCGAGAGCCCGAAGAGTTAGATCCATTGGGTCCAGCACCGCGACCACGCTGGGTCAGCTTGGAGACTTGTGAACCCATTCAGCAGAGAAGGAGCTTTTGCATCAGAGCAAATAAGTGCCTTTTTTATTTGGCGTCAAATAACGGAGATAAATTTGACAGCTGGGCACCGGTCCTGGTGTAAGGAGGCACATGTAAAACTGTAAGAGAACGCTTGTTGGTGTTCTAAATTTGGGGCAAAAACTGGGCGGATTGCTGATCAGGTTTACCGGTACACTTTTATGGAAGTAATTCCATCGGGCATCCATTAGTTGCCGTAACTCTACACCGGTGAAACACAAACGTCAAAGGCAAATTTTTTCGAACTTGAATTTGAGGGTTTATGCGAAGGGGTAAAAATGGTGGCCGGGAACGAAACTTCGGAACGTCGGCCGATGAACAACGAGAAGCAAATACAATTTCCATGTACTCCCAAAGAGATCGACTCCACTCATCATATACATCATCTCATCCACTTTTGGGCATACATTAAGTCGAAATTTGAAAGAGTGCCAGCATGCCCCGCTCACCACAGCAAAGTATTGTTTCGCTTAATTTTAGTGAGCCACAACCTTCGCTGTCCAATGCAAGTTGGAGTATCGTCTCAGTATATTGGGAGATCTCTTATGTGGTCTGTGAAGATAGATTACTCCGCCGAGCACTTCGACAGCAGCCTGAGATCTTTGGAGCCGACGCTGATACGCCCGAGATTTGTTCCGCAAAGATCTTGCGGAGCTTTATTTCCATCAGATCCAGATGCTTTGGTCTTCTCAGATTCGAGAATAAGAAAAAAAGACACTGTCAAATGTCTTTGGTAAAATAACCTGCATTCAGGACTCTAACGCCCGCCGCGAGTTGTTCTGCCGAATCCACATGAAGTTTCCCTTATATGTTTGTCTATCTGCAGAAATGTCAGCCGTCCGCGTAATCTAGATGTGATTGATGCTCTTCACCTTCAATGGTTCGAAGTAGCGAAGCAACGGATTGTAACCGGTTCCAGTGTTTGGCCCATGTTGTACATATGCAGCTCCATCCGTTCTTCCCGTGAATATCCAGCTCCATTGCTTTGGTGTCGAGACGGATGCCACCTCCGGGAACCCGAAGAATTAGATCCACTCGGACCGGTACCGCGACCAATTTTGGCTAGTTTGGAGACTTGCGATCCCATTCAGTGGACCGCAGCAAAGGAAATGAGCGCCTTTTATTGTAAATTTGACAGGAACACTGATGCCGCACGTGTAAACTGTAATGAGACGATGTTTGGCGTTCCAAATTCGTGGCGACACTGGGCGGCGGATTTTTGAACATGGTGCCAATGCAACTTGTTGGAAGTAATCAAACGGGCAGCAGTTATTTAGCGATCTTTCTGACCTGAAAACCTGAAAGTATCAATCGCAAATTTTTCAGCGACTTCAGTTTGATTTACGCAATGATATTGTGTGTTCGAACTGTATCTCGGTGATAAGGGAGAGAGCTCAGGGCCTACAACGTGTCAACGAAATACATTGTGAACTTGTGGAAATGAAGTTGCTGAGTTGCAAGAACAAGAAAAGAGAAAGAAAATACTGCCAGGGTTGACAAACTATTCACATAAGCACCACATTTAACGATTAAACAAATGCAACAGGAAAACAAAAAGTGTGGGGGCAAGTTTCGGAATCAAATGTACTTTTTGCGCGCAGTAACTCGAAACTACGTTTGTGGATGAGTACTTGTTTGTTGCCAAGTTCACGGTGAACTTACAGCATTGCAATATGCTTGGCCGCTCGCACAATCTTCAAAAAACGCATCGATGAATCGCACATATTCCTGTTCGCTCGGCGGGGCAGTCATGTTCTGCCTTATCGCAAAACTGAATGCATTTCGCAAGCCCAAATAACCTTCCTTCAAATGCAGCAGCCATAATTCACTGAGTTTACCATCCCAACCCATTGCTGCCGTGCGGCGAATTACTTGTACATCTGTAAACTGACCGCTCGCCTCGACGAAGTCAGCGACCCGACAAGCTGGCAATTGGAGTAATTAAATTCATGGAAATTGTTTAAGCATTCTATGATTTACCTCCACGCAAATCGAAGCCAGTGGAGAGCATTTGTGGGAGCAATCTGGAAAGAAAGCCAGCGACGAGGGGAGTTGGGGCAATGACAGGGAATGGATCGAGCTATTATCAGGGTCATTGGCGGTGATGAATACAATAAGGATGACGGGAGTGAAAATATTACCTCGACTATATCCACGTAACCTCCCGGCTTCAGTACTCTGGCAAACTCGTTGATAACATGGGGCCAGTTATCTTGACTGGTTATGTAAAGCTGTGTTTGTTCATGAACTGTGAATAGATCATTTAAATTTGCGAAATAATGTTCCCCGATTTGACTTACCGTAGTCAAATGATCCGTCATTGACTATGTAGATCAGCTCAAGAGTTAATGTTGCCGGACTAACGAGAGCCAGAAAAAACTCACATGGAAGCCTTCCCAGAGAGTGACTTTCAACAACGTTAACACTTCTGCTCGAGTTCATCAGCTCCGTGTCTGGCCACAAGTTGACTGTAAGGTCCTAAAACGCGTGCTGAGAAACGAAGCCCGACACAGTGAGGACTATTTTTCTAACCACAGCGAAATACTTCGACACAGGAAAGTCCCGCTCCATCTCTGCCAACCAGAGACCTGTCGCTGTCCCGGCGTCTAATACCCTGGATCCCGCAGCCAATGCCTCTGGGTTGATACCCATGAAGTTGCTTTTGAAAGCTTGTTTGAGAAGATAGTATTGTTGCATGGTCAATCGTGACCCTTCCGTGACTACTCCAGGCTTTGAGTATGCAAGTGAGCCTGTGCATCTTAAGTTGGAGGCCATTCTACCTGCGCGGGAAGAAAGTATCGAAGGAGCGGATCAGGGCCAGCAGATGAGCTGCCCGAGCCTAATGTCATATTGGACATATGCCGCTCCTTGCGCTCTTTTCGCGAGTTTACGGTTGCGTGACTGGGCTTTGGTGACGGTTGTGTTTGTTGTTGCGGTGAGCTCGGTGCCAAAGATCCATTGGATGGAAATCGAGCACGTTGGGAGAATTTCGAGACTTGTGCTCCCATGGGAACCAACTGTGGAGAAGGTGGAGAGGAGATTCGATTTCCATTCTTATATTTTTGGTACAAATTTTAATAAACCACAAAAATGTGGTGTGTGTCTGTTGGTTCAGTAGTCCACGTGAGAAAAGAAGGGTCCAGCGAGTCACAGAAATAACGAGAACCACAGACAGTGGTGTGGGTGGAAGTTTAGGGCTGTATGTTGAGGGTTTCGTTCTTTGAATGTTGAGTGGAGGCTTGAAGTAGATGTGGCAACGTCGCAACCTGGTCGCTTGTCACACGACGCACGTAGCATGTTAGAATTTTAGAAATACCGCAAATGTCGCAACATAGGCAAAGTGATAGCCTCGCGCACAAGCGCGCTCGGCGACACACGAACATTCAGGGAGATCACAGCCGCAGCGAAGGACTAGAGAATGCAAGGGTTCAAGCAATTGAATTAATTGGGTTGAGGGAGATGCAGTGACAGGCTACATTTGAATCAATCATACAAAACCAAAGGATTTAGCCAAGAACTCTATACGGTTCCGGCTTCCTAGCTGCCTTTTTACGTGCGGTTACACGGAACTGTGAGGGAATGAATGAGAAAATAGTGCCACGAGAGAATACCACATTCTTGTCGTACCACGTTGCAGTAGGACTGGCCAAAGGCACAATCGTCGAAAAATGAATCGAGGAACCGGTCAAACTCTATTTCACTTGGAACAACCGGGGCGCCGGGTTTCATAGCTGGCCCCATCACTTGACGAAGTGCCATGTAACCTTCTTTCAAGTGCATTCGCCAGAGTGCTCCTTGATCGTTGTCCCATCCGATAGCCGCGCTTCGGCGCACAAGCTGAATGTCCGTGAAATCACCTATTTTTTCGAGGAAGTCCGCAATTTTCGAAGCTGAAATGGAAAGTAATGAGGGTTGGCAGGGTCTCTTAAATGTACCACTCTACCTCCACGGAGATCAAATCCACCGCCGCTCATTTGTGTGAGGTATCTTTCAAGGTATTGAGCAACTCTTGGCGTGGGAGCTACCGCCGGAAACGGATCGAGCTGAAAGGAGTTTTAGTCTATTAAACTTGACCTTGCCTGACCGCACTAACCTCGACGATATCAACAAACCCTCCAGGTTTCAAAACCCTGCAAAACTCCTGGATGACGTAAGACCATTTTTCAATGGGGGTGATAAAGAGCTGGGTTTGCTCGTGGACTATTTAGAGTTAGGGAATGAAATGATTATGCAGTGAGAAAGCGCACCGTAATCGAAGGTGTTGTCCGGAACTATTCGATAACACGTTAGTAATCACAGCGAACACTGCGCTTAAGCTTACATGGTAATACTCCGAGAGACTGGCTTTCCGCAATGTTTACTTTCGCACTATCGTTCATGAAAGACGTGTCTGGCCAAAGGTTGACGGCAAGATCCTGATCATTCAATGTGAACATTATGAACTGCAATCGATCAGGAGTTATCACACACCACAGCGAAATATCGGGATGCAGGGAACTCGCGCTCCATCTCCCCTAACCAGACTCCTGTGGTCGTCCTGAAACGGCATCGGTTATCACCAGTTTCTCTCGAAATGTTAAGATGATCATACCCTGCATCCAAAACCTTGATTCCAGCAGTGAGCGATGATCTAGAGACACCCATATAGTTCTTTTTAAAACATTCTCTTAAGAGATAGAACTGCTGCATTGTGAGCCTCGATCCTTCGGTTATTTCACCGTACTTCATCGCGCGTAAGAAGGTAGGTAAAATAGCGTTTACCAAACAAACCTTGACGGGATGGAAGAACTTGAGCAGTGGATCCACTTGAACTGGCGCACGTCCACTCCCGAACCTGCTCCGATCATAGTCAGATGCTGTCCACCCTTCACTGGCCAAACTCGGAGGGGCAACGGGCCAGCGTTCAGAGACAGAGCTCGGTGCGCTGTTCGGCCACCTTGACGAACGTGATGACACATCTGTGCCGCTGTACAAACTAGGTACCGGAGGAACATGTGCAGATGGAGCGACTGGCGGTGCATAGATGGCATAGGAGTTGTCAGCGGCGCGTTGCCGACGGATAGACACCTGGTTCCCCATATCGATATTGAGAGGAGAGGATTTTCCTGGGATGCAAACGGATTTGAGCCATCAATTTTCGTTTCACACACGCACTGTGACGCACCAATCAATTGTGGGCAAGGGCCGCTGTCCGAGATCACGTGAAGTGGGTTCAGAGCATATCACATTTGGACCAACTGGATCGAGTTGGAGATCAGCTTGCAGAAACTCAACTATTGACCACTGGATTATGCTTTCATGCACACTCTCCAAGCTCCGTCATGAAAGCCTCAACTAGGCTGTCCAATCTAATGAGCCAGACACCTACTCATCAATTTGTCAAAACAATCGCTGCACTTACTCTAACTAACCCTCTAAGAGTGGTTGCGGCATTCGAACCCGGAACAATAGAAAACCATATCGGATTATCTGCATCAGAAACGAGCTTATAGATCTTTCCTCTTGTGATCGCACTTATCCAGCCATTCACGTCATCTGCCTTGAGACTGCGGTTCGAGATTACACTCCCGTTTAGGCAACCACACTGGCGTTGTACAATGCTGGAACTTCGCCGACGTGGTCGGGGTCCAGGAACGCCGCACTGGCGATGGTTAAGTTGGTGGTAGTGAGAGAGGAAGTGTGGTCCGGATCATGTTTACATTCCATCAAACTGACCGGATTGAGCTCCCTTCCAGCACGTTTGAGAAAGCAGTGGTTTTCTAAGCTCCTATTTGGATAAATGGGTGGGGGCAGTAACCTTATGTAAGCTTTCATCACCTGCAAAGAGCAAGATAGGGCATGAAAGAAGTTCAGAGGCGATGAAACTGGACGTACGTCAGGTGAGGCGGTGGGGAGGAAATACTTAATCGCAGAGTTCTCACTTTGACGGCGACATCCTGGCCAGCAGCGTGGAGGACAGAAGGACACCGACAGTCGCATATCACCAAGAATTTGAGGGAGGACAAAGTTTAGGAAGGACAAACTTTAATTTTGAAAATTTTTTCTGATTGCTAGCAAATCACCAACTTTAATACGTTCAAGTAAAGTATGCGGCGTGGGATCAGAAACATGTCTGTGATCCTATGGCAATGGAATAGAGACAAACCATTGTGGAAGCACATCCAAAACCAATACTGAGCTTCGAATACAAACCGTTGAGAGGAGAAATATACACCAGTGGAGAGTGTGAGAACGAGATTGTACGTGATGGGTCATAAATCCAGGTTCTCAGAAGGGTTGATTAAAGTGTGGGAAGGTGAATCGGGAAAGCTTTTATCTACACTTTCTGAGCATGTTAGGTGGATGACTGTGTCGAATCGTCTCCTGAAAGTAAAATAACCTTCAAGTAACAGTCCTTGCTTCTACAGCAATCCGCAAGGCTCAGTCCAAACACTAGGAGCAAGCAAATCAACCAACTGCTTCTGAAATAGTCTTCAGGTCACTCAGTAATGCCGCATTTGAGGCGCACACCACAACAGTCTCCATCAAAATGTGAAACAGCTGAAACAGCGGGAAGTGGTTTTAAAGAGTGTGTGTGCGATGTGGTCTGATTTTCTTCATCTTCAATAGCAAGAGTTTTCTTGTTCACTTCAATCATCTGGGTGATATCGTGAACAGTGTCAGTGAAATTGTCAATAGAATTATCACGTTGTTTGAAAAACACTAAACGAGTTAATGAGACGGGATTTGCGAAAGAAGAACCATCTAATTCAGCAAGCCAAGCTACTCCCTTGTGACCAAGTTTTAAAATGACATAGGGGCTGTAGAGGATTTGCAACTGAGGTAAATGTATATACAATACCCATAGAATTTAAGTAATTTTAACAGGTTGATTATTGAACTCTAGACCGAGATCAAAAACAAATTTATGACCAGATGGACCCTACGTAGGTATCCATCATTGTAAGAATTTAAAAACTGCTTGATGAGTAAGGTTCGGCGGGTCCGGGTCGGGTCCGGGTTTCAGTGGCGACCCGCACCAAACCCTTTGGGTCGGGTCGTGTTTGTCTGGGGACCCGCCGGGTCACTGACGGGTACAAAGGGAATACCCGGACCCGAAGTGGTTGAAACCCGTACCCGACCCTGACCCGCCGGGTTTTTGCTGCCCAGGAGAGGATTGATTGAATTTTGAGTTAGACCACGGATATTTACATGAACACTTTGTGTCTGTGTGGACAGTGTGTATTTTAGAAACACTATCGTAAAAAGAAACAAACCTCCACTGAGCAATCACAAGTTGATAGGTGGAACAGCCCAAATCAGCTTCTGTATCTGGTTCATATCGTCAGAGTCCCATCCACCACTGGTTACGTCCTTCGCCAACCCAGTCCTGATGAACCGATCAATGTCGTCATTTGAAAGCATGAAATCCTTGGCTAAACCTGTCTTCCAAGGTTTCCAATCCACCTCAGGGAGCGTTATGGACGAAAGATGCCCGATGTATGCCGTCCAGAACCTTAGCCACTCAGAAGGATATGCATCCACTAATGCCCTGAACATGCGATAGATAGTGGCAGACGTACTTAGCGAATTATTGTGCCGTATCCAGTTTCCGAGCAAAATGTGCACCCTAAGAAGAGTAAGGCTGCTCCGAGAACTGCTACTTGAAGTTGATATTCGGCTTGAGCGGTCGTCTGATTCAACAAATATGGGCCGTAAAAACTCATTTCGGGAGAGGACTTCGTAGTTTACATTGACGTACTTGATTGCTGGTGGAAGAGACGGCAATTTAAGGTCATAAATAACCTCATTGATCTTATGCATCTGGAAGCAGATACCCTGGATGACCTCTTTCACCAAAAGGATAGCCGTACGACGATGCTGCTGCAGGCTAAGCAATGCAAGGGAACTCGTTGGAGAACTGGTTCGATGTACCTTCGGAATTCTACCAATCCCCTTGATAGCCGACGATATGCTTATTAGGCCGCCTGTTGATGTTGGCGCCGCAGGTGCTGCAGCTTCTGAATGACCAGCCTGTCGTTTCAGAGCAGCAAGCTCTCCCTCCAGGGCGGTCACACGTGATTTCCATTGTGAAATCTCCTGGGAAGTTGCCTGCTTCTCCCTTTCCATTGCGGCGGTGATCTCCCTGAATCTTGCTAGCTCTTCGTGCTCGCCGTGCTGAATCAATGCACCCGCCCTGCCCAATTCATCAATGAGAGCCTTCTCTCGCACTTCTGCTGCGATGCGGGTCCTTCTCTCGTTCATTGCAGTCTCTTCAAGATCTTTTGTCATGTTCAACAGTCGTTCTGACTGTTTGAGGACCTGTTTTGTCCTTTCACGGTCCTCATCTGCTCGTTTGATGGTCGCTTGGAACTCATCAACCTTTGCAGTGACGGGCATTCCTCTGTAAATGCCGTACTTGTGTCCCTGCCGCCTGTAAAAGTCCAGAAATGTTGTTTCCTTCTGAAAGGAAGAGCTTTTCAAGCACTCCATACGATAGGCGTTTGCTGCTGTTATGAACTCCGTTCGTCCACTGCATTCATCGTGAATTTCGTTCAGGGCTTGACGAACTAGCTTGCTGTCAGAGTTAAGTCGGTCGATCAACCCTTGAAGAACAAATCTTGGGCCGCATTCATCACGATTTGTTTGACAGTTGCTGATGAAGGCCTCCGAGTCGTAGCTGTGGCCGCTCGCTTTGAATTTTCGATACCAAAGTCGTATGTCTGAAGCAGGACAGAGTCCGTCGATGAGCAAATAGTCAGCATCCCCTTTAGTACCACGTCGCGCCGGTTTCTTTGAAGGAGCTGTCGATTTGACATCTGTCGATTTGACATCAAGGCCAACTTCTTCTGCTTCCACTTCAGAACCCGATGCCAGAGATGTTTCAGGTGCAGTCACAGGTTCTGCACTTGATTCTCTTTCAGATGATGGTCTGGATTGTTTTAACGCTCGCTTCTTTGTAGTTCGAGGCATGGTGTTTGTACTGTTTGTCGTGGGAAGATACTGGCCCGGTGTTCTTAGCCGGAATGTTGCAGGAATGTATGCTATAATACTTCCCTGACACTATAGTTTTCTACCCGATCTGAAAATAATAATAAGCTAGGGAAGAAACTGGCTAGTAACATTGATAGAGAGGATTCTGTCCGGGTGGACAGAATCTTATTGCTAGTAAAATTGATAGAGAGGTTAGCTGTACTTGATAGAGATCACTGAAGTACCGTAAATGAGTTGAGAAAGTGTCCGGGTGGACAGAATCTTATTGCTAGTAACATTAATAGAGAGGTTAGCTGTACCTGATAGAAATTACTGAAGTACCGTCAATGAGTTGAGAAAGTGTCCGGGGGGACAGAATCCTATTCTACCCAGACAGACACAGTGACACTCAGTCTCCCAGATTTCTGTCCACCCGGACACTTTCTCAACTCATTGACGGTACTTCAGTAATCTCTATCAGGTACAGCTAACCTCTCTACAAATACTACTAGCAATAGGATTCTGTCCACCCGGACACTTTCTCAACTCATTGACGGTACTTCAGTGATCTCTACCCAATACAACTAACCTCTCTATCAATGTTACTAGCAATACGATTCTGTCCACCCGGACACTTTCTCAACTCATTGACGGTACTTCAGTGATCTCTACCCAATACAACTAACCTCTCTATCAATGTTACTAGCAATAAGATTCTGTCCACCCGGACACTTTCTCAACTCATTTACGGTACTTCAGTGATCTCTACCCAATACAACTAACCTCTCTATCAATGTTACTAGCAATACGATTCTGTCCACCCGGACACTTTCTCAACTCATTGACGGTACTTCAGTGATCTCTACCCAATACAACTAACCTCTCTATCAATGTTACTAGCAATACGATTCTGTCCACCCGGACACTTTCTCAACTCATTGACGGTACTTCAGTAATCTCTATCAGGTACAGCTAACCTCTCTACAAATACTACTAGCAATAGGATTCTGTCCACCCGGACACTTTCTCAACTCATTTACGGTACTTCAGTGATCTCTACCCAATACAACTAACCTCTCTATCAATGTTACTAGCAATACGATTCTGTCCACCCGGACACTTTCTCAACTCATTGACGTACTTCAGTGATCTCTACCCAATACAACTAACCTCTCTATCAATGTTACTAGCAATAAGATTCTGTCCACCCGGACACTTTCTTAACTCATTGACGGTACTTGAGTGATCTCTATCAAGTACAACTAACATCTCTATCAATGTTACTAGCAATAAAATTATGTCCACCCGGACACTTTCTCAACTCATTGACGGTACTTCAGTGATCTCTATCAAGTACAGCTAACCTCTCTATCAATGTTACTAGCAATAAGATTCTGTCCACCCGGACACTTTCTTAACTCATTGACGGTACTTGAGTGATCTCTATCAAGTACAAACTAACATCTCTATCAATGTTACTAGCAATAAGATTCTGTCCACCCGGACACTTTCTCAACTCATTGACGTACTTCAGTTATCTCTACCCAATACAGCTAACCTCTCTATCAATGTTACTAGCAATACGATTCTGTCCACCCGGACACTTTCTCAACTCATTGACGGTACTTCAGTAATCTCTATCAGGTACAGCTAACCTCTCTACAAATACTACTAGCAATAGGATTCTGTCCACCCAGGACACTTTCTCAACTCATTGACGGTACTTCAGTGATCTCTACCCAATACAACTAACCTCTCTATCAATGTTACTAGCAATAGGATTCTGTCCACCCGGACACTTTCTCAACTCATTGACGGTACTTCAGTGATCTCTATCAAGTACAGCTAACCTCTCTAATAATGTTACTAGCAATAAGATTCTGTCCACCCGGACACTTTCTCAACTCATTGACGGTACTTCACTGATACTTCACTGATCTCGATCAAGTACAACCAACCTCTCTACAAATACTACTTGTAATAGGATTCTGTCCAGGCGGTCGCTTTCTCAACTCCTGGACGGTACTTCAACAGATGAACAGTCTAAACAACAATTTATATTTAAAAGAGTGGGTTATCATCAGTTGCTTCCAACTCTAATACCACATCAAAATCCTCGCCAAAATTATGCACCTTTACAAAATCCTCACTAACATCACTTTTTGAATCTAGGGAATCATTTTTGAACGGTTCTTCAGCACTCAATTGATGCAACCAGTCATGACGGCACATCAACGCATTTATTGTTCTTGGAGCAAGGCGGTTGCGAGTTGCAGGTACCAAATCAACCCCGGCTGAAAACTTTCGTTCGACTGGAGCGCTTGTTGCTGGTATTCCTAAATAGTCCATTGCCATCTGGCTTAGGGCTGGAAAGTTCACACTTCCAACGGTCTTCCACCAGTCCATAATATTGATTGGCTTCCCATCAGAATCAATACCGCGGAGTACCTGATCGCCAAGATAGCGATCCAGCTCATCTTTTTCCTCAGGAATCTCTTCTTGCCAGATGAAAACGGATCTAATGGCTCTCAAGCGTTCAGCGTCCGTTTTTTTCTGTCTATCACCGGAAGCTCCGCTCGAATCGTGTCGACGTTCTGGCGTGTTTCCAAAAACATCGGCACCACTGTTCTTGATTTTCCGTGACTTATACGATTCCTCCCAGACTTTCCGCACTAGGGTGACCTGATCCCTTCCTACATCTTTCTCCCAAGCCTTTGAAAATCGATAATATTGATCCTTAAAACGAGGATCGAGTACCGTAGCAACTGCTAAACACGGGCTCTTAGCGATTGAGTAATATATTCTCAGCTTATCTAGTGCATTTCGAAATGCTTTGGTGAAAGTTTCATCTAATTCTGCATCCTCTAGGTCCTCCAGTTGATCGATAAGATCGTTGTAAAATGGAATAACAAGCGGAAGTGTTGGATATCTAGACCCTTCGATTGCCTTTGATATAACCTCGAAAACACTCAAACCATCCCGGATCTTCTGTAGGACCTCCCATTGCTTTGGATTTATTGACCAATCTTTCAAAGAATCTTCAATCCAGCATATTTTGTCCATTGCCTCTCGTAGCTGTAAGGCTCGTTTGACCATATAGAACGTGCTATTCCAGCGAGTTGTCACATTGATAATTGGTAATAGAGGAACGAGTTTCACAAATTGGCACGAATCAATAAATGAGCTTCTTCGTTTTGGGGAAGACCGGATTCCTCTGACTAGCCGTCGAAGAAGGTTTATGACATTAACGCCGGAGTTATCGTCATTTGCGACTGTGCCCCTGCAGGCGCGAATGTATCGATAAAATCCTTTGCTGCAAGATTGATAATGTGTGCCATACACCGCATGTGTTGAGTTTCTGCAGACCACGCAATATCCCTATCTTCCAAGAGCGTCTCCAGCTTAGCACTCATGGTAAAGTTGTTTGAACCGTTGTCGGTTGTAATGCACAATAAGCGTTCACCTGATAGCATGCCAAATTCATCCAGACACTTGACAAGCTGATTAGCCATGGCGACACCTTCATGCTTTCCAACCATCGGAATCATCTGCAGCAGCAAGTCCTGCGGCTCCCATTCTTTCGTGATGAAGTGGGCAGTAATTCCAAGAAAAGAAATCTGGTTCTTTGATGTCCAACAGTCAGCTGTTATTGATACTTTTGAAGGCGAACCAACAATCAGACCTTTAACGAGCTCCTTCTGCCTATCGTAAAGATCCATCTCCTTTTGCTTCACTGCTTTTACCGACTTTGGTGTATAGTTTGGCTGAAAAGTCTTCAGCATGCTGACAAAGAACTCGTTCTCCACAACAGTAAAAGCCTGATTGTCTGCAGCAATCCAGTCCAAAATCGACCGCCACGCTACGTCTGGATTGAACACAAAGTTTTGCTCCTTCTCCTGTGAGCCGAAATTCAATGTATGTTGTCCCTTGGGGACGATGTCCAACAGTCCAAGCGACCTGGCAATACTTCCATGGTGGTTTTTCAGATGCCGGAGGAAGTTTTTTGTTGATCCCATCTTATCGACCTTCTGGCTCCACTTGCATTTCGCAACCAAACATGTTCTCAGACCATTATCAACCTTATAGTAATCCTTCGCTATGCCGCCTTGACTACCTCTACAGTCCGACATGCTATCAACATCTGCGTCTGATGAAAGCATTGATGGTTGAACTGATCCAGCTGCAGGCTCCTGTCGCACTGAAGAGTCAGCAAAACTAACGTCGGCAGGAAGCTGTGGTGCATGCTGAGAAGCCGGGCCCAACTCGCTGGAGTCATTGGAAGAAGATGTGGAGCTCGGCTCTCGAGCGCTGTTGTTGCCACAGTGTCCTGATACACGTCTGCGTTTGTCCTGCATGATGTTCCCCTCGCTGGACGCCTCTGAAATTTGGGGGGCTGGCAGACTTCGCTTCCGTGTGTCAAGCGGATGACTGTCCACTAGTCTTTGGCTTGCGTCGGACGCTGCCTTACGCTTTGGTTTAACAAAGGCGGCGTCCATTTTTGCTGTGGTGTGGCTGGAACGTTACCGACTCTAATGTCCAGGTGCACAGAAAGCACAGCTCTCGAGGTCTGTCGTGGTAGAAATTGTTTGTTACAGAACTTCCGTTGTGACTTCTTGGAAAGTGTCCGGGTGGACAGAATCGTATTGCTAGTAACATTGATAGAGGTTAGTTGTACTGGGTAGAGATAACTGAAGTACGTCAATGAGTTGAGAAAGTGTCCGGGTGGACAGAATCCTATTGCTAGTAACATTGATAGAGAGGTTAGCTGTACTTGATAGAGATCACTGAAGTACCGTCAATGAGTTGAGAAAGTGTCCGGGTGGACATAATTTTATTGCTAGTAACATTGATAGAGATGTTAGTTGTACTTGATAGAGATCACTCAAGTACCGTCAATGAGTTAAGAAAGTGTCCGGGTGGACAGAATCTTATTGCTAGTAACATTGATAGAGAGGTTAGTTGTATTGGGTAGAGATAACTGAAGTACGTCAATGAGTTGAGAAAGTGTCCGGGTGGACAGAAAATACATGCCTCGATGTCCGTTGTGATGCAAAATTGTTTGATACATACAAAACTTATATTGCGTCTTCTTGGAAAGTGTCCGCGTGGACAGAAAGAACAATAGCTTCGTTTTAGATTCTCTATCACATCGGGTTTTACTCGGGTCTGACTTTTGACCCGAGAAGGGTTTTCCTACTGGACCCGATACCCGACCCGGATCCGACCCGAAAATTTTCCATGAAAACCCGGCACTCGGGTCGGGTACATTTAGTCAATGGACCCGGACCCGACCCGAAAGACCCTAAAACCCGCCGATCCTTATTGATGAGTAATTTTCTTGACAGGATCTGCATCAAGGTAACCACGCACAAAGGCACAAACCCCACCAATAACTGCTTTTGTCAACCCTTGATAACGAGATGCATCACAATAGACAATAGCATTAACTGTTTCAATAAGTGAGGGATAACATTGTTCATGTGCGTTACAGTTCGATTGCCCTTGACATCATTCACCAAATTTTTCAACATCCT
The DNA here is from genome assembly GCA_025526935.1 of Cladochytrium replicatum. Classification (NCBI taxonomy): domain Eukaryota; kingdom Fungi; phylum Chytridiomycota; class Chytridiomycetes; order Cladochytriales; family Cladochytriaceae; genus Cladochytrium; species Cladochytrium replicatum. The sequence goes on along the minus strand of JAHLKD010000007.1, from coordinate 187,047 downwards.
TCCAAAGATTGGCCCACCAATATGTATATCTTTTTTCAATGTTGCTTCTCTGCCTCCATGACCACCTACAACGCCTTCTTGTAAAGATAATAAATCTGCATGTTGTTAAAAACCAAGGGCTTCTCCTGGCAGCAGTAGGGTGTTTTTAGCTGTACTGTAGCTAGCACAACAGCTCCAGGTTCCGTCTCTTGGCTCAGTACCTGTTCTCCCAGGTGTGTGTATATGCCTAATACTCAGACAGGCTGTACACTACCCACAAGCTGGTCAGGCAACCAGGGAATGCTGTGGTCAAAGACATTGGTCACATCAACTCCTATATTCAAGTGAACAGTGCCTGTGGGCATACCTGTGGTCAAAGACATTGGTCACATCAACTCAAAGGACCAAGCCACACCACATTCCCCACTAAATGCCACCTCACTCTACACAGAACATGCCAAACATGGAAATAGTTACATGAAATACAAGTCCATAGAGAAGAACGAAGAGGGATTGACAAAAAAACTCTCAGATCAAAGAGAAACAAGACAACCCAAAGGATAACCCGTATAGCGAACAGTCTGATATGCTAGTTTTTAACATATGTCGCAACTTTTCTGTGCCAATAACTCTACGAGGAATCTGAAAATAATGCTTAGGACATTTAAATAAATGACCTTTGCGAAGTAAAAACTGTTTAGCAAGTTTCCGAGTTATCCATTCAGAATCACTCAATTCTTCCCAGCATTCACTGGTTGCCAAAAAATGACCTAAACCCCACCATTCTCTGTCATAATCTCCAACAACAAAATCTGAAGATGCAATAGAAGGGACCAAAGAGTAGAATTAGAATTAAAGAGGAAATAATCAAACTCTACTTCAGCATCAGTAGAATCAGGAACATCATCATTAGGTAAGGCAATACGAGACATTGCATCTGCAATTCCATTTTCTGCTGACGTGACGCGTTGAATAATAAAATCAAATAAGTTTGTAAAAGCTAGCCATCAAGAAATTGTAGGATCGACAATCGAGAAAGAATTCAATAAGCCAACTAAACCAGAAGAGTCAATTCGAAGAATAAACTGACAACCGTATAGCAATATCGAAAATGTTCAAGATTCTTACAAACAGCTAAGAGTTCACATTTGATAGTAGCATAATTTTGTTGAGCAAAATTAGCAGTTCCACCTGCATAGCTAATTGACCTCTCATTGATCTTGTCAAGTGAACCTCTGCGTTGAAGTAAATGATAACCCATCCTAAATTTGACCAGTCGCTCTCAACAATAAACATCCATTTGTCACCTTCTTTCCATTCAGCTACTGCAAGAACAAGTCCACCATCATCAAAAGCAGACATTAGTGTTTTAATACAGTTCTTTCCAATATCAGTCCATCGCAGAATTTAGTCATACAATACTTTAACGTTACGGAAAGCGATTCTTTACACTTGATGAAATTGTATGCACAACCTTACTCTCTTCATCTCTTAAAATCTCTTCAATTTTTCTTGAGAAATTCTTTTCTGCTTCATCTTATTGATAAGTTTGCTTCTGAGTTCAGGGATATGAGCAAATGTTTCTCGAATAGATAAAGGAGATTTAATATCAAGTATACATTCAAGAAGTGCATCAAGATCATCTTCTAATTCATCTTCTAATTAAGATGACCTACGAAATTGTCGAGGTTTCTTAATTTTTGCATCAGTTTGGGTTTCTCCATCAACGAAGTCATGATCAGAATCCAGGGGATCTGAAAACTTCAATAATGATAGGAGAATTTTTCTCATTCAAAGCAATCTGTATAATCTTATTTCTTTCCAAATCGTTCTCGACCTTAAAATTCGTTTAGGAGCAATATTTTCAGCCCACAAGAATTTCTGAGCTATCATTCTTTTTCATCTTTTTGATTTGTGAATTATATATCGCTACAAGGGAGCGGAGGCTTACTACAAGGCTGCGTATAATCCAACTGTGTGTGTTTTCGATGGCATGGAAGAGGTAAAACTTCCTCAAGCGATTCACGATGTTTCCTCAAAACCCTACCTGTACACAAAGCTCCCGAAATTATCCGAATTGAACCCTCTAGTGTTGACAGCACCAGTGCCCAAGGGAATATTTGAGAAGGACGGGGTTGGAGAAACCTTCGGCAGATGACAGCTTGGTAAGCCGGTCTGATCAGACCAGAAAAGGTGCCGACTTCAACCTCATACTTCAAATTGAACAAGCAAAACTTAAAGATGTTTGCGATTTACGCTGTCCGGGCTGGAGAGTGCTCTTCACGGGCAAGAGGTGAAGAAAAGTGCACTTTCGTTGGAATGCCATACTGAATTGACGAGTTCAAACAGAAAATGACTGGGAGCAGGTGTCCCAGAGACGCAACGATGATCAAACGGCCTGCTCTTGAGAGGAAAACGCTTGAAGTGGTTGAAGCAGTTGCGAGGTGAATCACTGCAAATTCCAATCACAATACCAACCCAAATAGATATGAGATAGAGTGTAATTCATCGGCTCCATGAGGATGAGGAGACATGCAAAAAGAAAAGCAAATGCAGCATAGTCCTAGCGATTGAACCGCACAAGCGACACATGGTTCTTCTAAAGCTTCCTACAACTCATGTGGATCGTTCTCAAAAATGAGTGGCTGTCCGCCCTTCCAGAATGTTGTGAAGTAATAGCTAAAAACGACCGGAATCAGGAGGATGTACGGCATAAGCTGCAAACCAAAGGCAAGCTCAGAGTTTCGTTGAACCACCCCATGCGCAGCAATTTACCCATGCAATCTCGTATCCGAAAAGTGACTGTGCTTCGGGAGAAAACTGATACGAGATAATGGTTAGCAGCAGCCAGCCGGCCAACACTGTCACTTGGGGTCGGAGTATCTATCAAGTCAAAAACGGATGTTCAATCCAAATGTGTTTGAAAATTGCAGAATACTCCTACCAGTTCAACGACATTGGCACCAAGAATTGACAGAGTTACAAGCGAAAGCACGGAAGCAATTGAAAACATCAAAACGGTCTCGAACAGCTGTTATGAAAAAAGCGTAACAATTGCACTCGCATGATCCAGGTTCGAATAAAGCTCACCCTTTCGCTGGCAGGTGCGACTGGCACGAGCGGTTCTTCTGCGTTTGCAGCAGCCCCTTGTTGAGCCTGTGGAGCTGCCCGCTGTTGAACTTGTTCGCCGTTCACTCTCGTTGGCATTTTTTAGATTTCCCGTTTCCTGTTGATAACCGAGGTTACAAATGCCCAAGCCATTAGAAGTGCGGATCATTGTTTTTTAGAAAATATGGAAGCAATTCCGCTCGCATCCGCTGTTTCGATTGCTACAGCTCAGAGCAAACTGCCGATTCCGCATGCAAACAGTTCTTTGAATGCATCTCACATGGACCCTCCGCCGCCGTTGTACCGCTATTCCGAGTCCATCGGTCGTGAAAGCACAACATCAATCACCACACCCATGTCTGCTTCTTCGGTTGGCAGAATCATGACACCAACGCATCAACTTGCTGAGAATGCAGTTGGAGTTCGACAAGCCGCGAAGAGCATTGGTAGGTTTGCATGTACACCGGATGGTGATGGGTATCTCACTCCACATTAGGACGTGCACTTGTGAAACTCGAGCGGCCGGAGCATATTATGATCGTTGCGAAAGTGTTTGAAGCCAACATTATCAGCTTTACCCGCCAAGTTGCATGCTACCTTGTCGATCAGCCGCGACTTTGTCACACCTCGTCGGAAGGATTGAAAATGTATTACCTTGGAGACTCATTTCTTTAAATTTTCGAGGCTTTCTGGTTCCGTGTATATGCTCATGATTTCATTTTTGCTTTGATATTCCGCAGCTACGTGGACGCAAAGATCAAGAACCATCCTGCGTTCAACTATACCCGTCTGATCGCGACGAACCCGCACTATGCCGGCCGCATACTGTTCTGGGATCCACAATTTTGCGCAACAAACGCAGATCTTATCGACTTTGTGGTCACACTGGGCGGAGATGGAACCGTTCTCTTTACGTCTTGGCTGTTCCAGCAAACACAGGTTCCCCCCGTGATCCCATTCCACCTGGGCTCATTGGGGTTTCTAACCAATTTCAATGTTGTTCACATTCGCGACGTGCTCGAGCGCGTGATTGGATGCCGAGGAAATGGTGTACGAGTCAACATGCGAATGCGGCTACAATGCACTGTCTGGCGACAAGGTGGAAGGTTGAGGTCTGAAGATCCAGTGAGGTTCACTCCCAATGCGCGGGAGAGGAAGGAGAAAGATCAAACAACAAAACAGGGTGCAGACGGAGGGAACACTATTAACCGCGGTCGTGGCGATTTTAATCTGCGGCGGAGTATGATGATAGGCAGCTCACCTGGGCTCATCGAAACTACCGACAAACAATCCCATTTTCTCCAAGGCGGCCCAATCGTGCCCCCTTCTGTGCGCACAAATCAGAAAGACGCAATTGTGCCAAACTTCGCAATCTCGGACACATCAGAGGGAGAGTTTGACGATTCTGATGACATGCTGTTCTTCCACACGCGCAACACGAGTGAAGGGTTGCACGCCACCCCAATATACAGAAAAACGAGCGTCCCGGGGATCGTAATCGCAGAGGACGAGACACCGTTGTTTGCTTCCTCGATCAACAGCCCAGTTGTTGCGGATATTGACACAGTTCTCAATGCGATCACATCGTCCTTGCCTTGTAAGGCCGACTTCTCGTATGACGACGAGGAGCCCGCTGCTGGTTCGAGTGAGAGTCATACAGAAATTGGAAAGGATACAGGAATGCGGGCAGGAATCGATTCGCGTGCTCGAAAGCCGGTGCCGGCGGAATCATTTCATATTTTAAATGATCTGGTTGTTGATCGAGGTCCGAGTGCCTACATGTCCCAGTTGGAGTTGTACGTTGATGATCGACACTTGACCACCGTTCAAGCAGATGGACTCGTCGTTTCTACACCTACTGGGAGCACTGCATACTCGGTTTGTCCCAAAAGTTAAAACTGAATGAGCTTGATCTCACGCATGCTTTTGTTTGTAGCTGTCTGCGGGCGGATCACTTGTGCATCCCGAATGTCCTGCTATTCTTGTGACTCCAATCTGTCCTCACACTCTCTCCTTCCGCCCATTCTTGCTTCCCGATGGCGCGGACTTGAAGATCCAAGTCCCTATCGATTCGAGATCCACGGCGTGGGCTTCTTTCGATGGAAGGCATAGAACGGAGCTGAAGCAAGGGGACTTTATCACGGTGACCATGTCGCGCCATCCGCTCCCGACATTGTGCCAAGAGGATCAAAGCTCGGACTGGTTCGAGAGTCTTCGGCGGTGTTTGCATTGGAATGAGCGTGCGAGGCAGAGAGCTTTTGGAGCCGGTAGTGCTGTTGTCGTTGGTGGGAAGGGATTGCAGGCTGGAACAGGGTCAGCTGAAAAGGCGAACGAGAATTCGGTTGGTGGGAGTGACAAGGCGAAAAACGCCAGAAAGCCACGTCAATCTGCAAGAGTAGTAATGCCACAGAAGCGTCAGCAGGTGAAACAGGCTCCACAGTTTGCGAATGCAGGATTGGAAGGGTGGGAGGATGTGGACGACGATGAATCAGCTGATTCCGCTTCTGATAATGCTTCGAAAGTCTCAGCCTCGAGCACCGGGAAAACCTTACTCAACGGGAATCCTGCATCTGTCACACAGGGGCCAACAAATGAAGCCAAACGATCTAAATCAACCACCAAAAAGCAGAACGCGTACATGCTCTATATGCTCGACCACCGAGAACGTGTACGTGAAGAGCTTGGGGAAGATGGGGACGATGAGGGGGCAGTAATGATGATGCTCGCAGAGGGTTGGAGAGCACTGAGCGATGAAGAACGTGCGGTTTATGCATCCGAGGCAGCAGCTGCTTCTGCTCAGAAGCTTCTCGAAGCAGGGGTGGACAAGGGAGGGAGGGCGGCAGGTTTGCTCAGCACGAGCACGTCCATGGATCGAATCATTGCGACATTAAGCGATGAAGATAGGAGTCAGTTGGAGGACGTGGAAGAGGAAAGATAGTTGGCCCATTGTAATGAGCTAGTTTGTTGTTTTTGAGTATTTGTTTTGGTAAGCGCGCACAATTTACTTCATCCATCCAGGAAAATGGCCGAAACGACGCTCGAGACTGCTAAGTCTGGGTTATATGATCACAAAAACCTAGCCAAAGCTTGTACTGCTGTTCCTTCTGGAAGTTAAACTGTCCCTCTTCCAATCAACCATGACTAGTGCAGTTTTCTGACAACCTTTATAACCAATAACCTTCCCAACTCTCCTCAAGCCACTTTTGGCACCATCGAATATGTCCAAACGAACGCAACCCCATCAGGCAACAGCAGCACCAGCTGTACGTCTGCTGACATCGCAGAAACCTTTGGATTTTACGGGACTCTCAGATCTGTATAAGCTGCTCGTCGCGCTCGAAACCTCTGGAACGCCATTCGCAGTTGGACAAGCCCAGCAAGCCGACGGTATGTCAAGAGTCACTGACGAGTTAATTACTTACTTACACTTTTGATGCGTTCAGATGTGATAAGCGGAGTTGCACTGGAGATCACCGCATCAGAGCAAACACTGTTCAATGCTAACGTCGCTGTTCGGTAGGGAAAATATGGGAAAAGATCCTGGCATATTGCTGATAGAGCTATTTTTGTTTGAGATCAGGAATCTTCTTCCACCTAAGGATGCCTCGACCGAAAATGCACTCGCTTGGCTAAGGAGTGCCGTCTGGATCGACTGGGAGGAATCTACTCTCTCCCCGGCCGTTGTTTCGGCCTTGGGCGGCGTTAAAGAGCCTGTTTTAAACGCGCTTTCATATCTGGAAAGTGGCTTCATGAAAGGGCTCGATGCAATCCTCCGAGTAAGCGGAATCTGAGGCTTTGGAGGCCTAACCAGGTCTGATCACCATATTTCAAACAAAAGATCGCTCCCGCGGTGGAACCTGTCCTTTTCGGAACTCTATACACCTTCTTCTCCACTCTTCCCGAGGAGCTGAAACTTGCTCAAGGGCGATTCCCACATGTCGTGGCTTTCTACAAAACGATTTTATCTAAAACGAATGTCGTGGCCGCCCTCACCAAGTCAAAGTCAATTGTAGGTATCCTCAATTGTGATGGAAAGCCGTGACAAAAATATTTATTTTCAAACAGGTTTCTCAGCTTTCCTTGCCTAAGGTAACATTCGAGCTTCCTCCACCAAAAGTGAACGAAAGTGTTTCGATCACTCTTGATCACCACGATCGCAAAGTGTATGTCCCTGAACGAACTCCAAAATTGCCTACAAACTCATTTGCATATCTCAGTCTTCCCAAGCCGAATGAACGCAACATCCTGATTACGAGTGCCCTGCCGTATGTGAACAATGTGCCGCATTTGGGAAACATCATCGGATGTGTTCTGAGCGCAGACGTGTTCGCTCGATTCGCACGGTTACGGGGTTACAACACCCTGTACGTCTGCGGAACCGACGAGTACGGTACAGCAACGGAGACAAAAGCGCTTGAAGAGAAGATCTCGTGTCAGGAGCTTTGCGACAAATACCACAAGATCCACGATGAGGTCTACAAGTGGTTTGATGTTGACTTCGACTTCTTTGGCCGAACCACCACCAAAGAACAGACCAAGTGAGTGGTTGCGCATTTTTCTCTTTGTCGAACTGAAGCTTCGCCGTAGGATAACCCAAGATATCTTCAAGAAGCTGGACAAGAACGGTTTTATTTTGGAGGATTCTATGACCCAGCTGTACTGCCCTCAGCATAACTCGTAATCAATTCCCCATATTTTCATCAATTAGAACTAATTTTTGGCTCTTCAGATTCCTTGCAGACAGGTTTGTTGAAGGTATCTGCCCGTACTGCAACAAGGACGTGAGTAAATCGGTTATAGTCGCTGCGATTAACTCACATTTTGCTTGCAGGGTGCACGCGGGGACCAATGTGACAGTTGTGGCCACTTGATCAATGCTGTCGAGCTCAAAGAACCCAAATGCAAGCTCGATGGGGCAACTCCTGTTGTCAGAAGTTCCGATCACCTGTTCTTGGAGCTTGGTAAGCTGCAAGAAAAGTGCGAAGGCTGGGTCGAAAAGTCTAGCTCCGAAGGTACTATCCAGAGATAGTCAGAGTTCCTTTAATGTTTCAACTACTGTGAACAGGCAAATGGTCGTCAAACGGAGTGACGATTACTAACTCGTGGCTCAAAGAAGGGCTCAAACCGCGTTGCATCACTCGTGATCTCAAGTGGGGTACGACTGTCCCACGGCCCGGATACGAACACAAAGTATTCTATGTGTGGTTCGATGCTTGTATTGGTTACCCATCCATCACAGCGAACTACACTCCCCAATGGGAGAAGTGGTGGAAGAACCCTGAGCATGTACAGCTGTATCAGTTCATGGGCAAGGACAACGTGCCATTCCACACTGTGGTGTTCCCGAGCTCGTTGATCGGAACTGGTGAGGCATGGACCATGCTTCATCACATCAGCACAACAGGTGAGGCGATGTTGAACTCATTATGAACAAATAATAATGCGTGTCTCAACAGAGTACCTCCAATACGAAGGAACGAAGTTCTCAAAGTCCAAGGGAGTTGGTGTATTCGGGAACAATGTTATGGAGTCCGGTATCCCCGTCGAAGTTTGGCGCTACTACCTTCTCTCATCCCGTCCCGAGACCAACGACTCCCAGTTCCTCTGGGCGGAGCTCATTGCCGCAAACAACAACATCCTTCTCGCAAACTTTGGCAACTACATCAATCGCGTCATCAAGTTCCTTGCCGCAAAGTACGACTCTACAGTTCCCACGTACAAGACCACCGAAGCGCCCGAGGCTGCACTGATCGCGGACGTCAATGCTTTTCTTTCCGAATATGTCCAATCCCTTGAATCCGTCAAGATCCGGGCAGCCCTCAAAGTCGTCATGGACATCTCGGCCCGCGGGAACCAGTACCTCCAAGAAAGCAAACTTGACAACACTCTCTTCAGCTCGAACCGCGCTCGGTGCGATAACGTACTTGGTCTTGCAATCAACCTGTGCTACCTCCTCGCGGCTTTGATTTACCCGTACATGCCCACCACCTGCGAATCCGTGCTGAAGCAGCTCAACCTACCCCAGCGCACCATCTCGGACACATGGACAGGAGACGACGTGCTGCCCGGACACCGAGTCGGTTTCGCAGAGTATCTGTTCAAAAAGATTGACGAGGCCAGGGTTGAGGAGCTTCGAGCGCGGTATGGTGGGAAGGAAAGCGAGACGAGCGGAGCGGCTGCAGCCACAGCAGCGCAACCTGAGAAAGTTGGGAAGAAGGATAAGGGCGGCGCGGGCAAAGAGAAGGCAAAGACTGGCACCCCCGCACCTGCAGAAGCGCCGGCTTCGAAGAAGAAAGCGAAGGCAGCTGCGGCGACAGCGGGATTGAACGAAGTGCCTGAGGGTGTTGCCAAGACGCCAGAGATGGGGGAGATCGAAACGAAGATCAAAGCGCAAGGAGAGCTTGTGCGAAAGCTGAAGACTGAGAAAGCGAGCGCTGAGGATGTCAAGAAGGTGAGATGCTCGTGCGTTATGTGTGCAAGAAGTGGATCTGACCAATATTTGTTGGAACAGGCGGTCGATGAGTTGCTTGCACTCAAAACAAGGCTTGGTGATCTTGTCGCTCAAGCTTCGAAATGAAGACTTGAGAATTAGTGATGTTCTGTGCGATATTCTGTGCAATAATTTGCGGGTCTCATAGTAAGAAAGTTCCTTTAAGTACACAAATGCTTTGTGTAGAAAATAGCTATCTTCGAATGCATCACCAAGCCCCTGATCGTCCATGCCTCTCCCAAAGAGAGTGTCAAGGACACTCGTAGCGAGCTCAATTTTTGTTGGTGTGCTGGTGGTATTGTTCTTCATCAGTGCGGCCGGCGAATCTTTCATCTTGTGGCAATTCCCCACCCCGCTTGAGCAAAAGCGAACCATCGCCGTCCAGAAACTTCTCGGAGACCTCACACTATGTCTTGCCCGACCGGCACCAACCTCATGCGGCGCTTGTAATGGAACGAATCTCAGAACTTTTTCGCGGCACTTTAATCTCACAACTTTACCGGATGCACTCCGAACTCGACTTGCAAAAGCAGCATCGATAATAAAGGAGAACGGGATCAATAACACGGCTATGACGTACGCGGCCGGAGATTGGTGGGGGAAGCTCCCACCATTGGCGAATGTTGGTCCGTTGATTGTGACGGGGTTGGAGAACTGCTGTGTAACGAAAACGGATGCTGCTGGGATCGAGGCGATGTGGGCTGAAGCACAGCGAACTGAGGGGAGTTCCTCACAAGATGAATCGCAGCAGTTTAGAGTTGGTGATCTGCAGTGCCATTACGAAGATGTTGTGGGACGACGGGTAACGACTTTGTCGGTTGCACTTGACCCTGTTTCTGTATTCCAGAACCATGTCGCGACGCTTGAGGAGACTGTGAGACGACATCTGGGGAGCTTACCCCAAGAGTGGGCAGTTACCACTGCACCAGCGGCTCGATTGGTCTTGGCGCAATATACGAGCGATTTTCGATATTCCCAGGGGGCTTATTTTGCGATTCAGCGACTTGTGAAAGATGAAAAGCTAGATCTGTTTCCGAATGGAGAAGCTTTGACGGACGTCGTGGGATACCGAAAGTCACTCAATGATACAACCGCAGCGTTAATTGAGGGACATTTGAGGATGTTGGGATTCTTTTTGGTGGACAGGGTGTTGGAGGATGTGAATGCAGCTTGGGGATATGAACCGGCGTTGGTACCGATGAAACTGGGATGGCCAGTTTCGCAATCTTGATACGACACATTCGTCAATTCTAATGTTATGAATTTCAACAAGTTTATCGCATGTGCAATCAAGCGTTTAAGTGCATCAGACGATCCATCGTTTGGGGTGCGCCAAACGTATCATAATTTCTATAACTTCTGGCAGCACACCCATCTCCACATTTCGCACACAAACATGCAATGTCTGTCAATTCCGAACACGATCGGCAGGTTCGATCGTAGAGACGCTCGCTGCTGGCAGCAGTTGGACCTCTTCGTAGTATGGTTCCGCCACAAAGGGAACAGGAGTTTGGGCTATTCGATGCCGACATCTTGATCGAGACCCGAAGCGTCGTGGTGGCTAAAAATCGCCGAACCGGATTCTTCCGAGAGGTAAGAAAAGTGTTCTGGCGGACAACAGGTACAATCCCACCCGTCGAGATGTTTGACGAACACGGATAACCTACAAGGGATCAAAATGCGACGTCGCCTTTTCGAAGATGGAATAGCCCCTTCGACCGTGAGTGATTGCACAGCGCACCATTTCGAGGGCCGCATAGACCGACAGCTCGCTGTCAGAGGACTAACAGTGCTGATCCGCGAAAACTTTCACTTCCCCAAACTCCCCGGACTGGCGCTCGAACGGCTAATGCTCAGCTACACTGACAAAGTGGATGAAAAGTACTCCACCGATCCGCATTACCTTTACGGCCTCCTGTTGATGCGAACATGTTTGTTTGCATTCGTGCACTTTGAAACTGCCGCAGAGCTGAAGGAGCATGTGCAGAGTGTCGTGAATGATGGATTTTCAGATAATGAATGGAGATTGGCCGAGGAGAGGTTTCAGCGGTGGAAAAAGTCAAGTGGGTACTTTTTGGTCTCGTTGCATCGTTTCCGCACATGCAACGCCATAGGCTCTCGGGAGTCTTTTGTGATGTGTTTTTAAGCTGCCGCAAGAACTGAATCGCAAATTTTATATTGATTCCTTCAATCTCTGCGTTTTCGTTTGTTGAGTCACAAGTGAGTGATAACGTATCTGGACATATGCAACTTAACATAGTTATCGCAATCAAGAAACCTTTCGTTGTTCATTCAACTTATACCCTAACTCTGGGGTCCATGGTCATATTAACACAGGTTGCCGTTTTTGATCCCATGCGAGGAGGTCTCACGAATGTCGAACAAGACGAAAGGCTCATCATTTAATGGGCCCCACACTCAAGATCAACCGGTCCCACCGAAATTTAAAGTCGTTGACCTGACGAAATGGCGAAATGAGAACGTGCAGAGAGAATTATCCTTCGTTAAGTTTCCTCAACAAGAAAATGCAAGTTCGATGAAAATCTTTACACGTTTGGTGCCACCAGGTAAAATTTTGTGTTCGGAAACCTTCGCTTTGCCGAGCTTTGCCATTCACTTCCCTTTGTCTCCAGCTTTGCCGACCGTATTACAGCCATTATTTTCGTGCGATCTGAATATATTGCATCATTTCTGGAAACTTTTTTCACCTAAACATCTCACCTTTCATCGCCAATGCTAAGGCGCGTTAGTGCAGCAGAAGGGTTAGCTGAGATGGAGGTGGGCAGAATCTGATTGACTGTGAAGTTGTTTCAATGGCAACGAGCAAAGGTGGTTAGGAGGGAAAGGACATCACGCAATGAACATGTGACAAAACATGGTTGCGATGGCTATGGAGACGTAGATTCGAATCAGTGGTTTTCCACACATACTGGAGCCCGAGATAAGATCATTTTGGTAGGGTACTTGAAGTCAAGAACACGAAACATAACGGCAAAGAGTACGAAAAAGAGCGTGCGGACGGAGAGCGTCCTGATCGTGGATCCTGGATCAGCGGCTTCTTGCTCGTTTCTCTTCCTCAACTTCAGGAGAAACCACCCTGTAAAGACTGTGGAGCGAGTTTGAATAGTGGTGCTTGGTGCTGGGCGGGGTTTGTCTCCCGGAAACGTTGGGCTGGCTTGGGAGGCAGCTGGCGACAAGCAACACAGGCTCATCATCACTGTCAGAGCCAATCTAACATTCAAGATGAGTCCCAAATTTGAGTTTCGGTTGAGCCATGAGCCTCACGTCAGGGAATGCACCAACCATATCGAAGCGTATTCATTGTGGTCCTGTTCTGTTCCTTTTGTCGATCTCGTCGCCATGGCCTCGACCGCTCAAGCTCCGTAAGCAGGAAACGTCAGTTACTGTGAAGTGAGCTTAGCAAACTGTCTGACCCCAGCGATCTCTCATGATAAGCTCTCTCCTTTCCTGAAGATTCCTTACAATTTTCTGCCTCGACCCGGCTTTTTGGGTCGGCACGAGCGATTCTTCGACTGTTGGTTGTCTTAACAACTCCAACCATCGACCATAGCAAATCAAAGAACCCATCGTTTCAATGTTCGAAGAGGATTTTTGCTGAAGTCTTTTCTCGCGCTTAATGAACCGTTTCGCTGGTAGTGAGAGTGGAGGAGCTATGATCAGGCGTTGGCTACAGATTTTTTACAGCAACATCGATGAATCACGAAAGTGATATCATCGCTTTGACCAGATATTCTCTTCTTTGGATGACGCAAATTTGTTGCTTTGCTTGCCAATTAGGCAGTCTCCATTTTCGGAATCACCAGCGTTCATACTACTGAAACTGGAAAATGACCATTTCGGTTATGGAATTTGCAGGCTAGGACATCAAGCTGATGGTAGTCGAGCTCTGGAATGCGGCCATTAATCTATGTCTTGAAAAAGCGAACATCCATACTAGTGTCATTTTAGCTTTTTAAAACTGAAACAAATTTGTTGTGTGAGTTTCTTCGGACGCCACCCTTTACTCGCACCCCATCTGCAAATAATGCCTCTCTGTGGACTCGACCTGATCGATGCAGCAATTAAGGCGAAACCAGCGAGCAACGCAGAGGCAGAAAGCAAAAAATCTTTGCCTGGTCGCCCACTGGCCCCGGGACGTGCGCGGGTTCTCACGGCACGGCGTCTTTCCGCGGACTTGTTCGGATCCTCGTATTCTGAATCAGAAGACTCCGTTGTATGAATATACCTCCCCTTCTTTCCTCGAGGTTATCATATTTTCACAACTTCTGTCCTCGTTCGGCCATTATAGTGCATTTAAATGCAAAGACCTTGATTCACATTTGATTTTATCTTTTCAGTTTTCATACCAAGCATTTGCTGCTGAATCCTTTGGCGACGTTGTCGTGACCGATCTCCCCATCGAGTTGAAGGGTCCATGCATCCCGCTCCGCACGGTTGAAGGGAAGTCTGTAACACTCCGTGGAGTGCTTTACTTCGGTGCACAAGATCCGGTCGTCAAAGAGCTCGCAGTCATTTTCCTGTTTGAATACCAGGTAGCTATCGAATCGTTCCTCATTCCGTTTGATGTATATGTCGCGCAGCGGTTGGGGTTCGTACGAATGCAGGCACCTGAGCCACAGGACGAAGAGAACGCAGGCGGGTCGTTGGGGATGGATTCCGGAGGAGTACCGGGAGTATCTTGATAGGCTTGCGGACGCTGTGTTGCAGTAGCAAACGAGATTCGAGTTTCTTGGTTAGCAACGTAATGCTGTGATTGCACCTTGAAGAATCATTTTCTTTTTCAAACAGCAATTCTCTTGACAGTAAACTTACCATCACGTGCTATTTCATCCACTTTTAAAATTCTTCTCCAAATGTCGGCTCTCCATGCTCTTTCATTTGCGCGTGCGGCGACCCGCCCCGGCTTGATCCGCCGCGCAGCGGTTCTTGCTTCGACCCGCCATATGTCTGCGGCTCGTGTCAAGGTATGCAACCAGTTTTGGCTTGTGATCTTATCATGAACTCATTGGCCCTATTTTTCCGAAGCTTCCTGCACCAAAGTTCACAGCCGATGCAGTCGTCAACCAGGAGTTCAAGAGAGTCTCCCTGGATGACTTCAAAGGCAAATGGTTTGTTTGCGATAATTTTTCACATCCTTTGCGATCGATTGATGGTTTTGTATTCCAGGGTTGTTCTTTTCTTCTACCCTCTCGATTGTAAGTTTACGAGTCTTGAGCGCACTGGGATTTTCATTAAATCAGAAACTTGTTAACTAATCGACTGATCAACTTCCAGTCACCTTTGTGTAAGTCGTATTGTTTTCTGCACTTGTTCATGTGTTTTGACGTGGATGATAAGGTGCCCCACGGAGATCATTGCATACAGCGAGCGTTCGGAGGAGTTCCGCGCGATCGGTGCTGAAGTGATCGGTGCATCTGTAGACTCGAAGCACTCACACCTGGCCTGGATCAACCAGCCCCGCAAACAAGGTGGTCTCGGCGAGATGAAGATCCCTCTGTGTAAGTTGATACATCAACAACTTAGCGATGAATTTTTTAATTGATATCTGAATTGACTTGGTGCAGTGGCTGACATTACCAAGAAGATCTCCAAGGACTACGGAGTCCTGATCGAGGATGGTGGTGATGCTGGTCTTGCTTTGCGCGGAACCTTCATCATCGATCCTAAGGGCATTCTACGTCAAATCACCATCAACGACCTTCCCGTGGGTCGCAATGTCGACGAAACTCTGCGTTTGGTAGAGGCTTTGCAATTCGCTGACCAACATGGCGAAGTGTGCCCGATCGGATGGAAGAAGGGCGGTAAGTGTATTGTTAGTAGATTCTTGGACTTAGTACTAATCTGTGAATACGTAAACAGAAAAATCGATGAAGGCTGACCCTAAAGAAAGCAAAGAGTACTTCAATGAGATTTACGCTTGAAATGCCTATTTGCTTAAAATAAACTAATGCCTGATAATTTGCTCCGCTCGTTCTTTGCAGGTATGTCTAAAAGGCCGCGGAGATCTCCCGCTCGCCTTCCATGTTTCGCTGGCTCGCTATATTATCCCAAATTTGCTAATGCTCAATGACCAGTCAACTTGTTATAGTATAGTTTCTCTATCGAACTTTTTGTTCGCTTTGATCCTTGGTGTAAGCTGCCATCATTGCTAACTGATTTCGTTAAACGAAAAGGACTGCACAACATACAACCTTGACGTGGTCGTGCTGCGCTTCGCCGAGTGCATCGTGGCACAACGCTGGTCGGCTCTGCTCATTTTTAATAACTCCATAATGTCATTATATTAATGAAAGAACCTTCTCTTTCACAATCATAACAATTATGCCATCATCGAGCAAAAATCATTCCGCAGCGTTCCTTCCTTCCAAAGGATCAAAGCTGATCATCGCAGAGCGACCCACACCTTTGCCTGGTCCTGATGAAGTCCTCATCGATGTGAAGGCAATCGCTCTCAATCCCCTCGATAACGCCAGCCAGTCGATGGGCATTGCAGTGAAGTCGTACCCAGCCATTATCGGATCAGACATTGCTGGAGTTATACTGTTAAAAGGGGACAGTGTTCCAAACCATCTTGGTCTTTCGATCGGAAAACGTGTAGCTGCTTTTGCGGTCGCTTTCTTCAAGCAAGGAGCGCCGGACTATGGAGGATTCCAAAGGCGTGTAATTGTGCCGTACCACTATGTCTTCGGCTTGCCGGACTCCATCTCTTTCAAGGAAGGGGCACTGCTACCAATGGCCGTGTCGACTGCCGTGAGTATAGTCTATGTCATCTGTTTTGCGAGGGCTTAACCATTCCGTTGTGGATCAGTTCGCCGGGCTTTATACTGCTGGCCTTCCACTCTCCACGAATCATGCTCCGGAGGACAAAAAAGGCTTTTTGCTCTGGGGAGCCGCTGGAAGCGTCGGTTCTGCGACATTACAAGTTGCGAAATCTATGGGATTCTACATCTACGCAACGGCGAGCGCAAAACACCATTACCATTTGAAAACTTTGGGTGCCTATCGGTTGTTCGACTACAACGATCGCAATGTGATTAATGACATAGTTAATACCGCCAAAGCTGACGGAGTCACGATTGATATCGGGTATCTTGCAGCCGGAGGCATCAGCCCATGCGTGTCCGTCATTGAGAAACTGAGAGGCGACACATCGAAACAGGCAAACCTCGCGTGCGCACCGCCGGCTTTCTTTGAACTGGCATGGTGGTGGATCTTCCCAACTTGGCGAGGCATCAGCGTCAAATTCGTGTCACCGCCTTCGGATCAGGAGGAGTTGCACAAGTTCATACGATTTGTGTTCCAGGATTGGCTTACGACGAAATTGGAGAAGGGTGAATTTATCCCTGGCAGTAAAATAAAAGTGATCCCTGGTAGTTTGGAAGGGATCCAAGCTGGGTTGGATGAGCTGAAGCAGAATGTTAGTGGGATCAAGTTGGTTGTTGAGCTCTGATCATAAATTTCTTCTCCTGAAAATTTGGAGTGACATAGCCACAAACAATCACATGCGAAATGCAACACTTCAAGCAGGTGTGGGTTGTGTTCATATCTTCACAGGAAGAGACTCAAACTGACGAACCATTGTAAAAAAGCTGCTCAGTGCATCCAAGAATGTGGTGTGTCTAACCGGAGCTGGTATATCTGCAGAGTCTGGTATCCCAACCTTTCGAGGTGTGCAGAATATACCACTGCGGTTTATTATCCATTAATCGTTTCTCCGTTCATTTGCGAAGGTGAAGGAGGACTCTGGCGACAGTTCAATGCAACGGAACTCGCCACTCCGCGTGCTTTCAATCGTGATCCATCGCTTGTATGGGAGTTCTATCATTACCGACGTGAGCTTGTACTGACCAAGGAGCCTAATGGTCTGACAAGAACCGAGAATTCAATATCTATCTCCATTAATATGACCTTCTCCAGCTGGACATTTTGCCCTTGTTAATTTTGAGAAGCAGTGGGTGTCTGATCCATCTCGGAAGTTCACACTGATAACACAGAATGTGGACGGATTGCATTTCAAAGCTGGATCACAGAACGTAATCGAGATGCACGGGTCGCTTTGGAGGTAGGGTCAGGAACAAATATGACGGGCAACTTGACCACACATTGACCGACACAGAACAAAATGCTTCAAATGCGAAGACGTTGCGGAGAACTTGGATAGTCCGATCTGCGAGGCACTTGATGGTTTTGGTGCGCCGGATATTGGTGCACCAGGGGCGAACATACCTGCGGAGAGCCTCCCGCGATGCAAGAAGGACCATTGTGGGGGGCTGCTCAGACCTGCGGTGGTGTGGTTTGAAGAGGCATTGGACCAGGATATTCTGGACCGCATATTTTACGTGCTCGAAAACGAATGTGATCTGCTCATGGTCGTTGGAACGTCTGGAGTCGTCTACCCGGCTGCGGGGTTCGCCACAACTGTAAAGCATCGAGGTGGGAAAGTAGTCGAGTTTAACATTGAAAAGACTACTGCGGATGCACACTTGTCGATCTTGGGAAAATCAGGCGAAATGCTTCCAGAGGCACTCAATTTTATGTGAAGGCTTTCCCAGTTTTAAGTATATTTCGTCAAAATCAGGTCATAAGCGTTACTAGAAGAAGATCGTGGTGAATATGTGTTTAGCTTTGTGAGTTAGTGAAGCTCGTGCTAACCAATTGAATCGGCCAAAGGAAGCGGCAAAGCGCTTTGGAAAAGAAGGGTTGTTATTACGCCCGAATGAGGGATTCTAAAATAAGGAGGGATCCGTTTATCAAACCGCATCGCCACATTGGTCGTGGGAAAGTGATATGAATACGACCCACAGTAAACAATTTTCCCTCAATAGCTATAAATCCCACCCAAGTTCCACAACAACCCTGCCCTTTCAGACCAGCCTTCCCCAGCTTCGCCAACCGTATGAAACTAAGTATCTATAACAAGTACCACGCCACCAACGAATGCAAGGGAACGCACAAGTGCAACAAGGACTGCGCGTGCGTCGATGGGGTCTGCAAGTGCGGAAGTCAATATGTCGCATGATCGAACCAGCAAAGTGAGTATAGCTCCGGAGTGCGTCTAGCTCTGATGCTTCACTTCTTAATTCAAGTGAAGCGTACAGGTAGTCAAATTGTTAATATCTCATTTGGTCCAGTTTTCTATTTCCTTTTATGGGAGTGATGTAAAGAAATGAAATAATAATTGAGAAACTCCTAAATCGCATCATTGTTGCAAATTTTGAGCAGCAGAATGTTAAAGAACAACCACTCAGAGCACGTCTTGGAACCGCGCATCATGTCGTGTGTTTGAATGAGCACATATATGATTCACAACATCAAAGAGCGGCTCTTGATCTTCAGGTTATAATGATCAGAATACTGGTGGGCAAACAAATCCATTCAACCTACAGAATCTTGTCAAAGCAAACAGCAGGAGGGCCACCCTCCGTCCAGACTCTCTTTGTTGTTCCATAGGTCCTGTAACCTAAGCGGTCATGTAATTTTATCGATGCAACGTTGGTGCGGTCTGTGAACGAAACAATCTTCTTTGCGCCTAGTTCCCGCGCAATCGACTCTCCGACACGCATCAGCTCGAGCCCAAGTCCCTTTCCCTGCCACCTTTTCGCAATCACCAGGCTCGTAAGCTGAATCAGGCCTTCATCTCTATTACCCAATGTAACGTCGCCCTCTGGATCTTCCTATCGTGCTGTTAATCTGAGAGAGACCAATATTCAAATGCATCTCTGTTACCCATGTCACACCGATCATTCCCACAAGGTCGCTGAGCTCTGCACTGCCCGTGGGATTAGCTTCTAGCTCGTTCGAATTCTGGGCATACGCGAGCACGTAGCATGCCTGTCCGTTGCGAGACTTTTCAAGCCAAATGAGAATGTTTTCTTCGCCCCAACCGGCCTCTCGACGCAACGCGAGCAGATGCTGTCGGAAAAGCTCTGGTTGTTCGTGCACTTTTACAATGCGCAGCTGGACCATGGATCCCGTGGCTTAGCTAGGGTCTTGAAGGGTGATCGATTCTGGGTTGTGGATGGGATGTTGAATCGGTTCGGCAATGTTGAGGCAGGTGGGGGCATGCAGAGTGTCTGTGGGACAGGGACAAGAAGAGGATCGCACTATGAAGGGACAATGTGGGACATTCCTCACTCACTGGACTTTCGTTCAATTCCCATTATGTAACTCCCTGGTGTTTATGGAAGAAAATAGCGTAACACTGTGTTCCAATACTCCATAGTCCTAACAGGTCTCTGATTCTCTTTCTTCAGCAATGCATTCTTACCTGGTCCGCCAGGTGAGAAGTCTCTGGGGACCAGTCGTAGGCACTCCCCGCTCATTAACAACTTGTAGCTTGGGTTGCTGCTCCAACATTGCCTTGTCGCCCTCACAATCCTTGGCCCGGTTATTTCGTGATTCGTAGAGAAGTTCAAAGCTCACAAAAGAACGACTTTTACACTCTAATCTATTCGCATATCACGCCTCCAGTTAACATATCAAACATCCTTTTCAAAGAAAACGGCAGGAAGGTCTTCGGTGGTCCAGCTTCGCATTCTCGTTCCGGTGATCGTGTAGCCAGCCTTCTGGTGCATGTTGATCGATATATTGTTCGTCTGCCGGGTCAACGACACAATCTTTTTCGCACCACATTCACGAGCAAGTCCGTCTCCCAAAAGCATCATTTCGAGACCGAGACCTTTGCGTAGGTATCGTTTCGCAATCACCAAGCTCGTGAGCTGGATTATGCCTTCGTCGCGTCTGGCGAAGGTAGGATCCAATGGAGTGTCCTCCTAGAAGTCCCAAAAAAGAAATTACCCTCCAGCACACCGGCATCAATTCTTTGCGAAACTCACCGTCCAGGTCACCCCAATTAGCCCCACAAGGTGTGGATAATCTTTAGTGGGATAGTCGCCTTCTACTACATTCTGTTCTTCGAGGTCGCCTGTGTAAGCGAGTGCGAAGTTTCCCCGCCCGTCTAGACTTTTTTCCAGCCATAGATTAACGTACTCTTCGTCCCAGCCAGCCTCTTGGCGCAAAGCCCGCATGTGTCTCAGCGAGTCCTCGGGCTGGTCTTGCACCTTTACCAGTCGTATTTTCACGGCCATGTAGAGGGTTCTGGACGACTACGACTGTGCAATAATTTTGCAGACCAAATTTCATGGTTACTAAATAATTTTGCCACGATGATGAGGGACGTAAGACCCCGTGAAATTAATGATTTGGACTTTGGCGGAACCTTCAGACATCATCCATTGATTCAAGGCACAGACGAACTTTCATCACTGCCCAAAAGAAGAAAACAACAAAAGTGTGTGATTGTTCAAAGTGTCTTTTCAAAGCAAACTGCTGGTGGGCCAGTCCCAGCCCACACCCTCTTCGTCGTTCCACACATTCGGTACCCAGCGTGTTCGTGCACCTTAAACGACAATACATTCTCATAGTCTGTGTACGACACGATCTTCTTTGCCCCTCGCTCTCGTGCCAACTTTTCTCCAATCAGCATGAGCTGGTGCGCGAGCCCTTTGCCTCTCCAGCGTTCCGCAACCGCCAGGCTCGAAAGCTGTATAATCCCCTCCTCGCGATTCCCGAGTGCAGGATCACCCTCGGAATCCACCTGAAAAATGATGGACGTCGTTGAAAATCGTGTTGGAAATGAACATAGTTTCAGTCGCTTACCCATGTCACACCGATCGTACCAATCAAATTTGAATAGACTGTGTGGTCGCTGTGTGGATTGTCAGTGTAGGCCATAACGTAGCAAGCCGTCCCGTCCCTCGACGTGGAAATCCAGTGAGGTATGTCGTCTTCTCCGTAACCCGCTTCCCTACGCAAAGCAACCAAATGTTCCTTTGCGATGGCTTCGGGTATTTCGTGTATTGGGACGATGTGGAAAGTCAGTGTCATTGCTGTTGTGATCGATGCATGTTTTCTGGGGCATTTCGCTCTTTATGCGCTTGGTGGCATCGATGCGCAAGCACGACTGTCCCACAAAGGTTTTGTCAGAAATTTCAAAATGCATTCTGGCGGAGGCGAAGATTAGTATTTCGAAAACAAAGGTTCAATTATATTTTTACAAAGGTAACTCAAAGTTTGATTGCAAAATCCAGTGTTAGTTTATCTGGATACGCTCGTACACGTCAGGTTCCTCTTTGTGTTTATTGAGATGCAGGCCGGGCTAATGTTTAAAAGGGATGCTGAACATTCTGGAGAATTTCAGACTGCATATTGAAGAACGAACACTTCACGGTGGAAAAAACCAACCATTAACTCTGTTTGATCGAATACCAGCCAATGAAATAATAAAAAGATAGACTCCTTAAAGCACCATGTTCACAACATCTTTTCTAAGCACACAGACGGGTCCCGTTCCAGTCCCCCTCTTAGTCGTTCCATAAATTGTGTATCCCGCCCGCTCATGGATATTGAAGAACGAACGCTTCAGCTCCAGCTTCTGAAAGGACCAGACATAAACTGTGTTTGATCGAATACCACGGCACCACTCCCAGCCAATGGAATAAAAAAGAGAGAGACTCCTTAAAGCAACACTGTCAAACATCACTTTGATTGTTCACAATATTTTTTCAAAGCACACCGCCGGGGGTCCCGTTCCAGTCCACACCCTCTTCGTCGTTCCATAAATTCTGTATCCCGCCCGCTCATGCAGCTTGAATGACGCAACGTTGTCATAGTTTGTAAACGAGACAATCTTCTTTGCTCCTCGCTCGCGTGCCAAATTTTCTCCAATCAGCATGAGCTGGTGTGCCAGCCCTTTCCCTCTCCATCGCTTCGCAATCGTCAGACTTGACAACTGTTTGATTCCCTGGTCGCGATTTCCCAGCGTTCTATCACCCTCGGAATCCACCTTTAACAGCACAACATGTAAGTCGCACGGAAAAAATAAAACATTGCCCGTTCCCTCACCCATGTGACGCCGATCATGCCAATCACATTTGAGTTGGCATCATCGCTTGGTTGATTATCAGCGTAAGCGATCACGTAACAGGCTGTCCCTTCTCGCGACGTTGATATCCAGTGAAGGATGCTGTCCTCTCCCCATCCCGCTTCCCTGCGCAAAGCAACCAAATGTTGTGTGGCTGTATCTTCTGGTAGCTTGTGCACCGGAATTACGTGGAAGGTGAGTGTCATTGTTTGCAGTGTTGCATATACGATCGCTGATCTTAAAAGCGGTATTGCGCAAGTCTTCCAACTGCAGCAGATCAGAAATAATTTCTAACATAATGGCGCGATCTCGCTGCGCGGAACTCAGCTTTAGTAATTTGTTCGTTCAATAACGTTCAATAATATTATACAAGGAAACATAGTGAGAGAGATTATCTGGATACACGCGCACCGCTTGCAGCGTTGGTTCCCGCTTCTAGTTCGTTGAAATGCTGACGGGCAGCACTGATGTTGATAAGGGTAGCTGAAGATTCTGGAGCATTTTCAGATGGATATTAAAGAAAGAACGGATCAAGATGAGCTTACGGATGGAAGGATCTGACATGATGACCATGATGGCTGTGTTTTGCGTGAGAACTTCAATGAACACCGTAAACTCTGGGTTCTTAATCTCCATGCTCTTGAACTGCGACGACGCCTTACTAAACTGTGCAATTGAGTAACTTTGTTCCATAGCTACAGCAAACACGTCAACTTACGTGCAGCTCAGTTTGAACTGCTTCACAATGTTGGAGACCTTCTCGAACCGTTGAGAGTCCTGGTAATTTTTTCGCGTGGAATGGGATATCACAAGGAACGTCGTTCGCTCAAACAGAACAACCTCATCCGCGTCGCACGCCTTGCAGAAGGATTCAAGCTGGGTTTCCAGAGAAAGAACGTTCGGCACCAGTTCGTGCACAATTGCAGACCACGCTTTGTACAGCGTTTCGTCCCATATAGAGGTTTTGAACGCGCTAACATTGAGGGGATAAGAGCGTTTCTTGATGTCCGCAAACCGATCTTGGAACATCTAGAACCAAAAAACTTGTAAAATTCATACAACGTGACATGGTGTTTCCCCCTTACCAGCTCGCGATGCTCTTCAGGAAGCAGATCCATTTTGTGAATGAGACAAAATACTTTGCATCCCTTCGAAAGTGCCGTGAGCGCATCAACGGTGTTCTGGTAATACATCAAGTCCTTGTCCACTTCGCGGGACTCGACGTCAAACACGTAGATAAGCACCTCGACGTTGCTAAAGATTTGGTCACGCTGGGAGGTGAGGTAGTTCTCCATAAACGTGCTTTGACCACCGCAGTCCCACAGATTCAGCTGCAAGTTGCCCAGGAATCTCACATGTGATTGTTCGACGTCGACTGGGAGAGCAATTGGAAGGGTCATTGTTGGAACTACTTGTGCATGGGACGGAAAGTAGCATACTTGTAGCACCAAGTCGGCGAGTATCTCTTGCGATAAAGTTTGCAAACACGATCGAGCGCATCGAGGTCTTCCCCGAGCCGCTCTTGCCCATCAGCAGGACCTTCTTGCGAGGTGCCATTGGATTTGATAGGTATAATTATGAAGTATTTAACCAAGCCATTTTGGAGTTCAAATTTTACAATTTTCCATGAGCAAGAAAAGATAATGAAACAAGGAGTGGTACACAGTGGTACATATGCTATTAGCGCTGTATTTAGGGTTCCAACGCATCGTCGCCAAACATAAGGTGATCCATTTCGTCATGGCTGTCCGATGATTGGCTCTGTGAATGTTCCTCGACATTTCCCAGTAACCCACTCTCGCGTGAAAGGCGCTGTCCGATTGTGTAGACAACGTTGCCGACAGGTACTGCCCACGGATCGCGCCATCGTGCAGTAATAGTAGGTGAAACGCCGGGGCATCCGAGGTGAGCAAAATCTGCCGGATTCTTGCTTGAAAATAGACCATCAAGCTCGTCTTCTGAAGTAAAAGGTGAAGCGGATTCGTGCTCGGTTTTATCTCTGGCTGACGCTGAGGCTGACTGATCATGAATAGAGTCTGTCGAGGGAGCTTCATTGGACAAAGAGGATTGTTTCAAAAGAGAATCATTCTGTTTTCGTATCGCTCCAGAAATGTGGTCCTCGTCTTGCGAGTCGATCGAGTTTTCTAAGCCCGAAGGTGGATTGAGCGTAGATCCGACGTGTACTGATCTAGTTGTTGCGCCGATTTCGTCAGAGTGGGTCATGTACTTCCCAGGATCTTCAATTTCGGTAGGTCCGTCTGTTTCTGTCACAGATTCCTCAATGTTCGCGGGCACTCCGTTTCCTCTGTGCTCCAGCAAAAGAGGTGAGTGACTTTTGCGAACTTCAAACCAGCTTGCGTGATAGTCTCCAGAATCATAATCATCGCCAAGCTCGCTGCTATATTCTTTTATCGATGGCGTCTCTTTACTCCTCTCTTTATTCTTCTCTTCTTTCTCGGTCGCTTTAACAGAAATCGGCGGCTGTTCAAGGTTCGCCGACATGCGATCATCGCCCTCCTGCTCCATTTCAACGTCTTTTGTTTCTTCCGGATCCGGATCCCTGTATATCTCGATCTTAAGGGGGCCTCCGTGTTTCAACTTTGGAAGGGATGCTCGCGGCTGCGAAAGAAACTTCACGCTGCTCTGAAACCGATTGGGAGCTGGACTCGATAGTCCAAGATGGCGACGCGAGACGGGAACATCCAGCTTCTTTGAGCCTTTGTATGTAAGAACATCATTGGAGGGTCTACGAAAGCTTGATACTGCGACCGTGGGAAAAGTTGACAGATATGACGAAACTGACACTGACCTTTGACTGGGCTACTTTACCTTGATTGATCCGTTCAGATAAACCAGTAATAGGGGGAGGGGTACAATTATCTTTATTCCTTGGTGGAAGGGGCCCTTTGGATCGAATTGCGGTGCCGCTTAACCTGAGTTTGCTACCATATGTCTTTTGATCGCCTGACGACTTTCGCACTGCAGCGAGTGACGCGAACGAGAGACTGGATTGTCTTCCACCTTGTCCCTTCCCCCCGGTATCTCCGAGCGACGAGTTTGGCTGGGACGGGAACATCTGTGATTGGTGGGGCAAACACAAGCCACACAGTTGTATTTTAAAGGCACTAAAGGGCAGATCTAAAGCGTGATAACCGAGCTTGTATTGCTCTCTTCCTTTCAGAGGCGAAGTTATAGTCACAGCTGCTTGCAATTGCAGTGGATAAACTTATTGTTACATAACTTACAGATTAAACTTGCTTGCACATATCACCTGTCCAGCTTGCTCTAGGCGTTCCCACTATCTTCTGTGTTTTATCACCTTGCTGCACCAAGCCTTCTGGAATTGTTGGTCAGCAATGTATAATGGAACTTCAACATTAGCATTAACCTTGTCAGAGCGAGCGACACGGATGTCCGTCGCCACGCATGAGGAACCAATGTTATTGGCAGCTAAATCATGCGCAAATTGATCACCTTGCATTGACAATCCCGGAGACTTAGGACCTTCATGACGCTCGCAAATGACTTTCATGACCGTTTCATAATCGCCTTCCATGCTCCAGTGAACTTCAATCCCTGGAGATCTGTGTTGCATTCGACCAAAGAGCTTCACCGATTTCTCGATGGCGTTGACACATTCCATAGAGGGTTTGATCTGTAATAATCATGGGAATGGTAAGTCGTTGGAACTTTTGAAATCTTTTCAAGGCTTACGTCCCCATGGGCGAAATGCGAAAATCTACGATGACGTGCATGATTCGTGCGAAGCTAGGTTTGTGGTGATTGGAGAGTCAGTGCATTACTGGTGGTGTCTCCCACTTGCACGGTGGAAGTGGCATCTCTGGCGATCTGATTTGGGAGAATTTGCAAACGTTGAGATCATTCAATCACTCACGAATCTCCTCACCGGGATGAAAGAACGTGCTCATGGACATCAACACTACACCTGACACGCTACACGCATTTCCAAATCAGGGCAATATTAGCCTTTCCCAATCAAAACGTACTGGGCCTCAATCACAGATTGGATGGTCCGCATAAAGCTATATTCAAGCAATATCAATTTTGTATTGGCACTTCATTTCTTAGCGGCTGACTTTGCCAATAGGCAATACCTCCTGGAAATCAGGGAATAAAACACCAAATCCTGATATATACAATATAACACTCCAAAGACCCAGCTTTAGCTCGAATCCGAATCCGAGCGCATCCAAGACACGCCAAAGTCCGCGAGCTGTGGTCCATCCGTGCGCAACTCCTCGCCGAGATCCCTATCGGCTCCTCACCAACCACCAAAACCCTAATTCGGAACAGCTCCCCAATCCAGCCGGGACGCCTCCCGTTTCCATTGCCGTGATCTCCACCAACAACGAGCACACTCCGGACGACCGCCGCATGTGTAAACGAGCCCAAGCCAGTCGCGCTCGAGCACGGCGTCGATGATGAAACAGTTGACGGAGGTGCTTGTGGACAGTGAGGAGCATCAGAGGGATACGAGGACGAGCGGGCAGGGGAGGAAGAGCACGGTGCATAAGGTTACGAATGCTCAGACGGAGATGTTGAAGAAGTCGATGCAGCGTTTGGGCGGTGTGAAGAGTGCGGGGTGTTGCATGAGGGTTGGGGCTGTTTTTTGGAGCTTATACTCTGTTTTTTGGGTAGAGAATGAACTTTCGAGATGCACTGAAACTTCGCTGAATTAGAGGGAAACGTCGCCATGATTTCCAGCAGAAACTTGGGGGGAAGGAGATGAGATGCGACGGTATGGTGATAAATTCGGTTCACATTTAGGTTGTTTGAATATATGCCCGTTTTATTTTCTTCAGGATGCGGTTTCCGTGCTCATACGAAATGTGCACTGACGATACCCACAAACTGCTCTCAGTAGCATGCTGCAAGGCGGTTTCCGTGACAAACTGCTCTCAGGAGCATGCTGCAAGGATGCGGTTTCCGTGACAAACTGCTCTCAGGAGCATGCTGCAAGGATGCGGTTTCCGTGACAAACTGCTCTCAGGAGCATGCTGCAAGGATTCGTTTGCCCTGGGTCAAGAAAATAGAGTTTTACCAGATCAGATAGTGCAAGACGAGACTTTAGTCGAGACGAGTAAGTTCAAGAATACGAATGTTTTTCAAATAACAGAACTGACATGAAAAGGAGATGAAGCTCATAAAGAAGTAGTGGAAAAACTAAGCACAGAATTGGATGGCGAAGACATAGAAATGAAAAACAATAAACAATCGAATAAATTGAACGTTATTTCCAAAATAAAGAAACAAAAAAGAATTAAAATGAAACCAAACAAAGATCGAGAGAGAACAATTGAAGAATCTAAATCTCAACCGTGCATTGGAGCGAATCCTGACACATGACAAAGAGAATAGGGAACCTTTCAGGTTTTAAGTCAGCTGCTTCAGATAATCGGCATATTATTCGGATTAGCTCGCTGATTGTTGGGGTGACTCGCCGATTGGAATGATAGTCAAATTGCGACAGCACATCAGCCAGCTCAACGGCCAGCTCAACGGATCAGTTCAGATGGTCGCAATATGATACAACGTTTTGTGTTTACCAGGAAATCATCTCGCTCGTTACGATTATATCACTATTCGATAGAGCAGTCCCTTTTTATTTATATATTTTTTGTTCCATTTTTAAACAAAGTTCTTTAGTTTTTCAACGCGTTCCAAAACGCGTCTGCCGCGGATCTGTGCTTACAAACCTTTTCACGCCACTGTGCATAACGCAAAGGCTGCTGGATAGGCTCCGACGCTTCAAGCTCATCTGCGCATAGCCAAGCAACGCGATTCAAGCTCATCTGCGCATAGCCAAGCAACGCGATTCAAGCTCATCTGCGCATAGCTAGCCTTTGGGAATCTTATACACAGCGTTTCTTCCACAGCGGTCAAGCTTTCTTTCGAAATGAGCGGCGAAGCCTGTGTAGCGCCGCTACAGATCGCTGATGTAGTGATTCCCGCTGCTGAATTGAACGGGTCGCGGCGAACGCGGAGCCTTGGTGGAGAGAGTCGATCATACGACATCGCTGCCTTAAGAAGGTGCACAAGCTGGAATTGCGCAATTGAGAATGGATCCGTAAACATTCTTCCGGATATGAGCGATGTTCCGTCTCTGCCTGCAGCTGTCTCCGGCAGGGTTGCACAACTTGGACTCAATGCTCCGAGTGATCCCCATTCTGCAGCTCTTCCTTCCTTGAATCATCGAATCGTAGATTCAAATGCGATTAAAGAAACGGTGGGCCAGGCTGACCCAAATGAAGCGTATAAAGAGGATAGCAGGTCGGATCAACGCAGCATTGCAACTGCAACCACTGTCACGCTTTCCTCGTCCGTTGATCGCATGAGTGTTGATCTGGGAGTGTATGGTGCGACTGAGGACTGGTATCACATCGATGGCGCAAACCAGCATCCCGTGGACGCCGGCTTTGTCTATCCTTCACTTGAACGCCAATCGACTGCGGCTCCCTGGTCCATTCGTAACCATCTTACATATCGTCCTACCACGCGATCGGACACCAGCAATCAGCCCCAGAGTATGGTAGACGCCCGATCGAACATTTCGACTCATCGATCATCCACGTTTCGTTCGACATTGCTCCGACCGCATGCAAACGAAAGTCTCACCAACGAGCTGGCGAATGCGGAGTACTGCAGAGCGCTGGCGCTTCTTCATGCTGCCGAGACAGGATCCGGCGGATACGGTGCCCGTAGCGATCAGCTCCGCCGTGACGGTATGTGGCTCATGAAGCTTTCTGCTGCTCAACAGCATCCGGATGCGTTATTGTACCTCGCGCGATTCGAAGTTGTCTCAAAGCGTCCGCTCCGTGCGGTGCATGCCTACAGAAGAGCTGCGCGAGCGATGCCGTTGGTGGCATGGTACGAACTTGCTAGGCTGTACGAGTTCGGTGCCGCCGATGCGGGCAATGAAGCTGTGGCGGCAAGCGTGGAGCTTCAGGATCATCATCCGGATATAATGCGTGTGGAACGTGGCACTCATGCTATTGCCGACGAACGTGATCCGGGGAAGAACAGCTTTGTAACGATGATGCGAAGCTTGAGTCGTTCGTTTGCGAAGAAACCGAGAACCATCCAAAACGATTCGGTGATAGAGAAGCATCCATTGCTTAAACTGGTAGATTCGGTCTGCAACGGACGCCGCTTCCGCCTTGCTCGACACTGTTACACGAAGGCGGCGAATCATGGCAACCCGAGGGCCATGCGCAGGCTGGCTACTGCGTACGTTCGCGGCGAATTGAATGTTAGTGTGGATCAAGAGGAAGCGAAACGATGGCTTGCTATGGCCCGATCCTTCGAAGATGGGGTTGGTCCCAATCCCACTTTGAGCACGCTGGATCAAGCAACATCAGGTGTTGTTGTTCTGCATCCTCTCGAGGAAGTAGATCGCTCAGAACTCTTGGACTATTACTTCCATGACAGTGATGATTAACTGGCTGGACCAACTGACACATGTAACTAATTGACTTTCTTGATTTGAATCTCTCTGTAACAACTTTAATTTAATTGAAATGATGACCATTATACAGCATCTTATGCAACCCAAAAGATATTTCAGCCAGTAATTGTGAAGACCTGGCTCACAACGCCTCTTGTGATGGAAGATCGAACAAACAGCCGATGACAATTATAAAACCTGTGACATCCCTTTTGTGACGAGTCATGATGCTTTGTGTTGCGTAGAACTAGAGCCACGACGGCGCATGCTCTTTGTCGTATCCAGTTGGGACTTTGAACACCTCGATATACTTTTGGGCGGATGTTAGCGAAAATAGTTATCGAATGGAAAATCGACTAACCTCTTGATCAACGATCCTATACTTCACACCAGTGAATCGGCGGTATTCGTCAAAGATGGATGTCATGCCCCAGTTCTGCAGTTTTCGAAGGCAGCCGACAAGACAGCCAACCCGATGCTATCGAGCTTTTAGTGAATAGTCATTCATTAATTGAATCACATGAATGACTGCCCACCTTGCCTTTGTTGCAGTGGATCAAGACTCGTGATGAAGACGAATTTAGCAAACTTTTGTCTTAACACCCATGACACGGCTTACTGGGATGATTCCGTATATCTAAGCTTGCCAGAAAGCAGATGAGCACACTCTAAAATGACTTACGCCCAAATATGCGTACCAAGCATTTTCAGGAGTGCATCCTCCATCAATCCATGATCGATTTCTTCAAAGGGCTCCTTTATTGTTTCTACACATCAAAAAGATCCCTTTAACCACGCAATCGCACGCACCTTATTGCTCTCGATTTTCACGTGGAATATGGTGATGTTGTTTTCAGCGAAAAACTTCAAGTTGTCCTCAGAGTAATCATCCGTACACAAATACCTAAAAATGTCAGGAAAGGATTTTTGAGTCTCGCCCAATTCTATGACTGCATCGAGAGACATACATGACTGATTTCAAGCCCAACTTCTTGAGAAACGGAAAGTTCTTTCTATTTGGATGCCCCGAGCGATATACCCCCGGTGCAACCATCGCAAAGTTCAACGGTGGCACCACTACTTTCGGCGCTTTTGGCATTGGAAGTTGCGTTGGCCCCTGCCCGCCCTCATCCCGACTTTCTTTATCTTGTTCCACCATCAACAAAATATGCGTTGCACCTTCAGCTTTCGGCTGACACGAGGTAGCTTGGTGGCGAAGCGGTCGGGCGTGTTTCGCGTTTTGTCCCAGGGACTGACTGGGACTCCCAAAGTGACTCGCGATCCACTCGAGCGCGATCTCATGGACCACGACTTGCTCACGATGCTTGAAGAGACCAAGAATTTCAATGCATCTGGAAACGGATCTGTGGTTGCCTCACCACCGCTTTCAACGGGCACCACACACGTGGCGCACGACGGCCGGGATGGAACTCCGGTTCGATCTGCGACTTTGATCTCAACGCCGGATGCGACGAGTAGGAGTCACTGGGGCGAGTCTGTGGAGAGGAAAGGGAGCAGGGAACATCAAGAGTACCAGGATCCTGAAACAAGGGACCCCCGCAGCATTCCATACCAACCCGATACCTACATTGACGACCCAGTACCACTGGATGTGCATCCTTCGCGGCTATCCGTGATAGATGGCACCAATGTACGCCACCACCGGCAATCATTTGAGCAACGAGACCATCACAACAATGGACCACGACAACCTAACCCGACCGTACACGGCGAGAGCTCGCCGTGGAACCCAGAAAGGACTCCACATCGCGCAGGCTGGAAGGCACGCGGCTACCATGATCGGAATGAACAGTCTCGATGGGGTGGTCGCGACGGTCGTCGGTTCAACCTTCGATACCCGCTTCCCAGCGAGCTCCCTCCCCAATCCACCTACCTTCGTCGGCGATCGCATGACGCAAACAACAGAGACGACGGCTCGAATCCGCAACGACGCAGGCGTAAACGCACTGTAACGGTCAGCGAATCCAGCTCCTCGTCTTCGTCGTCGTCCGGATGCTCTTCGCTGAGCGAGGACGGCTCGAGCAGCGAAGCCGAACGTCAGGTGCGCGAGGAGAATCGCCGCAAAGTGCGAAGGGAATCGGATCATAGGAATGGACGGCGAGTGCGAGGGCAGCGTTTACCGAGCGGCGATGGAGCTCAGGAGATGGAGGTTCAACAAGACCCTCAGCCGCACGTTCCAATGACGGACGGGTTCCAGTGCAGTAAGCTCGAAGGAAAAGAAGGCGACGTCACGGGGGAAGGTAAAAAGAGACGGCGGTCATCAGAATATGAGAACAGGAACGGACGAGGGCGGCCCATTCGCGACCACGAGAGTCATCTCAGGTATGACCGTCGATCAGTTGAAACCAGCCGAAGTAACAACAGAGCGGGCGGGTCGAATGGATATGAAATGAGTGGAAGAAAGCACTGCGGGACCGAGCCTAATTACTTCGGCAGACGTCAATTTGACGAGCAACACGAACCTCGCTCGCAAACTACTGTTGTGGAGAGCAGTGATGGAGCCCGGGCACCTGCGATCCGTTTTGTGGCCCCAGCGGGAGGCGTTGGGTTGAATGATAACCAGGCAATGAATCAGCGTGAAGAAACCCGTGCGACAACGAGAGTTCGCTTGCGTGGTCGATGGGACACGCCCTCCAACAACCAAAACTCCCAACCCCTCGACTCTTCTCGGGACAATGCAGTTAATGGTGCAACCTCGAAAAGAAAGTTGGCCGAACTAGGAAGAAAAGGTGTTGACGTCTTTCTCGGTGAAGACGAGGACGAGCTTCGGACCTTTTACAGATTAATTCCACCCCCGCCGCCGATGCAATCGAATTAATCAACTCAGCTCTATTTCTGTGAATGCCTGGCACTGTGAATAGCCGTTTTTTTGCCCGGGTTTGTGAATACCGTTGATCACCGTACTTGCTGTGGATTATGCATTAATCAGATTTTTTGAAGAGTGGAGCAGACGATGAAAAAGGCCAACAACATGTTTTAAATTACTACTGAGAGGCCAATGATTTTGGAATACATCAATCTTTTTCTTGCAACCTGGAGGATACCTAGAAATGACGACGATCAGTGAAACGCCGCAAAGAGAGCGCAACGTGCTTTGATATGTCCTACCATTTCTTTGAACTGGCCCAACACTTCGGCCTCCTTCCGCAGCTTCTCCTGCTGATTGAAATGCAATAATGCTGAAAAGGACATGAGCAATACGAAGATGCCAACAGAGGCTCGTTCGTCTCACCTCGTTTCTCCTCGGCGCTGATGACTTGATTTTCTTTTCGAATACGCACGGCGTTCATCCTTGTGTGTCGACTGCCGCTCATCACGTATCCGACCTCCTCATACTTTTCAATCTGCTCAGACGTCAACCCGATTTCACCACGGCGAGGGATGCGCTGTCCAGATTGAACGAATGCCGCCATGGCAGTACCTTCTCCTTGCAACAAGGCACCACCGTATGCGCGCTCGTCGAGTTTCGGGTCGTTCTCAGGTACGGGTTGAGGACCAACGAATGCATCATCAGCTTGTGGAACTAGTTTTGCAGAGAACTTAATAAAGAGGGACTTTGCTGAAGGTAAGTTATTGTACTTACCGTTTTTCTCCTTCCAGTAGTCCTCGATAGTGGACAGATCCTTTTCGTCGATTGGAGCACCAAGGGCTGTCTTAACATCTGGAGCAACGCGAGCGCTCTCGTCTGATTCAACCTCAGATTCTGATGAAGATGATGAGGTTGGCGTTGGGGTCCTCGCCCGTTTCTTCTTCTTTCCATCCTTTTTGTGCTTTTTTGATTTCTTTGAGGATTTAGACGATCTCTTCTTCTTTGAGCCGGAAGATTTCTTCTTCTTTCTGCGGTCTATGGATAAAATGCAATTAACAAAACTGCATATGCAAGAACCCACCTAGAACATACTATCTTCCGATTCAGACTCTTCACTCTCGGAATCGTCAGAGTCATCCACAGATTTGGTCCGTTTTCTAGGCTCGCCCTTTGCGTCCTTGCGTTTAGACTTTCGATCCTGATCCGAGTCGCTTGAATCGGCATCCGAAACATCAGGAGACGGCGGCCAGACCATCACGCTTGCAGCCTGTTCCCTCATTTTCTTTCTTCGCTCGAAAAAATCCTCCGTGCTACCACCAGCGAACATCTGCTCCTCCCCTCGTCTGTAACCCCCTCCACCACCACCACCGCCTCCATTTTGCTCCGGATATCTCTGTCTTTGTCCATCTCTATACTCCCGCGCATGAGCATCCCTCGTCCATTGTGGTGGCGAACGCTCCAGCATCCTCTTTCTGTCATTATTCATTCTGTCATCCCCGTTGCGACGGGGAGGCGAGTCACGACGAGGTCGACGATCGGGGCTGCGGCTGCGATTGCGCGAGCTCCCGTTACGGATAGCCCTGGGTTCTCGAGGACTGCGGCTTCGAGATGGTGAGGGTCGACGGGAGCTCCTATACCGATCGCTGGTGTCTCTGCTATTTGATCCATCTCTCCTCGAGCTGTTTCTTCGCGGACTCCTGCTCCTTGAGCTGCTCCTGCTCCGTGAAGTGCCTGAGCCTGATGTGGAAATCATTGTTCAAATGGTGTAGCTTAATGTGGCTTAATCATCATCATATGTTGAATTGTAACATCAAAAATGCCGCTCTACGAACTGATTTGCATCTCGAAAACAGCGGCGGGAAACAACGTAGAAAAAAGACTACGAATGTGTAGGTAATATCCGCGTTAACACTCTTCTTGGGTAGAACCATGCAAAGGAGGCCGCACGCTTGGCAGCTCGCCACGTCCTCGATCGTGGAGGAGTCGTCCGCAACATCGATGTGCTGCCATACTACAGGGAAATGCTGCCATATCGGATGAAGCGGCACCAGGAAATCTTTCATACCGGGGTGTATGTTCAGTTGAATTAATCGCTCTGCATTGGCTGACTTATTCACGATTTTGCAGTTATTGGTCAATGCAGTTTTACTCGAGTCCATTGGTGCAGAGGTCGCTGTACCAGGCGTTGAGATACGATGAAGGAGTTATTCGGCATGGTTTCGTTAAACTGGGGGACAACATCAAATCACTGTCAGGCTACAAAATTCCATCCCCCTTGGAAAAGTAGATGTCTGGGTACATTGGTGTTTGATTGTTCACATACGCATACCTTAAATAGCGGAGTTGGAAAACTACTCCGAACAACATTTCAGATTTCTTCCACTTATTAGCTGACTTCGTCCATATCATCCTGTCCCACTTCGTCAAGTGTGATCTCGGCCCCCATTGCGCCTTCATCCATCTCATCCTCTGCCCATCTTCCGAATCCTGATCTTTTCCATCCTCGGCATTTTCCTCCTCGTCAGATTCAGAAATCGACTCTCCCGATTTCAGGTGCTCAAACTTGCGAGCGAACCTAGCGTAATCCCAACCTCCTTTGTAGCTCTCCAATGCAATTGCATTCCTGTCGTCAGGTCTTTTGCAGCGTTGAACTCAAATTGGATTGCGATGAGCCAGTTGTCTGCGAATTTTTACGTCAATGTTTGCTCATTCCAATGTTTTAGTCCAAACAAACCCGAATCGGACGAGTCGGCACTGATCGCAAGGTTGTAAAGCTTCCTGACATCCTTGAAGGCAGCAATTCTTTCGCTTTCGCTGTTCACGCTTCCATCTGACAAGGCATAGGAAATGGCCATAACGCAATGGCCAAGGAAAACTGGGGATCTTGGCCGTGACAGAACGAGGTTGTTGCTCACTTTTCGAAGCTTTGGGAATCCTCCAGAAAGGAGCGCCCAGTCCACTTAGTCGCACGACACAGAAAGCTCATCCGCGAATGTAGGAGAAGTTGGTTGGGATGGATGATCCCAACGTAGGGAGTTTAACGAAGAATAGGACGAAGCATGCTATGAAATTGCCCGGATTTTACTGAGAGTTTCAATTTGAAAATGCGATGATTCCGTGATCCTCGTTTGACACGATCAGACAGCTCAAAGCAATGCTTTGAGGTTAAGAAACACGCACTGGGGCGAGATTCTCGTGAAACCAATGAATCAATCTTAGATGAATACGGCTGCTGTGAACCTCCTTGAAGTGCTTTCTACTTACATTCTTCTCTCGAGGAACTAACCGAGATTTACTTTCAGGTTTGGGCGTGGGAGGCAAGAGGATCAGCACTGACATATATCCAGTCGTCCCCAATCATATTTCGCCTTCTCTATGAACTTATTTCGGGCGAAAATGCGCAGGATGAAGTCCGTAGATCCTACATTTCGATGGTACAAGTGACAAAGATCTGCAGATGAAACTAATTAAAGTTGCCAATTCCAAGAATTCCGGAGAAGCTATTGAATCACTCATGCGTTCTGTAAAGTCTTATACTTACCAAAATCTGCGAGGCAATGTTCAATTCCGCAAACCCCACATCGCCGGTCGTAGTTCGGATGTGCGGCAGCCCAACAAGATTGCTGATGAAGCTATGGTGTTCAGATTCGAACCAAGATGTTGGTTTTTTGGGCTCTTACGTTTGGAGTGGCCGTATGCCATTCATTCTTGATCCGTCAGAACGTCCGACTTCACTAGTGATCCTTAGTACCGTCGGAACGTTGTCATTTCTCAACAACCACATCTCTGTCACTATCGAAACGTTGTCCAAAGGTTTCCTTCTTCTGACGACCTTGGACCATGACAACAAAATCGACGAGCGTCTGTTTGGAGAGGGTAAGGTGCATTTCAGGTCAGATGACGGACTTTTGGGAATCAGTCACCATCAACGAAGGGAAGCGACTAAGTTTATTGCACTCTCTCGCTCGATTCGGGTTGGATCTATTCTCAAACATTCGGTGCTCAACGGATTCTTCGCACACATAAACGGACTTTTGGAGGATCCAAAATCTAGAGAGCTCTCTGAAGTTGAGGGGGTGGTGGAAATATGCGCAGCACTGATCATCAAGTTCGACGAGGTTTCCCCACATCTGCTCTCACTAAAGTCGGGCAATTCTCACCCGCATAAGGGTTCAGCAGAAGCGGGACGTGATCCCACAATTGTGACCTCGTAGGGTGTTTTTGGATCCATTACATTGCTTGGAGAGCATACGCAGCTCAGACAATGCTGCCCATCAACACAGCGTGATGTCACCATCATTACAGTACCACCTAAAAAGCCCAAGCAGCCGCTGGATTTTACAAGAACAGGTGCTATGTTCAGAGCTAGCAGAAGATCGCCGAGTAGATTCTGCAGGGTCCGAGTTCTGGAAGGTCATTCGCGGTGCAACCAGCTTTGTCACCAGTAGGAAAGCATCCACCGCCAGAACCCGGTCCCGAGAGAAGAGACGAAGAGTCGAAGGAAGACTCGCCGTCGGATCCACGAGAAATAGAAGTTGAACCAAAGAAGACAGAATTGTCAAATCTGTACTCGAAACAATGTCAGACATGGGTGATGCACAGTTAACTGGGCGAAAACTTTCTCAAAATTTGTCTTGCAGATAGCCATGAAGATCTTTAAATATTGAATTCCAAGACTAGAAAACGATTTAAAAAAGAAACCATGATAATCAACATATAGATCCTCGAATAAAAAACGATTTATGACAAAAATAAATAGCCAGGAGAAGCATCCGAGCTGAGCATCCATCAGTCCCCATTCTCCTCCTCCACGCTGGTGGCCTGAACACCCTCGGCTTCTCCTTCCTTAGCCAACTCAGCATCAGGCTGCAGAACCTGCTGCTCCTCTTCAAAGTTAACACCAATCTCCTCTCTTCGCCTCCATGCCTCAAAAATCCACCTCCTCTCCTCGCTCTCCATCCTCCGAACTGCAGCCTCTTCAGCCTGCACCTGGATCGCAAGTTCCTGGACCTCAAGCCTCCTCCTCGCGATCGACATCTCGGCTTCGAACCGTGCCATTTGCTTCCCAGCTTCAATCTGCGCGACGGCAAGCCGGGTGCGCTCGAGTTCGAGGAGGGTGTGGAGGGTCTGAAGAACGGTTGAGGCGGATTCGGCACCGTCGACTAGGTTTGAGCCGTTTGGTGCAACCCGGGGCCGTTTGTTGGGAATGGAAATGGGGACGGCGGACGGGGAGATTGAGGTCGGTGAGGAGTCGGAGCGGGGGCGCTTTTGGGTGGGTGAGCCTGTGGATGGTGCGAACGGGGCTCCGAGAGCGTTTGGGCGAGGTGCGGCTTGCTGGAACGGCGGAGCCGAGGAGGGGTGGGCACGGGACGTAGACGACACTGGATTCTCGTAGTTGGACACTGACAAATGTATGAAATCAGAAAAAGCCAGCAATTGGCTTACAATAGAAGAGATTTACCTGGCATGTATTGTGAGGTGTCCTCGTAAGTAATTGAACGACCGGAATAATTGGGATTTACTGGCGGTAACATCTGGCCACCTTGCACCGGAGCATGTTGCTGCCCATGGAACTGCTGCGGAGGGCCACGGCGTGTTCGCTGAACGGGTGCCCGCATCTGCTGCAATCCGTTTGGCTTCGCCGGTCGCACGTTTTGAACCGGAGCTTGCACAGGGGATTGCATCGGCATTTGTTCTCCCTCTCTCATTAGGCCAGACGCAGGCTTTGGGTGCGAATTCAGAACGCGGGTAGAAGCTTTCTGAGGAAGTGGAGCTGCTGCGGGAGTGCGTGGGCCACCTTGCCCATTCCGTGAATTTCGCGGGTGACCATCGTTCTCCGGCAGTTGCTGCTGATGAGCATGATGGTGAGACTGGTCACCAGAATGGCGCTGAGGGTGAGGGCGAACGCTTTGACCGTCATTCACAGGGTAAGGCGGTCGAGGTTTTTGGTTCTGGTAGTGGGTGTGTTCAACCATCTGCTGATGATACTGGTCGTGTTGCTGTTGCTGCTGATCGTATCGCCTGGATTGCTGATCGTACTGCTGGGGAAGTTTTTGATGCTCTTGCGTCTGATCAATCTGTTGCTGCAGGGATTGAACCAGGCGACCTTGCTGAGAATGAGACTGCTCGTATTGCTGATAATGCGACTGGTGGGTCGGATGTCCTCGTTGGCTGGGATTCGATGGTGCGGGGGTGGACGACGGGGAGTCATAGTTGGCATACGTAATATCTCGGCTGTTCCGACGATCTTGGTTGTCGTATCTTTCCTGATCAGCGCCCATTACTTCGCGGCCCTCGCGTGTGCCGGTTGACCTTTCGTCGTCGTCGCAGGGTCCACTGCTATCACAGCGTCCAGTAGCCGCACTGAGCACAGGGCCCATAATTGCATCCACGCGGGCAAAGTGGGCGCACTCCCTTTCAAGAAGCTCATTGAAAGCCTTTCCATCGTGGTCTTTGAGGATGACGTGTTCCGCTGCCACTTCCAGCGCCTTCCTGTACTTTTGCTCGAACCACTTCACTTTGGCTGCGATTTGACGGGGATCTTTCGGGATCCCGCGGTTGGTCATTTCCGCTGAAATTTCCTCTGAAATTTGGTTTTTCGTTTTGTGGTTACCGGTGGGGGAGACGGGGCGACCCTTGTTGCTCGCTGCGAGCCAGTGTGCGTAGTAGTTGCTGTCTTCGACGATGGAGAGGAGAAGCATATTGGCTTGGTCATCCCAGTAAGTGTAGGGGTTGGAGTTGGAAGAGCGGGCGACAGGCTGAGGTGTGTTCTTGTTGGAGTGGAGTGACATGGGGGTGAGGGTTGAGGTGGGGTTGTGAGACAAGGTCGAGCTGTGCGACATATCGCTGGTAGGTGTCCGAGAGAAAGCGCTGCTCCTGAGATTTCTGCTGTGTTGGTGAGACTGGCGCTGTTTAACGTCGGCCATGCGGATATAGTATTTTGTTTTCTTGAAAGCGTTTGGAGGGCACAGGGGATCGGAAGGCCTGCAATATTTTGAGCAAAATTTGTTGGGGTGATAAAAATATGATGATAAAATCTGGAAACACAATGCCATTAGTGACCTCCGCTGTGCCGTTGGGGGAGACAGGGGACACACGTCGGCAGACGATGCATGGACACAACTCATGAATCACAACCAGTGTCGATCTGAATTGAACTGGATTGAGTGAAGCCATTATATCATTGGTGATCAATAATAGATAGCATGGACATGCTGAGCACCAAAAAACAACACCACGAAACAAACGGCACGGTCTTCCCGCCAAAATCAGCCACCATAAATTGTCACCGACCTCCTACAGCCAACCATCAATATTTTTAAAGGGGACATGTGGCGGCTGTGACGAACCAAACCGACGACCAATAAGCCTGGTAATATTGCGAATAGACATGACATATGCATGCGCAGCGATGCCTCGTGGAACGGTGGCAACCCAGATTATGTTGCATTTCGGACCAACGAAACTTGAACAAAATAACCGTGGAATGGTGCAAATTGTCCCTTGACCTCAAATTTGTCGTGAATGTTCTGCTGGGAGGCTATGGTGGTGGCACACTTGCTTGGTAAGTTTTTTACTGAAGCCAGTTTTGTATATCCGAACACCATGGTGCACTCTTGAAGCTGTATGCGCACGCATGATTCGGTCCAACTTATAGTATTCCTTGGAAGTATATCGAAAATGAACAGCATAGGACAACGTCATATCATACATAGCATGAATAGGAGATGTGATAGCAGTAATAATTGTACATTGGTGTGCCTACCGCTACAACATGCCAAAGTTTTACAACCAAATATAAAATCCACGGATGAAGCAGATACCATTCTTTCTATTGGTGGATGCACTGGTCGAGATGATTGTTCACTGCAGCAATTGTGTCGAAGCCATTTGCCAAGCACACGGGGCATTGGAACGGTCCACTGTCACTCACTGACAACAACCCACCAGTTGCCTCCTCACTCGAAGCCAAAATATTGTCCCTGTTGTTCATCTCCTCTTCCGGCCCAGCTATCTTGGAAGGAACATGTGAATCACAGAAATCCCACCGATGACGTCCTCCACTGTTAGGCAATATACCCTGAGGTTTTGCACCTAGACTTCTTCCATTGCCAGTGAATGTACCGTTATGTTCTTGAGTCGACCTATGACTCACGATATTTCCGTTGACTCCATAGTCATCGTTAATCACTTCTAGTGCTTTGCTTCCTGTCCCAACTGAACCAGTCGCACCAACCCGGTCAGCGCCAAACGTTTTATCGGATCCAGACTCTGCGGCGTCCTTTCCGCCTATTTTCAGGCCATTATCATCATCATCGAGCACGACGATCGGAATCTGATCATTTGACGATTCTCCTTTCTTGAACCAATGGTCGATAGTGAGCTGCTTCTTTGTGCCCTCAACAGTATCATCCGTTCGTGACCTTTTTGAATCTCGTGTGGGCGGATCCGCTGCTTTGCGTTTGTTATCCTTTGGTGGAGGCTCCGAAATTTTGAAGTAAGTGCCCCCGCACCGCTTCTGATGATCGTCCCACCATCTGTCCGCGGGTTGAGGAGGCCGATTCATGGCACGACGAAGGATGTGTTCACATCCGTTGCACTTCCATACATGAGTCCGGTAGAGATTGACTTCATCTCGGAAGCTTATTCATTTAAGCCGAGTAGTTAGCGCATAAGTTGAGAAACGAATCTTATGACATGCCTGTGGTAAACAGTAATGTTTGTTCCCGCCTTTTTGTTTATGCGATCTGCAAGTTCCAAGAAAGCCGGTCCGTGGCCGTCGCGATCCGTATTGCCGCCGGTTATGAACAAATATGCATGGATGGATTCGTGAAGTAATGTCTGTTTAAAAATTAGTTTGTGATCCCAACTATATCCGGAACACATACATTGATCAAGTCGGATCTTGGTCGAAATTTGAGGAGCGGTTCACTCAGACGCACGCTGCAGTATCGACCTCCGAAAAAATGGCAAGTTCCGGCGCAGAGGGTCATTTTGGGAGACCATCGCACCTCGACAGCACTCAGCTTGCCCTCAAAGTACTGCGCACGTACAGCATAAGAATCTCTTCATGAAATGCAAAGTTTTCCCACAGTACAGTACCAGTCATACCATTTCATTGAATGCCAAAAACAGTGAGTGTATGTCTGGATTTGGATCGTCGAGGTCGTGCGGGTCCATCAGGTCAAGGTGTGGCTGAGGCCGACGTGGTTGGCGAGTGACGCTCAAGTGCTGGAACACTGCGGAAATGCAGGCCGAGAGACGCATCGAGAGGACTCGGGACGATCAGAACACAGAGAATACACAGAAGATGCAGCGAGGAAGTTCACACAAAATAATGCCTGTTAGAGTTCAGGAGTTGGGGCCGCGGCAAAACAAATGCCATGTTCTCTCACGGCGGTTCATGCTTTTCGCTGCATGTATGTTCAGCTAACTGTTGTGACCGGCTCTAAGATGGAACGGTGAATTTCTTTCCAGTGTTGTTATTCATGTACATTATTCGGCCTTCATTCGTATCCGCTGACGATAATGCACCAGTATGTTGAGTTCACATTGAGGAAATACTCTTTACTGAGTGAACGGAATTTCAGGCTGAAAATGCGGTTGTAATGGAAGTGGAACTGGATGACGGACCCCAGATCGTTGCCCCAAGCTCAGAAGAAGATATTACTGAAGATTCCTCTGCACCATCTGAAGCTCCGGAAGCTGAAACTGCGCCTGGAACCTCTGAAGGTGAGTTGAATTGGTTTTCCCTGAGGCGATCCCGGGATCTCACCTTTGACTTACATTCCAGAGGATCTGGTATATGGCCATGCAATTGAAAATCTCTCAAAAATCTCTCGACATCCCGAAATCATCCGCCGCGGGCGTCATGTCATTTCCAATTCAGCACATTCGCCCGTTGACAGTCCACCGAACTCAAAGTCTCCAAAAGCCTCTCCTCCAAACGCTCCTTATCGCCGCGATAATAATGATGGCGACATATTCAATCTCATTGCACGCGGCTTGATCCAGTTGATACATGCGGCCGGTAGCTATATGGGCAACGAACCATTCAGTCCACGAAACCCGTCGACACCAAAGAGTTCGAAAGAGTTGGAATCTAAGAAAAATGAGAATATTCCAACGTGGGATGGATTACCAGTGGTGGAGGATGGGGATTTTCAAGAGGTCATAAGGGAAAAGGCAGTGAAGATGCTCGAGATTTTGGGGTACGAAAGACGGTATCCGGAAGCTCTTTATACACTGGGAGAAATGCAATTGGTAGGTTGTCAGGTTGTGAGAATCTCAGCAATTGTGAATGAACTCCGTCGTAGGTTGGGAAGTTCGGTCATCCTCGGAATGTTACCTCTGCTGTTCAACACTTCTCTAAGTTGGCACATGACTATGGGCATCCCGCTGGCCAAAGAATGATGGGCTTTTTCCACGCCACAGGAGTAGGTGTTGAGAAGAATTACGGAAAGGTAACACAATGCCTCTGTTTCTCGGGCCGTGTCTAAATTAACACATGATAGGCTTTACTCTACACAAGTTTCGCAGCTGTAGGCCGTGATCACGTTGCGGAGATGACCCTGGGATACTGGAACTTGGTTGGTGTCGGTATGTCCAAAAACTGTGAGGATGCAGCTTGGTATTATCGTAGAGCAGCCGATCGAGGTGCGTTCATAGTCGGTATTT
The DNA here is from genome assembly GCA_025526935.1 of Cladochytrium replicatum. NCBI lineage: Eukaryota > Fungi > Chytridiomycota > Chytridiomycetes > Cladochytriales > Cladochytriaceae > Cladochytrium > Cladochytrium replicatum. The sequence continues at coordinate 143,555 of JAHLKD010000007.1, read as the reverse complement.
TTTCATAGGCTAACTTTTCGCTCAGCGATTGCTAATTTTCGCTCCGGTCCACCTGGTGGACTTACGATGCCCCCATCCAGCGTCAATCTTCCAGATATCGTGGCCGGTGGTGTGTATGGCTCCGGTGCTTCGGGCTCTGGCCAGTCCCGTGATAATTCCCACCTTAGCGGTCCGATGACGACGGAAGAAGTCCTCGATCTGCACAAAGTGGATGCGGACAAAGGCGACGTGCACGCCATGTTGCGTGTCGGCGCGTCGTATTACACTGGGCTCCAGGACGTGCCAAGGGACTATAACCAAGCATTCCGATACTTTTACCGTGCATGCGCTGTCAGTGATTCAGTTCGGATCCCACCTCCACCTCCAACGGTCAATGGGGTGACGCAACAGAGAGATCCGGCGGCTGTGGCAGCAGAAAGGCTTGCGAAGCAAGTTGGAAAGTCGTGCGGGCTGTTAGGGAGGATGTATTTTAGAGGAGAAGGGGTTCAAGCGGATAATGCGACGGCAAGGATCTATTTTGAGAAGGGGTTGAAACTGGAGAGTGATGTTGCGATGAACGGGTTAGGGATCATGTACCTGGATGGCTCCGCCGGTCTTAACAAGGTAAGGATCTTCAGACTTTGTCGCTACTTGTTATCTGAATTGCAAGCACAGGACGTTCAGCGCGCGGCCGAGCTATTCCAGCAAGCTGCGATTATGAACAATGGCGATGCGCAAGTCAACATGGGTGAACTTCTACTCAGTATGTATTCTTTTGGCATAAGTTTTTTTCCACAGTCTGACTTTCCCCGCTAAGGTTTACCTCGTCCGGACATCAACCGAGCGACTCAATACTTCAAGTTGGCGGTGCGAGATCACATTTTGGCTTGGTATCATATGGGCAATATCCTCACTCAAGGTTTGGGAGACACGAAGGAAAACTGTTTGGCAGGCGTTCAGGTTGGTATCGCATTGCCCAAAATCTTTCCTCAGTATCTCACTTAATGTTTTGTAGTATTACAAATTCGTTGCGGAACGTGGTTGTTGGAGCGACCCAATAATGCAAGAGGCGTACAAGAGTTACCTGCTTGAAGATGTTGAAGGCGCATTCATCCGGTACCTTTTGGCTGCCGAGCGCGGTTATGAACTGGGGCAACTCAACTCGGCATGGCTCATTGACATTGGTAAGTAGCTTAGAAACATTTGGTGGTCTTTTGCCCCAATAACGAATAACTTGCAGCCGCCTTCGACGCAAATGAATCGCAATTCTTCTCGAATGGTTCTGATGCATATGAGACTGCGTTGAGTTTATGGAACCGGGCGGCAAATCAGGGCAGTGTAGACGCGCGCGTTAAAGTGGGAGATTATTATTACTACGGGCTCGGCACTGGTCGGGCCAACAAAGCTGAGAAACCGTCGTCGAACGACGGTTTGGATAAGGAACCCGCAGTACGATACGAGCTTTCCTCGGGTGGGTGGAAGCAGTGGATTCCGGAGCAGATTCGGGACATGTTGCCAAAACACTTGTTGCCTGTTGCTCGAGGGAAACCTGATCCGGAACGCGCAGCAATGTACTACCTTGTAGCAGCCCAAATAGACTTTAGCGCAATTGCGATGTGGAATCTTGGTTGGATGCACGAGAATGGTGTCGGTGTGAAGAAGGTGCGCTTATAAAGTCGGTATCATGTCGTTTGAGACATTTAGTCTCTTTTTCGTATATTAGGACTTCCACCTTGCGAAGAGACTGTACGACCAGTCACTCACTACCAACTCCGACGCATATCTGCCAGTCTATCTCTCGCTGACAAAGTTGGCATTCAAACGCAGCTTGGCTTACATTACTGGAGGGGATGGACTCACGCCATCAACGACAAATATCAACAACCCTCCCGCACCGGAAGCTGAGATGAAACGAAAGAAGGCGACTGGAAAAGGTGAAGCTGGAAACAGCCTGCCGGGTGACGAAATGGTGTATGATCTCGAAGACGACTTTGCGGACTTGATTGAAACCATCATTGTGCTTGGCCTGACATTGACCGCGGTGCTACTCGTATGGTACCGAAGGAACTTGAACAATAATTGGCGCCCACCGGCGCAGGCTCCGCGACGACCTGAGCCCGCTGCACCGCCGCGGGAGAATATTGCGAGAGCGGAGATGGCTGGCGGGGCAGGAGCGGGGAATTTTGTATTGGTCGATGAGCAAGCAGTGGTAGAAACTTCTGAGCCAGCGATAAGTTCATCCTGGGAAACGCCAGCTGGAACAACTGAGCATGTTGATGAATCTGGTGCGGGTCCATCGCCTGCAGAGGACGATGGAGGCTTGAGAAGACGGGTTGGTGTGGAAGCAGACGGTGATTAATGGCGATCGATAACTGATTTCTGTTTTTATGGAGATATTTTCCCATTTCAGGCTGGAATTTGTTCTTTCGATGCTGTAAAAGATTGGATTGTATTGCACTGGAAATGTACTTCGTTCCTTTATGTACGCTTCTGCTACTCATACGGCTACTCAATTTCGGTCATGCTTGTTGCTAGTAAGCATATGAATGTCGGCCTCAACCATCTCCGTGATCAATTTCTGAAGTTCGCAGAGTTGGTTACGCATTGGAAGCCCAATTTAAATTCCGCTACTCACATCAAAATCGATCTTACGCTCCCATCGAAGAAGTTTGTGAGCTTTAGATGGGTCGCCCAGGAGCACATCCACCTCTGTCGGCCGATAGTACCGGGCATCCACACGAACACGCACGATCCCATTCTGATCCTTGCCGATTTCCCTATCTTCCTGCCCTTCCCATCTGCAAATAAATAGGTATCAATCCATCGTTCTTCGAAATTAACACGGCTACAACTTACATGATATTCATTCCAGCGACTTTGAACGCCTTTTCAACAAACTCCCTAACTGTGTGCGTTTCACCAGTTGCTAGAACGAAATCATCGGGGTGATCTTGCTGCAACATGAGCCACATTCCTTCAATGTAGTCCCGAGCATGACCCCAATCGCGCTTGGCCTCCAAATTTCCGAGGTAAACACAGTCCTGAGATCCGAGCTTTATGCTGGCTACCGCTCGCGTGATTTTTCGAGTCACGAATGTTTGACCTTCAAAATTCTCCCGTCAGTGTCCAGAGCGCCTCGGAGAACCCCCCTCATACCTCTACGGGGACTCTCATGATTAAATAGGATGCCGTTGCACGCGAACATGTCATAAGCTTCGCGATAGTTGATTGTGATCCAGTAGCCGAAGAGTTTTGCGACCCCGTATGGAGAGCGAGGGTAAAATGGCGTAGTCTCACTCTGGGGCATCTCGACAACTTTGCCGTAGAGCTCGGACGTGGAAGCCTGGTAGAAGCGAATTTTTGACGAGAGCCCACACGTGCGGATCGCTTCGAGTAGTCGGAGCGTACCCAGCCCGTCAACATTTGCTGTTGTGATATTGAGTGCCGCATTTAGTGAGCTTTTTTTTGCTTACAAGTGTATTCTGCCATATCAAAAGAAACTTTGACGTGAGACTGTGCCCCAAGATTGTAGACTTCACTGGGTTGAATCTTAGCAATTATGTGCACCAAATTGGTGGACTCCGTAAGGTCGCCGTAATGAAGAATCATTTTGGGTGCTAAAAACGTGGGAGTTATGATTATGGCAATGATTTCTTCTAACCACTACTTTGATGCTGATCCTTGTAAAGATGTTCGATACGCCCCGTGTTGAACGACGACGAGCGACGGATGATTCCATGAACCGTGTAGCCTTTGATGCATTTGCTTTATGAATATGAAGCGCACTTTCATGATTGCTCACCCTTTTCAAGAAGGAAGTCGGCCAGGTAGCTTCCATCTTGGCCAGTAATGCCTTCCCCGAAATTCGTCAACATCAACCACTTCTGACACGTAATTATGTCACACCTGTTATTAATGCCACTTTCCTCTTCCTCCATTCAGAGTCAGTTTCTCTTTTCCTCAGCAGCACCGGTGAAGCAGTTGGAAAAGGGGTTTGTGACATTTTCGCGTCGCGCTCTCACGTGTATGGCACAGCCTGATGTCGGCCCCTGAAAATCTTCCATGCTACGTCCCACGCCATGTCCGACGCTTGTGCCAGAAGGGAGTGGCAGGCGGGACCAATGGATCATTGCCAGAGGCAGCTTCTACTGCGGGATTTCCGTTTTACGTAGTTGATCCGGATGCTGCGATCGCAATTGTCGACATCAGTGGATTTTCGAGTATGGAGTTGCATTTCTTATTTAGCTGGCATCTGGATCGCTAATCATTGCCAAAGAGCTCACATCACAGCTTTCTTCCACGTTTGGTGACTCCGGTGCCGGCGCTGATAAATTAAGGGCAATCATCAACGTGTACTTTGACCGATTGATTCAGATCGCCCATGCTAGTGGAGGAGATATTTTCAAATTTTCGGTGGGACTAGAGGTCTGCTTACTCTAATTTGACTAAAATTTGGTGTTCTTTTAAGGGGGATTCAATGATTTGTTGTTGGAGCGAAGACAGAGAGCTAAGAACAGCTACTTCGAACAGCGCATTAGAAGTCCACCCCACTGCCGTTCCATCTGAATCTTACAGAAGAGGCCTCAAATGTTGCATTGATATGCTGAAGCTATTTGAGCAGAGCGAACTGACATTCTTGATGTCGAGCGCAACCACAACTCCACCATCAGTTCAAACATCAAGATCACGCCACAGACTTTCGATCCCTGGAATCGAGTATCTCTCAGGCACAGTGGCTAATAGTACAGCTGCAGCAATAACAAGTCACCCTAAACTGTCAATTCATGTTGGATTTGCAACTGGAACTGTGAACAAGATACACGTCGGAGTTCCGGGAGTAAGGCGCGAATGTTTCCTCACTGGTGTTGCGGTGAGGGATGCAAGCCAATCACTTGACTTCGCTTCCAAAGGTTTAATGGGTAGGAAATGCTTTAACTATGATCTGAATAATGTATCCAGGAGAACTGGCGATGTCAAAATCTACCTGGAGCAGTCTGTCAAGTCTTTTATCAACACTCACAAAAGACTTACCCGTCCCAAAGGAGACTAGTGATGTGCTGGTGCTGAACACTGAAGCGTTACGCTCACTGTCCTTTGGACAAAGCGGAAACCCTTCTCTTCAAAGAGTTCAGACGAGACCACCCCCAGGAATCGCCTCTGATCGGCGTCGAAGGTCGAGTTTCGTTGGCCTGGTCCCATCAGCATTTTCCGCTGGAGGCGACGGGAGGCAGGAAATTCCTGGAATCACAGTAACGCCAAGTCCTCAATCCATTAATAAAACACGTCGAACGTCTTTGGTGCGTGAGAGAATCGTAGACAGAAGCGCATCATATCTCAGCACAACCAAGAATGATGAAATCGCTCGAGCAACATCTGTAGCAGAAGATTTGGTGTGCGAATCGAATCTATCACCACACTACACAGAATACATCAATGAAGCCACTGTTCATCGACTAAAAACATCAAGTAGTGAAACACAACAGCTACCAATTAACATGATCAGAAAGCTGACGTCTGTCTTCATTCGGGTAACGAAAGGTCCAACGATTTTATAAACAGCTGATTCTTCACCAGTTTCTGACATTTCCGCTCGAGGACGGAAAAGATGGTATGGAGCGCTCGCAATTAGCTATGGAAACAATAGTTCCACCCTTACGCCAATTTGAAGGGACAATGAGGCAGTTCAACGTAAGTATGTTTTGGGTACCACGGCAAATCTGATAAGAACCATCAACAGGTGGATGACAAAGGTGCAACTGTTCTTCTGGTGTGGGGTGCGTTGTCGTACATGAAGCATTATGATCAAAAAATTAACTTCTCTAAGGTCTTCCCCCCTTCGGACATGAGCTTGAATCAAGTTTTGCACTTCAAGCAACGATAGCGATACGTGATGCACTGCGAGAGCACTTCAATGGAGAATTTGCGATTGGCGTAACAACTGATATGCTGTTAGTGACTTTCATCCCAATAATAACTGGGAGAACTGAAAATAGTTTTAATTAAGCTTCACTGGCTCAATCGGCAACGAGTTGCGAAGCGACCACTCCATTTTGGGACAAGGAGTTAATCAGGTATGTGTTTCATTGGCCTGGAGTTTAGCTAATCCTTCAAAAGGCCGCTCGGTTAATGTGTAAAGACGAAGCAACGTCGGATATCTTGTGCTGCGAGAGAACCCACTCTGAAACGAAGAGAGTCGTCAAATATCGTGATACCGCGTTCAAGTTCCTTCTCAAGGGAACTCCCACTCCAGTCGAAGCATTCATGCCTGAGAAAGTCAGACGATGGGTGCAAAATGAACGGGGAAGGCGGTACCAGTATGGACCTGGTGCAAGCGAGGGAAACAAAGCAATTGTTGGCCGGAACACTGAGCAAGAAACGATCCGGCAAATGTTGGCTGAATGGGAGAGATCTTCCAAAGTCGAGAATATTGATACGAATTCTGGCGGATCGCTCCAATTAATTGTCAAGGGTGAATCTGGCGAGGTATTGAGAGACCAATATCTTTCCTTCATGAATGACTGATGTGGGAGAGCTTAGGGAAAATCAACGTTGGCCCAATTCTTCATTGCTGAGGCAAAAAAAATTCCGAAGTCTGTTGTTTGGTTAGTATATCAATGTTTGAATCAGTCTTTTAATGTTGACTGACTGGGAATAGTTGTGGCAGAGCATCGGAAATGGAGGTTAGGACGTTTGATCGTTTTATTTGCAATCGGTTGGAAACTAACTGTTGATACAGAAATCAACACCATTTTTCACAATCCGAGAACTAATGCAATCGTTTTTTCTTCAAATCGATAAGTCGCCACATTTTAACACTTTGAAACCTCATCAAGATACGCCTAAAGGAGCAGAGACCAAATCACTCGCAGATTTAAGGCCAGCAACGGCGGAAAGTGCGGAGCTTGGACTCGCACCGTATATTCCTTTTTTTAGTGTGCCGGTGCCCTCCAGGAAATCTATTGCTGAAGTTAAGGATCTGGAGAAGGGAGACGAACCCAAAGCGGAACAACCTGAACCGACCACCATTCCGTGGTGGGCTGAGGCTATTGGGGTAACCCCAGATCAGGACAGTGACGGTGAGACAGGTTATATTTCAAATCATGCAACACCAAAAAGCGACAAAAAGGAAGCGGTATCTGAAAGATATTCCCGTTCTTCCTCGAACGCAGTCCAGTCACCGAAAGATGATAACCCGCTCCGTTTTGCTACTGAGGAATCTAGGGAAAAGGTCGATAACCTCAAACCACGTCGTGTCACCCTTCCAGCACTCGGTGGACGACCTCTAGCGAAAAGTGCTGACGCTGGGAAACCGAAAAACTTAGCATTACCAGAAAACGAATACAACCGGAAACCTCTCTTGAACAGCAAGCGAAAAGGAGACTCAAGTGCCCCAACTATACTCGCCTCACTTTCAAAAAGCGTGAGCAAAAATACGCTTGGGCGACATCCAAGTGTTGGCGATTGCAAGTGCTCGGCCGAGGACGTCAGTGAGCAGGATCCAGCCAAGTTGGCACAAATGATGAAACGGGTGGTTTTGAAACTTAAGGGCAGCTGGCACTTATTACCGACGTTGAATGAGTTGATGGGAGTGTGTTTTCCACAGAACAAAATGACGGTGCAATTGGATTCCGACGGTGCGCGACGAACCGCTGCGTCAGCATTAGTGAAGTGGATTAATAAAGCATCGATTGATTTGAAAATACCGATTGCTTTTTGTGTAGATGATGCGCACGTAAGTTTTTTTGGGGCTGATTCAACTTGACTTATGCGAAAACAGTGGCAGGACTCCCAAAGCTGGGAAGTGTTGATTGAGGTAAGTTATGTGGATGAAACAAGGTTGTTGACAGAAGAACCTTCTAAGTCGATTTTTCGAAAAGTTGCTTAGGAACTGCCCCAAGGTTTGCGTATTCATGGGCAGTCGGCCAATAAAGGTAGCCATTAGTCAATTTTAAAATCAGTAAATAACATTGCCGGTAGGAATATGAAGCAAGTATGGCATCCTATTTTCAATCGATTTTGGAATCCCCGTCGGTTCGAATTACCACCCTCAATTCTCTTAATGAACGATCACTGGAGGAACTTGTGGTTTCTGTCTTTCAACATCGAGGGGTGCAGTATGTCGACTCAAGATTACTTTCGGAGATCCATCGGCGAACGGCTGGGAATTGCTTTGTGGCCGAAACGGTGTGCGAATCAATGTTGGGTTATTTCGAGGAAGAAAGCGAACTTAATGATATCGGAGGCCGCGCACTGATGGTTGATGACAAACGAACATTAATCCACACGAATGTAGGATTTTCGCCATCAGGCCTCCTCATCACTTCCCCTTCAACTGCATCACCGCAATCTCCTTTGGGGCCAGTTAATTTGCAGCAGTTTGTCGAAAGGTTCCTTCCTCGCGGGGCGTTCTCCGCGATCGTCACACAGTACGACCGGTTGGGATCACGTTTCCAAAGAATCCTCGCAGTTGCTAGCTGCATCTGCCAAACGACGATTCGCTCACTCTGGGCGGTGTGCATGCGAGACGAGGAGTTGGGTTCACTAGTTGGAGGAAGTGCTTCCCCGCAAATGCTGTTGGCATTCCTTCGAGCCGAGGACAAGTACAATTTTCTCACGTTCGGGCGACCACCAACAAGCCCTGATGATGTCGTTATTGGTCAGAGGAACACTTTGGCGTTCAGGTAAGCTGGTCCTGGATTCCTACGAGCGTGGTCTGACAAGATCTTTCTATTGTCAGGCATTCTATAATCCAGAAAGCGATATACTCGACTCTGCTCTCGGAGGAAAAGGATCGCTTTCACTCGACCATGGTGGATCATATGACTGAAGATCTCCTTGACGATACGAACACAGGGCAGATCATGCCGCTCATTATTTACCACTTGGAGCAGCTATCGAGCGGGGAGAATTTCCGAAAAGTGGACTCGTATATAACAATTCTGACCTACTATCACGATGCTGGTTTTGTTGCAGAAGGTTTGGCGACGTATGCCAAACTGAATAGTCTTCTGGAGAAGACAGGCATTCAGCCGCCACCTGCTGCCCTTGTTAGAAGAAGTAGAGGATATTCACTTATGAGACGAGAAACGCAGAACGAAGAAAACTTGGGACAGCTCATTGTGGCTCAATTGAGGCGACGATCTTCCAATCAAGTGCGGTATCTATACCAACAGAAAAGGACGGGCATCGAAAAAAATGTTGCGGACTTCTACGTCGCCTTACATGAATTTGAGGTATGCTCTTTGTCCGATTCCGATTTATTGTTCAAGTTTGCACCCAAACCTTAGAAAGTTACCAACCACATACGTAACTCATTGGAATATTTCAACAAACCGTTTCCAAGTGGAGCACCATGGCTCCAGCCTTTTCTCCGCCTCCGCGATAAATTTTGGCATTTTTATATTTTTCTTAGGATGAAGCAGTCGGCTTCAGAAGGTTTTACGTTGAGGGATATCCGAGGTCAGTATTTGATCAAAGGGATGGATGAAACTGCCATCATCTCGTAAGTTGATGAGGGAGAATCAATTGACACAAGAACTCATTAAGTAAAGGTGGTTGGACAGTCTTTGCCTTCTGGAGTCTTCGATGTCCGTTACCTCCGATTCTTCAGAGCTGATGCACCTGCGCTTGCTTATATTCAACGTCAGTGCATGTATCGCAAGCTCTCACCCGCTTAAGTTTGCAGTTGGGTTAGCGGTTGTCAGCACCTCACTTGCCCAAGTTGGAAAACTGATTCTGTCTGAAACATATCTCCGGCTTGCGTTCAAAATAGGTGACATCAATGTTCAGGATACAAAGTTGGGTATTGCAGAAAAGCCACCAGTGGAGACCATGAGAAGGTCGTCGGTTGGTAAGAAGCGGAACGATGGGAGCCCACTCTCAGCGACGACAAGTAGCCTTCCACGAAGGACATCAGACGGTTCTGGAGTCACTGACGGTGAAAGCCAGCCTGAAAAGACGAGCTCTCCAAATGTATCTCTAAAGATAAATACAAGGCGGTCCGAACTGTTCGGAAGACGGCAATCGCCACCCTTTCGGAGTGGAGATCTTGGGTCACCACGAAGAGGAAGTCAGAAATGGCATCATGGGTCAGGATTTCGAGCTGATCCACAAACACCCGGAACTGCAGTTAATCCCAGTCCCTTGAATATGTCATCGCGATTGTCACTCGCACAAGAGCATATATTGCGAATAGCTACGTGGCGTTCAACATGTCTTGGGAGATGGAATGAAGCTGTAAAATACGGAAACATGGTTCTGGCATCTTACGAAATGCATTCTGGTGAGGGTCAGTGGTGGTGGACACAATGTTTTGTGAATGCAACTTGTGGGTACGTTATTACTGGCCCTGTACGAGTACACCACCAAGTCCTCTCCAAATATTTTGAAACCGACAACACAATCTTGCTCAGTAGCCCAATAGAGAGGGGGATTGCGCGCCATCATCTTTATGCCGCAGGACATATTTTGTGGGTTGCGATTGATGAAGATGAGAAAACAATATGCGAAGAAGCTCACACAAGGTTGATGTCCTTGATGAATTCCGTACCGCAGGAGTGCAAAAGTAGAGGAACACAAAAGCTGCACAACGAATATGCCTGAACTTTCTGTATTTAGGATGCGAGGCATTTCTTAGAGTAGTGGTGCTTCGCTATGCACTTGCTTCAGACTCTGCATGCGAAAATCTTATCACTGCGAGTAGCTTGCTCGTGAAATGCCTCGAGTCGAATAGTGACCTGCATTGCTTGGAGCTTGATAAGTTTGCGTGGCGGACAACGTAAGCAAACTGAACTTGAACCTTTATATGCTTAAAACTAAAGTCAGGCTGACAATGGCTGTTCGTACGCTGCGCAACTGGGCAGACTGTGTATTGCTAAAAACTCTCTCCCAGGAATCTGAGCGCCAAAACAGTGCAATCGAACAAGTACGGAAAGGCTGGTTCGAAGTTCACAAAATCATTCTCCATCAAGTGCAGTCTATATCCTCTCGCCGACATCTAGTTGAATTAAATTCAATGTATCGTGTGCTCTCCAGAACACTTGAAGCTGATGAGGCATTACTACGACGTTGCGAGTGGGGTAACAATCAACAACCAAGAGATATCGGCCAGAAAATCCAACTGACATTCGATCGGGAAACTCCATTTTTACAAAACAGTCCCATTATGGAAGCAATTGTTGTGTCACAGCTATATCGAACTTTGATACTGGAGAGTTTGGAAGCTCCAGTGAAAACTACAAGAAAGCAAACAGGAAGTGACGTGAGATTCCGAGATCGGAAAGTGGAATGCAATACTCGAGTAAATAGTTTGCTGAGGTGTCTAGGATTGTCGTATGAGCATCGACTTCAACAGGCATGGACAGGTTTAGTCCAAAATCCTCGTCTTCAACGTGATCCACGGTAATCGGGATTCGCCATCCGTCTACTTAATTCAGCAGCTATGTTATGGACCAGATTTCACCTATGATTTATGTTTAAACGTGTCCCATCCCAAAGAAACCCGAATAAATATCTAATAATAATATCATTTATGAATAACTTCTTCCCGACAAAATTTTCTCCAGTATCTCAGTTTGTTCCCCTGGAGGCCCAGCGACTTTATGAACAACACGAACGCAAACCTTTGGTATGCCGCGGCTCTGCGTCAGCAGCAAGCCAATCATCAGGCTGCTCAGCAGCACATGCAGAACCAGAGCCCTGCTCAGACGAATAACCAGCTCTTGAACACACAGCTTGGATCTGGTGGAACACCCGATATGGCATCTCTACTTCAGCTCAACGATTTCGAAAGACAAAGACGACTACTCGTCTCTCAACAGCAGCAGCAGCAGCAGCAACAGCAACAACAGCAACAGGCGCAGCTCGTTGGCAATGGGAACAGCCCCGCGACCTTTGTAAATCAAGGAAGCGGTCTAGGAGCTAACCAGTTTCCCGGTTTAGGGGGAGTCCCGCTGGGAATAAACAATTTGCAGCAACTTCTTGGTCAGACGGCTCTACAGCAGCAAATCACGCCTCAGCAAATACAACAATTTCAACAAGCCCAACAATCACAGCAAAACCTCCAATTCCAGCAACAGGTAAGCTTCAAACAACTGAATTCTCTGCTCTAACGGTGGGGTTATGTAGCTACAGCTTCAAGCTGCGGGTTTACAAATGGGCCAGATTCAAGGTGTACCGGGCTCAGTGCAGACGGGGCAACAAAATCCATTGAAGCAAGCGATTCGACCGCCGGGAGGAAGTGATTGGCGAACTCCACATTTGGAGTCCAAACGGGAAGGGACAATTGCACTAGTGTAAGATGATAACCACAATGAGTGACTAACCGCTGAAATGTCCTTTCATTGTTAAGCGCAAAAAACCTCCAATCTAAAACTGGTGGAAACTTGGAAATGACAATCAATGTGGTCCGACCTGTCGAGAAAAACGCGTGGGAGAAGGCAACCTCAGTGGTACGAGGATCGTTGAATACAATTTCTGTTCCTCATGACCACATTAGGAAGAATATCAAAATGAGCTACGAAAATTTGCAACCATTCTAGCCGGTATGTGATTTTAGCAAACTGTTTGACATCGTTAATCTTTGCGTTGTTAGGAGCAAGTTCCAATACAGCAGCAATGGCTCCGCAAGCACAAGCACTTTTGCAATCAGGACTTCTACCTGTTGGTCGAGGTGCACCAACTCAATTGCTACAGCAACAACAGAGTGTTAATGTGCAGTCCCCGCAGCCACCATCCAACGCAGTACAGCAAAGTCAAGGGCTCGTCAATCCGTCGATGACGGGACAGCAACAATTTTTGCAGCAACTCATGGCCAGCTCCGCTGCAGCTCGCCCAGGTATGACCGGAGGCCAGAATCTTAATTGGAACGACACTCTTCGTGCTCTTCAGATGGGCAAGCAGATGCCACAAACTCAAATGCAAATGCAGAACCAAACATCGCAACAAATCGTTCAGCCAAACCTTCTGTCAGCGCAACAGAGCGTCTCACAAATTGGTGCTCAAAGCCAATCCGCACAAATTCAAAATCTGCTCCAGCAGCAACAGCAACGTAACAACGAGAATGCTTCTGCCCAGCAGGCGCAAATCATTAACCAGATTGCGAACTTTCAACGCCAGCAGCAGCAAATGCAACAAGCTGCCACACAGGTGAAAGCGGAGAACAGTGCGAATTCGGGACAGCTGCCACAACCCGCTATTTCGGGCCAGCAAAATAATTTGACTATGCAGCCACCTAATGCTGCAATAAACAAAATGCAGACGCAGGTAGGGTCGTCGCCCTCGGTACCGATTCAGAGAAGCGCTAGTGCGACAGACACGGCTGGTGTTTCTAGAGATGAAGTTATGGCCGAAGCGCAGGCATTATTTGCCGAAGCCCAGGAATCGAGTGAGCACACACATAGAAGTATCTGTCCTTAACTAAAGCATTCATAGTTAATATGAACCAGTTCAAACCTCTGGGTATGGACGAGTCAACTAAGGATTGCCCCATGATGGTGAGTGCGATGACTGTTGAAGTTTTCGGACCTTACTGTTTTGCAAAGCTTCCACCCATGGAGCGGTACATCGTTCAATACGACCAGTTGGTTAAAATAATGCTCCGTTACTACATGAAAGAGGATCCCGTCAAGTACCGTTCCGAGGTTCGTCAACGGCTTCGCGCTGGATATCAACAGGTATTCTATTCTCAATTACGAAACAACATTTCTGATTCTCTCTCACAAAAGTCAATAGTTCTGAGAAACACGTTAAAGCGCTGGAAGGAGCAGGGCCAACTGTTGCTCAACAAGGAGCAACTCACGAGTATAAACCAGTCAATGCTGGCTTTATTTAATGATGCCCAGGAAATTGTTCAGAAAACCAGGCAAAGCGACGGCTCCAGCATCCTTTCGTCGCCAGTGATGCAGTCAGGCAGTGTCCAGAATTCCAACACAATCACCCAAAGCTCGAACGCCATCAGTACTTCCAGTTCCAGCACTCCATTGGCCCCAACTCAACCGTTGCAGCAGTTGCCTCCTGCTATTCTGTCCGCACTAGCCAATGGAAAGTTAAATCAGCAGATGGTATCGCAGCTTCTGGCATCGGCTGGGGGTGGAGCACAGGTGCAAACAAAAACAGAGGAGACTTCCGCTCGCCCCGGAACTGGAACGACCCAGCAAAACGCCGGGCGTGTTCCGCAAATTACCGCCGAGCAGGAGCAGGCTGCTGAAAAAGCCTTACAGCGCGTTGAAGGGTTCAAAACGTTCTTCAATGCTGTTCGTACTGCAGCTTTCAACGGCGATGTGCTGAGTGACATGGAAATGGCCCGAACGAAAGCTGCTTTGGTCGAGTTTCTTAACCAGCCAGTTTCGGATGCCACCCTTCAGAATTATTTCATGAAAAGGAGAGCTGCCACGAACGGCGGGAACAAAGCAACACCTACTCAATTCAACGAAGTGATGGAGTCTATTCTGGAGCTCGTTAAACCAACTCTCGACAAGTACGGTCAAGCCATCCACCAACTCAATGTTATGAAAAATATGGGTGCTTCCTTAGCTTCGTCTTCCCAGGCGGTGCCTCAGAATCTTGTCGCTGGCGGTGCAATGAACAACCCTAATCAACCAAATCAACCAAGTGCAGGAGCTACCGTTCCACCGCCAACGATTCCAGCCAGACCGCCTTCGAACCCGGCAAACCAACTTCCAGGAGACTCTACCAGTATTGTACAAACGATTGCAAACATGGTCAAAAGTACTGGAATGCAGCTCCCATTGGGAAGTTTGGCTCAGATGGTGACCAGTGCTGCGTCTACCCCGGGAGCCCGTCCCCTGAACTTGATGTTGGCACAATTGCAGCAACAGCAGCAACAGCTCCAACAACAGCAAGCTCAATCGCAACAAACACAACCCACAGTCTCCCAGCAAACGCCGCAGACATTGACCCAGCAACAGTTGCAACAGATGATTCAACAACAGCAGCTTTTGTTGCAGCAGCAACAGCAGCAGATTCAAGGGCAAACCATTAAACCCGAGACTCAGGTATCCTCAACGACAGCGGCGTCCCAAGCCGCTAGCTCTTCAGCGTCGTCTACCTCAAAGACATCCGCGAGGCAGAAGAAAGGTTCAGAAAAGGCTGCGGCTCCTGAGCCAAAGTTGGAAGCAGGTGGAAACATGCTGCAAAATTTGGAATCCGGATCGGCAGCATCGATCCAAAGTACCGCGATGTCCTTGGGAGTTGTTGAAGGAAAATCGGTATCAACTTCGATGCTTGGAGAGAAATCCCAGGAAATCAACGGATTTGGGAAGGTGGTACGGCACATGAAAGTCGTGGAAGATATGAAGCAGTATGCCGCAGACGAGGTCGTTGCTTTTAACAAGTTGGTCACTGGAGTGGGTAATGATGTCGCCAGATCAACTACCGGTTCAGCGAGCACTCCTGCCCCGGTAGCCGGAGGTGATGGGCGACCAGGTGTTCCTGTTGGCACGTACTTCAACTTGGTTGATGACTATGTGTCAACGGTTTCAGATCGGAGGGCTCGACTTGGAATGACGACCCAGACCAATGCTGTGATTGACGGTCAGACGGTAGCAGAAGGCAAATCGCGGATGAAACCAGGACCCGTCGCCGATGCAATCCGAAGATTGGGCTACAGCTCGTTCGTCGATCATGGAGATACAGTGGCCAATTTCTGGGTAGAAGCGATTGATCAAACGATTGGGCGACCCACAAAAGACAAGTCGCGATCTCAAAGGGTTCCTGAATCCCTAACCCATTCTGAAGAAGAGGCCGCCAGATTGCAAAAAGGTAGGCTTCTCCGGATGCTGTGAAACCCTGCTGATCCGGCCTTAAACACAGAGGATATGGCAGTTATTTTCGGGCCTTCCTTTGTTGCATCACCACCTCAATCTCCAGGACTTTTGCGCACTGCCGGGTCTGTGCCCGTAATAGATCGCAAACGGAGCCTAGCGGGAATCAGCATCTCTTCTCCCACTACCCAACAGAAAGGGGGCTTGGACTACTTGGCGACACCACTCGCGGATGATCTCACCGTGGAGAACAATGATCCTCAGGTATCTGAGGATAGTGTAGCACGCAATGTCAAGCGAAACCGACTCGGGCGAATCTCCAATGCAGAGTCGATGGACCGTGGACCAACCTCATTCGAAGAAGAATTTCGACTTATCTTGGAAGAGTTCGGGTTCCGATGTATGCTTATTCATAAGATGCACGGACCAGTCGAGCTGCGCAAGGAGAATTCTGACAATATGGAAGTCGATAAGACCAAAACGGAAGCTGTATCAGAAGATACCATTAAGGATGACGCAGGTTGGATGGTGGCCGCATCCCAAAGCACGGGGCTCGATGGGGCTAACAGTCCGCCTGGATTAGCCCTTGTATTCCGAATCGAGTCGAGACAGTCATATCTTGGGCAGCGTCGTTCCGGGAACAAAGTGGACGCTCCGTCAACGTTGAATGGATTGAGAGGAGTTATCTGTATGGAAGTTATGAGCGCTGGGGAATTTGGCTCCAAACAGCAGGATGCCAGCAGTACAGACTCGGCATCTCTCCTCGAGAGGGCACAACGAAGTATTGGTCGATGGTTGGAACAGCCGCGTGTGTATCGCTGCTCAGATTTACTGGAATTCATCAGCGAAAGGGTTATTCATGCCGCTCCTGAAAATAGTTTTTGAAATTTACATACACCTTTATTAATAAAATACCCGAGAAAGGCATAACCAGTGTTTGCAAAAAGTCTCGCTCACTACTCCTTTGGGTCACCAATACCATCTGCATTAATAGCAAAGACGGCTTCTGATTCAGGCAAACACGGGGAATCATAGACTTTGCAGATACGAGTTTCCCCCTCGGCCCTTCCTCAAATACAGTCTTTCAAAGGAGGAGTTGTAAGTATCATGTTGCAGCTAGGAAACTATTAACAGACCTGGTCGTGGAGGCATGTGCCATGATGTTGCCGCCGACTGGCTTCTTGGGATCAGGATTGAACAGAGCAGCTTGCCCGTCGACTTGAGCAACAACCTGATTCGTCAAAACCACGGCAATTCCAAACTGATATTCTGGTCAGCATCCAAATTCTATGTCAACCAATGGACATTAACAACCTCGTCAGCAAGGCGGAGCAAAATGCGAAGAAAGCGTGCTAGGTGCATTTGTCT
Source organism: Cladochytrium replicatum (assembly GCA_025526935.1). Lineage (NCBI taxonomy): Eukaryota > Fungi > Chytridiomycota > Chytridiomycetes > Cladochytriales > Cladochytriaceae > Cladochytrium > Cladochytrium replicatum. The sequence continues at coordinate 126,426 of JAHLKD010000007.1, read as the reverse complement.
AGCAGAAAGCTCTGCTCGACCGGAAAAATCAGTTCTGTACAATGACATTGCACCGTCCACAATTAAAAGTGCAAATCTTCAGATGAAGGTGTCACTTTGATAATACACAATGACTTGGTTAACCTCCTACCGCTGTTCCGCCATAAGGGCAGCAGCTTGCGTAAGCAATTGGGTCTGATGATCTGTGTTATAAGCTCGAGCATATGCAACGTTGTCGAGCACCTCTTCTCCGTTCATTCCATATCTATTTCTCCATGTGAGTTTGGAATAGGAGAGTCTAACACGTGCTGTAGCTCTACCTTTCTGCGACAGCTAGCAATCTTTCTGGGCGGAAAGTAGCTTCCGTATCTACATACAGACATTTTCCTTCGCCTCCTCCCATTTGCACCGGCAGCTGCATAAAAGCAGAAATTAAGGGAAAACTAGCTGGAATAGGTTTTTCTTCGTTTTCCCTACCTGACAAGTTACTGCAAGCGTGCGACAGATTTGTGTCTTGCCAGTTCTGAATTCTCCGAATAGCTCGGTCATTGCACCAGTCTCAATCCCGCCTGCACTTTCCATTGGTGTGATATCCGGGGGACCTGATGGCGTTCCAATTACCTCCCAATAGCTTGTCCAACTCTTTCGACCCAGTGGTGATAGTGATCAGGTCACTACGACGGTGGTGGAACTCGGTTGCAGTTGTAAATCCCATAGGCACGAGCTTTGATGCTTTCAAAATTGCCTTGGTTGAGTGAGACTTCCGATTTCAATGCTCTAAACCAAACCTTCTGCCAAAATTTTGTCCGCCTTTGCTTCTGAAATGCCCTTAATTGTGATCAAGTTCTTCTTAGGGGTGAATGCTACTGACTCGACCGTATGAAATCCGTTTTCCGCGAGCTTCTTGATGTCTGCCATGGAGATTCCGAACTCCTGAGCACAAAGTGTGTTGTGAGACACATCGCCATCATCTCCGATAACATTCACGTTCACACCTCGAGTTTCACAATGTTGATTGGGCCAGTGGAATCCTCCTCGACCTCCTGCTCAACATCCTTTTGGTCTCTGAGTGCTTGTGCCAGTTGACATGCCGCAATTATTACCTAATTTGGAAACGGGGCGACTGGTGTGACTTGGCCACCACATTGTTTTGATCGCTTCAGATTGTTTCATTCACGTAATGATGTTGTGGGCGGAATTCAAGCAATCTTCTCTGTATGTTCTCTCACAATCGTGAAGGAAGTAGAGACTACTTCGAGTTGCACGCGAACCGCTCCGACCTTTATCATGGATGGAAGTAAATGAAATTGTTAAGATTGTGTTTGTTTTTGATCTGCATAAATATGTTACTCTGTTGAAAACTATACTTTTAATGATGGTAGATAGCAAGTTGGTAAAGACACCTAAAAAAGGAGGGAATGTAATATAGTTGTTTGGAAAATTTATCCATCTTATAGTGTCAAATGCAGGATTGAGGATAAAGATGTAGATTGAGAGAGTTTCAGTGTTTTTCGCCATACGTCACTTGAAAAAGGATGGAGAAAGTAGGTGTGCTGGTGATTGTAATGATTTTTTTGATAGACAACTTTATTGTTCAAAATGGACGTTGGTGTTCAGGTCCAATCGCAGACTTCTATTTTCACGCCGAAAATGAAGTTAGGTATTGGCTACAACTAATTATATTTCCCCCCCCGAAGACAGTTTACAATCACACTCAACTTCCACCAAAACAATTTACAATCACACGCAACCTCCTTCATTTAGTTTGCAATGAGCTTACTTCTTCAATCCTTGAGCGAGCGACAACACGGTCTAGGATTAAAAAAGACCTCATAGCCTTGGATCTGTGGAAATGGATTGCTTCTTTGCTTCCCTTAGATAGAAAGACAACTCAATGCAGAGTGGGATTCAGAACTGAGGTCTTCAGACTGCGTTGGTTGTCTTCTATGAAAGAGTGACTGCGATGCGTCACAAGTGGGCCAACCACCCCTTTTTATAGCATTCTGTTGACGGATAAAATGGATACACTGCCACCCAGTGACAAATTTGGCACCCTAAAAATAAGGTGGGTCACCAAAAAGACTGGAATAGAGAAAAGTTCCTTTGAGATGTTTGTTGCGGTTGAACCTTGGGAACTTGTGGTGGTTGGAGCAGTTTGTTCAACATATCATACGATCCCTTCTTCAGTACCGCTCCATTCCACTCGACCACTCGCACACCTGATTGCTCCAGATCAGGGGAGATTTTACGCGACAGAATCTCTGATCCGTCCCCTTGATCTGCAGCTCGAGTCAACGAGAACCCCCTCAGGCTAAAAGTTCGGAGAGATGCAGATGCGGAAACAGTGTGCATAAACTCCATCATGTTCTGCCGAGTCTCGTTGAGTCCACCCATGAAGAGCGATCTCAAGGACTTGTGTGAGGCAATCGCAGTACCCAATGATTCGAGTTCGATGATACCGAAGGAGCCCGGTGTGAGACTCAGGGATCGAAGTCTCGGGATGTCGTTTAGGTAGCCGAAATCGCCTTTCATTTTGCAGCTGATCAGATTCAAGGTATCGAGATTGTGGAGGGACAGTGTTCCGCCACAGGATGTACATGCCTCTTCGAGAGACTCTTCACTCCCTTCGATCGTCAAAATGCGCAATCTTGGCCCGTCAATCCCACTCAAAGCGCGGATCAGAAGCCAGCATCCCATCAACGACCATCCGAACCCTCCGAGCACAAACTTTAGCTCCTTCAATGCTCTCGCCTGCTCGATAAACTTCAGAATGAACGGCGAATCCGAGGATCCCGAAACGATCGGAAACAGCCTCACCGCATCCCATTCCAGCGAATGGAGCGTTTCGACATGTGCCATGATCCCACTGTGAAATAACTTTTCGAGGTCTTCTGTGGGGCTCTGATTGACCCCCGAGATAGAAAACGATAAACGACGCAAAGTGTGCATGGATGGGAGTGCACGTGCAAAGCAAGATAGAGCGGTCCAGCTCGACATGGATAATTCATTTGTGCTTATCGAGACTTTGAGTGAATAGAGATGGGAGTTGTGAGTCAAAGAGTCGATTATGCGGGAGAAGAGTTGTGCGCGGGAGTGAAATTGGAAGGCGTTTCTGGTGTCCAGTAGATTTAGTACGATGGTCACTTCGTGAGCATTCATAAAGAGGGATTCGAGGCGATCGCGCCGGGGAGGATATAAATCAGAGTCACCGAAACCTGTCGAGATGCAATTGATGTGAACTTTGCGGATCATGGTGACGAGATCGGGATTGTTTTCGATTGCAGCGAAGAACTTGGAAGTGGTTTCTGGGCGAGGGAATTCAACTGTGATTTGAGCGATGTAGAGTGGTAGAAGCACATTTCTGAAGTGGGAGGATGTTTGCGAGAGACAGCGACAGTCGTTTGCGAGCACCAGAGAGGCGAGATGCAGCAGGATTTCCGTCGGGATAGTGGAAAGAGACATTTAGATATGGTAGCGGCAACACTTCAGGTGTGCGATGATTCCTTGAATAACCAAGTGCAATACACCACAAAAAAGCAGTACTTGATGAAACTGAAAAATGAAAACTGCTAAGATCCACCGGTGGTGGCGTGGCTCACACAACTCCATCAACGTCAACGGAGTGAAGATTCCGTTGGATCGCTAAGAATGCGCAGAACAGGAACGTTCACCCTGGCACTGATTGCTCAAATCGCCACCCTCTCGCCGTCAGCATTCGCACAGTTCTCGGGCCTAAACATCAAACAATACGCACCAGGGCAGCTCAATGCAAAGACCCCAAAGACTCCATGTGAAGCGCTTGTCTCCATGCTGGACAAGCTAACAAACCAACTTGGTCGCTACGACCGGAGTCGATTTCAATCGTGGAGAGCTTCCGCTCTACAACCTTCACCGCACCTCCCACCCATTATTTCGTGCTGTGAGAAACGCTGGAGATACGAGTGCAATGCTTTGTCATCGCAAATACAAGAAATGTTAGAAAAGTTGGGAAACGTGGATTTCATGGTTGCTGAATGACTGTTACACAGCGACTTCTCAGACTCGAATGGAGATGATGTTCCATGGATGGAGCTGACAAACTTCCCGTACCTTACAACATTGCGCATTCGAAACGCTAGATTAAAAGAGATTCCTGAAGCGGTATTTTCTCTGACACAACTGGAGGTGCTCGATCTCCGCGACAACGATATTAGATCAATTCCTCCAGAAAAATTCAAGCATTTACGGTAGATATACTTTCTTCTTTCTTGTTCAGTTTTAATCTTCTAACCTCGGTAAATAGAAAGTTACAACAAGTATATTTGGCAGGGAATCGACTAACTGATTTCCCGTGGGACGATTTAACATCAGCACAGAGCACGCTGGAAATCCTTGCTTTTGCGGGAAATTCGATTATGGGGATATTTCCTACTGTGTTATTCGATTTCTCATTGCTGAGAGTGATGTGGGTTTTGTAACGACAATCACGAATCCCTCCAGAATAACCGTGATCCGTAGCGATTTTACTGGAAACCACATACGTGGATCCTTGCCTGATCGTTTTCTTTCATTGCAAGGTAAATACCGCATTTTCGACATTCCGATTCGTCTAGGTAACCCGGTAACCCGCCATCTTGTTTCAAGAATTGCGGAAATTGCTTTTGGCTGGGAACTCTTTGAGCGGTTCTATCCCGCAATCCCTCGGGCAGTGCATTTTGCTCGACACGATTGATCTTCGGAGCACCAGCCTCTGTGGTCAGTGGCCCTTCATAGCAGACGATAGTCAGCTCCTCACTCAGTGTCGAGTAAACACTGTCCAATTTTGCGCTGAGAACGCTGAGGAATCGGCTTGCATTGGAAGACAGCTTCGTCCGTGCACCTCTGATTTCACCAATAGCTGTAAGACTTAAAAACCACAATTAACTCACAGACGTGTGTCTAAAAGTCTCCTCGCAGGCAATGCAAACGGAGTCTCGAACAGCTCTGTATCAAGCTTCTCCCACGCATCCAGCGACAATCTCAACCGCATCGCCCAACTCAAAGTTACAGAGCTCTCAACCCTAACCGAATCCGCCATATCCACGAATTCCACCTCATCATCAACCGACACGTACCAAACGGGCATGCAAATCATCGCCTACGCAGCTGGTGTGACTGTCTCTGCGCTCTTTGCGGTTCTCGCCGCGGTTTTCCTGGTGATGTACTGGAACATCAAGGAGAAAAACATGGAAAAGATGAGAAGGGCGTCTGCGATCAGCTCAGCGAGGTTTTCGGCGATTAGCTCGGCGCGGTACTCTGCAGTTAGTTCCGGTCAGCGGTCGGGAGGCACTCCCGGGAGCACGTTGGTTGGGAGCGCGAAGGGAAGCGATGTGGGGGTGATGTATGCTAGACAGGATTCGTTGAGAACGGTTGATTTGTAAAGGGATGATGGTTTTCTCGCTAAGGTCAATGACTTTTTTGGATATATATTTGTACATGTATCCGGATAGTGCTATCACCAACCACGATTGATGGGAACCTTCAATCCGATCGCTGCTTCAACTGTATTAAGTGACTGTTATATGTTGACAATCCACGGTGTCTTAGATTTCGATGGCTCTACTTGTTCTGCCAACCGGTTTAACTAATATACCAGATTCAAACCGTGGCATCAAACCGTGTGCGGGTGCATTTCTCGCCCGAATCCCGCCAAAAGAGGACACCAAACCAATAATGTTTAGGTTGAGCCGACCATCCAAAAATGGACTGCATAAATTCTTGAATATGGGCACTAACCGAACATGTTTCCTCCTATACCTTCATACCACTCTTAGTACCACAACCGATAGTCAAGCAACGTTATGTTGAACTTTTTAAAACACATCCATTTTTTCCACGACATGTCCACAAGAACTCCGGTCACCTACAATCTGTTATCTTCCATCATCAACTCGTTGCTGGTTGGAGGTCCCAAGCTATTGATGTACACGGTCCACTGGTGTCCGCTCCCCTGAGCCTGTTTTCGGGTTGGATCCAGCTGGTCGGAATCTAGGGGGGTCACGCTCACTTGAACCATGCGCTCCAGCACGATTCACACCCTCCGACCCAAATTCAAATGGTTCACATTCGGTTTCGCAACGCTTGCCGTGCACGTTGTCAAAAATTTCAACTATGTGAGCGACTTGGACGCGGACCTTGTCGCTACACATATACCCTCGAACGTGCTGCAGACAAGCACTCCGTGTGGTCCTGAACTCGGACGAGCTTGTTATCACTGCGGTGATTTACGACGCGAGGAGGAAGAGGACGCCAGCACATGGAGAGAGCAACGCGAAGCGAATCAACGACGTGTGTTGTTCTATACGATGGTTATTACAGCCCGTGCGAGCCTGGCAGGGGTCGACGATTGCAGCGATTTATCTGTGGGATGGAGCATGTTGTTGAATAGGATCATGGAGTCATCGAGTTTAAGGATGATATAAGCCCAAGATGGCATCGTCTATGCATTCATCGATGAAGACTGGACGAGTGAGATAATGACGTAAAAACATGCATAGATTTGCATTGGCGAGCGAGGCTGAATGTTGGGAAACATGCCGAAGTAGAATTCTCTATGCATCAAATTTTCCGATGATGAAATTCAATAAACACCAAGCAGTATGAGCAACTCGACATTGATGACTGACTGAATCAACCACCCTGCCTCGAGCTTTTGAGAAACGCATTACCTGGCTCCAATAGCGTATCTTTAGCCGTGATTGCATCACCACCGGATGTTTTTGTCATGGCTCCACCTTCCAGCGGTAATGCCACGTTCTCCCCACGCCCGCCGTGTGACCCGCTTCTCATCAACCCATTTTCGGTCTAATTAAGCAACATCAAACTTCTTAACCCCGTTTCCCACCCGCACTGGGTTCCCAAAATGTTGTCCGTCCTCTCGGTTCCGCTGGGGGCAATCGCCTCCCGCATTGATCTCATTTCAATTATGATCTCTTGGGTCCTGCTCTCCGCGGCTTTCGTTGCCGTCTCCGTTCTCCTTTACGGACGTCGAGCTTTTGGAAGCTTCCCCAAGCCTAACGCTACAAACAAGTTGGCGCCCGACGCTTTGCCCGTAATCGGTCACATTCACCATCTTCTTAACAACAAAGACCGGCTTCTTGATTTTACATATGAGATGACTGTCAAAGCCAATGGCGAGATACGATACAACACAATTCCGTTCTCAGGTACATTTGTGGCGATGGAATCATCCTGAACTTAGATAAATCGCAATACCTGATACATTTGATTTTAAAAGGTCTCCAGTTCTTCATTAACACGCCCGAGGCCCTCGAGTTTGTTTTGCGAACAAAATTCGAGTCGTTCGAGAAAGGAACTCAGTTCCGTGAACGCTTCCACTCCGTCCTCGGCAATGGCATTTTTAACTCGGATGGAGAACAGTGGAGAAAGCAGCGCAAGACCGCAGCCAATATCTTCAACGTCAACAACTTCCGAGACTTTGTCGAGAAAGTTTTCCAACGCGAGATGGGTGACTTTGATCTTCTCTTGTCGAGGCATGCGAACCAGGGGACCCTCATCGATCTTCACGATAGCTTTTTCAGGTATATAACTCTGTAAGTACGATTTTTAACACCTCCTGATATTGTCAATATAGATTCACCTTGGACGGGTTTGCGCAAATTGCATTCTCGATCGAGTTGAACAGTATGCTGGCCGCTAGTCAGACTCCTTTCGCCCTCGCTTTCGACCGTGCACAGGCCGCCGTGCAGGATCGCTTCTTGGTATGCTGGGAAATAATGCATTCGTCGCATGCTCAATCATTTTTTCTCTAGTGGCCTTTCTGGAAGCAAACTGAGTGGATCACAAACCCCTCGCTAAAGAAGGACATGTCATTCGTCCGAGCATTCGCTATGGATGTCGTGCGCAAGCGTCGCGAGGATCTCCGAAACCAGTCCACCATTTTCAAGAACTCTGATATCCTGCAGATGTTCCTGAAGCACGCGGAGGATCACGGCGAAGTGCTCACGGACGAGGAACTCGCTGACCATGTTCTCAACTTCATCATCGCCGGTAAGCTTGTGGAGCCATATGAGTATTTGTTTTTCAATTGTCTAACGCTATTCGTAGGTCGCGACACCACTGCCCAGGCTCTCTCGTGGACTTTCTATCTCCTTTCCAAAAATCCTCAAAAAGTCGAGCCGCTTCTGGAGGAAATCAAGAACAGCAACGTCAGCGCGTTCCCGTCGTACGAAGAGCTTAAGAACCTTCGATACGCCAACGCCGTATTCACCGAGACCCTTCGATTGTACCCATCAGTTCCTACCAACATCAAGGAGTGCGTCAAGGAGGAGACGTTCCCCGACGGCACGGTTGTTCCAAAAGGAGCCATGGTGCTCTGGTCGCCTTACGTTAGTGACGTTCATGAACTTTGACGATTGAAAGAGCCTGATTTTTTTGGGGTGCTGTTTTCAGGCAATGGGACGCTCGAAGGATATCTGGGGCGAAGATGCGGCGGAATTCCGTCCCGAGCGTTGGTTTGAACGCTCCACTGCACCTTCCCAATTCGAGTATCCCGTGTTCCAGGGTGGACCCCGCTTGTGCCTTGGTATGGGCAAAACACAATGCTTTTGTTTCAATCTATGATCTGAGCTTAGCAATACTTTTCAGGCAAGACCATGGCGCAACTTGAAGGCGTGTATGTGATCGTCTCGATCTTGAGAAAATACAACGTGGAATGCATGAACATTGATAAAGTGACCTGTAAGTTTGAATGCCACTCAAATTACGGAGCACACGTTGACCCAAACTTTGTTTCCACCAGATCAACCTTCTGTCACACTCCCGATGAAGGTCCCGATCATGTGTCGGATCGAGCGACGCGAGAAAGCTCTCTAAAGAACTTTGCTCTAAAGAGCGTTGTTCAGGATCAAATACTTGATCACCCACATTGTGAATATAGCTGTGAAATGACGAGCGGATGTTTTTTCTATGGATTAAAATTTCCAAAAAGCTTGATCACCCACATTGTGAATATAGCTGTGAAATGACGAGCGGATGTTTTTTCTATGGATTAAAATTTCCAAAAAAATCAGAGAGTGGTGACACTAAAATATACTGCGCATGCTCTTTTTCTGGTTTCGACGAGTTTCTCGAGAGTGTGAGGAAGCATAAGCATATTAGTGCTATCAAAGGTGTCGAAAGAGAAAAGCTGAGGGGCAGAACGGTGTGGAGGTTAAGAAGGGGTGTGAAACCAAACTTTTGGTCCTATGGTGTACAAGATGATGGCCTTGATTCGCTGCTTCACCAATTCATTGTCCAATTCCCCTACGCAGTTTACCCGATCCTTTTAGCGCTAACGACGATCACTCCAATGAATAGAGGCGGTTCACACATTGCAAGACGGGCGGAGGAAACGGATTTCTGTGATTCCCACGCTTATTTTTTAATACTCTCTCTCCCGTGCGCCACACCCTGTCAGTTTCTCAGAAAATGAAGACGAAAACGAAGTCGACAGGAAAAGTGGGGGATTTCGCTGCCAAGGGAAGAGAATCTGCGTCGATGTCAGAAGAGAAGAAGATAAAAAGTGTAAACCCAACCACAGGTGAGCCAAACCTGATAAACAATAGCAACATGTTGCTTATTTCTTGATCAGAACTGGTGCATGACGATGAGAGCGAAGAATTTGACGATGAAGAGCATAACCCACGAGATGGAATGGACAGAGATGAAGAAGAAGGCGGTGACGATATTCAAAACACGAATCACACTTTCGAGACTCTCGTGCGGGCATTACACAGCTCAAAGTTGCTTCAATTCTCTAACGTCCCTCTTTGACCAGGGTATCATCCCGCAGATATCCGAGGCGTGCACAACCCTCGGCTTCAAGAAGCCAACCCCTATCCAAGTAAAAGCCATCCCGCCAGCATTGGAAGGTGGGTGTACTGTGAGAAAAATGTCGCGAGAATTGATGCTCATAAATATCTTTAAAAAGGTCGAGATATCATTGGTCTTGCCCAAACTGGTTCCGGAAAGACCGCTGCCTTCGCCTTGCCTATCCTTCAAGCACTATGGAACGATCCGCAACCGCTCTTCGCCTGTATCATGGCGCCCACCCGGTATGTTAAAGTTTACACATTTCCTTGGGATATAACTCATTCATAATCCCCAGTGAGCTGGCAGTGCAGATCGCCGAGCAATTTGAAGCCCTCGGATCAACCATTGGTGTCCGTTGCGCTATCATAGTCGGTGGTTTCGAGCGCATGGAGCAAGCCATTGCGCTCTCAAAACGTCCGCACATCGTCATCTGTACACCAGGACGTATCATCGATCACCTGGAAAACACGAAAGGTTTCCACATGAAAAACCTCAAGTATCTCGTTCTGGACGAGGCAGATCGTTTGCTGGATAACGATTTCGGCGCAGATATTGAGAAAGTGTTGAAAGTGCTGCCGCAGGAGAGGCATACGTACTTGTTCTCGGCGACGATGACCACAAAAGTCGAGAAGTTGCAGAGAGCTTGTCTTCGCAACCCCGTGAAGGTTGAGATCTCGACAAAGTGAGTATCTGAAGTGTATGAAATGTTGGCCTAAGCGATCAACACATGTCGTTTCACAGATACTCCACAGTGTCGACTCTGCTCCAATACTACCTCTTCATCCCCTTCAAGTTCAAAGACTGCTACCTCGCCTACCTCCTCAACGAATTCGCCGGCCAAACCATCATCGTATTTACAATGACCCGAGTCTCCGCGCAAAAGCTCGCCCTCTTCCTACGCAACCTCGGCTTCCCAGCAGTCTGCCTCCACGCCAAAATGTCGCAACAGAACCGTCTCGGCGCGCTCCAGAAATTCAAGAGTGGCGACCGCAACATCTTGATCGCGACCGACGTCGCGGCGCGAGGGTTGGATATCAAAGGAGTCGATGTTGTGCTGAACTACGATGTGCCGCAGAGCAGCAAGCTGTATATCCATCGTGTGGGTCGCACGGCTCGTGCTGGGAAGGCTGGAAAGTCCATCACACTTGTGAATCAGTGAGTTCTGCTATAGCGCTCAGCGAGCCACACATTCTGATTTAGTTTGCTTGTGCCCAGATACGATTTGGAGTGGTATCAACGCGTTGAGCATGCGATCGGCAAAAAACTTGAAGAATACCCGATCGGGCAGGGCAAAGAGGCAGTGATGGTGCTTCAGGAGCGTGTTGCAGAAGCTGTCCGTCTGGCCACCATCCAAATGCGAGAGGAAGACGCAAACCACAGGGCGAACCGTAAGCGTAAGAAGAATGGTGAAGATGACGATGGCGGAAGGGGAAAGCGCAACGAGGTTGAGGATGATGACGGGGACACGATGAGCGCAAAGGTTTCAAAGAGACCGCCAAAACAGCGAAAACAGTTCAGGCGATGAGCACAAAAAAAAGAACATAAATGAGCTGTAATTTTTCGATGCTGGATTCTCCTTTGGGATACTATTACTACTATGTAATCAACGCAGAAATCACAGACATAACATCCCCACCATGGTCCATCAACGTCCGTACCGCTTCCGGCCTTGTGAATGCCATCATCTCCATGAGAAGCGATATGCTGCCTTCATCCAGGTCATTTTCACCTAAGTGTAATCCGGGGGCGCAATCATCATTTCAGAGTTAGTTCTACTGCTTCTATATGAGCGGAGATCCGTACCGTCTTCCGAATCATCATCCGCACTTTCGTTCCTCGGATTTTCTACAGGAGCTTGCGTCGAATCCGTTCTTCTTTGTCGGGAGCCCCACGTCGACTCGGATGTCGACACGACCGTTGACCGACCTAGCAGAGCTGATGAAGATCCTCCAGCACTCGCTGCAGCCTTGCGTTCCGATATGTTCGCACTGTCCTTCCGCAAGAACGTTAAAAGCGGCTCGCCGGAAAGAAACATCTCCAAATCGTTCGTGTTTCGCAGCTCGTCGATGCAGAAGACGAATTCAAACCTATACAGAGCCTACAATTAGTCTTAAACTGACGAGCAACTATTTATCTTGCTGCATACGGATCGTTCTCCCATTTCAGCTGGAAGAGTCGAACGTGTATCCCAAGCATGCTCTTCAAAATCCACACAAGCGTGTCTTCTTCAATCTCATTGCCCTCGTCCTGCGAGTCTTCTCCGTCAAATATTCCATCCATATCCGTGATCGTCGGCGGAGTCGCCTTCTTTGAGCTGACGGAAGTGCTCCCACCCCTTCCCCGCCGTCTTCTTGGCCTTCCCCGCGGAGACCTTTCCGCCGCGACGCGACCCGCATCCAGCAACGCTCTCCCGCGCTGACGTCCTTCATCATCTGTCAGATCCTCTGCGACAGAATCAGGCGCAGGCTGTTCGCTTGTTGGAGACGACAGCGACGGTGTGACGCTTTCCGCCGCTTCCTCACCAAAATGCTTTGCGCTGATCATGTTACAGATGGGCCCATCGACCAGCTTTGTCAATAGGCCATGTAGCAGTCTGAAGTGATGCGACAGCTGGGGAGTTTCGTCAGAGAGGGGTTGAATGGGACAAGAATTTATATATACCGTTGCCTTCCTTGTTTTCGCTTTTTCGGGACCCTCGGGGTTATTGCTGCTGACCATGAATGCAGTATGATATCTTAGTGCAACTAATGATGATGCTTCACGTATAGCCTCAGCGTACATCGTCCGATTGACGTCAGCCTCTGCTGTGGCATTAGCTAAACAAGAATCACTACACAGTCCGACAATTCAAGGAAAATCGAACTTACTTAGATCCCGGAGATTCATCAACGCAAGCTCCCAGTACACCCCTGCCCAGCCATGCGCAGACCCAACCATCCCACTCATCGACAAACTGTCCTTATTGTTCTCCGCCCTGTCTATCGACTCGCTTTCACCTTGATTCGCTGTTCTTATCTCATTTTCACATTCCGCGTATGCCGCGCACAGACAGCATTCAATTACTTTTGCCCTCATCATCGCTAGCACCACAGACTCGCTCCATCCCCTCGCACACGCCTTCGCAAGGGTCCAGTCCATATACTCGTCGTCCGTGCCACGATCGTCCGACCGAGGCTCCCTCCAGCTCTTCCGTGGCACACCGGTCGCAGCCTCCGTTATGGATTCAGCTAGAACCACAGAACGCTTCGACTTCCGTTCTTGAAACGCGACCTCTTCGTCCGACTTATCGTGGCTATCGTCGTCGCGCTTCCTAATTTCGACCGTAGCAGATGTGGGTTCAACCAATTGCATGAAAGGGGCATCAGAGAGAGGAAGAGAAGGTTGGCTTGTGGACCCGTTTGAACTGGAAGAAACAGCAAACTCGGTAATGTCATACCGTTTGCGTCCATTTGAAACGGATATCTTCGACAAAGGAGCGGAAAGCTCATCGATGGGGTTGGTGTTCGAAGGGTGATCAGATACGAGTTCCTGCGTCAGGAAACGGTCCACGAGCTCTACAAGACGTTGGGTGACCGTGCCACTCCTTCCTCCCGGGCGAATCGGGGCGCCTTCATCAACTGCATAGGTCGGGAGGGTTTTAATTAAATCATCTATTGTTGCTTGCATCGCAGTGCGACAATTCCTGTCGCATGATGGATAAGAAGTAGATCAACGGAAATGAGGCATTAAGCTAACACCTGATGTGCTGGGATCGCCGCACGTCCAGCAGATTCAAGCTTTTGTCAAGGGGCATCACTTCTTCAGGCGAGAGGAGCCCTCTTCTTTGGCAATAACTAGGAACGAAACAAATATTGAGTAAATCCAGAGTAAAAAATTTGCGTCCGATCACTGTAGAGTCGAACCTTTTAACTAAATCAATGAGTTGGGTGTGTCCTATTCTCATCCGCGAAACCTCCGCTTTCATCGCTATCTCCAATCCCGAGAAACCTCTCGGGTCCTGCTTCCAAAGCATCATAAACATCGCAGACTCCCCACCTGCAGTGTCAGGCTCATCTACGCTCATTTGGCTGTGTCCTTGTAGCAACTGAGATGCTGCTCGTGTCAGGGAACTTCGAGCCTTTTGAGGAGAGATCCCAGCAGATTGGGCGAGGACCGAAATTTCGCGATCTGATATACTGCCCAGGAGAACAATAAGCGCTTCCACGTTCCTGCTCGACACAGTTGCACAAAACTTACCTTGATGAACAACTATCCGCACTCCCAACAGCCTTCCCTTTCTCTTCGGGAAAATCTAGATCCAAATCATCATTGTCAACCCCATCATGTGATATAAGGAAAAAGTCCGAGTATTGCTGCACTGGCGACTGATCCCCGTTTGCGTAAAGGATGTAAAACATGTTGTGGGACAAAGTGAGGTATCTGTGAATGTCTTTTGTGTAAGTACGCCGGATACAAAAATGGAGGCTATGGTAAAGTTCTTCACCTTAGTAGTAGCGACAGTTTCGGCTCGCCGATACCAAAGTATTGGAGCAAACCTTTCCGAAGCATGCCGGCCAGTTGTTCCCGACTATCGAGAGACCTATCACCCCCACCATACCCATTCGGAGTTCGATTCAAGAATTGAGTGCCAAAAAGGGACTTCCATCCACGTTCCTAACCTTACCATTCGTTCCCAAGCCATTCATCAATCGGAGTCGCCCCACCTCCTCTAACGTCAATCTCCTTCGAGCCCGGACGCGGTTGAAACAACAGCATCAGCATTGCACGCTTCAATTGAGCGTACTCTTTCGGATACGCTGACGAAGCAAGATCGTTTTGGGCCAGATGTGTCTGGAGGTACGTGATGGCTTCCTGGATCGATGACGGATCGCCGTTGGCTGTCCGCACCAGCTCTGTGAACTTTAAACCCCAACTACCATCAGCGTCCGCACGATCCGAATCCAGCGTTTATCCCAACCTGTTGCTTGTGAAGAAGGAAGCCCAGCCTTTGGTTCTTTAGAATTTCGGGTGCATCACGCCGTATTGCCTCCAAAGCCTTCTCGATATTCCCATCCATGACCCAGGACAAAACATTCTGTTATTCGGAGGTGAGCCAAAACTGTCGAATGAGCATCAAAACAAACTGCTAACGGTTCCCAAAAACTTCACCTTGATCACACCAAGCTTATATGACCAATTTCGAGCATCTTCCGCCGCCGCGAGCGCATCAAGTGACTCATTCTCAGCCGAACGTGTTCCATCATTTCTGTTCACATTATCCCGCCTTGCGTCCAGGCTCGAGCTGAACAGCTCTTCGATCCGTTCCACGACATGATCCGACGACATTGCGCCGACGTGGAAGAGGTACTCCAGGCACCAGAGGTCTGGCAAACATCCAACGCAAACGCAACCGAGAATGCGGTGTGAGCGATACAATCAATACAATCACACTACAGAATGTAAACAGCCCTTCAGTCTCAAGAGTAACTCACCCAATGTCCTCGGGTCGATTTCCACGTTCGGCAGCTGGTGCGACTGGGACATGGCGATGGCGTAGCTGGCGAAGCTGTTATTTTCTAGTAAAGAAAGAAGACTTTTTGTATTCCCAGTCAACTTGAAGCTCTGACAAAAGAAAACTAACAACATTTCGACAGTAATGCCGAATCGGAAGCAAATAACAAAGAGCCTTCAAATATCTTTGTAAAAAACACTCATAAACAAAAAACATAGTCCACAAAAATTCGACGATCCCATCTGTCATTTCAAATGTTGGTGAGCAACGTCCGGCGCTTGCTCGCCTTCTGCGCCTTTGCCGAATTGTACACATGCACAATATCCCGCTCGCAGTACGACACCCCCATGTATGCATAATACGTCGCCGTGAGCGGCTCGCGACAGATTCCGCAGCTCCAGCAAGGCGGGTGGAACCGTTTCCCCAACTCCCCAATCTCTGCACACGGACCTATCAACAACACCATCAGCACACCATCTCTTCCCTTTGATCTCTTCATTTTTACCTTCAATGGGTCTCCCGCAACCACCGCACAAACTGTTGTTCCGTTCATGATAATGCTGCCGACAGTACGGCAAGTCTTCATTCACATAGAAGGTCTTGTCAGGGAACCCGGTCCCGCACATCGCGCACCGGAAACATTGCACGTGGAACGTCCCGCCGAGCGCACAGATCGTTTCGCCCTGGATCGGCCGGTTACACGCCCGACACGTCGGCGCGACTTGGCGCGCATAGTCGGCAGCACAGTACACGTTCCCGTTGTGCTCGAAGAGGTTCCCTTGGATGGGTTTCTGGCACGCTGCGCAGATCAGATGTTCGGCGTGCCAGACCCGTCCGAGAGCGTGCACGGGTCGTTCAAAGATTGGCTTTTTGCTGTGGGAGAGGAATGAGATGCACTGATCAAGTGACAAGGATTTGGTACGTACCAGCCAAAGCAGGTCGGAGTGAACACAACTTCCTCGTAGTGGGTCTCGCAGTACGCTTCCCCGTTGTGAGGTATGTATGGCACATCGTCGCTAAACACAACATTGCACACGCAACACCTGAAGCAGTCCACATGGAATAGCTTGGACAAACACAAAAATGTCAGGTTTCTTCCTGAATAAATTGTTGTTTTTGTGTGTTACCTTCTGAAGGGCCTCGATCTCAAACGCATCATTTTCATCTACAATTTCCTTGTTACACCCAGCACAGATCTCAATCTCGTCCTGGTAATCCTGTTGGGGCTCCTGTACATATGGCTTCCCGCCAGGTCCGCTTCCCCAGTTGCGAGGACCGGGTCCCATTGGTCCTCCACCTAGACCTATCGGTCCACCACCTGGTCCCATCCCGGGTCCATTATCCCAACCACGCTGTCCCCCTTGTGGGTCCCCCGGTCCACCTTGAGGTCCATCCCATCCCCCTTGGGGTACGCCCATTGGTCCACCTATCGGTCCAGGTCCCCCCATCGGCGCGCCTGGTCCACCCACAGGCCCAAGCCCACCAGGTCCGCCCATCGGCCCTCCTTGCTGCCCATCCCAACCCCTCTGTCCTCCAATTCCACCCGGCCCACTCGGTCCACCCTGCCACCCGCTCTGCCCAAAACCATCGTTCCCAAACCGATCGTTACTTGACGCCGTCGAGTTCTGCCTTGCAAGCCCTGACCTCGGATCTCCGTAACCAGATCCCGTCGTGCTTGTCGAAACTTGCTTTAACGGCGCACCATACCCAGGACCCTGCGGACCCCCACCACCATACCCACCTGGTCCGCCTGGTCCGTCGAACCTTCCTCCAGGTCCACCACCAGGAGGCCCACCAGGTCCATCGAACCTCCCACCAGGTCCACCGCCCGGAGGTCCTCCAGGCGCATCCAACCTTCCTCCAGATCCCCCTTTCCCACCCCCACCACCAACGCTCATGTCCATCATCAAATCCGCCATGATAGCATCAATCTCATTCGACAAGTTCCCCGTGTTCCCTCCCTGCTGCTGCTGCCCTCCTCCACGTCCAGCTCCAGCACCACCGCCACCATAGTTACCGCCATCCCACTGCTGCTGCTGATTATTCCCCTTCCCCGCACCTCCATACCCATCATTCTTCCCTCCGTACCCACCCATCTGTGGCGTGCCGTATCCCTGTCCAGGCGGAACCGCGTTGCCCATCTGCGGCGTGCCGTACCCACCGCCGCCACCGCCCTGCATCGGCGGAAACGCATTGTTCATTTGCGGCGTGCCGTATCCGGTACTACCCGCCACGTTCAGCCCGAACGGACTGTTGGGACCGCTGCCATTGTTGTTGGGTTTGTACCCGTCGTTGGGTGCTGAGCTGTTCTTAGGCGGCGAAGTGGGCGCCAGCTGAGGCGTTCCGTAGGGGCTGTCGTACTCCTTGCGAATTTCTGAAGCCGGAGACTGTCCCAATGGAACTTTTGACAAATATGTTGTTGAGAATAGAAAAGTCAAAACTGAGTTTTGTCAATTGTACCTTGACCGGAAGAAGAGTCGAAATCCTCTTCTTTCCGACGACTGCTCTTCCCATCGCGAGATTTTACTCTGCTTCGACGATCGCGCTCCTTGTCCCGACGTTCGCGGTCCCGGTCTCGGTCTCTGTCCCTGTCACGATCTGACCCTCCTCGCTCTCGGTCACGTTCCTAAGATGCATTCCATAGTCAACCTCCAACCACTTCATGTTTCTTTGATTCTTCTCACCTTTTCACGTCGTCGCTCGCGATCTCTTTCCCTATCCCTATCTCTATCTCTGTCCCTATCCTCGCGGTCCTTGTCCCTCTCCCTATCCTTATCCCTATCACGCTCCCTGTCCTTCTCCCGATCTCTCTCTCTATCCCTATCCCTATCTCTATCCCTGTCCTTATCTCTCGGCTCCCTCCGACTCTCCCGGTCTCGTCTCCTATCCTCCCCATCCCTCTCCCGTCTTCTATCTTTATCCCTCCGCGACGAGCTCGACGAAGGGTTTCCGCCTACACTCCGTCGCTGCGGCTTCAAAGACGACGGACGCTCCCTTGGCACCTGTTGTTGCTGCTGCTGCTGCGGAGGCACGGGCTCTTGTGTGGAGCCAAAGTCGAGGTTGTTTGAGTTTATCGAGTTTGTTGCGTAGCAGTAGTGCTCGCCCGACCAGTCGATGATTAGGCCGCAGTCCCTGTGAAAAAGCGTTGACAAGTTTGGGGCGATGATGGAAAGGGGAAATGGGGGAGTGCAAATACCTGCAGCGCACTGTCGGCAGCTCCGAGATGTAGGCTGACTTGCCCATGTGGGAACGGTACGTCCGCTCGTAGCTGTGGTAGCACTCGTTCCCGGCGGGTTGCCTGGCACTCTGCACAGCAATACAAAAAATAAATATTATACTTGTCTAGTTCAGTGTGTTATAGCAATCAATGGAGACGCTGCTGAGTGAATATATTGAGATTTCGTTTGAGGATGACCGGCCGGGCGGGCCATATTGTGACCATCGTTGCTATCTGCCGTTTCAAAATTCAGTTGTACTTTTGCACAATCACAGCATTCACAAGTCCTGCATCCTTGATTGTAGCAGAACTGTCCGTCAGCTCGCGGTTCGGGAACGTCGTCATCAACGCATAGTTACGGTCCGCATCTCCAGGTCGGTTCCTTTTTCAGACATCACGTCAGCCTAACTCACAATCCGCAGTGGACGTGCGTCCCACCTATTGATCTGATTCCGAATGTCTCCTACAGTGTGTGTATCGTTAAACTTGTATACCGCCCTACAAAAGTTCCATCAGCCAAACATAATCTCCCGCGCAAATCCTTCGCTCACCTAGATCCGTCCGCAAGCCGCACCTGGATGCTAGTCACCGGAACGCTCTCGTCCACAACAACCACCGGTCCCAAACTCTCGATCGCAGCAGCAGGCGCCGAGCCTGGAAAACTGCCCGGGATGCTCGACACTGCTGGTGCGCTGACGGTTTCACCTGGAATGGGCGCACCAAGGCGCTGTCCGCCGCCACTGAAAGCCTTCAGCGGCTTCTTTGGCGGGGGCTTGTAGTCTTCCTCCATGCGGTGAGCGACTTTGATTTCAACGGGTTGGCCGTAGGCGACGTTCAGCAGTTGCGGGGGTGCGCGACTGGAAGTAGAAACACCGTGAGATCCATAAGTCAATTGGGAAATGGAGATGGTTACCCAGAATTGATTGCTTCTAGGAACTGCCGGGCCTGAGGGTCGTCGTGGGACATGAGAGGGCCGTCATCGATGCTGAATCCATTGCGCCAGAACGTTAGCTGCCGCTCAACCTAGAGGATTCATCAGATCAAACAATTGGAAATTTTATGATAGCAGTGTTATATACCACTTCCATGTCTTGGCCAGCAGGGGTGGCCGGGACACGAGCTGAAGATGAAGATGAAGCTTGCGGAGTTTGCGCGGGCGGTTCATCCTCGCTTCCCAATCTATATCCTGAGAAAGTTCAATAAAACACACAGAAGTTAAACAAACTACTTAACATACCCGATCCAATGAACGCAGGCTTCTTCTTTTCCTTCTTCTCAAAGTCTTCTGGGGGAGGGCCAGCTCTGCGAAATTTATGAATTACACCAACCCCAATTCTCACATAGTGATCAACGTACTTTGACGCTTTCTCGAGAATCTGCTTGACAAGATCCGATGGCTCAGGCTTCTTTCCCGCGCCGCCCTTCATCAAAATCCCCCTTAAACAAGATAAGTACCACCCCAGCAAATCGTTTCCGGGGGACTCACGATTTCTCGCCACCGGCAAAATAATCCTCCCCATCGTCTTCGCTATTCGAATCAGCATTTGCCAACTCGCTGAAAGTCCGCACATTCCTCGGAGCTCCCCTCGAACCACTGGGCCGTGAAGTCGAAGCAATCGGTCTTGACGATGAAGCTGCTGGTACCGACTGAGCGCTCGATGAAGATTGGGCAGGTAGTTGGAGAGGGGTAGCGCCCACGTCGTAGAATGCTGTCAATGCTTCCTGGAGGTCCCAGTGTTCGCTCTCGAGGAATTTCCTTGCTGTGTAGACCCAATGATCAGTGTTATTAGCAGCTGAGAATGAATGCAGTTACCGTCAGTGTCTGATGCCGAAGTGACAGCGACGAACTGTTCGATGAGGTTGTTGTTGTCCATCGGGAGGTGGGCGACGCGTCGTTAAACAACAGAATAATAATGTTCTGAATAAATGCTCGCAAGGATACTAGCTGTGTCTCAATCCGCTTGTCTTTCTTTTTTATGTCTATTTTGGTATAACTACCTGTTGTTTCTCCCCTCTTATCGAATCTCCATAAACAAAAAATTGTGTACTCGTTCCGCCCTCTCTGAAGCCATTGCTCCACTCATCAGATTGAAAGCTTTCCGCTGGTTCTTTCTTCTTCCGATCTCCGAAATCGCTCCCGTCTCCCAGCAACAACAATCATGCAAACTAGGGGAATCATGCCGGACTATCTTGTGCATTCTTGTGCACGGCCCGGTCGACTTTGTTCTAAAGTATTGCGAACCATCATTCATTGCAATTGAACAACCTAGTTCAGCTATTTATGGCAAGCTCGAGGTTGGACTGTATAGGTTGGACTGTATAGGCCTGATTATAAACGTCCCCTTCGTTTTTTGGCACAAAGTGATAGGTTGTCGATCACTTCTATTTCTGAAGAAACTGAGACACAATCAATCAAAAGAGATGTGCACACAGTCCGTTTCTTCAGTAGGCGGTGATATATTTAACTCGTGAACGGAGAGAAACGCCATGATGACAAAGGGCTTCCGCCAAAAAGGACAATGTTGGCTTTTACCCCGAAGTGGTCTGACGGATATGCGAAAACACTTTATTTTTACAGAACTCCTAGGATATTGATTGGGAAGGAAACAAAAACTACAGAGCTGTTCGTAAGATCGCTGAAATGAAAACTGTTCACTCCAAATTTGGAGGGGAATTCTCATCTAAGTAAGTGCTCCATACAGGGATCGAACCTGTGACCTTGGCGTTATTAGCACCACGCTCTAACCAGCTGAGCTAATAGAGCTCGCTGGTCATGTTTTTGGTCTTCAGGCATGTATCTCCCGTGCGTCTAATGCCAAGGTTCCTTGGGTTGCTGGTTTTTTAGATATTCAAGCAGCTTATGACACCACAAATCGTGCAATTCTTTGGGCTGAGCTTCTTTCTAGGGGAGTACCGTTGCCATTTGTTTTTGTTTTGAAGTCTCTGTTTGATTTTTGTTCTTCCAGAGTGGTTGTTGCAAATTGTTTTTCAGATGCTTTTGATTTGTTTAGAGGTTTGTTTCAAGGTTCTGTTCTCAGTCCACTTCTCTATATCACTTTTCTTGATCCTCTACCTGGGCTCCTCCGACCATTTGCCCCACCTATAACACTCTTTCATCCTGCCAAACCACGATATAATTCTTTTTTATTTGCAGATGATTTGGCCTTGTTTGCAATTACTTTGGATGCTATGCAGGTTCTTCTCTCTGTTTGTGACCAGTTTGCCCAAGCTCGTGGTTTTTCTTTTGCTCCTTTGAAGTCTGTGATTCTCACAAAAATTCCTATTCCTGCTCATTCGCCTTTGCTTCTTCATGGTCAACCTCTGCCTGTCAAGCCTTCATTTCGTTATCTGGGTTGCTTTTTTGGAGATACTGGATTTGATGTTTCACTGACTATTTCCCATCGACTTGCCAAAGCGCGCGCAGCTTCTTTTGCTTTGCTTTCTTTTTCAAGGATGTTTGGTTCTCATTCTCTGGTTGTGGTTCGTCATTTGTTTTTGTCTTTTATTCGACCTACGCTTGAATTTGGTTTATATTTTATTCTTCCCTCTGTTGCTGTTTGCAAACCAGTTCGGACTTTTATTCACCAATGTTTGTGTCGATTTCTTCGCCTTTCATTTTCCACTTCAATTGCTGGGGTTTTACTGTTTTTTAAGTTTCCTGACCTTCAGTTTCGGCTTCAATATCTGCAGTTTCAGATGTTTCAACGTTGGCTGGATGATGATGCCCCTGATATGGTTCACTCTATGTTGTCATTCTTTCTTCACCAGGGAAAGCACTTTCGTTGTTCTCCTGTCCCTTTCAACAATCACTTCCTCTTCCTGGCTGCAAATGTTGTAGTTCCCAAACCTTCTGATGTTATCGCAAATCACTTTCACCAAGTAGCCTCATCTGCCTATGGTTCTATAGCTGCTAGCTTTGCTCCCCTTGCATCTGCACACCCTCATGCGCTAGCAATTGCTCCTCCATGCTTCCCTATTTCGTCAATCTTGAGGCTTCTGCAGTATCGCCTTGGACGTTTGTTTTATCACCCCCGCAAGCAGTGTTGTCACTGCCGCACTGCAACTCTCTCTAGATCTCATGTTTCAGAATGTTTGCGTCTTGACCTATTGTTGCCTCCTGTTCCTGTTCCTGTTTTACAACTTCCGCTTGACGTTGCAATTGATGGCCTTCGTCCACTTCGCATTGTCAACCCAGTGAATCTTGCACCGTGGTATCTAGTTTTTCGTTGTCTCCATAAGATTTGGCTTCACTGTATGGGTCTGCCATTAGAAGTTTCTCCTCCAGACTCCCTCTTTGGCCCTGCATTTGTGGATCTTTAACGTTTTCTTTTCTCATTATTTATTACTCACCTGTTTTTTTGGCACCTTAGCAGTATCTGACGGGTAGCCACAGGTTTGAGTTTACATTCTCTGTTTTGCTTTGTTGGTTTTCCTTATGCTGCGCGCGCTTCCCTATGTGCTGGTCCATGACCATCTTGTAAGGCACTTTGGGTGTTGTTTTTTGTTATGCATTGTATGTGCAAAATAAATAATAATATTGTTAAAAAAAAAAAAAAATAAAAAAAAATGTCTCTGTGTGTCTACATTTGCGTGCTAGTTTGTCTGCTAGTTTTGATTTAGGCCCGCCTGACGATCCCCGCCTACCTCTTGACATTGCAATTGATATGCTTTCACCACGGCCTTTTTATCCTTCCCCTGCCTTTTCCCAGTGGGTTCTTGTTCTTCGTGCACTTAACCGCATTTGGTCAAACTGTCTTGGTTATGAGTTAGTTTTGTCTCCAGCTCCTGATTGTATCTTGTCTGCTTTTGTTGATTTGGATATGCCTTAGTGTTTTGAAACATTTTACTTTTCCTACGGCTCGCACGGCTCCCCATGTGCTGCCAATTTACGTGTATTTTTACACTTGTATTTGGATTTTGCACCAGCGGGTGATATGTATTGGTTGGACAATAAATACATATTATGAAGTTCAAAAAAAAAAAAAAAAGGACCTACCTCTCTCTCTCTCTCTCTCTCTCTCTCTCTTTCTCTCTCTCTCTCTCTCTCTCTCACACACACACAAAAATCAATGCCGCCTCCCAGCGCTCCGCATGCGCAGCCGCCTGATGCGCCGCATGCCGCGCCGCCCGCCGCACCCCCCGCTGTGCCCCCTGATGGACTTTCTGGTGGCACCGTGATTTTTGAGGCCCGTTCGCACCCCCGTGCCTCCTCTGTTGAAAATTCCGCTCCACAGCTTCCATTCTCCGCTCCTGCCTCTCCAATTCACTGGGCCGATGATGTGAATATGGGGGAGGATGAAAATGCCGAATCACGTGACTTCCAATCACGTGACCGACGCGCCAAAAGACCTGCTGAACATGAATTGCCCCGTGGTCGCTCCCGTTCTCGTTCCCGATCACATCTGCCGGGTGTCCGGGTTCTTGCTGCTGTGGCTGCTCCCTCGAGTGTTGCATCTCTGGCCGATCTCCGTGTCGTTCTCACTCAGATGCGATCTGTTTGTGCAACCTTTGATCCGTTGGCGATGCTGGATCCTATGCTTGCACATTTGCCGAGGGACACTCCTGCTGAATTTTTTAGTGTTTGTCGTGATATGGCCGAGGATCTGGTGGGTCGCTTTGGGAGGCCGCTGCCTTCGCCTTCACCTCCAGTTGCCCCAGTCTCCCGCCATGATGATGTGGCTGCGCCTGTGTGCCTTCCCCCTAGACAACTGCATGGTAATCCTCCAATTCAGGACGATCTTGGGAACTCTGGTGCTCCTGGCCCTCGCCCCCCGTCTAGTCGACCTGCCCCACGTGGACCTCGTGGTCCACGCACTTATGCCGCTGCTGCTGCCAATGCCCGTGCCCGTGTGCTTGAGAGTCTCCCCACACTGAGTGCTGAATCTCGTACAGAAGCTGTCAGGACTGCCCTTGCTGGTCGTGACCCCACTTCGAATGTCAGCCTTCGTGGCCCTCGGCCTGTCGTATTCTATCCTCCGACCTCTCCGCTGCTGGTCTCCCCACCTGCTGATCTTCAGGCCCGTGTGGATGATTTGACCACTGTGTACATCAAGGACATCATGAGACAGCGGCTCGGCTTTGTGCGGACCATGCTGAGGGCTCTCTTGGGCGATGAGGTGGTGCGTGGTATCTGCCACATCAGTTTCGTTGGTCGCAACATTGCTTCCTTTATCTGTATTCGCTCAACCGCAATTGCTCTCCGTGCGCACTTCTCCACCCAGGAAGCTTCCACTGACGAATCAAACCCTGACTTTCTTCGCCGAGCCTCTACTCTGCCTTTGGAGCAGCGGGAGGCTGCGGTCAGGGAAGTTGTCCACAAGAGATATGCACATATCCTCAGTTCAGTTACTGATCCTGCTATTTTCCTGTATGTCCGTGGTCAGCTCCCCATGGATGCTCAGGAAACTGTGCTGGACAGTGCCCGCGGGATTGCGCGTCAGCCTCGCTCAACCCATCTTCGTCAATGATTAGTGTTCGAGTTGGTACCTTCAATTGTCGCAATTTGAGCTTTGGAGTTCTTGATTCACTGTTTCGTTTTATGCGCGCAAATCACATTGTTTTTCTGCTCCTGACTGAAACACACCTTTTTCCTTTAGACCCGCTGCCTTCTCCAGATTTGATTTTTGACACTCGTTTTTCTCCTGGGTCATCGGGTACACGACGGGCTGGTGTGGGAGTCTTGATCAATCGCAGTCTTTGTAGAGCTTCTGATTTCCGTCTCGTTTCTAGTTATGGTGGCACCTCTCTATGGTTTACATTTCGTGGGCTTTTGGTTGGAGGGTATTATTTGCCTCCATGTGGTATTGCTCAGGACCCCTTCCTTGAAGAGTTTATTGCTTCACTTCCTCAACATGTCCCGTCGTCTCCGTGCCCTGTTCTTTTGTTGGGCGATTTCAATGCCCGTTTTTTAGCTACTGGTGATCATTCTTCAAATCGTAGGGGTAGGTTGTTTGAGCAATTTATTTCTGCCGCTAGTTTCTCTCTAGTTAAGCACCCTTCCTGTCATAACCCCACATTTTCTTCTCGCAATGGTGACTCCATTATCGATTTGTTGTTTGTCAATCCTCTGCTTCAATGTGATCCTATTTCTTACATAGTTCATAGTCGTCTAGCCGACGGCGAGTTTATGCCTTGGGCTTCTGACCATTTTCCGGTTACAGCTGTTTTTTCTTTTGCTCCTCCCAATGCCAGCGCTCCCTCTGCTGCACCCCCCCACAAGCGCTGGGCTGCTCATCTGTTGCGTGAACCTGCTGTCTTTCAAGCAATGGAGGATGTGGGACATTTGTTTTTTGATCCCACCCTTGCTGATGTCAATGCTGCACTCAGTCCAATTTTAGAAGCTCCCGCCTTTGCCCAAATGTCTGTGGATGTTGCACAGGGATGTATTGACTCTGCATTGGATATTATTTTGTCCTTTGTTACTTCATGTGCTGCTTGTGTCATTGGACCCCCCTAGTTTAGTTCGCCGTCGCCCTGCCCTGCCATTGTTGCCGCCGCATTTAGTGGCCTTGCGACGGAGCTACTTACTTGCTCATAAGCACTATTTAGCTGTTTCTTCCTGTGATGATCCTGATCCTGGTTTAGTTGAGTATTGCCTGCTTGGAGCGTGACCGGCTATCGCGTGAGCGTGTCAAAGCTTTTCGTACTTGGTCTCTTTCTCAGCGAGCTCGAGAGGCTTCTGGCGACAATATGTTTAGTTCTTCTCCTAGTTCTTTAACCGAGGTTAGCAAAGTTCTTTCCACCGCGCGTAGGTGTCATCAACGGCGCTCAGCTGCAAGTGGTTTATTGTCTGATCCTGCCTCTGTATCTCATTATCGCAATCACTTTGCCTCCGTTTATCAGACTCAGTTTGCACAATCCTCTGCCAGTGCAGAACACGTTTGTCTACATGCGCTGAATGATTCTGTGTCAGTTAGTGTTAGTGACTTTGTTTGTGCTATTCGTTCTTCCCCAAACAACTCTGCTCCTGGCCCAAACCATATTCCAGCTGAGTTATTTAAGCCGTTAGCTTCTGATGTTGCTATCCTTTTGTTCAACTTTCAAACACTATTTTCCGTTCAGGTTTGTCGCCCTCTGCCTGGAATGCTGGCTTGTTGTTACCTGTTTGGAAGAATAAGGGCTCCATAGGTGATATTAGTCAGTACCGCCCCATTACTTTAACCAATGTTGATAGAAAAATCTTTGAGCGTACCCTGCTTCCTATGCTTGTAGCTCATGTTGGTAAACTTGATCCCGCCCAAGCTGGTTTCCAGGCCAATCGTTCAGGTGTTGAGTGTGTTTTTGCATTAGATGCTACCCTTCGACGGGCTTCCCGCACTGCTCTGCCTTATTGTGTTACTTTCTTAGATATTAAAGCAGCGTATGATACTGTGCATAGGCCTCTTTTGTGGGAACGTCTTCGTCAATTTCCCAGAATTCCAAACCGTTTGATCTCTGTTTTGATGAGTATGTTTGATCGTTGTTCTTCTCAGGTTGTTATAGAGAATCGTTCTTCTGATTTGTTTTCGATTCCACGAGGTCTTTTTCAAGGTTCTGTTTTGTCTCCGTTCTTGTACTCAGTTTTCATCAATCCTTTAGCACAGCTCCTTCGTCGTGAATCTTCTCATCTTGCTAGGTTTTCTTATAACACTCCTGTTTTCAATTCGTTGTTTTTTGCTGATGACATAGCTTTGTTTTCTGCCACCCCTGAGCAAGCCCAACGTGCATTGAAAATTTGTGAAGATTTTGCTTTAGCTTCTCATTTTGTGTTTTCACCTTCAAAGTGTGCTGTGTTATCTTCTCAACGGTTACCCACCCCCTTGAAGCTTCATGGCTCTGCCCTCCCTGTAGAGGTTTCATTTAGATACCTTGGTCACTATTTTACTATTGAAGGGTTTGATCTTGCTGCAACTATTGATCATCGCTTAGAGAAAGCTCGTGCCTCATTGTATCTTTTTGCACCTTATGTCTCGTACTTTGGTGGGTCTGCTCCTCGTGTTGCCAGGTTGTTGTTTTTGTCTTTTATTAGACCTTCACTTGAGTTTGGTTTAGCACTTATTCGGCCTTCCACTGCTCAGCTTCAGGTACTCGAGCGTTTTTGTTATCATGCACTGTGTCGTCTGTTTTCGATAGCCCATACCACTTCGCGTGTTGGTTTGTTGCTGTTAGCGCAAATTCCTACTTTTGAGTTCAGGCTGAAGTACCTTCAGGCACGTATGTTTGCTCGCTGGTCTAGTGATTCCAGCCCTCTGTTACCAGCTGCTGTGTTGCAATTCTATCGGTCATCTCCAGTCGGTTATGGTTCATCTCCTTATTTTTCCGCTTGTCACAATGATCTCATTGTTCCTATGCCTGTTGTGCTCCCACTTCATCCGTTGATGTTGCATTTTCAGTCTTTAGCTGTTGCGCATAATGGACCAATTGCAGTTTCGTTTGCCCCTGTCCGCAATTTGAAACTTCGCCACCCTTTGTTGCTACCCCCACACCAACATCTCCCAACAGTATGTCTTCGTTTGTTCCTGCTATATCGGCTTGGCCGCCTGTTTCCAAACCCCCGACCTTATTGTAGGAACTGTCATGATGCCCCTGAAGTGTCGCGTGCCCATGTCTCTGTGTGTCTACATTTGCGTGCTAGTTTGTCTGCTAGTTTTGATTTAGGCCCGCCTGACGATCCCCGCCTACCTCTTGACATTGCAATTGATATGCTTTCACCACGGCCTTTTTATCCTTCCCCTGCTTTTTCCCAGTGGGTTCTTGTTCTTCGTGCACTTAACCGCATTTGGTCAAACTGTCTTGGTTATGAGTTAGTTTTGTCTCCAGCTCCTGATTGTATCTTGTCTGCTTTTGTTGATTTGGATATGCCTTAGTGTTTTGAAACATTTTACTTTTCCTACGGCTCGCACGGCTCCCCATGTGCTGCCAATTTACGTGTATTTTTACACTTGTATTTGGATTTTGCACCAGCGGGTGATATGTATTGGTTGGACAATAAATACATATTATGAAGTTCAAAAAAAAAAAAAAAAAAAGTTCAAAAAAAAAAAAAAAAAAAACTCTCTCTCTCTCTCTCTCTCTCTCTCTCTCTCTCTCTCTCTCTCTCACATCAATGCCGCCTCCCAGCGCTCCGCATGCGCAGCCGCCTGATGCGCCGCATGCCGCGCCGCCCGCCGCACCCCCCGCTGTGCCCCCTGATGGACTTTCTGGTGGCACCGTGATTTTTGAGGCCCGTTCGCACCCCCGTGCCTCCTCTGTTGAAAATTCCGCTCCACAGCTTCCATTCTCCGCTCCTGCCTCTCCAATTCACTGGGCCGATGATGTGAATATGGGGGAGGATGAAAATGCCGAATCACGTGACTTCCAATCACGTGACCGACGCGCCAAAAGACCTGCTGAACATGAATTGCCCCGTGGTCGCTCCCGTTCTCGTTCCCGATCACATCTGCCGGGTGTCCGGGTTCTTGCTGCTGTGGCTGCTCCCTCGAGTGTTGCATCTCTGGCCGATCTCCGTGTCGTTCTCACTCAGATGCGATCTGTTTGTGCAACCTTTGATCCGTTGGCGATGCTGGATCCTATGCTTGCACATTTGCCGAGGGACACTCCTGCTGAATTTTTTAGTGTTTGTCGTGATATGGCCGAGGATCTGGTGGGTCGCTTTGGGAGGCCGCTGCCTTCGCCTTCACCTCCAGTTGCCCCAGTCTCCCGCCATGATGATGTGGCTGCGCCTGTGTGCCTTCCCCCTAGACAACTGCATGGTAATCCTCCAATTCAGGACGATCTTGGGAACTCTGGTGCTCCTGGCCCTCGCCCCCCGTCTAGTCGACCTGCCCCACGTGGACCTCGTGGTCCACGCACTTATGCCGCTGCTGCTGCCAATGCCCGTGCCCGTGTGCTTGAGAGTCTCCCCACACTGAGTGCTGAATCTCGTACAGAAGCTGTCAGGACTGCCCTTGCTGGTCGTGACCCCACTTCGAATGTCAGCCTTCGTGGCCCTCGGCCTGTCGTATTCTATCCTCCGACCTCTCCGCTGCTGGTCTCCCCACCTGCTGATCTTCAGGCCCGTGTGGATGATTTGACCACTGTGTACATCAAGGACATCATGAGACAGCGGCTCGGCTTTGTGCGGACCATGCTGAGGGCTCTCTTGGGCGATGAGGTGGTGCGTGGTATCCGCCACATCAGTTTCGTTGGTCGCAACATTGCTTCCTTTATCTGTATTCGCTCAACCGCAATTGCTCTCCGTGCGCACTTCTCCACCCAGGAAGCTTCCACTGACGAATCAAACCCTGACTTTCTTCGCCGAGCCTCTACTCTGCCTTTGGAGCAGCGGGAGGCTGCGGTCAGGGAAGTTGTCCACAAGAGATATGCACATATCCTCAGTTCAGTTACTGATCCTGCTATTTTCCTGTATGTCCGTGGTCAGCTCCCCATGGATGCTCAGGAAACTGTGCTGGACAGTGCCCGCGGGATTGCGCGTCAGCCTCGCTCAACCCATCTTCGTCAATGATTAGTGTTCGAGTTGGTACCTTCAATTGTCGCAATTTGAGCTTTGGAGTTCTTGATTCACTGTTTCGTTTTATGCGCGCAAATCACATTGTTTTTCTGCTCCTGACTGAAACACACCTTTTTCCTTTAGACCCGCTGCCTTCTCCAGATTTGATTTTTGACACTCGTTTTTCTCCTGGGTCATCGGGTACACGACGGGCTGGTGTGGGAGTCTTGATCAATCGCAGTCTTTGTAGAGCTTCTGATTTCCGTCTCGTTTCTAGTTATGGTGGCACCTCTCTATGGTTTACATTTCGTGGGCTTTTGGTTGGAGGGTATTATTTGCCTCCGTGTGGTATTGCTCAGGACCCCTTCCTTGAAGAGTTTATTGCTTCACTTCCTCAACATGTCCCGTCGTCTCCGTGCCCTGTTCTTTTGTTGGGCGATTTCAATGCCCGTTTTCTAGCTACTGGTGATCATTCTTCAAATCGTAGGGGTAGGTTGTTTGAGCAATTTATTTCTGCCGCTAGTTTCTCTCTAGTTAAGCACCCTTCCTGTCATAACCCCACATTTTCTTCTCGCAATGGTGACTCCATTATCGATTTGTTGTTTGTCAATCCTCTGCTTCAATGTGATCCTATTTCTTACATAGTTCATAGTCGTCTAGCCGACGGCGAGTTTATGCCTTGGGCTTCTGACCATTTTCCGGTTACAGCTGTTTTTTCTTTTGCTCCTCCCAATGCCAGCGCTCCCTCTGCTGCACCCCCCCACAAGCGCTGGGCTGCTCATCTGTTGCGTGAACCTGCTGTCTTTCAAGCAATGGAGGATGTGGGACATTTGTTTTTTGATCCCACCCTTGCTGATGTCAATGCTGCACTCAGTCCAATTTTAGAAGCTCCCGCCTTTGCCCAAATGTCTGTGGATGTTGCACAGGGATGTATTGACTCTGCATTGGATATTATTTTGTCCTTTGTTACTTCATGTGCTGCTTGTGTCATTGGACCCCCCAGTTTAGTTCGCCGTCGCCCTGCCCTGCCATTGTTGCCGCCGCATTTAGTGGCCTTGCGACGGAGCTACTTACTTGCTCATAAGCACTATTTAGCTGTTTCTTCCTGTGATGATCCTGATCCTGGTTTAGTTGAGTATTGCCGCTTGGAGCGTGACCGGCTATCGCGTGAGCGTGTCAAAGCTTTTCGTACTTGGTCTCTTTCTCAGCGAGCTCGAGAGGCTTCTGGCGACAATATGTTTAGTTCTTCTCCTAGTTCTTTAACCGAGGTTAGCAAAGTTCTTTCCACCGCGCGTAGGTGTCATCAACGGCGCTCAGCTGCAAGTGGTTTATTGTCTGATCCTGCCTCTTTATCTCATTATCGCAATCACTTTGCCTCCGTTTATCAGACTCAGTTTGCACAATCCTCTGCCAGTGCAGAACACGTTCGTCTACATGCGCTGAATGATTCTGTGTCAGTTAGTGTTAGTGACTTTGTTTGTGCTATTCGTTCTTCCCCAAACAACTCTGCTCCTGGCCCAAACCATATTCCAGCTGAGTTATTTAAGCCGTTAGCTTCTGATGTTGCTATCCTTTTTGTTCAACTTTCAAACGCTATTTTCCGTTCAGGTTTGTCGCCCTCTGCCTGGAATGCTGGCTTGTTGTTACCTGTTTGGAAGAATAAGGGCTCCATTGGTGATATTAGTCAGTACCGCCCCACATTACTTTAACCAATGTTGATAGAAAAATCTTTGAGCGTACCCTGCTTCCTATGCTTGTAGCTCATGTTGGTAAACTTGATCCCGCCCAAGCTGGTTTCCAGGCCAATTGTTCAGGTGTTGAGTGTGTTTTTGCATTAGATGCTACCCTTCGACGGGCTTCCCGCACTGCTCTGCCTTATTGTGTTACTTTCTTAGATATTAAAGCAGCGTATGATACTGTGCATAGGCCTCTTTTGTGGGAACGTCTTCGTCAATTTCCCAGAATTCCAAACCGTTTGATCTCTGTTTTGATGAGTATGTTTGATCGTTGTTCTTCTCAGGTTGTTATAGAGAATCGTTCTTCTGATTTGTTTTCGCTTCCACGAGGTCTTTTTCAAGGTTCTGTTTTGTCTCCGTTCTTGTACTCAGTTTTTCATCAATCCTTTAGCACAGCTCCTTCGTCGTGAATCTTCTCATCTTGCTAGGTTTTCTTATAATACTCCTGTTTTCAATTCGTTGTTTTTTGCTGATGACATAGCTTTGTTTTCTGCCACCCCTGAGCAAGCCCAACGTGCATTGAAAATTTGTGAAGATTTTGCTTTAGCTTCTCATTTTGTGTTTTCACCTTCAAAGTGTGCTGTGTTATCTTCTCAACGGTTACCCACCCCTTTGAAGCTTCATGGCTCTGCCCTCCCTGTAGAGGTTTCATTTAGATACCTTGGTCACTATTTTACTATTGAAGGGTTTGATCTTGCTGCAACTATTGATCATCGCTTAGAGAAAGCTCGTGCCTCATTGTATCTTTTTGCACCTTATGTCTCGTACTTTGGTGGGTCTGCTCCTCGTGTTGCCAGGTTGTTGTTTTTGTCTTTTATTAGACCTTCACTTGAGTTTGGTTTAGCACTTATTCGGCCTTCCACTGCTCAGCTTCAGGTACTCGAGCGTTTTTGTTATCATGCACTGTGTCGTCTGTTTTCGATAGCCCATACCACTTCGCGTGTTGGTTTGTTGCTGTTAGCGCAAATTCCTACTTTTGAGTTCAGGCTGAAGTACCTTCAGGCACGTATGTTTGCTCGCTGGTCTAGTGATTCCAGCCCTCTGTTACCAGCTGCTGTGTTGCAATTCTATCGGTCATCTCCAGTCGGTTATGGTTCATCTCCTTATTTTTCCGCTTGTCACAATGATCTCATTGTTCCTATGCCTGTTGTGCTCCCACTTCATCTGTTGATGTTGCATTTTCAGTCTTTAGCTGTTGCGCATAATGGACCAATTGCAGTTTCGTTTGCCCCTGTCCGCAATTTGAAACTTCGCCACCCTTTGTTGCTACCCCCACACCAACATCTCCCAACAGTATGTCTTCGTTTGTTCCTGCTATATCGGCTTGGCCGCCTGTTTCCAAACCCCCGACCTTATTGTAGGAACTGTCATGATGCCCCTGAAGTGTCGCGTGCCCATGTCTCTGTGTGTCTACATTTGCGTGCTAGTTTGTCTGCTAGTTTTGATTTAGGCCCGCCTGACGATCCCCGCCTACCTCTTGACATTGCAATTGATATGCTTTCACCACGGCCTTTTTATCCTTCCCCTGCCTTTTCCCAGTGGGTTCTTGTTCTTCGTGCACTTAACCGCATTTGGTCAAACTGTCTTGGTTATGAGTTAGTTTTGTCTCCAGCTCCTGATTGTATCTTGTCTGCTTTTGTTGATTTGGATATGCCTTAGTGTTTTGAAACATTTTACTTTTCCTACGGCTCGCACGGCTCCCCATGTGCTGCCAATTTACGTGTATTTTTACACTTGTATTTGGATTTTGCACCAGCGGGTGATATGTATTGGTTGGACAATAAATACATATTATGAAGTTCAAAAAAAAAAAAAAAAAAAAAAAAAGCTGAAGTTCAAAAAAAAAAAAAAAAAAAAAAACCTTTTCCCAGTAGGTTTTTTCTTATTGCACTTAACCGCATTTGGTCAAACTGTCTTGGTTATGACTAGTTTTGTCTCCAGCTCCTGATTCTATCTTGTCTGCTTTTGTTGATTTGGATATGCCTTAGTGTTTTGAAACATTTTACTTTTCCTACGGCTCGCACGGCTCCCCATGTGCTGCCAATTTACGTGTATTTTTTACACTTGTATTTGGATTTTGCACCACCGGCTGATATGTATTGGTTGGATAATAAATACATATTATGAAGTTCAAAAAAAAAAAAAAGAAATTGTTCGTATGTTATAATAAGTTAAAAAACTGAGGTAAAAGAGGACAGTAATTTACTCTGATTTCATTTTTTGAAACAAAAAAATTATGCAAGAAGCTTGCTACCGTTTAGCAACAAACAGCACATTCGAAAGTATATTAATCAAATGTTCATTTTTGAAACCACTCTATCGTCCCTTCCATATCGTGGTCGCTTGGGTCTCTGCCCAGTCTTCCCGATTCTCATCCTGAAGAATTTCGCCTAACCGCCTATATAAGTTTTTGTACTCGAGAAACAAGGATACCCTAAGGGGGACCTTTTTCAAATGATTTGTGCTTTCTTTACCTTGAGCATTGTCTTCAGGATTTCTGTCCGGGCCTTTTGCTTTGGGAGAAGGTAACCAGGCAGTTTCTTGTTGCTGCTGTCGCGGGCGGGGACGTGCTTCTGAGCGATCTGCTGCAGCGGTGCAGACGGCAACGTGTTGTTCAGGGTAGGCCATCTTCGAAAGAGCGTGGTTACATGCGGTGTCGCTCTGCTTGCTGTCCTCGCAAAGTTTGTGACCAGCGCAAGGAACATTTGGTTTTATGGTGTCACGTGTAAGTTATTCAACACCGAAAATTAGGAATGTGACCCAGGCACCAGCGATGAAATATCCCAAGCATGTGGAATACACTACTTTATATCCTAGACAATGGATATCCAGATGAGCAGGGTCTCCGAGCATCTGGAAAAAGTCCCTCGCCCAACCGATCACAGGTGTTGCTAACACTATCAAAACAAATGAGAATCAACCATGCGAAATATCGAACCAACTGACCTTGAGGTAGAACGAGTGCAGTGTGCCAGAGGGAAATATCGCGCGCAGCGTTTTGCGCGTCCGGGAGGACATCCATGAGCAGAGCGAACTCTGCAAATCAAAGAAGTTAGCTCTGTAATACAAACAAAACTGATCGATTCGATGATGATTGATTCGACTTACCGACGCTAAGGAATGGGCCATAGCCTATTCCAAAGATAGTTGAAGCCGCCAGCGCTCCGGTGAATGTCGTTGTCCCAAGCATGAGCACGCACGCAAGGGCCATCGCGGACGCGGAAGCATATATGATAGGCTTCCGCCTCTGCGCAAATTTTCCGCGCGCAACGGCAGCCGCACCGATCGGGCTCACGATGAGTAGAGGGAGGAGTGCGAGTGATACAGCTTGTGTACTTGGGAGCTTTGTGTCGACGCAATCCGCTACCCAGCTGTAGAGAAGAGTTAGCGTGGATAGAATTTAATCCCGGTGTATGTGAGCGTACTATTGGAGAAATTGTTGCACTGTGAAGACCCCGAGCTGGAAAAGGAGTCGGCTTATGAAGACGAGGCGAAAGTTGCGATGTTGGACCAACGGACGGAGATTGTCCTGCCAGAACGCGTAAAACTGTTGAAAGCGATTGCGATTTGAATTGGGCCTTGGTTGCTGATGTGGATCTTCCGACTGACGAGGAGTTGGTCGTGGAGGAAAGGGAGACGCTCTCGAAGACGAAACCTGTGAGTACCCCCCAGGTTCCAGGTTATGCTGCACATCAGTCTCCCCAGATTCGATCTCTACGCGCGCTTGGTCTTGACCGATGTCGTCTCTCTCATCTTCCTGATCCTCGATCCTCTCATACCCCAGCGTCGGTTTTCCTAACCTCTCCTCATCCGCCGAAAACGTCGTCACCAGAGTGCCCACCACATGGATCCCCGAGATCACCGCAAAAGTTCCTGAGAAACCCAATCCGTCAGTCGCGATGCCCAACAGCGCGCCGGCAAGATACGCAGCGAGGTTGAGCGCTCCCAGGATAGCCGAAAACGCCGAAGATGCGACGGAGGGGTTTGGAGATGCGGAGGTGATGTCTGCCACTAGGCCGTTGAATGGCACGGAGGCGACGAGCATGCTGGATTGGAGGATCACGTAGCCTATTGCGTAGAGAGCGAATGGAGGTCGAAGGAGGAGGGTGGAGAGGCAGGTGAGGAGGGTTCCGGCGAGGATCCAGGGTCTTCTTCGGCCGTACGGTGATGTGAAGCGGTCTGTTTTGTAGAGAGTTAGTCAGGGTAAAGGAATAACTTTTGGAATCACATGCCATTCCATTTGCCAAGAACGATGCCGAGGAAAAGAGAAACGATCCCTGCCCATACCGTCGCTAAACTCAGTCCTGTGCCCTTATTCTCGTCGCCGACGATCCTCTCCACCTGTGCCGGCACGATGACAACCGTCAAGAGGAATCCTACGCAATCACATAATGAATCAGAAACTGCAACTTCCGTCATACTCGTTCATGTAAATTTACCCACCAAACAAGTGATATGAGAACCAGAACGCACCAATCTGCCAGTGACAAGTGCCAAACGAACACGATTTAGCCCGGCATGTAGCATATTCGCCATGCATTCCTTGCATGCACACCATCAGTCATACACACCTGTACCATCCCCCATGACGTTGGCTGCACCTTTGCTACTGGGGTATTGTTCCCATCCATCATTCTAAGCCACATCCGTCGCTCAGTCCCGCCTTGTGATGCCCCCAAACCTTCGGCTGCTCCTCGTCGGATGGTAAATATTAGTATTCTTTTGAGTTCTAACTCGGTCCCTTCTCACAATATACTGGCAGTCCTGGTAGCGGAAAGGGCACCCAGACCTCACGGCTGACCCGCACTCACCAGACCCTGACCGCAATCTCCTCAGGCGACCTTCTCAGACGGCGCGCGGCGCAAGCCAAATCCGACGTCGACGCCTCCCCGTCTGTGAAAAAGACCAACGAGATGGTGGCCGAGATGCTGGGTCACGGGACGCTCGTGCCGGACGTGCTGGTGAGCCGGTTGGTGTTGGATGAGGTGGATCGATTGGGATCCGACGCGGGTTGGATTTTGGATGGGTAAGAGAACAAAAGGAGGATTAAATGGGTTCATGTAAATCTTGAGGCAGGCAACGAGAGAAGCTGAGGCTAAGTGGGTTTCTCCTTCTAGGTTTCCCAGGACACTGGGACAGGCAAGACAGCTTGATTTGGATCTTGCGAAACGAAAGCAACCACTTGCGATGGTGGTGTACCTCGATGTACCGGAATCAGGTAACTGCTACCCACCATTGTGCTCACAATTTAGCTCTGATTCCATTTTGGCTTGAAGTGATTCTGGAGCGTGTTACAGGTACGTTGGCCCCAATATGCGTCCGTAGACCGGGTCTCTTACAATGTTTGTTCATTTCCAGCACGATGGATCCACGCACCAAGTGTAAGAATCGTACTTAAAGTCTGGGCCTCAATCATTCTGAATGTACCTGCTTTTCACAGGGTCGGACATACAACCTCTCATACAATCCTCCAAAATTCCCCGGTAAAGATGACGTGACCGGCGAACCTCTCACGCAACGTTCAGACGACACTGCCGTACGCTTCCCCCTCCCTTGCCCCACTGATACCCCTGTTTCACACTTTTCTGCTTAGGAAACGGTTAGCGCACGATTGAGGAGCTTCCATGAGCAAACACTGCCGATCCTGGCGCACTACGGGGACCTCGTGAAACGGTTCAAAGGCCGCACGTCTGACGAGATATACCCGCAGATCGAGGCTGCGCTTGCGGAGTGGGTGCGAAAGAGGGAAGCTTGGAGATGACACAAAAGAGTTCCCTGCTGTGGGGAGAATTCTATGGACAATTGGTAGGAGGTTTTATCATTTGATTCGCATTTTGGATGGATGGAGGTTGCTGTTGTTAATGTGGTAGCGACGAAAAACACACAGAAACGCAGACATGCTGCCACTGGTTGGATGATGCAGTTGTGGAGTCCATGAAGAATGAAAGACAAGAGATGACAAAGTCCATCAAAGGAGTCGAAGAATAATGACAAAGAAATTCACTTGCAATTTCTTCTAAACCGCACTAATAATTGGGAAACCGAATGAATTGAAATGGGTAGTAATATAAACTGAGCTCAAAAAAAAAGAAAAGATGGTAGCTGTTACTTTCGATCATATTTAAGCTGCAATCTAAATCTAACTCGATGCGTACAGAACAACGCAAAGCGGGGTCATGCTTTCAGGGGGGAAGATGCAGATTGAGACAGATCTAGAGAGCTTTCTGGCTGCAGCAACTCCGAATAGTTGCCAAAGTGCTAACTAGGAGCCACAAAAAAGGCCCGAAATTATAATCATGAAAAAAGAAATACTGTGGAAAGCATTTCCCAAGGTTGGTGAATCCCGCTCCCGAAAACAGATCAATACCCGCCCGCGATCAGCTCAACTCAAGAAATAACGCAACGATCATGGTCGCTCTTGTACCACTTTTTCCTCGGGCTCCCACCATACTCATCGCTCGCCGCCAGGCTACTATTCCCACTCCCGCTGGTACTTCCACCCCCCAGCTTCTGCCGCATCATATCCGCATACCGTTCCTCCAACGCCCTCTGGTCCTCTCCCCCGCCCCCGGCGTCCAATCCCGCAGACACGCTCCCGCTGCGTCTCGGCTGCTGATGCGACGGCGGGCCGGTGTGCTCCCACGCGCCGCCCTCCTTCATCCACGTCGCGAGGAGGCTATACACGCACATCCAGGCCCAGTCGATCTCGGGCGCCCAGGAGCCGTCGGCGAGGAGCCAGTGCCGGACGGTGCGGACCAAGGAGGCGCCGAGAGCGTCGTACATTGGGTCGGAGATCCGGTAGACGACGCGGTGGCGGTAGCCGAGTTTGCGGACTTCGGAGGCCAAGGACGGGTCGCGCAGGTTGTGGACTTCGCGGACCATTTTGCCGAGGAGGCCGCTGAACATGGTGGATTGTCTGGGGGGAAAAAATGAGCAGGGGGAACTAGACGGTGTGAAAATGGATTTCTATTTTGGAAACTCACTTGAGTATGTCGGTGAATATTCCTTGCCTTGGGATAAAAGAAAAGAAAGCGGACAATATGATGCATCAGTCGACTATTGTCAGCACATGCACATTCAAATCCCCACTCGTGCTAAACGCTTACATGTAAGGGTTGGAGTCGATCAAGTTTTGGTAAAACTGCATGATGAACTGTGTCGCGGGGGAGATTTGGTCGACCTGGGCTGGTGTGAGACCGCTCAGCGGATGTTTGTATCCGCCCTTTTGCTCTGGTTGCGGCGGCGAGCTGTTGTGCTGGGTCTGTGGAGTCGTTGAAGTGGTAGCGTCGCTGCTTGATGAGGAGCTGTTGACGGATTCCGAGTCTGCTGAAAGAGCGGATGGGTCCTTTTGGACCATTGTGTGGTGTCTGTATGGGTTGATGACGGCGGGAGCGTCAATGTGGTGAGCGACATTGGCTGGGGAAAAGAGTTGATGTAAGTGCTCTTGTTGGAGTGGGGGCTGTTGTGGAATTAAAATACAGGCAAAGTGGACTGGGGGTGCATTCGAGGGCGGGTTGGCGAAGTGTGGGTGCGGAGAGTCGCGGAACGTTCTGCGGGCGTTTGCAGCTAGTGGATGGGAAGGTCAGCACGGTAAGATATGTGTGGGTTTCGGGGGCCCCGTTGCAGTATTTACCAGCGACGACGGAAGCAGAGATTGAGTTTGGATGGAATGACGGGGCTAGGCTGCTTTCGAATGGCGGGAGAGGAGCGTCTGTCGAGTCGATGACCGGGCGGATTGGTCTGTCGACAAGATCCTGCTGGAAGACAGTGAGGCCGAGACGCTTGAATCTGTTCTGGTCTGAGATCATTGCCCAGGTGTCAGTGATGATTCGGCATTCTTGGTCGGAGGGATATCTGTAAGCGGAGATGCTCTGAGCCATTGGATTGGAACGGCGAGAGGGAGGGCGTAAGAAGAAAAGCAGCAAATTTATAATAAGAGACTGGCAACGTGAGTCAGTGGGGAAGCACAGCAAGCCAACGGAAAATTTGTGATGATGATGATTATAATTACAATTATAATAGTAGTAATACTGTGAGGGCAGACCACACTCTGGTGGTTGTGGAGAGATAACGCAGCATATCCTACTACGGATTAATTATACAGTGTAGCACACTATCTGTACGACAGACATTGTTAAACAATACGTCATGAAGCAAAAGCAAAATTGAGCACATACCAGATACCCGGGCAACCCCAACCACTTCGGATGTGATCGGGGATGTTTCACGTTCCACAAAAATGAATGAATGATTCAATCACTCACGGCACATGATTCACTCACTCACTTCTCACGACAACTCACGTGCGGTTGCCAGCAGATCAGCAGAATCAAAATCAATGCAGTAGTGGAGGGCGGAAGCGGGACAAAGTAAAAACATGGTAACCACCGCGGAGCGATGGAACACCTCGGCGTGCATGTGCATGTCTCGCTGCCCGTAAGTCGTGTATTGCGGTTGTTGTTGCTGCTGGTGTGTTGCAGTGGGTTTGTTATCCAAAGTGTTTGTGATCACCTCGAAGCGGTGACATCCTTTCATTCCCATGTCCAACCGCTTCACGATATATTCAAATCGCTTCACGGTACGTTCCACTGAAGGCGGTTTGAGTGTAGCCGTGAATGCGTGTGAGATCATTGCAATGCTTTCTTGAGTATCCGTAGTGCAGTGCGCCATGTTCCACCGACGCACGTTGCTGTGTGATTGGCTGGTGTAAATTTGAGACAACTCAGACA
Organism: Cladochytrium replicatum; assembly: GCA_025526935.1. Classification (NCBI taxonomy): domain Eukaryota; kingdom Fungi; phylum Chytridiomycota; class Chytridiomycetes; order Cladochytriales; family Cladochytriaceae; genus Cladochytrium; species Cladochytrium replicatum. Next base: position 85,976 of record JAHLKD010000007.1, on the reverse strand, counting down.
CACACACGCACACACGAAAATTTGTTTGCTTAACGACCTTTAAAAACAACACCCACACCCGGAGGAATCACTCCCCAATCAGAATGGTGTCGAATCAACCCTCTCGCTTTCACCCGTCGCGATTCTTCAAGGATTGGCACTCATTCTCGCTACGGAAACAGCTCTCCATCGTGTTCTCGTGCGCAGTGTCGCTCTCGCTCTTCTCTGTCTACATCATCGCACTCATCTTCCTCATCGCAATCATATTCAACATCAAAGGCACCGCAACAGACCTTCTCAACTCTCAGGTATGTAGGTGAACTCCACATTGGCCATAAGTGAGCTGAACCACATTTTAACACAGATTCAATCGACGCTCGTAGCCTCGTCGACAGATGGCGCGACCCTTTTCGAGATGCTCCTACGAAGAGCGATCGAGTCGTCGCTGTACCCAGTCGCTACTTCCGCACAAGACTCCTTCCGTGCGGACTTCCCCTTCGCCGCTTCCGCATCCTACTTTGACAGTCCCGCCGGTGTCGCTGTCGCAGGCTCAATCGTCCCAACAGCGGGTATGTGTGAGACCCGACCGCTACAACTTCAGCTTCATCCTTATTTTGCAGGACAACGGTACGAAACCAAAACCATCTCCCTCCAACACAGCACCTGGCTCCTCGCCGGCACGACCTCAACTGACGTCGCACCAACGCTCTCTGCAGCCCAGCAAACCACCCTCGACCGCACGACAGCTGTCGACCCTGCCTTCCGCACCTCCTTCGCTGCCGACCACGACCTCCTCTCCATCTACATCGGCTTTGACAACGGCGTGTTCCGCTCGTTCCCGGGCACCGCGGGCGACCGTGTGCGTTTTTACGGCGCTTACGACCACCGCCAGCGGTCGTGGTACAACGACGCAGTGAAGATCAGAGGCACTTCGGCGGGGTTCGTGGTCAGCGAGCCGTACGCGGATTTCCAGGGAAGGGGGTACGTCCTTACGATCTCGGCGCCGGTGGAAGGTGGCGGGGAGAAGGGTGTGGCGGCTTGCAATGTGCTTGTGAACAGCGTCATGGACAGGCTGAACACGACGGCGCCGGTGGGTGCGCAGGTGTCGCTGTGGAGTTCGAGCGGGAACGCGGTCGCGCATCCGTTTTGGAATCCGGTGTCGTGGACGGAGCCGCGCAACTTTAGGTGGGAGCAGATGCTAGTAATGTATTGTGCGTTTGAGCTGAAAACCGATGATATTTCTTAAGGTACAACGACTCGCGACTGCCCATGATCTCGGACAACCTCTGGAACTCGATTCTGTCGTCCCTCAACCCCTCACCTAACGCAACGTTTTCGCAACTCTACACCGACCCAATCACATCGACTCCGTACGCCCTCGTCGCCCGCCGCCTCGCGCTCCCAACCTCCCGCGGAACATCCTACCTCTTCGTCCTGTCCGCCTACCCAACTTCCGCAATCGACGCCCCCGTCCGCGACACCTCCTCCGCAATGGACCGCGCCCTCGCCCTCTTCGCCTCGTCCTCCCTCGGCGCCTTCCTCGTCGTCCTCGCCCTCGTCCTGGTCCTTGTCCTATCGCTCGCCCGCGCGTCCGTGCGACCCCTCGAGAACCTGATCGAGGAGAGCAAGCGCATCTCGAACAACATTGGAAACAAGGACTTGTTTGACGGCGTGAAGGAGGGCGATGGGCAACGTGCCGGGGGCACCAGGGTGGAGGAGACTGAGGAGCTCGAGAGGCGGTTCTTCGCGATGGTAGAGAAGGTGAAAGAGGCGGCGGCGAAGGCGGAAGTCGTGGGGACGAACCCGTACTTTAGGAACAGCGCGATGCCGAAATGGAAGGACGTGGATGGGGTAACAGAGATGCTGCCTGACGCGCCGCCGCCGAGTTACTCGGAAGCTGCGGCAGGACAGAACGGTGTTGCGGGGCCGAGTGGATCGCATTAGCGGGCAGCTTTGTATTGGGAGAAGTGTAACATATTTTTGGAAGGTGTATTTTTTTAATCTATGTCGATGATGAAGTGAGACGATCTCGGTAACTCGACCTGTTCCTCCAATCCATCGCGCCCCCAACTTACACCTGCCAAGCGATGGATGAAGCGAGCTAGAACGGGCAGACACTGCCATGGAGGAAGCCAGTGCGCAGGGCACGTAAATGTTCTCGAGTGATGGAAGACCAGCGGGCTTCAACGAGCTCACAAGTTGGTGCCGGCGGGAAGCGAGCATGCGTGGACATGTGGCAGTGCTGGATTGGAGTTGGTTTGGGACGAGGAGGTGCTGAACGATGCGGCGTGGACGGGGCAGCTTGTTGTGCTGGAGTGGTGGGCGGGGAGTGGGCTCGATGTGGATTGGCAGAGTGTGAGTGTGAGGCAACAGGCTCTTGCAAATGGACACATGGAGATTGTCGAATGGTAGGACGTGCAAAAGATGGATTGTGTATGCTCTTATTGTGGAATGGATTGCACTGCACCGAGGTGACGGACAGAATACGCTTGATGTGATCACAGCGGTAAGACTTATCACCTATAATACACACAAGTGCGACGACAACAGCCAACTCCAACCCCGGCCCTCTTCTTCCAACGTGAATATTTTAACCAATGCTGGTGATAATTTTATTATTAGCCAATGCCCGCAAACCATTCTAAAACGCGTGGGAGAGTTGTTGACGAGCTTAAACCGCAGGACTAAAATGAACTCGCACCCTTCCCATTCTCAGTCGGACGGGGCGTTCGGCGTACCGCCGCGATCTGAGAGTATGCCCTATTCGGTCCCCTTCAACTCCGCCATGAGCATCCCAGAGGGGGATGGTGCTGCGCGTGGGGTTGTCTTGCTGAGAGAGTCGAATACCGTCCCTCCCATGTCATACACTCCATTGTCGAGTTCCAACAGCAACCAGAATACGTTCATCTCGAACAGCAACCAGTTTCTGCAGCCGCCCTACTACGTCCCCACGGCACCAGCGGAATTCTCACCAAACAGAGACGCGGGCAACACGAAGAAGACATGGTGGCAGAAATATAGATGGATTGTCGTTGGTGAGGATGCGTGACGGTTACCGCCAGAACCCGAACATGCTAAAATTGAGTACTTGGGTGTGCGCAGTAGGTGCTATAGTCGTACTCGCAGCGATCATTATCCCGACTGCCATTGTTGTGCTTAACAAAGGAAATGATACCAGCGGCAGCAGCAGCAGCGGCTCTAGTAGCGGATCAACGGCATCTTCTGCTCCAAGGACAACAACATCGTCCGCACCGGGACCCGCTGCGACTGTATATCCACTCACACTTTCCAACGGTGCAGTTCTGGTCGATCCCATCGTGCGTCCTTCCAACAATCCCGGACAGACCTACAACCTCACCTCAATCCAGAACAGCGTTGCGATCTTCAACGTCACTGCTTACGAGTACAAGGTTTCGTTTGCACGGAGCTTGTCGACCGCCGAACGAACGTACCCGAATCCACCGTACACCTACAATTACTGCGCTGATGCGACCGTGGTGCTGTGCCAGCGCGAGACGACGCAAGTGTCCATCTTACCGAATGTGTACAGCGGCGGGCAGATCAAGTCGTTCTCGTCGACTGCGGTGACGGTGAACGGGACACAAGGGTTGCAGATGACGTTTGGTAAGGTGGTCGCCATATGTAGATCAATAAGGCAAACCGATTGATGTGATTTGTAACAGGTGCTCAAGCGAGCGTCTTCTGCAATCGTCAGGTCTCCATTATTTTGCTGTGCTCGACGAGTACCTCGGCTGTCCCAACGTTCACGAGGTTTGACAACACCGCAGACAATGCAGCAAGCCTCTGCGTTTTCAATGTCTACTTTTCGCACAAGACGGGATGCCCAGTTTAGCAGGAGAGCTGTGACGGTAGCCTCGATTTTTCTTATGTTCTCAACTTTTTTTTCTGTGGGATCTACACTCTCATGAAGTTTTTGGGGAACTTTTGGTGATCACGGTATAGTGGTGCCTTATTGGGAAACTCTGAAGATCACGCTGGATACCCTGTGTTTCACTCCAAATAAACAGATTCCTACATTCAAACCGCCAGGATGAGCGTGTGAAAACTCGATTCCACCAAATATCAAATTCATGGCATGAACTTGTTTAATCGATAAATATTGTTTGTGGCATCACAGTCCGACTAATTCGATCCCCTCAAGCGGGACAGCTCAGGATGATCCCATCTTTCAACACCTGGATCCACTCTGTGCACGGAATCGCGAGTGAAGACGATGATCGTCGGAAAAGACAGCTAGGAACTTGCTTGAACACTACCTACCTCATGTATCCAAAACTCAAATTTGGACGCATTTGCTGCCCTGCAAAGCGGTGTCAAATCAAACCCTAATTGCAAGATCGTGATACAATTTATGCATTTGGGAGATGGTTTGAGAGGCATTACATCACCTCCGTTACCCGACCGTGGCAAATTTAAACGAAGGATGATGGCCCGAACTGTGGTCGTGTTTTCCATGTCGTCCAATGATACAGATCAGGTTCAGCACCCGTCACAAATCGAAAACCTCAATGATGGCGATCAACGTCATTCTCGACGCATCACGGAAGCCATTGATCAGTTGAAGCAGCTGTTGCTTGGGGATCCCATCGATCGCTCACAGACCACACAAACCCTCCTCGATGACGATCTCTTCGTGACCTTTTGCGTTCAAGGGTGCGACTTTGTTCTGCAACGCCAGTTTGTCCTCGATCACGACTGGATGCTCGCAAAGATGATTACGTCCGAGGTCCCGTCCCTGAAACTGAACGGCAAACTGTACCTCGACGCAGACCCGGCATCCTTCCGAATGATCGTTGCATTTCTTCAACGAATCGCACACCCAAACGATCTTGCGAGCCGTCTTTCTGGACCCGACCTAGAATTGTTGATTTCAACGTCTCGTTACTTGCTTTGCGATGAAATCGTTTCCGCATTGAATGTGATTGCTACCGAACGTGACGCACTGCTCTCTCGAATCGCCGAGCTCAATGAGCGGACATCCAGTTTGCAAGAGAGAGTGCGCGAACTGGAAACGAAAGAGGCGGATTCATTACACCTCATGGACGATCTTCAGGATTTGCCGTTCTCGGTAATTCAATGCAACGCGCGCAAAGCTTATCGCTCGATGAACAGATGCGGGGGTCACTCGCTCATTTTCGGATCGCTTGTCATGAACAAAAGATCGGGAATGGAATGTAATAGCTGTGATGGTGACGTGTGTGAGAAAGCTAAGGACATGCAACGCATGAAAATTAAGGATGTGAGGGATGCGATTGCGATGGTTAAGCGCAACCAGTACGATTAACCGAGGGGTGTTTAATATTTCTCGAGACAGTGCTGACGTTAAGATGATTCACAGTTTACATTCACTCTCATAATAAATGTCCCTTGTTTGAGAATGTAGAATACTTTCCTGGCAGGCAGAACCCCGAAAAACGTTTCAGGAAACTGCATCGGAATCAATCTCAATAGACAATCTTCAGTCTCTTCCTCTACAGGCAGCGAGGTATGCATGCTTGTCCCCATCAAACCTGAACTGGAAAGAGAGGAAACTCACAAAACTGCGTTGAACAACTGAGTTTTCCGTCGAAATCCTTAAGGCGACCACAGTCTCAGCACACTGGAAGACCCATACTACCGAACTGGTATAAAAGAACTACTTTTAACTTGGGAAACAAAAACGCAAAAGAAAATACAATCTCAAGTACAAATGGCACAGGCAATTCTTTAGGTCCTAATGCAAATCTCGCTTAATCAATTACCATAAATACCTTTAAGAGAGGTCACGGTGTGTCCGCTTGTTCTTTTAAACAGAGGGAATAAAACATGAGATCGCTAGCGAGGCAATGGATCCTCTGAATCCCTGCAAACGTGCTTTCAGTACAGTGTTCCAAGCAAATGAAAAAATAGTTTAAACACAAGGAAAGCCCGTAAATAAGAATGGAGAGTTCAGATTCATGCTTGCGCCAGCGCTAACGCAGAATTTTGGGCACAGAAATACCAAGAAAAATGCTGTACTCTAGAGTAAAGCAAATAATCGAACTCGCAGGCCGAGGACGGTACCGATTCAAGAACACAACTCTTCAGCTGATCACACATTTGCTCTCAGCTTCCTTCCTCTTCTTCTCTCGCCTCCTACGACCGGCGTCCTCACTCACAACACTGGTGGACCTGTTCCTCTGTGACGCCTGCTGGGCTTTGAACATATCACGGTACCTCTCCCACCCATCGTTTGGCCCAGCTCCGTCCGTCGACTTTGGCGCCGCAACGCTTCCACTTCTCCTGTATCGGACATTGCTGCTCGTTTGCTGTTGCGCAGGCTGCGAAGGCTGGGACGCTTGGGGTGGAGGACCCGTGTGCTCCCACGCTCCTCCCTCCTTCATCCATGTCGCTAAGAGGTTGTACACTGCCATCCACGCCCAATCAATCTCAGGTGTCCAGATACCATCTTGCAAAAGCCAGTGACGAACAGTGCGGACGAGTGATGTTCCTAGGGCATCGTACATTGAGTCCGAAATGTGGTACAGTACACGGTGACGATATCCGAGCTTGCGAACCTGTGCGGCGAGGTTCGGGTCTCTGAGGTTGTAGACGTCGCGCACCTGTTTGACACATGGTTAGAGAAAAAAGAAGTGCAAAGAAATCTTGTCACTTCTCGAGTACCATTTTCCCCCTAATAACATTGCGTAAGCAAAAATAGGACGAGAAGTAATATACTCAAGCTTACAGAAGTCCACTGAACATTGTACTTTGCCTGTTGAATAAATGTGAACTAACTTAGCATCTAAAACAGTTGGAGATAACACACATACTTCACGACATCCGAAAATATTCCTCCCCTATTTGAAAGAAATGTTAGAACACGGCGCGGAATTTGGAGCAAATAAATTCTTTACATGTATGGGTACGAGTCAATGAGATTCTGGAAGAACTGCATAGTGAACTGCGTAGCAGGAGAGATTTGGGCGAGTTGTTCCGGTGTCAGACCGCTGAAGGGGTTGTTTCCCTGCGTAGAATTTGAAGTAGACGGTGCCCGTGAGCCATTATGTTGCATATGCGGTGGTCGCGCGGCAGCCGATGAGCCGTTGTCGCTGAAACTATTCATAGACTCCGTGTCGCGGTTCGAATCATAATTTCCTGCGACTAACGAATCGGAAATAGTCGTTAGTAAACAAAAATGGCATTGCTTTCAACTTACAAGATACAACCGAGGGTGGATGAGAGTTGGGCATAGGAGGAACAGGAGCAGAATAGTTAATTAGATGGCTCACTGGAGCAGGAACGGGGATGTATCCAAAGGAATCCCTCCGAACATTGAAAGAAAAGCCACTGTTGTCGCGGTAGTGTCCTCCGCTAACGACATAGCGATGGCCTTGCTCTGGTGGAGCGGAAGCAGGGGCAGGGGGAACTTTGGTTGGACGTTCAAATGTCGACATTGTGTGGTGTCTGTACGGATTGACGATCGGGGGTGGGGGTGGCTCGTCGAGGGAGATTGGGAGAGCCCCGTTGGCTAAGTGGAATTTGGGCGAAAGTGGGAGTGTGTTGGCGCAGGAGCATCTCACAGCACAGGCGCAACAAAAATGAAAAAGAAAGATAATTACCTGTAGTTGGGGATGCAAAGTTGGACCCAGGGGGGTCGTCAGCAACCGATGTTGTAGTACTCGATCCACCGTTAGGATACGGGTAAGGCGAGTCCCGAAACCGAGTAGAGGGAATGCGACGCATCGGAGCCGCGCCTGGTTCGAAAGATCAGGAACAGTATCGTAAGAAAACACACGACACGGAAAGTTATTTCACCTGGAGCACCGTTGTTGATAGCGTTGTTGGTGGCACTTTTGGAAGGAAAATCGCTGACACTTGCTGAAATCGACATCAGCTGAGCGTTCAGATTCGGGTTGACCTGAGTGGTCGAGGTGAAAGTGTTGATGGAGGTTGCGTCATGGGGGTTGGGAGCGGGGACGGCAGGAACAGGCGGAATGTTCCCTCGCAGCTGCAGACTGAGCAATCTGAATCTGTTTGGGTCTGAAATGAGCTTCCAGGTGTCCCTGATGATGCGGCATTCGTCCGCGGTGGGATAGCGGTACAGATCATCCTCTTGGCCCACGAGGGTGGTGTCCCGGGAAGCAATCTTCTCGCGCTCCTTCCGCGACATGCCGCTGAACGAGCGGGTGGAGCGCGCGGAGTGTGTCGACGAGGTGAACGACAGCATGGGGGCCGGGCGGAGATCAGAAAGAGACTTTTGGGTTTGTTTTGTGTGTGGGAGGGAAGTGCAGCACGCCCACACACACGTAATATGCCCGCTTTTGGCAGTTACTTGGGCGCGAGCACGCCAGCGCGAGTGGTGGCTGTGGAGGGTGTCCGTACGCCCAATCAAAACCAGTCACGGTGGCTGGGGAGCAACACAGTCAATGTCGGCACGGAGGAAGTCGCTGCACGTCAGGGGGATCGACAACTCGACAAACGCAGACTCGCTGCGTGAGGCATTTGAGAAGTACGGAGAGGTCAGGGACGGTATGTTGACGATAGATACAAGCTACAAGAGTTCAAGTGTGCCAGGGCGGGTGTGGGTGAGCACACGAGATGGTGTGCATTTGGCATGAAGCATCAAGTTGCAAGTCAATGTGGTTCCAAGGCGGATGCCACATGTTGCAGAAAAGGAGCTGCCATTAGAGAAGCCAAGAAAAGGCAAGATCATTTCACCAAGAACAGAGAGTGGGTTGTTTATTTCGGAGTCTTTGCGACGGATCTGTACTTGTTTGAAAGACATTCTGGTCATCAAGTTTTTTTTCACCTTTCTTTGTGTGCTATCACCGCTTGAGTCGAGACATCCCCGGAACCTTTTCGCATTCCCTTCAAAATTCCATCTCCATCAAGATATATCCTATTTTTTTCAAGACTTCCACTTGGAAGATCACTGAACTCACCAATTTGAATTTCGCTTGTTCGATCGTTGCCGATATGCCCTTTCAGTGTACATTCCTCGCGACTACTACACCAAGGAAATCAGGGGATTCGGTAAAAGCTCTGGCATCGCTGTCCATTTTGTACCTTACGTGAATGTTTCAACAGCTTACATCGAGTTCGCCGATACCCCAGCTGCCGAAAAGGCGTTCGAGAAGATCGAATATCTGACTATCAATAACCGTAAACTCACGGTCGAATGGGCGAAGGGGGAGCGGCAGGCACCTGCCCAAATGCGTGCGCGTGACAGGACTAGCAGCAGGAGAGACCGCAGCAGGAGCCGCGATCGAAGCTCGGATCGTTACCGTCCTCGTGGAGGGTGAGTCCTGCAATCATTTCTAAAAAGTGAGAAATTTACCCCCATGCTGCAGCCGCAGTCGCTCGAGGAGTCGTGATAGGAGCGACAGAGATAGAGACCGATACGGAAGCAGCGGGCGACGCAGATCGTACTCGCGCAGTCGTAGTCCTGCCCGTCGTCGCGACCGAGATGATGATCGTGATTACAAAAGGCGTGGAAGCGGGAGAAGCAGGTCCCGTTCTGGCTCTCGCTGAGTGCTTGGAAAACTTACGACGGCAGGGCCGTACCTGAACCGTGTACCGTAGGAACAAAGTCCTGTGTAAGGACTGAGATTCGAACATGTTTATGATTACAATTGTTTATTGTTAATATGCAAAGGATCTTTTGTTGTTGCGAAGTCCGACAATACTGTCGCTAAGCAAAAATGTGGAAAACCCCACAATCCACAAACAAACCAAAGATCACAACTGGTGGGTGGCCCGGCCCTATCAGGGCCCTATCGGAACTGCAGTGACCGTCTTCAGCTGAACCGCCAGTGATCGAGCTTAGTATAAGAGTGGGCACTGATACATCGTTGCGCAATTCTTGCTGCTAAGTTCAGATATTCACACCTCGTCGCTCTGTCAATTTGTTTGTCCGACCGTCCACGGCCCCCAATCTTCTCTCCCTGCAGCAGCCAGTCCAATCATTATCAGCTCGATTCTAAACACCTTGGAGCGACTGGAACCCTTTAAAACTTTACGAGTTCTAGCACTGCTGTGTGCGCTTTCTAAGCGTTCCGTCGAGGATCAATTTCTTGAAATTGGTTGCACCAACAGAAACAACATTGCAGACCACCGCAACACACAAAAACCTCCGGGGCGGCTCCTTCCCAAACTTGATCCCGATCTTAACTGAAAAGAAGCCCATTTCCTCTCCAAGTCCATCCCCGTGTGTATTAAATATCCAACTTTGCTCAATAAGAATACTTCCCTGGACCGAAACTGGTGTGACTGTGACGGGACATAATTTCTGTGGTAAGAACGTTCGTAGTACGATGATATCCTGTCGGTCTGCTAACCCACAATGTCAGACTATTGGGAGGAGGTATGTCGCTGTGGACGGTCGCCTCTCACCTCCTTGCTTTTGCGCTGGGAGGTGCGCTATCGCTGTGCTCTCTGGTTCTGTGCATAGTACTCTTCGTTTACTGGCTTCCATATTACCTCACACCTGAAAAGTCAGATTTGGCTCTTCCCCAGCCGAGGCCGCCAATCTTCAGCTCCACCAACAGCTCGAAAGACGTCAATATTCGACCCAACGATTTACGGGATGTCCAACTTGGCAAAATTGGATGGATCCGTATGGCAACTCGCCCACTCACGCCGGAAGAATTAGCAGACTTTGGCCCACATTCATCCAGCTCTCGTGACGTTCCCGCCGCACCGCCAGCAGCAGAAGCGTCTTCTGATCTCCCTGCTCATGCTGGGAACAATACAGGCGGGGGTAGCTCTCCTCCGCCCCCTCTCGCACAACCTGCATCCACAGCTCCTAACACCACCACACCAACTCTCCGTGGGCGAGTCCTTTCCGCAACCGTCTCCGCAGCCTTCTCGACTGCCTCCATTGCGACTACTCTAGCATCCCGTTTTATCCCACAGTCGCTCGGAGTCGTACAGCGGTTCGGGCTCTCCACACCTGCCGATACCCCAACAGAACCAACGTCTCCACCAGCATCACCCGCAGACACACCCTCCGAGCCACTGCCAAAACCTTACAGAGATGTCTGTGGCGTTTTGAAGCAGAAGACGCTGCTATTGTACGAATCCGACGACGAGCGCGAATGCACGGACGTATTACTGCTGCCTCAATACCGTGTCGACTTGTACCCCGAGAACCTCCCCGACAACGAAATCTATGCTCGTGAGAATCCCGTCCGGATCCGGAGCAAAGCGCTTCTTGATCTACAGAGGGGACGAAGAAAGAGGAACGGGTCGTCGGGACCGTCTTCGGGTGATGTGAGTGTGGCGGAAGGGTCGGCGGGTTTGGAGTTCTCCACGCAGCGGATGCTGACGATGTACGTGTACGCGCCAACGGGGTGTGACAAGGAGGATTGGTATTTGATGCTTCGAAGGTCGTCAAGGCTACGCACCAGACACGGCTCGGGAGCTGGAACTGACACTGGGAGCAATAGCAGCGGGAGCGGTATGACAGGCAGGGTCGAGAGCATTGCAATGAAGAATTACAGACGAATCATGCAAAAGCTTGTGGAGAGGGTGAAGGGGGTTGGAGAGGCGGAGGGGGAGTCGGGGGAGAAGAAACCTGGGGCGACATCGTCACCTGTATCGGGATCACCGCAGTCTATGAGCGGTGAATCGTTCATGGCAACGGCGTGGCTGAATGCGCTTGTAGGCCGAGCGTTTGTGGCAATCCATTCAAACCTGCGCATCAAAGAATGGTTGCTTGCAAAGCTGTCGAGAAGAACAAAACACGCTGTGCCGGTGGTGTCCTCCTTCAAAGACGGAGTATCGTCAGCAAAAAGCTGGTTCTCAAGAATCGGTTCGACGGTCAACCTTGACCCAAAACAGCAACAACAGCAGCATCAGCAACAGTTTGGCTTTCTTGGTGACATTGTGATTCAGGACATCGATGTGGGGGATTCGATACCGGTGCTTTCAAATCCAAAGCTTCTGGATCTCAGCGTCGATGGGGACATGAGGATCGAGATGGACATCGAGTATACGGGCGGTGCGAGGGTTCAGGCTGCGACGTTGGCGACGATTAGTGTTCCAAGTTTGGACCGGTACGGTGTGAAGCCTCTCCAGGTGCCGCTTGTGGTTGCGATCAGAGTGAAGAGATTTGCTGCGCGAGTCCTGTTGAAGATCAAGCCGTACTGGGAAACGAATCGTGTCTGGGTGGGATTTTACCGGGACCCTGGTATCCAGCTTGAGCTTGATGGTGAGTACATAAGCGTTACCGCTGTCATGAACAGGGATTCTGAAATCATTGTTTGAAAGTGGAACCGATCATTTCAAACAAGCTGATTAAGCTCCACCTCGTCAACCAAGTCATCGAGCGTCGGGTTATTGACGCCCTCGAGGAGTTTGTGATGTTGCCCAACATGGACGATTGGAGCTTCTGGCCGCTTCCCGAAGGCAAAGGCGGGATCTTCTGGGGTGACGACCCCGTGGAAGACGATGAGGATGATACCGATGATGCCATCACTGATGGAGAGGATGGTGGACGGTTGGACGACGTGAACGGTTGGCTGAGACGAAATATGGGACGGATTCGGGAGGAAACTCGGTCGGAGATCGATGAGCTTGCGGACGAGCGGGCTAGAATCAATGGATTGGTCAATGGGATGTATCATACCCCTCCAAGGACTGCAATTTCGAGCACAGTGACCGGCACAATCGTTCCATCCTCGAGGAGTCGAAGCACGACGGCGGAAACTCAAAGAGAGGAACTCGTTAATGGTGGATCGCGAAGTCGTTACGAGTATGACATGGGGGAGACTGTAGTTGATCTGACCAAGGTGGGGGAATTCTCAAGACGGTCGGGAAGTTGGACGAAGGGTGGCGAGGATGGAGATGATGGTGATTTGACGCCGGTGGTTAGACGTAGACGGCCGCGTGGCTTCTCGGAACCTGGGGCACCTCCAGCTGCCACGGTGAACGAAGCAGTCAAGAAGCTTATTCGTCCAACTAGCGACGTGATGGATTCAGAAAGGGCAAGGAGCGTGGAAGAATGGGTTCGGGATAGGATTGTGGACACAGGTGATGCAGAGCCGGCAGATGACGAAGATAGCGATGTTGGAAGTGTGTACTACCGCGATGACGGGGACAATGACGAGGGTGTCGAAGCTGACGACGAGGGCGGGGAGGAGAGGGAAGGGGAGCAGAGCCCTGTAACACCTGGAGAGCTCAACGTTGGTGGTTCGAGCTCAGCGCCAGCCACTGAGCCCGCATCTGAGTCAACGACAGCGACTGCCTCTCCTGCACACACTTGGAGCTCCAGAGCGCTTCAGATTCTTTCCAGCCCTCGGACTCGCGATGCAACAAGCACTGTAGCGCGCACAGCTGGGTATCTGGCAGCTCGAGCGATGACATCCACAGTATCGCTTCTGGAGGTTGCGGGAGTTGTGGTTCCTATCAACGATGAGCAAGTGCAGATGAACAACTCGCTGTTTACAAAGCAGCGCGAGCCGTCTGGAATCAGCGTGGTGTCATCTACGTCTGCCGCACCGAGCGCCGCGGGCGAGGGGGCACAGCGTGACGACATTGCGACGGCGGCTGCGGCTGCTGCTGCAGCGGCGGCGAACGAGTTGCTTGATTTTGCGATTGAGCGCGTTGGAGGTGGTGGTTTCGGAGAAGGTAGTCGGTCTGCACCGTCCACGCCAGAGCCTACACTTTCCGCGGCTGCTGCACATACCCCGAACAGATCCCTCCCGCAACGCGCCAGCTTCCCACGGCTCCGTAGTGACCGACCCGTGAACATGTACAACAACTTTCCGACCCCCGGTGTGCATCCAACATGTCGCGAGTCTGTACCAACACCGTTCCGACGCGAGGGCGTTTCGCCGCCTCAGGCCGGCCCTCAGGCTTGGAAGACTCGGTTTCCGAGTAGCCCCGCTGCAGCCCCATTGTCATCATCAGCACCTGCACAAGGAGCGTCACCAGTGAGACCACCTTCGACGGTATTGGACATGCTGGGAGTGAGTATATCGACTTCCCTGCCACCTGGTAGCGGAAGTGCCGATGGAGATGAGTCTGGTGGTGGTGGTCAATTGAGGAGACAGAAAGCAACGGGTGCATCAACCCTTTCGAGGAGTGATTTGAGAGAGGCGTGGAAGACCGGGCAAGAAGAGCGAAATGAAGGTACTGGTGGAATGGGATCAGTGGAAACCATTTGAATGAAAATTCTGCCGTAACTGTTATGTGGTAGTGTTTCAAGTTTGACCAGTTCTGATTGTGATGTACAGTTGATTAAATACACTCTCCCCTGACTCTTCATTGCATCAGCATGACAATCGCCAATGTGATTCTGGACAGGTTAACTTGGGATTGTCATCAACCCATCATGAAGATTAGACGTAATGCCATTTAACCAAATTCATTCTTTGGTTGCCTCATACAGGGCTACCAACTCAGATGGTGCAGTAGAATAAGTTGTATTTTCTGCTTGGCGGATCTCCAAGGTATAGAAGTTCCTTTCAACATTGCAGCAAGGTGAGATATTTCGATCCTAATGGCTGATCTCCTCAGGTCTAGACCATAGATATCTTTGGAAGGTTCAAGATAGCGAATGTTCAACAATGTTGAGCAAGGTTTGCAAACCTCCATGTTGAACTGCTTGAGGACCTTACGAAACAATGGGAAGTTGAAACAGAGAGTAAAAAATAATGTGAACATATTTTTGTTCTTTTTCATAATTCCATAATTCTGTCTCTTTTTTGAATTTCATGACATATAGTTACTCGTTAAAAATCAATACAAATCACCCCCTCTTGCACAACCCAAAATACATGCATTGGCACAAAGATGTAAATTGGCAGCACATGGGAAGCCATACATAGGGGAAGTGTAGTGGGTAACTAATGCGGAGAAGGAATGGTTATTTGACCTAAGCTGAAGGGCAAGATCAAGAATTGAAGATAAAAGCTTGGGCTCAATAAGAAGTCCAAAATACAACATGACAAGAGGATCAGTAGAATGAGCCATAGCGTGGGCATAACAAGAGGATCAGAAGAATAAGCCATAGCGTGAGCATAACAGCAATAGACTACATCACGAACCAAAGCCTGAGATGCAATGCGCGAAGAGGCATGAAAGGCTGCTTTACAATAGGCAGAATCAAAATCATCAAACTCGGAGACTTCACAAGAAACAAAATGCTCATGAGTGGAGGGAACAAAGTGAGCACCACAGAGAAGTTCCACAATGAAACTAATATAGCAAGTGGCATGGTAAGCCAACTGCGATCTGATGTAGTCACGAGAAGCAGAGATAGGACAGGGGGTAAAAGCCAGATTAAGCAAACAGGTATAAGCTGAGATACTGCAAAATGGAGGGAAGATATAGTGGAGTAGGCCAGCTCAGGGGCAAGCAAAGTCTGGCAAGCCACCCCATAAAAAGGTTGGGGAAAAGTCAGGTTGATCGCCATGACACACGGAATGAGAAGCCAGAAGTGGAATTGTAGGTGGAGCAGACAAGCTTTTGAACAGTATTATTTATTTATTTTGAACATACAATGCATACAAGAACAACACCAAAAGTGCCTTACAAGATGGTCATGGACCAGCACATAGGGAAGCGTGCAGCGTAAGGGAAAAGCAACAAAGAAAAACAGAAGAAGTGAACTCAAAACCTGTGGCTACCTGTCAGATACTGCTAAGGTGCCAAAAAACAGGCGAGCAATAAATAATGAAAAAAGAGACGTTAAAGATCAACAAATGCAGGGCAGAAGAGGGAGTTTGAAGGAGAAATTCTAAATGGCAGGCTCATACAGTGAAGCCAAATCTTATGAAGACAACGAAAGCCAAGATACCACGGTGCAAGATTTCCTGGGTTGACAATGCGAAGGCTATCAATTGCAACATCAAGTGGAAGCTGTAAAACAGGAACAGGAACAGGAGGCAACAATAGATCAAGACGCAAACATTCCGAAACATGAGATTTAGAGAGAGTTGCTGCATGGCAGTGACAACACTGGTGATAAAACAAACGTCCAAGATGATACTGCAGAAGCCTCAAGATTGACAAAATAGGGTAGCATAGAGGAGCAATTGCTAGCGCATGGGGGTGGGCAGATGCAAGGGGAGCAAAGCAAGCAGCTATAGAACCATAGGCAGATGAGGCTAATTGGTGAAAGTGATTTGCAATAACATCAGAAGGTTTGGGAACGACGACATTAGCAGCCGGGAAGGAAGGGATTGTTGAAAGGAACAGGAGAACAACAAAAATGCTTTTGTGAATAAAAGTCCGAAACTGGTCTGCAAACAGCAACAGTGGGAAGAATAACATATAATAAACCAAATTCAAGTGCAGTTCAAATAAAAGACAATAGCAAATGACAAACCAGAACCAGAGAATGAGAATCAAACATCCTTGAAAAAGGAAGCAAAGCAAAAGAAGCTGCACGCGCTTTAGTAAGTTGATGGGAAACGGTCAGTGAAACATCAGATCCAATATCTCTGAAAAGGCATCCCAAATAAAAATAAAGGCTTGACTGGCAGGGTTTGAACATGAAGAAGCAAAGGCGAATTAGCAGGAATGGGAATTCTTGTGAGAATTACTGACTTCAATGGAGCAAAGAATCTCACGAGCTTGGGCAAACTGTTCACAAACAAAGAGAAGAACCCGCATAGCTTTCCTGGATATTATCTAATGTCTTAAACCCTCTTAATGCCGTTAATAGCTGCTTAATAATAGGCCATCTAATTACAGTATAAGGATAATTAGATTAAATGCATCCAACGTAAAACAAAAGCCATATGCTCAACTTCGTATAGTAACATTATATGTATTGAACATTCTCCAAATTTTTTTTTTTTTTTTTTTGAACAATATTATTTATTTATTTGCACATACAATGCATAACAATAAACAACACCCAAAGTGCCTTACAAGATGGTCGTGGACCAGCACATAGGGAAGCGCGCAAGTCGGAGGGCAAAGCGAAATAGAAATCAGAGATCTTAAAAACTCATTCCTGTGACTACCCGTCAGGCTCTGCTCAGGTGTCAAATACAGGTGAGGGATAAAGAAAAGAAAGAACACTCAACATTGTGAAGAATATAACAGCAAAGAGCAAATCACTGGGTCAAACGAAGGTCAGAAGCTGAGGTCATCGAAGGGGCATATAATCGAGCGAGATGCAACAGCGTAGAAAGATGAGACGGATCAACAAGATTGCGGTAGAACAATGCAACAGCTGGCTCAGACGTAGTAGCAATCGCCTTGGCACTTCGATGGAGCAGAGAGTCATAGCGTTGCAGAGAGTCGGAACTGTCAGAATACGAAGGAGGGGACACATCCAAATCAGTGATTTCTCGACCAGGTATGTGTTTGCGGATCAGATCAGCAGCATAAGAACGACAAAGAAATTCAACAGAATCAGAGCCGAGAAATGAGATGTAGCGGATGCCATGGTAAGCGGTATACGGAAGATCTTTGCGAAGCAACACACGAAGGTCCCTGATTGGGCGACGAGTAAAACCAGAAAATCGGAGAGTAGTGAAGGATTCGGCACATTCTTTGACAAATTTGAAGCTTCTATGCGAGGTCGGCAGGTCGTCCAAGAGGAAGTGCGAACAAGTAAGCTCATTCATGGAATCATTGGTGGCAGGTGATGAGGCTGGAGATGGGGCTGAGCAGGTGGCTGAACTGTCAAGAGTGGTGGTGGCAGTGTGGGTGGCACCAGGGGCAGTGCTGGTGGCAGTGTTGGTGGCACCAAGGGCACAGGTGGCAGCGACGTGTAAATGTGGAGGAGAAGCAGGGAGAGTTGGAAGCAGATCAGGGTTGAGGGTAGCAGGGGAGAGAGCAGAAATGGAGCGCAATAGAAGTGCAGAGCACTTTAGGAAGGTCAGGGAACTTGCAAAGTCAGAAGGCAGAGCAGAGGCAAGTGAGAGAGATAAGGGATGAGCAGAGGAGTAGCCCCTGCTAGTCAGCAGACTGCTCAGAAGAGAAGCAGGTGAGAGGGTCAATGGAGAGCTAAGGGAGAGAGGAGCAGAGGTGAAAAGAAGGGCAGCAGGGGTACAAGGCTCACAGTTGCGATGGATAACCGGAGGTGAGGTGCAAATGATCATGGCAGAGTTTTTTTTTTTTTTTTTTTTTTTTTTTTGAACTTCATAATATGTATTTATTGTCCAACCAATACATATCACCCGCTGGTGCAAAATCCAAATACAAGTGTAAATATACACGTAAATTGGCAGCACATGGGGAGCCGTGCGAGCCGTAGGAAAAGTAAAATGTTTCAAAACACTAAGGCATATCCAAATCAACAAAAGCAGACAAGATACAATCAGGAGCTGGAGACAAAACTAACTCATAACCAAGACAGTTTGACCAAATGCGGTTAAGTGCACGAAGAACAAGAACCCACTGGGAAAAAGCAGGGGAAGGATAAAAAGGCCGTGGTGAAAGCATATCAATTGCAATGTCAAGAGGTAGGCGGGGATCATCAGGTGGGCCTAGATCAAAACTAGCAGACAAACTAGCACGCAAATGTAGACACACAGAGACATGGGCACGCGACATTTCAGGGGCATCATGACAGTTCCTACAATAAGGTCGGGGGTTTGGAAACAGGCGGCCAAGCCGATATAGCAGGAACAAACGAAGACATACTGTTGGGAGATGTTGGTGTGGGGGTAGCAACAAAGGGTGGCGAAGTTTCAAATTGCGGACAGGGGCAAACGAAACTGCAATTGGTCCATTATGTGCAACAGCTAAAGACTGAAAATGCAACATCAACGGATGAAGTGGGGGCACAACAGGCATAGGAACAATGAGATCATTGTGACAAGCGGAAAAATAAGGAGATGAACCATAACCGACTGGAGATGACCGATAGAATTGCAACACAGCAGCTGGTAACAGAGGGCTGGAATCACTAGACCAGCGAGCAAACATACGTGCCTGAAGGTACTTCAGCCTGAACTCAAAAGTAGGAATTTGCGCTAACAGCAACAAACCAACACGCGAAGTGGTATGGGCTATCGAAAACAGACGACACAGTGCATGATAACAAAAACGCTCGAGTACCTGAAGCTGAGCAGTGGATGGCCGAATAAGTGCTAAACCAAACTCAAGTGAAGGTCTAATAAAAGACAAAAACAACAACCTGGCAACACGAGGAGCAGACCCACCAAAGTACGAGACATAAGGTGCAAAAAGATACAATGAGGCACGAGCTTTCTCTAAGCGATGATCAATAGTTGCAGCAAGATCAAACCCTTCAATAGTAAAATAGTGACCAAGGTATCTAAATGAAACCTCTACAGGGAGGGCAGAGCCATGAAGCTTCAAGGGGGTGGGTAACCGTTGAGAAGATAACACAGCACACTTTGAAGGTGAAAACACAAAATGAGAAGCTAAAGCAAAATCTTCACAAATTTTCAATGCACGTTGGGCTTGCTCAGGGGTGGCAGAAAACAAAGCTATGTCATCAGCAAAAAACAACGAATTGAAAACAGGAGTGTTATAAGAAAACCTAGCAAGATGAGAAGATTCACGACGAAGGAGCTGTGCTAAAGGATTGATGAAAACTGAGTACAAGAACGGAGACAAAACAGAACCTTGAAAAAGACCTCGTGGAAGCGAAAACAAATCAGAAGAACGATTCTCTATAACAACCTGAGAAGAACAACGATCAAACATACTCATCAAAACAGAGATCAAACGGTTTGGAATTCTGGGAAATTGACGAAGACGTTCCCACAAAAGAGGCCTATGCACAGTATCATACGCTGCTTTAATATCTAAGAAAGTAACACAATAAGGCAGAGCAGTGCGGGAAGCCCGTCGAAGGGTAGCATCTAATGCAAAAACACACTCAACACCTGAACGATTGGCCTGGAAACCAGCTTGGGCGGGATCAAGTTTACCAACATGAGCTACAAGCATAGGAAGCAGGGTACGCTCAAAGATTTTTCTATCAACATTGGTTAAAGTAATGGGGCGGTACTGACTAATATCACCAATGGAACCCTTATTCTTCCAAACAGGTAACAACAAGCCAGAATTCCAGGCAGAGGGCGACAAACCTGAACGGAAAATAGCGTTTGAAAGTTGAACAAAAAGGATAGCAACATCAGAAGCTAACGGCTTAAATAACTCAGCTGGAATATGGTTTGGGCCAGGAGCAGAGTTGTTTGGGGAAGAACGAATAGCACAAACAAAGTCACTAACACTAACTGACACAGAATCATTCAGCGCATGTAGACGAACGTGTTCTGCACTGGCAGAGGATTGTGCAAACTGAGTCTGATAAACGGAGGCAAAGTGATTGCGATAATGAGATAAAGAGGCAGGATCAGACAATAAACCACTTGCAGCTGAGCGCCGTTGATGACACCTACGCGCGGTGGAAAGAACTTTGCTAACCTCGGTTAAAGAACTAGGAGAAGAACTAAACATATTGTCGCCAGAAGCCTCTCGAGCTCGCAGAGAAAGAGACCAAGTACGAAAAGCTTTGACACGCTCACGCGATAGCCGGTCACGCTCCAAGCGGCAATACTCAACTAAACCAGGATCAGGATCATCACAGGAAGAAACAGCTAAATAGTGCTTATGAGCAAGTAAGTAGCTCCGTCGCAAGGCCACTAAATGCGGCGGCAACAATGGCAGGGCAGGGCGACGGCGAACTAAACTGGGGGGTCCAATGACACAAGCAGCACATGAAGTAACAAAGGACAAAATAATATCCAATGCAGAGTCAATACATCCCTGTGCAACATCCACAGACATTTGGGCAAAGGCGGGAGCTTCTAAAATTGGACTGAGTGCAGCATTGACATCAGCAAGGGTGGGATCAAAAAACAAATGTCCCACATCCTCCATTGCTTGAAAGACAGCAGGTTCACGCAACAGATGAGCAGCCCAGCGCTTGTGGGGGGGTGCAGCAGAGGGAGCGCTGGCATTGGGAGGAGCAAAAGAAAAAACAGCTGTAACCGGAAAATGGTCAGAAGCCCAAGGCATAAACTCGCCGTCGGCTAGACGACTATGAACTATGTAAGAAATAGGATCACATTGAAGCAGAGGATTGACAAACAACAAATCGATAATGGAGTCACCATTGCGAGAAGAAAATGTGGGGTTATGACAGGAAGGGTGCTTAACTAGAGAGAAACTAGCGGCAGAAATAAATTGCTCAAACAACCTACCCCTACGATTTGAAGAATGATCACCAGTAGCTAAAAAACGGGCATTGAAATCGCCCAACAAAAGAACAGGGCACGGAGACGACGGGACATGTTGAGGAAGTGAAGCAATAAACTCTTCAAGGAAGGGGTCCTGAGCAATACCACACGGAGGCAAATAATACCCTCCAACCAAAAGCCCACGAAATGTAAACCATAGAGAGGTGCCACCATAACTAGAAACGAGACGGAAATCAGAAGCTCTACAAAGACTGCGATTGATCAAGACTCCCACACCAGCCCGTCGTGTGCCCGATGACCCAGGAGAAAAACGAGTGTCAAAAATCAAATCTGGAGAAGGCAGCGGGTCTAAAGGAAAAAGGTGTGTTTCAGTCAGGAGCAGAAAAACAATGTGATTTGCTCTCATAAAACGAAACAGTGAATCAAGAACTCCAAAGCTCAAATTGCGACAATTGAAGGTACCAACTCGAACACTAATCATTGACGAAGATGGGTTGAGCGAGGCTGACGCGCAATCCCGCGGGCACTGTCCAGCACAGTTTCCTGAGCATCCATGGGGAGCTGACCACGGACATACAGGAAAATAGCAGGATCAGTAACTGAACTGAGGATATGTGCATATCTCTTGTGAACAACTTCCCTGACCGCAGCCTCCCGCTGCTCCAAAGGCAGAGTAGAGGCTCGGCGAAGAAAGTCAGGGTTTGATTCGTCAGTGGAAGCTTCCTGGGTGGAGAAGTGCGCACGGAGAGCAATTGCGGTTGAGCGAATACAGATAAAGGAAGCAATGTTGTGACCAACGAAACTGATGTGGCAGAGTTTTTTTTTTTTTTTTTTTTTTGAATGTTATAACATGTATTGACAATGCTTAATCAGTACATGTCACCCACGTGTACTTCAACCAAGATTTGGAATCTTCAGTACTTGGGGAGCCGTGCGAGCCGTAGGAAAGAGGAGCGAAGGCAATGGCGAATCGAAGGAGGTGTGGCGCGGTACTTGCACGTGACACGATATTGCGAGAGATATATTTCGTAGGAAATTCGAATCCAGTCCCCTATAGGATTCGAACCGCGGAGTTTAGCTTCGAAAAGTCGCATTCGTACCGACTGAGCCACTATGAGACTCCAAGTCAGTATGTCCGAGTGGTTAAGGAGACAGACTTGAAATCTGTTGCGTTCTACGCTCACAGGTTCAAATCCTGTTGCTGACGAAGACTAAGTTCAATTTGGAAGTAATCTAAAACGTTTCGTTCCTGAAATTAATGGATTAATTATTGGAATCTTCCGCTCTTTTTACCCAGAAGATCCGCAGCAATTGTTCACATTGAACAAATACTATAATTTACAGCAAGAAGTGGCGCAGGATTTGGTCAAGTGATTTCTACTTACGTTTCTAAGACTGCTGAGATTGAGATAAAAATTGCGCTCATCTTCACCAAGACTCTGTGGGATGGTTCTAGTGCAAGAGACCACAAATCAATGTTGCTATTTGCGGCCGAAGTTGTTGAGAAAGACCAAGATGAACCCAAACTCCAGAAGTGGCACTATGTTGATGGTTTGAATATCATTGGGACTCCTGATACTAAAGTATCACTCTCAAGTGAATTTGAGATCAAGAATTTGGGACAATCCTCATACTGCTTGGGCCTTGACATGACTCAAGAGTCTGGTGGTATTTTACTTCACCAACCTTGGCGGTGCCCTTCGGTTTCATTTTCAGATGTGCTGCTGTTAGTGGCTCTTACTTTCCTCCTTGTGTGTCCCATAATCTCATTGCACTTTCTGAGTTTCCTCAATATGTGCCTTCTTTAGATGCTCCAGTTATACTGATGGGATATTTCAATTTTCTTTCTCAAAGTGCTAGGGTGTTAAACCAAGGGGTTTTTGTCTGCAAGCGTGAGTGTGTAGACAACAGCAGCCCCAAACTAGTACCGATTGGCCTAGTAAAGTTGATATCAACCACAAAATGAGTGTAACAATAGAAGATCACTTGAGATCCCAATTTTGGGAGTGTCAAGGCAGGGATATGTCGTAGGCTAGATACAACAAGACTGTAGTGTGTGAGCTATGTGCCAAACAGAAAATCTCAAGGCCTAGGAAATGCTACCAACCCCAATATGCCTTAGGATCGCCAAAACATAAAAGTCCAAACAACTACGATGTAAACCAACGTTGCCAGAAAATATAAGGAACAAAAGAATTTAAGGCATAAAGGTTCAACACACAAAGTCACAATAGCAAGCATACAAAACATAAACGTAGAAGCGTGTCATTAAAAACCTCACTCTCGAGTGCCTACCTCTGCCTACCTGGAACATTAGTCTGCTCAAAAATGCAGATATTCGTAAGAGTTATCAACATACTTCTGACCTTTATCTTCCCCCAACTCTGTTCCAAGTTTCGATTCTAAGTCCTTTGCTTACATCACCTTCCTTAATCCTTTACCATCCATTCTTTGTCCATTAGCACCGTCCTTCACAATGTTTACCCCCCGCCCCTGCATCACGACAATTCTTTTCTTTATGCTGATGATTCAGTCATTATTGCTAAATCCCGTGCAGAGATGCAAGAAGCACTTCTAGTTTGTGAACAGTATGCAGACGGCCACCATTTTGCCTTTGACGCCGAAAAATCTGTTGTTCTTTCCTGACTGCCACTTCCTCCTGACATGCCTTTGTAACTGCATGGACAGCCACTCCCTGTTAAGAACCTAAGCGCGCACGTCTTCTTTTGCTCCCTACCGTTCAATAAAATAGTTGCATGCGTTGACCATTTGCGACTGGTTGCTAGATTCAAGCCACACAAGCTGTGCCGGCTCACTATTTGAAGTTGCACGAAGAACAACCAATTCGAGAAGTTTTATGGGCAAGCGAGAAGAGACCACAAAAATACTATGTACACGAAAAGAACACTAAAATCCACGCTCAAAGCCCAATGATCCACATCCCAACTTCAACGCACCTTGATCACCTTCTTTGAAGACATCTTCCCGGCCTTAACCGTCAAAACTCCGTCCTCCATCGACGCATAGATCTTATCCATGTCCACATCGTCCGGCACGGTCACCTCCCGCTTGTACTTCCACACCGAGAACTTCTCCCTGTACTTTCCAACTGTCGCACCCTCGATCGTCATTACCCCTTCCGTGATGAACAGGTTCGCATTCTCTTTGGTGACCCCGGGCATCATGACTTTCATGACATAGCGGTACTTCTCCTCAGTGACGGAGAATTCTGGGGTGTAGGTGAACCCGGTCATCGAGGTGCGGTGGTTGACTTGCCCGGGTCTGAAGATCACGGGCACGCCGTTGTTGTTTCCATTTCGAGTACCCCCGTTTCGTCTCTGTAGCATTTAGATCAAAATGGTTGAGTGGTGTGAGGATGTTTGAACGAGTATGTGTCTAATGATGTGATACTTTGAATGAGTCAGATGTATGTGGAAGGAGCTGCTGGTTTTGAGGCAGCGGAGTCAGTCCATCTGAAATCCCTTCCGTTCAAACCCGGGAGGCCGGCAGGAACGGCTCAAGTTGTGAGTCGTTGCTGTGTTCAGGTGGAAAATGCTGCAGTGAGTTACTTTGAAGGCGAGGCGGCTCGTTACATCAATTTTCATCCTCAGACCGTAATCCATTTTCAGCTTACAATCAATCCCACTTAACATCCGCCATGGGTTCGAGCTATTCCTGCTCTGACCACCACCACCACCCCCACCACCGACTTCCCCCCCCCCCCCCCCCCGCCATGGTCTCCTCTTCCTCATCCTCATCGTAAAACTCCCAAGGATTTGCCGCCTTCGCCTTCCGATCCCTCCTCCTCCTCCCACCATGCTCTCCGAAACCCTCTCCAGCTCCATCAAACCTCACATTCCCCCACCGGTGCTCGGCCCTATCAGCCTCCCAGTTCCCGCTCTCGTTTAAACCCTGCAAATCGGGGTATCTCAGCCATCTGGATCCCCGGCGCCGGCGCCCCGTTCAGGTGTCGCAAATAGTCCGCCGCGAGCATCTTTATGGTGTGAGGTACGACCGCGAGTTCTGGTTTCCCCAGCCGGGTTTCACATCTGCGGGTGGAGCGAAAAAGTCGGGGGCGTAGTGGTCAAGTAGGCTGCGTGGTCGGGGAGCTTGTGCGGGATCTCGGCGCCCGTCGCCAGACCGGGTCCCGTGGGTCCAGCAGCGCGCGACGTTGCGGATGGTGTAGCCACGCCAACCTAAAACCATCATCTGGATCCCAAGCGACTTTGCGAAAGCGAGACACGCGCCGTGGCCGCGGATAGATAGATTGAAACAGCCGAGACGGTCAGAACCTAACGAGTCGGCGCCGCATTGGTGCACGATCACGGAGGGGCAAAAGTGAGTCGACGATGCGGGTCTTGACCGTGGTGGATATCGATGTCGACAAAGAAAGGAAATTGGACAATTTTGGAGAATAATTGTGGGTTTTGTGATCTCTCTCACCGTGTAATACTCGAGGAAGGACCCTAGGATGCGATTGAAGATTAGGGATATCGTTAGAATGATGCGATCAGCGTGATAGTTCACCTCAAAAGTTGGAGAATACCCAAGACGATTTCATTAACTCAACAGAATCCTGACGCCTAGAACTTTGTAGCGATGCAGCCCACCTGCCCAATTGATCACGATATCCGTATGACCCCTTGCAATTCTACGCGCAGCCTCGAGCGAGCCACCGGCGGACATGGAGCAGAGATCATACAGACCCGCGAACACAGGGCAATCGTATCGTCTCCACAGCAAGCCGAAACTTTTGAAGATGCGGTTGCATGGACCGGTTTGTGTGGTTGTCTGGTGTTACACTGATGTACACAAAGTAATACGAATTAGCAAAAAACCAAGAAATAAATCAGTTCGCTCTAGCTCCGTTCGCACGCTCCTCGCCGAGTTTAGTCCCGTACCGTTTCAGAAAGTCTATGCAGTCCTCGGAATGGAATCCCACAGATCCTCTTTCGTGGCGTGCAATTGCACCATATTCTTGTGCAGATCATAGGCGAGGACGAGGTTGAGCGAGCGCGTGATGGGCGGGTTTCATTTTATGGTTTTCGCCATAGTGGAACTCGGAGACTACATTGTGGGTGTAGGATACCCGTGGGAAGTGTGAGTAGCCACGAGAGGGGTGCAGCGAAGCGTAGGCAGTGGTGCTGGCGTCGAGTTCGACAGCTGCGTTGGCGACGGGGCATGATTGTTGTGTGTTGGACTTGCCGATGAGAAAAATTAGTTTTTTAAGCGAGTGATAAAACTTTTGTTGTGCGATCACACTGTTACATTAGACTGAACCGGAATCTCGACTGCTCAGGGTATCGGTCGCGGCTACTCGATCTCACTTTTCATAATCACACTGTCCATAGATAACGACACCTGCTCTCCATCAATTGACACTGATGGCCAAACGCACAGACTTCTTTCCCAGCTTCACAGTCAGTACCCCATCTGCCATCGTAGCGCTAATTTTATCCGGATCCACATCGTCAGGTACTGTCAGCTGCCGCTTATACTTCCCAACCGTCAACTCGTGCAAATACAGCGTCCCTCCATCCGGTTTCGACTCGTCAGTCTTCTTCGTCTCCGCGCTTCCCTCGACTACCAGCACTCCATCACAAAGCTCGAGCTTGACATTCTCTTTCGATGTACCCGGCATCTCGACTTTGAGGATGTACTGGGTCTTCTCTTCAGTCACGGTGTATTTCGGCACGGACATGAAGGCAGACATCGTCGTGCGCGCTGTGACGTGCCCGCCTTGTGCGATCACTGGCGGACCGGATGAAGATGATGGTGTGGCCACGATGAGGGCTGTGGATGTGGATGGTGCAGCTGCGGCTGCGTCGCCGCCGCTGTTCTTTTTGAACAATGCGTCGACCTGGGTGCGAGCGAACGTCTCAAAATCTTTGAAGAAGGGGTCCTTTTCAAAGATGGAGAATGCCTTGCTGAGAGCCATATCTGCGTGTCAAGCCGAGAGTCAGGGACATCTGTGGCACAGAGTGTCACCAAGGAAGAGTTTCTTAAAAAATATGGAATGCGATGGAGCTTGAAGTTCACTGATACCAGATCTAATCAAGCAAAGTACCTTCGGTGGGATTTAAGGAGCAGCTGAATCATCTTGAACAGAAGTCATTTGCCTCCCGGTCGTAAGAATTACAAACTCCTCATGATCGAAACTTTCCATGAATCTTTTCTCTGGCCTGGAGCTCAAAACAGCTTTATTGCTGCTGCAGAACTCGATCTGCAACTCGGCAAGTGAAACTTTGACAAAGATGCTAAAATCTGATTAAATAAATCCCACATGGTTCAACTTTGTGCTGTCCCGATGGTGGTCTTGCCTCTTATACAACCGGACTCGATGAACTCGATGTACTTGATGTTCTGATGCACAGATGCTCCGACACACTCCCAAAGCATTCCCGGTAACAATAACTTTAACCGCGGTTCAACACCCCAGCCACCGACCGGTGTCTGTTCGGTCCTTTTGTTCGGAAATGTCTGGTTTGGATCCAGAAGTCTTTGTCCTGAGCGTAATCGCTACCTGCATCGCTGCTGGGGCTACACTCGCTCTCATCGTGGTCCTCGTGTGGAGACTCAGACAGCTGAAATGGCCAAAATCGTCCTTTTTTCGAAGCTGGACGCGGTTCCAGAAACTGGCAATCTGGGCATGTCTGCTCAGTGTTGTTTTTTACTCGTTTTCGATGAGTAAGGCAACTCAATGGACATCATTCCTGTTGTCATGGACTGAAACTGTTTTTCCCTGAAGTTGAACTTGTTCTGGTGATATACATATCCCCAGAGAATTTGGGGAAAGGCGGGACTGCTATGCCAGGCGTGTGGAACAAAGGAGCTCCAAAGTGGGATGAAATTTAGTCGCTTCATTGGATTTAGTGCTTATTTTTTTGTTGGGTGGGGGGAATAGATTCTTGGTCTCGCTCTTCGAAACCGCCAGTCAAGACCTTCTGGCTTTTACAGGTGAGTTTTTGTTAAGCCATGCATGCACGATTTTAAGCTAACATATATCAATTTGCAAAGTATACTGCTACTTCCTAATTCTCATGGAAAGATTCTCGGCTTTTCGCTTCCTGATGACAGGTAACCCATCGAGCTGAGAAACGTTACTGTGCAGCGATTGAAATCCTCTTCGTAGCCCGAACGTTTCGAGTCCTTTACACACCTCTCTTCATACTTGGAACTTTGCTGTTCCTTCTGATGCTGGTTTCGACCGTAATTATCAACATCAACGTCGTCACACTCACAGAAACCGAAACAAACGATTTGGTCTTGATGACTTCCTCGCTGATGTTCTTGTGCATCGTGTTTGAATTTGTGCTCTCAATCACGTTGTGCCGAACATTTTTCATGAAGACGACGGACCAAAGAACGCAGGAATCGTGGAATCTTAGTCGAAGGGTCCACCATGAAACATTTCCAAATTCGGAGGTATTGGATCCTCCTTTCTCCCATCAACTTCTTGTACTCAACACTTTCAATTGTTGCAGCAACGTAAACCGAACGCAACATCCATCACATCATCACAAATGAGTCGATCTTCATACCCACCTCAACAATCAGCAGTGCGTCCCAATAGCAGCTCGACCAGTGATCTTCCAACGATGAATCAGTCACTGTCTCGCAACTCCAACTCATTTGTCGAGCTTCGTCCCACCGCCTCAACAATAAATTCCGGATCGGATACGTACTCACTCGCCCAAGTTCTGCGAGACCCATATAAACGGCGCACAATATTGCTCTTTGGTGCGATCGTGCTGTCGGACGCGATGGGAATCGTGTTTTACTTGCTTTCCCTGGTGCCTGAAGCCCAGAAAGTAGCGCGACCGATTGAGGTGCGTCCGATTTGAATCAAATCTAGCGATTTATTTTTTGAACGTTGCTTTGTCGCCGGGATTTTTTTGGCTAGGTCCTAGGGAGATGTTCGGTTGGATTCCACATCATGCTCGCCCTGATCTTTTTGGATTCGTTCAGGGATATATTGCGTCGAGAGGAATCTGTACTTTCGACGGCTTCGCTCACAGTACCAGAGTTTCTGTGAGGAATGAAAGCAGGCTTTGTTTCACTTTGATCTTTTTTAGAGTTTTTTTGATTGCAATACTTTAAGCTTTCGCTTTCCATTTGAATTATTACTTGACACTTTGTGCTCCAATATCTTTATTGCAGTTGCAGCTTCCTGGTAGCGTTGAAGCAATTGGTTCTTCCCCTCTTTTTTTCTTGCTTTTCCAGCTTCTCATAGCGGTTCTGCTCCACGCAGTTTCTCAAATCTGAATCAATCATTTTGTATCTGAATCATATTCGCAAGCATAGCATCTGTTGTTTTATGTGGACTTTTGCTGTCTTAGGGATTGCTCTGCATTGATCCGTCTTCTGAACTTTGTCCATTGTAACTAACTGATTCAATATATTAGCTTCTAGAACCGTGTTGTCCCAAAAAAGTCGTATCACTCAGTTGGCAAAACACCATTCGCGGTGTCTGGTAGGCCTCTGATAGAAAGGATAGGAAGTCTGAAGATCACTGTACTTTGTTTGGCAAATTTCAAACTTGGAGGTCTCGAGTATATTTTGACTCCAATTCCCTCGTCCTTTGCATCTTTATGTTTGTAGTGAGATATTTATTAATGGATGTACTCTTTCTTTCTCTCCTCTATGTACAATTCACACTTTCCGTTTGCTAACAAAGATCAGATCGCTTCGACATACCCACCAAAGACTCCAGGGCCGCACTTTTGAACAACTAACAAGGGAATGGAGCAACAAACTGGATCAGGCGGCAGAATAAAAAGCGACAAAAAAGAAAATGAAATCAAATCTCACAGGGGACAAAAACACCGCAACCGTCCTCATCGCACCCATGAAATCGGCAAACTCGAAGTATCTGCAATCGTCGAGATGTCGCTGCCATGCAGCATGTGCTTGAACGAATCCAGAAAGATCAACGCAAGCACAATGTGAACCACTGCCGTCCTGCCGATGATCTGGAGAGAAAAAGAAGAGAGAGACACGTTTCCCTATCAGCCGTTTCCGATCTGCGGCTTTTTTTTCGTTGTACCTCGAGCGGACGACTATTCTGGCCAGAATCGGGGCTGAGCGCGAGTGCGTAAAACAAGACCCCCATGATATCGATCAGAATAATACCCATAAACAGGAACAATGTGCGGCGTTTGTGTGGGTTTTTGGCAATGGATTGGAAGAGTGGCTCGGTGTTTGCAGGAGTTGGATTTACCGGGGACTGAGGCTGAGTGGTTTGGACAGGGGCCACGAGACGTTGTGGAGTCTGGCTTGACGCCGCGCTTGGCTCGTTTTGTATTGCAATTGTATCATTGGATTGTTCGGAGCGGTTTACTTCCTAAGAAAAATCGGTTGTTAAATATAGAACGCCACCAAAACGCTTTTCTTTTTGGTTGACACTCACCTGCAGCGCCATAGAGCTCGAATGGTTGAGCTGCCGTTGCACAACGCGATCCGAGAGCGTCCATGGCGACAGATTCGTGTTCGACAACGACGCGGTGAAAAACTTTCGGATCAGCACAAAGGAGAGCGTCCATTCGAGGAGCAGCGATTCGATGATGAGCGAGTTGCCCATGACGTTGAGGGCCGTCACGATGGGGTCGGAGAGCGGGAGGACGTTCACGAGAATGTTGCAGGATTCCGTGAGGAGGAAGAGGATGCCGCCGGAAACAAACACGATCGAGTAGATCAAGCGAAAGTGTCGAGCTGATATTGCGAGTTGTGCGTGATTCAGTTATTTTAGTGGTTCAGTCAATGTGGTTTGTTCGGACCTACTGGGTAATAGAAATCGAAAGGCGGAGAGTCTCTCGAGAAGGACGAGCGAATAGCACAGAACTTTTTCGTCGTCGAAACGTTCGGTGAAAGATAACAGAAATAAATCATGCGCACAGGATTAGCACAGATGCACTCACCGGTGATCGGGAGAAGTATCTGCCCAAATAATTCGATACCCGATACGGCTATCCTGCAGAGCAACGTGCAACTTTAATCGCTTGTTCGGCTTCCTTGTGTAAATCACCAGTCCGTACATGGGAACTCCCTTTCGAGTTTCAAACTTTTCGTTTCCTGCTGTGCTCGACAATCGCTCGGGCGCGATGTACATGACCGCAATGAGCTCCACTAACGCAAAAATAATAATGTTACACGAAAAGTGTTCAATCACACCCATCTTGGTGCCTACCCATCGAAGTAATGCAGACAGCGGCACCGGCGATACACGCAACGACCGAAAGGTTCTGGAACCGGCTCCAGCTCCGGATTTGGCCCTTTGAATAGTAGTATCGGACGCACCACAGGATCCCATAGAGCAGTGCGGCGGTGTTGGTTGCTGTCGTGGCCACTGCGATCCAGCACAAGAGCTCGACGTTGGGGTGTAACCCGGACATTCCACTGTGTCAAACTTTCCACAATCGGGATGACCCTTGTTTGTCAGGGTCCATTCGGCACTGCCCAGAACCGATATCACAAGCGCACGGGTTCACCGTCGTCATGGCTGGTCAAAGATCACAGAACGCTTGCGGGATCACCGGCAATGCCTGTTACACCACCCTGACAAGAAAATCTTTTTAAAGAAATCAAAGAATACAAGCAGCATGACCATCCTCATCACACCATGTTTTGCAATAACACTTGAGAAAAAAGAACAGAAGACAACGAAAGCAAAAGAGAAATAAAGGGCCGCTTGGGTAGGTGCTCGCGTTTACACAGTCGGCCGTCCACACAGGAATCAGGGTAAATTGTAAAAAGGCTGCGCACGATCTCGTGAAAACGATAAGAATGACTGGGATCACAAGTATGCTGTAGACCAAAATGAAAAGCGCTTTCATTACAAGGACAGAGCCAAAGCATCACCAACGACAAAGCCAGTGTGTAGGAGCACCTGTTGAGGTGGTGTCGGTGATCAGGGTTCCGACGATCCTGTGAGGATAGCGATGCAGAGACTGACGGGCTGGGGCTGAATCGCTTGCGTATTCGCAGGCTTTCCTCAGCGGGGCTATGAACGCGAGTATTATCACGGAGTGTTCATAGCCGCTGATGCATTATCAGCTCACAAGTGAACACCGTTGCGCCAGTACCAGGTTGTTGAAGGTTGTCATTGTAGGAGACATTTCCAAAGATAATCTGGGTAGACGATTGCAGAATAGAATAGTTAGTAGTAGAAGTACTACTTGTAATACGATATTTCTATTTATTGCTCTTTATGGTATTATTGCTATTGCTGCACGCGAGCCATCGCTAGCTCCCTCCCAGTCTCGCTCAGTCTTTCAATTGCAACGCTTACTACCGCTGCCCTACTCTGCTGAATCGCAACTCGTACCATGGCTGACCTAGTCGATAATCCTGTTTGCGCCCCTGATGAAAATGACCACCTACATCATGACCACATCTCCAGAGTCGACCATGAACTTGTCCAGAGCAAAACTTCCCCTACCTCGTTCTCTTCTTATCAGCTTAACAATTCTCCGGATCTTACCCGGCGTACGAGTGAGACCTTACACCCTTCTGATACAACCCCTGTCCAGAATCCCACGGGACGTTCACGAAGCATTTTGGACGGGTTCCGATATGTTAAGAACAAGACTTTTGGAGATTCTCGTGCATGTTCTTCTCAACAGATGCATTCGATGACAGCTACTGGCTCAAACATGACAGCTACTGGCTCAAACATGATATCTACTGGCTCAAACACCCTCGTCGACGATCAGACCGTTCCTGCTTCCACAGTGGCTGGATCACTTGGGAGAAGCAGCAGGACAGCGATCGACCCACAAGATTTAGAAGAGACCCTTCCTCTTAGAGCCAGCAATGGATCGCTGCCATATCCACGCAAAGCGAACCAGTTTGCAAAACGTTCAGCTGAGACGAAATACGAAATGGTTGAGAGTTGCGCGAATTGTAAGCTTGAACACATATTTTTATGCACATATTCTATCTGATTTGGCCGAAGATTTAAGGCGATATCATACTCGAGACATCATGCGGTAACCTCAAAGTCGAATCATACTTGATCTGCTTAATATCTCAATAGAGCGATCACCGACGCACAGAGAGTACTGACTCTGGTAGCTCCATTTTCTCCCTACAAAACCTTGTACAATCTAAATCTTTCACCATAGACGCATGCAATTATTCCCCAGTATCGCGTGGTTCTGCAGATCAATCCCGGTCTCTTCATTGACCACAATAGTAACATTATTCTCAACCCTTTTCCCGCCGCTTCCCCCTCAAATTCTTGCTTTTTTCCAACTAGTCAATCTCGCCAACGACACGTTGAACAACTTGTACGGCTCCCACGGGAACGACATTTTCCAACATGGTTTGCACAGTGTGTGCAGTCTTGGCGAAAACTGACACACAACGATTTAGCATGCTTTGATTTAACCCACGAACGGGTCGGAACGGAGTACATCGTCATCGAGGAACAAGTCCGAGTGACCATACGCCTGGGCTTCCTTATGGACATTCCAGGATACCACCTCTCATCAATTGCAGATGTACCGTCTAAAAATTCATAAAGGCTCCTTCTCATTTGCTTTAGGGCTACGCGATGACACGAAACAAGTCCCATATGCTAATGAACCAGTTACATCTCCAAAAAGCGATCCCAGAGTTTGTTGGGGACTTTGAAGAAACGATGGGTCCGACGCTTAGCGAGCTTCCGTTCAATTTGTTCTCGGTCCGTGGGTGCGTGGTCACCGTGTGTCCAACCAAATACGTCCCGTGAGTTGCAAAAAAGAGGGACTGTAATGAAATGGAGAGTGACATGTTTGCTCAGGTTCAGCAGGATGTACCGCTGCGTTTCCCGAAAGTGTCGGAATCGGAACTATGTCACGGTGTACCCGACCGCTCAACACGTTCGTGTTGTGAAGCGAGACGAGTACCATGTGCGGCTCGGGGTGACCACATCGTGAGTTAATTAAAATCCTTTTTGTTATCAGAGTAACTTTTTTTTTCATTGTTTCCTTAAGAATGGAACTTCATGGGATTGATCGGCAGTGCAGCCAATGCGGAGTTAAGATGGAGGAGTCCGGGGGAGACCGAACATTTAACGGTAACTTAACGATCTTTTTCGAGCTTATTGGCGTAGGTTTTGAAATGAAACGGACAGAGAGGCAAGAGATGGAGCTGAGGTGTCTGTCACCAAACGGGTGTTGTTCAAACAGTAAGCAAACCAAAGGCTTTCCTATGTTTCCTTGCTTAAAGATCCGATTGCGATGTTTGATAACAGCGATCTGGGTCACACTCGAAGGTAACGAAATCGACAACTATTCTTATTGTCTTAGAACGCAACCTTATCTTTGGTGATGCAGACGAGCTTGTCAACATTGTGGAAAAGGGTGAGTAAAGAGGGTCGTGTCGTGCTGCAAGCGAGCAGGTTTAACCTTTTTTGGAATCATCTGCCAGGAGACTTCCTCGAAGTTATTGGGACACTAGATCGTCCCGACTCTACCAAGTACAGGTAAGACATATGTCCTTCACACAGTTCCCATACTGAGTGTGTCTGTCCGTTTCAGATGCGAAATGAAGGTACTGTTGACACACACCGGGCCCGGGTATTACCCACGGAACTAAACTCAGGCACAGGTCAACAATGCACGGAAATTGCATTGGGTTAGTAAGCAAGCACATAAAGTCTTCCGTACGCACTCATCATGTCTTAATCTTAGGCGCCGGTTTTCAATCCACTCTGGAACCTGAAGTGGTTTTTGTGCGCAGAGTGCCCGGATACTTTTGCAACCAAGATCAATCTTCCAAAGTTGTTAATTCAGTTGCAATCAGGTTGAGTGAAGACTGTGAAGATTCTGCAAATTTTCGTGCAGAGAAAATATCTGATGGTATGGTTTCCTTTGCAGAGCTCTCTCCGTTTCGGTTCACCCAGAGACTTGTTGATGCGTTTTGCGGTGTGTAGGCATTGTTTGATACAAAACCAAATCCTGACACATCTGCTCTCTGTGCTTTTGATGAAGTGGATGCTGTACCATCAACAGTCTGGCGAAAATTAAAATTGATGCTGCTGATCAGGTTCTTTTCTCTCAAATCATTCTTTCTTAAAGCTGACGATGCACTCATCAGCCTGGTATCGGTACCGCCAACCACAGAAACAGTCGCTGCAAGATTGTCTCGGATTGCCAACAAAGCCGCGCCAGATAATATTGAAACAGACGTCGACGACGAGGACGATGAAGCTGTTGAGGCCATTCGAAAAGCGGTGCACGTGTTTGTGCATGCGGATTGCCGGGACCCGCTGCTTTGGAGGCTGCTACGAAGGGCCGCCAGCTTCAGGAGGTTTGTTTTGGTTAGCTCGCTTTATAAATTGAAGTTGAGCGCAGAGCTGCGTTTTTAGGAATGCGGAGTGGTATCCAAATGTGAACCTGACAGACCATGGGGACAGAGTTCCCGCATTATGTGGTATCGTTGAAGGTGAAATGAAAACTTTGGGTATCAAATGACCTGAGCCTTTCCACCAAAGCAAATGCGATCGACGAAGCCAAAAATGGTGTCCTCCTTGTAAATAATGATTTCGTCAAGCGAAGAGACGCTCAGAACTTGTATACTGGTTTGATGAGCGTTGTCACACACCAATTGATTCATTTATTTTTTCCGCCGTAATATTAGCTCTCCAGCAGCCGATTACACGGTTGGTGAGCACAGGGGGTCGATCTATCACAAAAGGAACGTCGAGTGGAAGTATGGGATACATGAAAAGCCATGCTAGTTGGACAGCAGCTCGCGAAATGGGCGCTGGCGATGGAGCTTGTGTGTTAATGTCCGAAACGCGATTTGCAAGTTGGGTGGTCTGCGAAGGTGGCTCAAAAAAGGGTCGATCGGACAAGAAGGATGGTTTTGAGGATCGAGGATTTGGAGGTAGCGAGATCAACATCCCACCATTTGCAAGGTATACATAAAATTCAAACATCATGAGATTTGTCGAAGGCTCCAAATTGAAACAGGGAGTTTGATGCGATGGTGCGGCTACAGGGGGCATCCGATCAGGCAGATCGGAAAATTTCGCAAATGATACTACTTGAGAGCTTTGATGTTGAATCGGAAGATGCTGCGGATGTATCCGAGAGCGAGCTGATGAAGTGGATATACTCAGCCTCGAGCTTGCGTAAGGGTGGTCGATTGATCCAAAGAGATGAAAGCTGAATATATCGTTGATATAGATGTCAAGATCTCTGATCCGTGCCAAGCGCTCTTGCAGGCGTACTTCAGCGCGTCTCGAAGGATGAACGGGGAATCGATGTCGGTGGGGATGATGGAGGTACCAACAAAAAAAAAGTATTTCAAGGAATATAAGAGGGACTCAAATTGCCAGAGACATTGACTCGAATTGCTATATCTCACACAAAGGTATGTAGAACAGCTATCAAATGAAATGCACTCATCGTCAAGTAGCTTTGTATGCGTACAGAAGCTTCTGTTGACGATGCAGTGGTGAGGTACCCAAAGCTATCAATATCGGATGGTTTGTGCAGATGTAAATATCCCTTAGCATTATGCTTGTTGAGGAGTCGACCGCTGCGGGGAGGGGCGGTCCCACGCCTGTTCTCGGGTTTCACCCACTCCCAAAGGATTCACTTAACATCTTTGCCCTTTACTCCGATGTGCCAATGAACGATGTGGACTTGAACTGTGAAATGGATCTTAGGGTGATGGAGCATGAGTTTGGTGACGCCGAGGTATGTTTGTGTTTGCAATCACACAAGAAGAGAAACATGATCCTGAACATCATGTCCAAGTCCATCATTGCGCCATCTGCATTCAACGAATCGTGCATAGGGCCGTTTGTAAAACAACGCACCGATTCGCATGTTTCCGGGGGATGCCAATGGAAGGGAGATTGGAGTGAGACAGATGTGGAGGTGCAGTGTTCCCCGCCACCAGTGGACGCAGGAGATCCATTGGACAAAACTATAAATAGGTAGGCTTCTTACTTGCGTGCGAGGAGTTCCTTGGAAGCGTGCGGATCTTTAACTCGTGACTGCAGGTTTTATCAAGACATCTTACGGGTGGTGGAGCGGTGAGTGTGATGATGTTCGAACTAGTAAATATAGAATTGTGCTGACTGCATTGACAGCTTTGGACCCAGGTGATCGACGCATAGGCGAAATTACGCACAACTGGGTCAATTTCAATACATATTATTTGAAGAACTCAGATATGCACCACCACCAATGGCATCATTTGGAAGCCATTACGAACAGCATTTTTGTGTTCCAAAAGGAAGATAGAGGAATCACCCAAGCTTTTGTTGAATGCTCCTATCGTTTCGAGTCGGCAATCAAAATCATCAATTTGATGGATCGTCACAGTAATTGTTAGATTGAGGAATCCCTCCAGCAAATTTCCCAAACTAGCTGGATGAGCTTGGGTGGAACACAGAAAAACTGATCTATTTACGAGCAGTTGGATCATGCTGCTTCAGTGCTTGTTCACTGGAGCATCTGTCATTGTTGGCTGGTCGTGGTATGTATAGTATTTCCTTCAACAAGTGTCAAATAACAGCATTGAAATTCATGCTAATTTGGACTGTAAGTTGTGTCTCTTTCAAAAACTGCTACGGTGACGGAGTACCATTTTCACAGATGGCTCCCCTGATGTTGGACGAGGAATTCGCAGTCCTTCGTTGCTACGGGCGCCTATCTAAACGCTGCGGCTCTCGTCGGGACAACGAGACAGGTTGATATGAAGAGAGCAATGCAGACAAGGAGAGACGTAATAAGGGCGGCTGGGATGTCCTTCCTGAGGGTCGCTGTATTCCTGTACGGGCGCGGAGATGGCATCGAACCCAATATGAGAAATGAAGACGGCAATGTCACCCCTTTGGACACATGCGATGCAGTATGGGATGAATGATTTGTAGTAGCAAGCGTATTGGATTGCTCCAAAGACGAACATGAGGAACACGAGAACAGTGGTACCGACGAGGACGTTGACAATGGTGGAGCACCGTTGGGTTCCGGTCATCAGAATGAATGTTATGAGCAAGTGTCGCTGGCCTTGTTCCCTCCTCCCAGATCATTTCAATCCTTCCTGTCGCTTTTGCTTTCACATGTGCAGGAGGACCGGTGTGGTTCACCCAAGTTGCTGGCATTCGGACAACTCTGCAGATTCACACTGGGTCTTTGTCTCATGGGTCAGGCTAGGTTGTTCCACGCTCGGACGGTCTTCTCCCACTCTGCCTTGGCGCAAGTCAGTCGCAAAACAAATGTTCCGTTGTTTCTCATTTGCGGCTCTTCTTCCCATCGACATCTTGGCCCCAACCTCGTCGAGATTGCAACTCTCGTAGGTGAGTCGCGGGACTGACCGGACGGATCTCATATTTCCCCCTTTCCTACTGCCTCTTAGCGAGTTTCATTCGGCTTTCCATCTTGATCGCTGTCGCTGTCCCTGTTTTGAGGACAAGAGAACCTGAGCGAGAGAGGATTCAAGGCCCCTCCCTTGCTAGTTGCAAAGACTATGCCGAAGCGACCGCAAGCATTGCCGCGAAGATTTTCAAAGGGGAGGATGTGAAGAAGTTCTACGAGCTCGGTGGGCAAGCATTCAAACGAGTTGTTGGCGGTTGGGGCGGAAAAGTCGGGCAAGCCAGTGAAATATGTGGACTTGATGCAGGAGGCGTATGCAAAGACCCTGGAAGGATTCGGTCTCCCCGGCCCGCTCGCTTTCATCTTTGCTCAGTCGGACGAAGCGGCTTCGCAGGCCAGGCTGTACACGGACAGCGCCGATCTTGCAGACGCTTTGGGACATGCTCCCGAGGACTGGAAGGCTGTGGTTGAGCGTCAGCTCAAGTGATTTCTGTTCATTTCCTGTAATTGCCCTGATGGTTGAATATATGTCTTGGGCGATTCGAATCTTCTGAGACGTTCAGCAGGTGACATTGGTACGTCTAAACGTTTTAAATAACGGCTAAGAAACAACAAATACGTCCAATAGAACA
Organism: Cladochytrium replicatum; assembly: GCA_025526935.1. Lineage (NCBI taxonomy): Eukaryota > Fungi > Chytridiomycota > Chytridiomycetes > Cladochytriales > Cladochytriaceae > Cladochytrium > Cladochytrium replicatum. The sequence continues at coordinate 46,928 of JAHLKD010000007.1, read as the reverse complement.
TACAGGCCGGGCCGCCGCCGATCCAAACAGCTACACAAGTGCAACCCCGCTGCGTGTGGTTCGATAGAATGAAACAAGTAAAAACAAGCTAAGAGTTGCATGAAAACCGCTGATAAAGATCCTCATAGAATTGAAAAAAGCAGCACGGAAATAAAAAGTATGAGGAACAGAAATTTGGTAAAGTGCCTTTTAGAACCAGGTCAAGACCATCGTGACGTATCCGATCTTGGCTGCAGTGCAGCCAACCACCTGGGATTTCTTCCAGTACGTGCAGTCAACTGCGGTGCCGTCCGTAGGAGTCACGACGGTGATGTTGGGGGAGGACGACACGAGGGAGGAAGGAAGGAAGAGCTCGGTAGTGAGACCGAGGGTAGCGGAGTTCTGGGTCCATGTGACGTTGACGGTCTTCTTGTCTGGGGTGTACAAGAAAGTGATTGGCGCTCCGGTGAAACGACGGGGTTGGGGACGGATGTCGACGAGCTGATTGCGGGGCTGGTTGTTCTCGTCGACGATGCTGAAGTCCTCCTCGTTCCAGTGGTCAAGGTCCGTGGGGTTCCAGTCCTATTCGGAGTATGAGTTGAGGATGCGAATACCTCGAGCGCTATTTATAAGTGTGCTTACCGGTGTGTAGGTCCACTGGGTAGCCGAGGCTACATCAGTGTCGAGGTACTCGTAGTAGCGCTTGATCAAGGTGTTGTCCTTGAAGCTTCCGAGACCGCCAAACTCGCCGAACGAGATAGGGACGCCAGCGCCGTCGTTCCAGGTTTGGAGGACGTCAATGACGATGTTGTGCATTGTTGTGGTGACTGGGAAGATGGAAACGTAGTCACCAAATACAAAGAGGGTGGGGTCGTAGTAGTGAGGTGCCCACACGATGTTGCCGATAGTCCTATTGCAGAATAATTGAGCATCCATAAATCGCAATAAAATTGTGGTCTTCACACATACTTGTGCAAATCCAAGGGGTACTTTGGCTTGGGCGAGAAGACCTCGTTCTGAACGCCGTTGAAAGACGCGCAGATATAGATCACTGCCTTGGGCTGGTATTTCCGGATCACTTTCGCCGCGTCGACCAACAGAGGTGCGATCTCTGTGACTTCATCTCCCCAAGGCTCGTTCAGCGGCTCGTACGCGAACACACCAGGGATCTTAGACATTCGCTGGGCAACCCGTCCGACAGTCATCAAGAACGCATCCCGAACACCGGCTTTGTTTGCATAGAAGGCGCTCACAACTGACAGAATTTTGTTCTTCAGGTCACCGTTGAAGGTGAGATTGACACCCCAACCCTTGCAGGATTTATCGTTGATGGGGGTGTCAGGGGTCGTAGCATTGCTTACTGCCCATCGTGGAGCGCCGGAACCACACCCATTGGCGAGGTATCTATGAAATAATAAGCTTCGGCGTAACAAAGCGCTGGCTGCTTCAAGCATACCGAGAAAAGCCGTCGGAGTGGAAGTCAACAATCACGTACATCCCGCGGTCCCACAGTGCCTGAGCAACGCCGGCGTAGTATTCAAGGTAGCTCTCATCGTAGACACCTGGTGCAGCCCCCTAAATCGATTTTAAGTAAGGCACTTCAGGAGATATTGCAAGATGTTAAGCGACCTCGTACGCCTCCCAGTTGAACAAAAGACGTGCAACGTTGGAACCCAAAGTGTCTCGGAAAATGTTGAGCTTGTAGATGTCCTTGAAGGGTTTGAAATCAGGGACCTTGGAAGAACCGCCGAGGTTGTATCCACGAAGCACAACCGTGCGGCCGTCGGCTTCGTACATCCAGCGGCCGGACGTGGTGATCGGCATTGACGGCGCCGAAGGTGCACCAGTGTCGGTCTGCTTCACCAGCTTAGCCGCATAGGATGCCTGAGAAGAACCGCCAGCCAGGACCGTTGTGGACAAGCACAGTGCGGCGAGTGCGGCGACGAGAAGACGGCGAAGCGATCTCATTGTTGACAGAGAGATTTCGAAGTGCAGGACCCTGTTAGCAGACGTTGATGAACAAAGCAAGTTTTCCTGATTCAAAATGTGATCTACAAATTTTCATCTCTCCCAGAAGACGCGCGTGGCCTCGAATCAGCAGGAAGGAAATGGTGTGGTCTGTGCCCAAAAAAATAGGGAGAGAGGAGGCAGAGGAGGCAGAGGAGGCAGCCACGAATGCTTCGGAAACGGATCAAAGAAGAGATGGAGAGTGAGTTGAGGGGACACAAAGTGGTTCACGTTGACTTTACATCTCAATGAACCAGCATTAAGTGCGGAGCTCAAGCACTCCATGCATGCATCGAATAGGGGTATTAAGGGGACCGCTGACTCCATCTCCCTTTTTTATGCTGGAAGCACACTCGTAAAAAATTTGCAAAATTCATTGAACATATTCATGTCTTTTGGTGATGAAAACATCAGTCGCAGAATCGATTTAGGTGCATATCCCTGATAAACTCCATGAAAATTCAAGAAAGGCATCGCAATCATCAGCCGATCAATTTCTCTATCAAATATTTATCTCCTTGTTGACCCATTCAATCGAGAAATCCGTCCGATCTATCTCATTAACCTTTCTATCGTATCTAGGCACAACCATGCGTATGTCATCCCTGAGCGTTTTGATTTCGAATGTCCATCCAGATCCATAACTTGCATCTGGCCAAACGAGGAATTACTCGCAGTTAGCAACGGCGGATGGTTGTACTAAGCTCGTTTTCATTCGCAGCATAAGATGTAAGCTGTTGATCTCGAAGCCATACACGAACGGAAGCATCTCAATCACTTTCAGATACTTGATGGAAGTCGGCCATTTCCACAACATTGTCCGTTTCAAATTTGATTTCAACAGTAACTCATTTCAAGCGTGGGCTTGCTTACCTTGACAATTATGTGCCTACAATTCAAATCTTTGATCGCAATCAACACATGCTTATTACTCTCATAAATATCTATTTTTCTTGTCCAATAAGCGAACAATGCTGATCGGATAACTAGTTGTCGAGTCTCAAAGGTGTTATTTGGCAATCGCTTCATTGTTGATTTCGTCACAAGCAATTCCACGTCGCAAATTTACACCTTTCGTTGGTCTACAAAAACTGAATCATGATCGTAAACCGTTGAATGTTGCTTCAAAAGTAGTTATTGTCCTTGCCCATGTTTAGATGATGTTAACTTGGTAAAAGTATGTATTTGCAAGGAAATTCGACAGGTTTCACATAGCTGCAGAAAGCATGCTCTAAGCTACCGAGAGAAATTTGGCATCGAAAACTAGTAGACTGCCCGTTGTCGGTTCTCATAGAAGTGTTACGTCAAGGATTTGAATTCACAAAATAGTAATCATCCGGACACTCAACAAAAAAAAAAGAATGGAAACAAAAGACGATTCGGCTGAAACCAGAAAGAAACACACAAGATCGACACGGAGGAACCCCGAGAAAAGGCTAAGAGGCAACTTTTGTAAGAAATATTCCTCTCGCTCAAAACAGCTTTGAACCAAATTCCACTTCTTATGCGGACGCGGGAGGGGGAGTCCAGCCGACAGGGATCCTTGCGAAACGGACACGCTGCGGGTGGTCACCGACGGGGACGGAGCCCCACTTCTCACCCGTTTCAAAGTCGATTGCGGTGATCTGGTCTGCGCCGGCCTCGGAGACAACGCAGTGCTTACCGTCGCCGGAGATGGTAGCCCAGTAAGGCTTGTTTGCGGGGACCAGGGCCTTGTTCTTAAAGGTCGAGAGGTCGACGACGGTAGCGTACGAGTCCATTGTGCCTGCGACGCAGAGGGCGGTTCCGGAGGGGTTCATTGTGATACCGTGGTGGCGGGAGTCGAGGAGCCACTTTGAGCGGTCCTTGGTCAAGGTGGGGTCCTCGGGGAGGGTGACCTGGCGGGTGATCTTGTCGGTGGCGATGTCGTACTCGAAGAAACCGTTGTAGAAGGACACCTGGAAGTAGAGCTTTGAAAAGTCGGGGAGGAAGACGGCAGGGCGGACTGCGTCGGAGAAGTCCTTAAGGCCGATGGCGTTGAGACGGTCGCGCATGTCGATGGTCTTGATGATTTCAAAGGTGGTCGCGTTTGCGACGGTGATGTGGCGGTCGCCCTTGGTCCAGTCCCAGAAGGGGTCGTCGAGGGAGGTGTCGACGGATCCGATGGACATGTTCCAGATGATCTTGCCGCCGTTGGTGAAGAAGTTCTCGTGCGGCTTGTCACCGGTTTTGAAGGAGCCGATCTGCTTGCCGGTGTTGATGTCGAGAATGTACACGTTGTTACCCAGCGAATCGGAAACGGCGACGCGGGTGCCGTCGGGGGAGACGGCCATGTGATCGGATCGGTAGCCGCTGACCTTGAAGCGCCAGTTGAGTTTCCCGGTGATCAAGCTGATTGAGGCGACGTCGCCGAAGGACGGGCGCGAAACGACGACGCTTTGGCCGTCGGGGGTCGCATAGAGGTCGTCGACCATCTGGTCATTACCCTCACCGACATTGTTTTTGACAATGCTGTAAACGATCCACTGAATGGGGTTGGCATTGATTTCCTTGATGCGCTCAGCCTTGTCGGGAACAATGTTAACGAGACCGAGTTTGGTGAATGGAGCGGAGGCTGTTTGGGATAACTATGACATCAGCACTTCGAACTAGGTCAGCGGCGGCTCGTCCACGCCATACCGGTGACAACAGTAGCGGTTCCCTCCCAATTGTTTCCAACGAGAAGAACTGGTTGAAGGTCTGCAGCAGCTGCACCAGCCGCGATGGCAGAAAGCAAAGTGGTAATGACGAAGGTCTTGCGCATTGTCTCTACTCTACTTCAGGAAACGTTCCTGCGACGAGAAAGAGACTGAGTTAGCGACTGTTTGCCTCCACAACGTTGTATTCGGCTGGCGAGGCATCCGATTCTCCCGAAGAACGAAAGAACGGCAAAAACTGTTGTTCGTTCGATTCATCTTCTCCAAACACACTCACCAAACAAATAAGGAGCAAGCTGGGAGACGAGCCGGGAACGTGCTCAATTTGAAAGGTCAAATTTCGACGGCCTGCAATTTTTTTTATATATTTTTGGGGGCCATGTGCCCATTCATCCCTTGCCTTGATGGAGGGAAAACTTTCACAACGTGGCCAACCCCTATTTGGGGGTGCAAAGGGAAACCACACAACCGCGACTGAACCTTAAAAACTCAAGAGACAAACTCACAGATCCAAGATGGAAACAAGCAGCGGTCTGGGATCAGACCAAAGCGATCGCTCGGAGTTAACGAAATTGAGTGATGAGATGATGAAAATTTTTGTCATCTCACATCGACTTGATCATTCCCATGACGAAGTGGAGGTCATGTTATTGTTAAACAGGGTACCAAGTCTCAGGTTTATTTATACGGTAACACAATTAACCAGCTTTATTTTATGCTATGGATGACAAAGTAAATCAGCTTTAACTTCGACTCGATCATTCCCATGACGAAGTGGAGGTCATGTTATTGTTAAACAGGGAGGTACCAAGTCTCACATGAATGCGTCTTTTGGAACGGAAGAACAACACGGTATGCAATCCCGAAAACACACATCTTTTGTATTCGAACAAATCAGAGTACAGTCATGCTTGAACAGGAAACGGAAACCATGCACACGTTTAATTGTCAACAACTCGCCGGGAGAACAATAACGACCCAGCCTGTCCCAGAAAATGAAGAGTGAAGAAACCGCACGTACTTTCCAAATGCGTGTGGTCAAGTCGCAGAGCCAACATTTGGAGTGTAGTGTTTGAACCAGCAGCGAGGGGAGTGCGATCTCCGCAGGGCCGTTATTGGAACATTGGCGTCCATGTTCTCCTTCAGTCACACAGATTACGTTTCGACCAGTTACATATCAGCCGGTAAAACCCGAATGTCCGAGTCAGTTAGCACAGCACGTAGCACGTAATAGTAGCCCAATGACGTCGCCTGTTGTTGTTCTTGATACCATATCTGTGTAGACTCATTTGCCATCCACAGCTCCAACGCACCCAACCAACACTAAACCCCTCCCCGTCTCCGTTTGCATCCTGCGATCGCCAGGGACTGTGGCAGTGCCCGGTGGCGATCCTCCCTACCCTAACCACTTGTTAATTACCCTACCGTGTTAAGAAACCCCCGAATTCTCTCCAGAAACCCAAAACTTGACGAGCTTAAAGGTGTGTTGTGCTGCCCCCGTCTAGTTGCGCTGTTTTTACCCGTTTATCGTGCCTTAGACTCACCTTTAAATAACGCCAACACCGACGATCGATATACCTTTAAAGAAACATCATTAGCCATGTGCTACGTTAAGAGCGGAAAGTCGGCCGCTGATATCGCTGCTGCTGCTTCTGCCGCCAGTGCCGCTGCCTCCGGCGCCTCGACGACCGCACCCGTGTCCGCGGACCCTTTTGCGTTTCCTGAATTGTTCAACCTCGGCGCTGATGCTTTTGGAACCGTTGGTTAGAGAGAGTCGAAGGGTTCTCTCGGAAGACATCTGAATGGTTCTTCTTGTTTTATTGCAGCAGATGGATTGGACAAATGGAACTTTGGGGAACTCCTGAACGGCGTTGGCGCAGACTCGATGATCCCGACCGAATTCCCGATGCTCGAAAACAGCTCGTTTTTGAACAAATGGTACGGGTCGGAGTCGGCCGCTGACTCGGTCGACACGGCCTTTGTTCAGCAGCAGCAGGTGAATCAGCTTTCGCCGACTTTGAGCAGCGTGACGCTTGTGGGATCGGGAGGCGGATACGAGTCGATGATGTGCACGCCCAACAACTATACCTCTGTCAGCCCATCGTCCAGCTCGGCATCGCCCAACGTGGTGCCTGCCAATGGAGTCGCTACTGCTTCATCAGTCAACTATTTCCCTCCTGAGGTCGCTTTGCCGCCGTACCTCCAGTTTGCGCCTAGGTACCCTGCTACAGCCACTGCCCCAGTGTACCACACCACCCCCGCCTCAGTGATCTCGACCCCCGCTGTCGACAAAAAGATGACTCCCACAATTTCACCCGCTGTCGTGGTTGCGAAAACCCGGTCGCTTTCGCCCGAGCCCGCGAAGCAGATCAAACGAGCGCATGACGACGCTCACAGCGGCAGCGACACGTGCAGCGACCCTCTCGCCGCCAAACGCCAGAAGAACACCGAGGCGGCTAGGCGGTCGAGGCAGCGCAAGATGGTGCAGATGGAGACGCTTCAGAACCAGGTTTCTGAGCTGCAGGGCGAGAACTCGAGGCTGAATGTGCGGCTTGCGGTTGTGGAGAGCGAGAGGGATCAGTGGGTCGCGAAGGAGAACGAGCTTATGGAGAGGATCAGGAACCTTGAGAGACAGTTGAATGAGAGTCATATGGCGGTTGTGTCGTTGGGACTCAAGAAGGCGACGTCGAACTAAGCCTACGGGGGAGGATGTTAAGTTGGAGAGGTTGGGCATCTTGCAAAGGATAGGCGACGGTTAGTCAATGGACCCCACTTACTTTATTTCTTCTTTCTCAGATTGTAGTGCAATAAGAACCGGAACAAACAACAGCTCCACCAATAGTGATCAATCAATCAATTAATCACTCATTCACTTGTTTCCAATCCATCACTTAATCACTCATTCATTACTTATTATCAATCCATCAATCACTCATTCATTACCACTGCCACCCTTCTAAATATAACCCTTTTGGTCTCTCAGTTTCCTCCTCGGATCCCAAAATGTCTGCCGCTGCCCCTCCAAAGCTCGTTGTTTTCGCTCTCGACGAGTCGGACCACTCTGTCGCTGCCCTCAACTGGACGTTCGACTACATCCTCAAGGATGGCGACAAGCTTACCGTCGCTGTCGTCATCGACAAAGAGTCCGACCGTGACGCAGTATGTCTGGAACAAAATACCCAAACTTCTCACTCAACTTGCTCGTAGACCATCTCCCGTGTCAAAACCCTCCTCCGCGCCGTGTGGCAGACGACAACCCTGCAGGTCTCCATGTCGATGCGCGTCCTCGTCGGCAAGAAGGCCGGCGAACAGATCGTCGGTCTCGTCGCCGAACTGAACCCCGCCATGCTCGTCCTCGGCTCAGCTGGAAAGAACCACGTCACTGGATTCCTTGTCGGGTCGACCTCAAACTACTGCGTTGCCAACGCTACGTGTGCGGTCATTGTCGCGCGTCTGGATGAGGAGGCCGAGGCCCGTGGTCGTGGGTTGAGCGAGGTGGGCGGAAGGAGGAGGAGCAAGTCGCCCCTGCTCCAGATCGACCCCGTCAAATTCTTGTAGATTTTGTGAATGCGGTTGATCGATCGTAAAAGCTGTGCAGTCTCTCGTGCTTTTGTGGTTCCGTCGGGCCTCTTCCACTTTTTTTGTCGTTGCGTTACTAAAACATTCTGCCTCTCGGAGATTATTTGTTGCACTGTGAATTAGGTTGAGAACCGACCCCAAAAAACAAAAGAAAAACATTCACCAGGAAATTAGGAATTTGAAACGACAACGAAGAAGTCCAATAGTAGTTCTACGAATAACAACAACCACTGAGAGAATAATGAGAAGAGTTGCGACAACAACCAAACTCAAAGAGTTGCGGCACCAACCATGAAACTCACGGAGTTGCGACAACAACCCTACAACTAACCCTTGGATATTAACCAACTCAATGAAATCAGGCTCATCTGTGGATCAACGCCAGTCCACCACCATCTAGGGCGTTTCGCTCACCAACCCTTTAAAAGTCCCTGAACTTGTCGCGGTGCGGGTCCGGGCATATCACCCCGTACGGCTCATGGTCCTCCGGGTACGTATCAAAGTTGCTCGTGTCGCCCTCGCCTTTCACCGGGGGCACGTACGGCGCCGTGTAACCCACGTTCCGGACTCGGTCCCAGTCGACCCCCGTGAACCACTTATGCCTCTTGATGTCCTCGATCCCCCCGCGGAGGTTGCCGTAGCGTTTCGTCAGGTCTGCGGTCAGGAGGCGCTTGACGAGGTCCTTGGCGTGCGGGTCAAAGTGCGCTGGGAAGCGGGGTTTGCAGGCAAGGATCTTCTCGTAGAGCTTGAAGTGATCTTCATCGTAGAAGGGCGGGTGGCCGGCGAGCATCTTTGGGGACGAAGATGAGAATTAGGTTTGAGACTTCGGTGAGATACTCACTTCGTAGATGAGGACACCGAGTGCCCACCAGTCGACGGCCTTTCCGTAGGCTTTGGACTGGATGATCTCAGGTGCTGTTTGAAAGGAAACTTACAATCAAAAAAACGCAAAACGCTTTCCTTATCGCTTTTGAACTGACCAAGGTAATCTGGTGTTCCACAGAGCGTGAACGAGATGTTGTCGGGAATGTACTTTGCGAAACCGAAATCAGTGATCTTGATGTGACCCTGGGCGTCAATCAAAAGGTTCTGCCAACAACAGACGCAATACAGTGGAGATCCGACATCAGCAAAATCAACAAAACCTCGTGAATCTCGCTGCGACTGCCCACCTCTGGTTTGAGATCTCTGTACACAATGTCTTTGTTGTGCAGGTACTCGAAGGCGAGGATCACTTCTGCGGCGTAGAACCGAGCAACGTGGTTTTGGAACCGCTAAGTGAAAAGAAAGGGGTTTCGTGGTTAGCCAAAACTCCCTAGTTGCCGGACATGCTTCTTCAGCAAACCCACCCCCCCCCCCCCCCCCCCCCCCCCACAAAAAAAAAGAGAAAGACTCGTCCATTGGTCCCCACTCCATCCACCCATCCACAAAGTATCGCTCCAATCCAAGTCCCTTCCACAACTGTCTCCCAACTTTCTCCAAGCGCTGACCGTCCCCGCCCACGGCTTTCGTTTTTTAACCTACCCCGCATCTCCTGAGGAACGAGAAAAGTTCTCCGCCCTGGACGTACTCCATGACGAAATACAAGTTGCTGCAGTCCTGAAAAGTCCCAAGCATGTGCACTAGGAACGGAAAGTCGAGCTGGTCAAGGATGGCCCTCTCGTTGATCGTGTGCTCGACCTGTCTCATCTTTACGATCTCGGTCTTCTTCAGGACCTTCATCGCATAGAATTTCCCGGACGACTTGAGCTGGACCAAGTGCACCCGGCCAAAGGAGCCCGTGCCGAGGGTCCTGTTGATGTGAAAATCCGCGAGGGAGTATTTGGGTCTCGAGGCGCGTGCTGCTGGAGCTGGTGCAGCTGATGCGGCGGCGGCGTTGAGAGCGATATTGCTGGCGTGGGCGTTGGGTTGTGTGTAGGAGTGGTCGTGGGTCGAGATGTTGCCGAGTGCGGCGGCCATGTTGGACAAGGGCCGGGAGTCGACGTCCATGGCTGCTGTGGATGGGGAGAGGAGGTCCTTTTGCTTCTGTGTTGAGGGCGAGGGGAGTTCGATCTTGGGCGAGGAGGGCTCTTTCGAGAGGGGCAGGTCGACGCCCTTGGGGGTCGATGGGGACACGGGGCTGACCGCGTTGTTCTTCTTGCCAGAGGCCGAGTCTTTGATCTTTTTGAGGAAGGACATCTGGGGAGGGAAAGCGCAAGGAGATCAGGAGCGTTTAAGAAACGTATGCTGGTGTTTGTAGTGGGCTACGGTTTACCTAGCTTTTTAGGGATCGATCCCCTGGAAGATTGGGGAAAGGTCGGTGCTGGCTCGCGGTGCTGGGACTGGGACTGCCCCTGCTGCACTTGACTCAGCTAAAGCGACCAAAGCTATGGGATAGCGGTATATTCTGCAGCCATCTGCCTTTTCGGACTAATACAAGATCAGTAAACAAACGGATCTGGGCTCGGTGATTGGCTTCATGAACCGGTAATTATTAATGCTCGGCGGTTGTCGAGGGACGCTGAATCTAGAGTAGGGTACTGGCGTGCCAGAGTTCCTGAAGGGGCCATTCGGCAGACATCCAGACATCCCCACCAGCGGTTGACTGGATCTAAATCGATTGCTCAATCCGGTGAACCTCTGGAGCTGTGTCATCAGATCGGCTCGAGGTGAGCTAGACTCTTGAAATAATACTGACTCGTCCGATCATCCCAAATTCATTGATCGCTTGTTGTTTTGCAAGTTGGAATGATAGGACGAGAAGAATATCCTTACGGGTTCGCAACAAGGGCCTGTTGAATCCTCAACAATGAACCGACCTGGGCGAGCACAGAAACGTGCTACGCAAGTAGTCAGCCTCGCAGCCCTCGCCGTCACCGAGACCCTCGGCGAAAACATCTCCGCCTACCGCAGTATTCTGCCTGACGTCCCCGCCAACGCATCCACCGTGGCCCCGCCCTCGACCGAAGATGTCACCCAGAACTTTGTGGCCCGACATGCAAAAGACGAAAACTACACTGCGATCGGTCACAGGGTGCTGGTTTCGGTGAACCTCGGGACCACGCACGAGAGGTTTTCAGACAATGCGTCGAAAGCCGCTGCCAGGCATACCAAGGCGACGTCGAAGGGCGGTGTATTCGGAGAGAGCGGGGCGAAGGCGCAAATGCCGCCGCATGTGTTTGAGATTGTGGGGTCGGCGTATGCGCATATGATTCGGCAGAAGGAAGATCAGAGCGTTTTGCTTCTGTGAGTAGAAGACAGAGTTGACTTGCCTTCCACGGTCTCTGATCTTTGCGCGATGGTGTGTCTTCCGTTGCAGGGGAGAATCGGGATCCGGAAAGACAGAGTCGCACAGAATGATTACGCGGAATCTGCTGGACCTTGGGAAGGCCGGGAAGATCAAATCCAAGACTCAGTCGGCCATCCTGCGTCTGGAGCCCATCTTTGCTTCATTCGGAAATGCGCATACTCGTGCAAACACCAATGCATCCCGGTTCGGGCGGTACTCTGAGTACCAGTTCAGCGAGGAAGGTCACCTCATTGGCATCAAGATGCTCGACTATCTACTCGAAAAGGAGCGGTTGACCCATTGCGGAGCGGACGAGTTCAACTTTAACGTCTTTTACCAGCTACTGGCTGGAGCCACGCAGGAGGAGCGATCCGAGCTTTGGTTGAGTGACCTTGGGTACTTTCACTATCTTAATCAAACACGCGCAAAGTATACCCGCCACGCAGAGGATGTAAAGGCGTTCGAAGAGCTGCGGGATAACCTGAAGGTCTTGGGGATCGGTCACAAGTCTCAGAACGGGATCTTTAGGCTGCTTTCAGCTGTACTACACCTTGGAAATGTCACCTTTGTTGATAACGTCAAGCATGCGAATGATTCGTGCTCTGTGAAGAACTTTGAGGTTGTGGAGCAGGTTAGAATGAATTAGAACTTTTGCCTGGTCCACTCACACAAAAGTCATTGCAAGGTTGCAGAACTCTTAGGTGTATCCCCCGATGCGCTGAGCCAGACTCTAACCAGCCGCACTCGGATCGTAAATGGCGAGACGTTCTCATTCTTGCTGGAGGCGGACGAAGCCGCCAAGCAGAGAGATGCCGTCGCTCGGAATCTGTATGCTCGCTTCTTCAGCTGGCTCGTTGAACAGACAAACAAAAAGCTCTGTCGCCCCGAAGAGGAAATGTCCAACTTTATCGCCGTGGTAGAGTTTCCAGGTAGCTCCGGACAAGATGCCCACCTCCATGGGTGCCACCAACTGTTGACCAACTACGCCAACGAGCGTTTGCAAGCGTTTGCGAACGACCAGCTCGTCTTGTTGCCCCAGAATGCGTTCGTAGCCGAAGGCATCGACTCGGTTCCGCCTCCCATGATTGCAAACTATCCGCTTCTTGAACTCATGGGTGGTCCACTGCAAGTCGGGCATCCCAATGGAAAACCTGGAATACTGAACTTGCTCGATATCGAGAGCTCGAAGGCGCTGAATCAGCGTGATCCGGACGAAGCCGTCGTGCAGTGGTTCAAGGACCTTCACGGCGACAACCCGCAGTTTTCGACACCATCAAAGAAAACGCTCACTCACCAGTTCTCGATTCGCCACTTTGGAGGATTGGTCACTTATGACACGCACGGATGGATCGAGCTCAATTCCGAGACGCTAAACGCCGACGCGGTGTCCCTTGTTCGAGGCACGGCGCACCAATCCCCGTCCAGCGATGCGTTCATCCGCAAACTTTTCACGTCTGTTCCTGCCATCTTCCATCCCCATGCCAGCGAGAACATCATCGCAATCACGAGGAGCGACAGCATCAAGAAGAAGGGCAACAAGCGCAAGTCGCACCTTTCGCATCTCGACTCGCCCATCGTTGGAGAAAGCGGGAGCCCTTCCCGTGGCGGCGGAGCGTCGATCGACGTTGCTTCGTCCAAGGGTGCAGACGCTGCTTCGGTTCATCAGAGGGAAGAGGAAGATATCGTTCTGATCCCGACGGTGTCGAGTGATCTCCAAACATCGCTTTCGCAACTCCTTGATGCGCTGTCAGACACTCGCACTTGGTTCGTGTACCACCTTCGTCCGTCCAACTACGCATCAGCGAACTCTGGCAATTTGAGGAGGATCGACAGTGCTGCGATCCATCGCCAAGTGACCTCGTTTGGAATCACGGGGATGTCGATCCTGGCTGGAACGTTGTACACAGCAACTATCTCTTGTGAGGAGTTCCTGGGCCGATACGATGCGCTTTTGGCTGGAAACCGAGGATTGAATCTCAAATACGAGAACACGGCGAGGGATAAGTGCCGCAAGTACCTGATCGAGTTCAAGGGCTGGGGGCCGCGCTACGTTGCGGTGGGGAAGTCTCATGTGTTCCTTGCGGAGCCGGTGTGGAGGTCGTTGGAGGATAGTTTGAAAAGAATCGAGGACGACGGGGAGAAGCGCGAAGGGAGTTCGGATATGGATGTGGGGGATGAGGACGAGGAAGGGGACGAGGTTGCGCTTAGAGCTGTACGTGGGTCTCGTGGGTTTGGAAAAGACGAAGAGGACGACGCGTGGAATGATGCGATCAAGGATGATGAAATGAGAGAAAAGGAGAAGGCCGGTGCTGTGGATGTGAATGGTGACTTTGAGAAGAAGAGGATTCCTACGGCTGCATCAGATGGGACGCTTGTGTCTGTTGACAGGTTGGATACGAAAGAAAAAGTTGTGTTGGATATGGGAACTGGAGGCGACGAGGCACCGGGTGCGAAACGGAAGAGAAGGTGGCGGCTGGACGGGAAGAAAACCGAGGACGAGAAACGCGCGACGAAGGAGGTTGATGAGCAGCCTATGTCTCTGCAAAGGAAGCAGTGGGTGTGCTGCACGTGGTTCTTGACTTGGTGGATCCCGAACTACTTCCTTCGTGTGTGCGGCAAGATGAGTCGGCCGGACATTCAGATGGCATGGAGGGAGAAGTTTGCACTCAACCTTCTCATCTATTTCTGCTGTATCGTTCTATTGTTCTACATTGTGGTGCTCGGCCGGATAATTTGCCCGAAACGAGCCGTGCTGGGGCAGGGAGAAGTGGACGGCAAAATCAAGATCAACAATCCGTATGTCTCGATGTATGGCGATTACTACAAGATTAACGACATTGTAAAAACGCATGTTACGGTCAACCAATACTTTAACGATCAGGCGATGATTACGGAGGTGCTGGGAAGAGATGTCTCTGCTCTATTTGACAAGACTTTCGTTTGGCAAAAGTACTGCCCGATGCTTTCTAAACGCGGTGGACCACCTTCTGGGTGGACGACGTACTACCTGAGAGAGATGTGGCCATCGAACGACAAGTCGATCTGGGCTCAGCACGTCAAAGACAGAACCCGAGACTATGTTGGTGAAATGTCGTATATGAAGAAAGGACAGATCGCACGCGACGCCGCTTGGTTAGAGCAGTATATTTCCTCAGATCTTTTACGCCATTACGTGCTCGTTGCTTATGATAGAGTTTATGACTTTACGGGGTACATGCAGCTTGATTCGACTCAGAGGTTTTTGGGAACCAACATGAACTCAATCATTGAGAGGGTCGGCCAAACAGGCAAGGATGCGACGCCGTTTATTGAGCAACTTAAGACGATTTCTGGAGAAGACTATGCGGGAATCAGGAAATGCATGGATGGGTTCTTTTACTATGGAGTTGTCGATCATCGCCTTGATGCTCAGTGTGTGTTTTCCAATTACATTCTGCTGGCGTCGACGATCGTTATTGTCGCGCTGATCGGAGTCAAGTTCCTTGCGGCGATCAACTTTGGATGGGGAACCCGTGCACCAGAAGATTTTGACAAGTTTGTCATCATTCAGGTCCCTTGTTACACCGAAGGTGCCGAGTCACTCGCAAAGACGTTTGAATCAGTGGCACTCTCAAAGTACGACGATCGACACAAACTGATGTTTGTTATTTGCGATGGTGAGAGTTAAAGAAGCCGCTGCACTTCAATGCTGACTGTTTAAAGGCATGATTATTGGAAGCGGGAATGACCGTGCAACACCTCGAATCGCTCTTGACATCTTGGGTGTCGACCCCTTCGTCGATCCACCTGCTCGTTCTTATCACGCACTCGGAGAAGGAAACAAACAGCACAACATGGCAAAAGTTTATTCGGGACTGTACGAGGTGCAGGGTCGCACTATGCCCTTCGTTTGCGTGGTCAAGGTTGGAAAACCGTCAGAGAGATCCAAGCCCGGAAACAGAGGAAAGCGTGACTCGCAGTTGGTTCTGATGCGCTTCCTCTCGCGAGTCCACTTCCAAGCTGAGATGTCTCCGCTCGATCTTGAGATGTTTCACAACATTAAGAACGTTATCGGAGTCGATCCTAGCCTGTATGAATACGTGCTGATGGTGGATGCGGACACAGAAGTGCTGCAGGATGGTATTAATCGATTGATATCCCACTGTGTCAACGACGCTAAGGTAAAGATGGAAAACTATATGCACTTCTAAGCTGTGATTAAACATATTCTTTTAGATTATGGGGATCTGTGGTGAAACCGTTATTGCAAACGATATGGACAGCTGGGTAACGATGATACAAGTCTACGAGTACTTCATCAGTCACCACATGTGAGTGCTGATATTTTTCAGCGGTGTCCTCACTAACATGGTAGTCCCGCAGAGCAAAGGCATTCGAATCTATGTTTGGAACCGTGACCTGTCTTCCTGGTTGTTTCTGCATGTACCGCATCCGAACTCCAGCCAAAAACCTCCCGCTCCTCATCTCACCGGCGGTGATCCAAGACTATAGTGAGAATAACGTCGATACCTTGCACAAGAAGAACCTTCTTCATCTCGGTGAAGACCGTTACTTGACAACACTTATGCTTAAACACTTCCCATACATGAAACTCACATTCACACCTGACGCCAAGTGTATGACCATCGTCCCGGATCGCTGGGACGTTCTTGTGTCCCAGCGTCGTCGGTGGATCAACTCTACCGTCCACAACCTTGTCGAGCTTCTTGCGCTTCCTCAACTTTGCGGATTCTGTTTTTTCTCGATGCGATTTGTCATCTTCTTTGACTTGTTTGCGACGTTCGTGCAACCGGCTTCGCTTCTCTACATTGGATACTTGATTTACACTCTTGTCACTGACGAGGAAGGATCGATTCCACTGGTTTCGTTGATCATGATCGGCGCGGCATACGGTCTTCAGGTCATCGTTTTCATACTGAAGAGAGAGTGGCAGCACATTGCTTGGATGATAATTGTGAGTGAATTTTTGTGGATTATTACGCTTATCAGCTATTGACATCGCGCACAAATAATAGTATCTTTTGGCTATGCCCGTATTTGGATTTTATCTCCCTCTGTATTCGTTCTGGCACTTTGATGACTTCTCGTGGGGTAACACGCGTCTCGTGGTCGGCGAGTCGGGTCAGAAAGTCCATGTTGGAGACGGAGAAGAGGTAAGAAACTCATTTGCGGCGTGATTCTGCATTTGACTGATGTCATTCAGTTCGATCCAGCGTCTGTCCCTTGGAAGACATGGAAGGAATACGAGCAGGAGCTACTTGATGCTGCACAAAAAGAGGAACAAGATCCTTCCAAAAAGGCGAACGCTGGAAGCGTCTACGGAGGATATCGAGCCGCGAGCGTAAATGGGGGAGGACCTGGAGTGTATGCAGGAAGCGTGTACGGAGGTGCCCTTGTCGCCAGCAGTGTATATGGTGGCGTACCAATGGCAGGGAGCATGCACGGTGGTGCTCCAGTTCCAGGAAGCGTTTATGGCGGAGCTCCCGTTGCTGGAAGCGTGTATGGTGGCGTTCCTCCGATTCCAGGAAGCGTTTACGGTGGAGCACCTGCAGCGAGTGTGTACGGAGGTGTTCCTCCTGTGACATCTGTATATGCGCAATCTGCATATGGCGGAGTGGGCGTACCAGCATACGCGGGATCGGTTTATGGTGCTGGAGTAGCTTCGTCGCCCAACCTTGGAGCGATCCCACCGGTATCAGCCGGCTACGGAGGAGTGGATCTGAGCGGATATGCTGGTAGTGCTTACGGTAGTGCACCACTGGGTCGACAGCCAACGGATCAGGAGCTGTTAGAGGAGATCCGAAGGGTTTTGGCAAAGGCAAACCTTATGACGGTGACGAAGAAGTCAGTGCGAGGACAGGTGGAGATGCGATTTGGGGTGGATCTTACACATCGCAAGGACGAGATCAACACCATTATCGATGGGGTCCTCAAAGGCGGTCTCTAACCAGACAAAGTTGTTTGGAAGCAGTGTGAAATTAGTTTCGATAAATGAACCAATTAAACAACATTATCATCGGGGGATCACAGCATTGCTTTCCACAGCTTGCTTGCGTTGATCTTTCTGGGATCGTTCAAGCAGATATTCCATCACAATTACTCGGGAAGTCCGCTTTCCCCTGCGGTCCTCACAACGATCTTAAAAAGTCGGCACCTGGGGTTTGTGCTTTCTCCCAGCTTTTAGACGTGCCAGATTCTCGTGGAACCCCAAACTCTTTACTTTTCCCTGATATTTCGTATCTATAATCATACCGCAGCTTGCTAGCATTCTCGCATAAATCCATCGATTCGATGTGGGTCTCTCAGTGGCTATTTTTTATAAGAATGGTTTTTTAAGTTCATCAATAATAATAAAAATTTGTGGCCACTTCTTTAACCAATTCATGGAATTGGCGAAGAAGGATGGTGCAGTTGGACCCAGAAGTGTATCTGGCGTGCGCCATTACGATATGCATCGGTGCTGGGGCAACAGCCGCACTCGTAGCTGTCCTGGTGAGGAGAGTCAGACAACTGACATATCCAAACACCCACCATTTCCGAACCTGGACACGATTCCAGAAGCTCGCCATTTGCACATGTTCATTGGGAATAATCTTCTATTTGACATCGATAAGTATGGGATGCTTCAAACACTCGAATTCTTGCTGACCCGTTTCGCAAAGTTGAACTGCTCCTCGTTATGTATATCTCTCCGGAAAACTTGACAAAGACTGCGGCAGCGATACCTGGTGTATGGAATAAGGGAGTGCCAAAGTGGGTTGAGGTGGTCGTGGTTGGTATGTAGCGTTAGCGCTTACATATTAAACAGGTTCTTGGTGTCGCTGGCAGAGTCGATCGGTCAAATTCTTCTATCTCTTACAGGTGGGAAATCGAACGAATTTGTGCGAGCTCATCTAATTCATAGTTGAGACAGTATACTGCTATTTCCTCATACTCATGGAGAGATTAGCCGCTTTTCGCTTTCTGTTGTCAGGTACTCGCCTCAGGATCATCCTTGACAAAGAGATGAAACATTCTCATACAAAGCGCGACTATTTCGAATAATGTACACCCCGGTCTTCGTTTTGGGGACCCTGCTTTTCGTCCAGATGCTGTTGTGCACCATTCTCATCAACACAGTTTCACTCTCGGATCCCGAGGTGGAGGTTTTGATTCTGGGAAGTGCCGCGCTGATCTTCGGGTCAATCATCATTGAGTTGGTGCTCTCGATTGCTCTATGTCGAACGTTTTTCGTCAGAAAATGGGAACAAAGACGACAGGAGTCCTGGAGCTTAAGCCGACGAGTACCGAACAGAAGCTTTTCAGCTACCGAGGTCAGGCTGACTTTTGCTATCTCCAAATCTCACTGTACTCATACCAGGAAAAATCACAGGATCGACCGAAATCAAACACGACATCCTCGTCGGCACCGCAATTTAACCTGTCGACACGTCGGACTCCTGACCTCACAGAACACGCTCAAACTTCCCCAATCATCGACACGTCATCAGCGTCCGCTCAGGCTGCATCCATATCTCACAGTAATCCAAGCGATCTTTCCAACACACTAGTTGTTATTCGCCCGGCTGCATCGACTCCACATTCCAGATCGGATTCCGCGTCCGCGTACTCCCTGGCTACAGTTCTTCGCGATAGCTACCAGCGGCGCACGCTGCTTCTGTTTGTAGCCATCGTGCTGACTGACTTTGCTGGCGTATTGTTTTATGTGCTCTCCATAGTGCCTGAAGCACAAGCAATTTCTCGACCGCTTGAGGTGAGCAATTTCGTTTGCAATACAAATGTCGGTCTTAAGCTTGCGTTTTTCGTGCCAGATCATTGGGAGAACAACTATTGGAATCCATCTCATGCTTGCATTGATCTTTTTGGAATCGTTTAAGCAGATATTGCATCCTGATTACTCAGGAACTGAGATCTCCACTGTCGCTCTAACAGGGCTCTAACAACGGGATTATGCACTTTGCTAAATAAACGGTAAATGGTTCAATCCTGTTTACCATAAAAAATGGACAAATGTGTGCCAAAACTCTCTTGAAGAGAATTAAACGGTCGAAAGTTCTCATTGTTCATCTCGTTCTTCGTGGGCTCCCCAACCCCTGTCCCAGGCTTCGGCGAAGTCACCTTGTTGATGGGAACTTAACGTGAAACATTCCTGTTGAGATGGTCGACCACCTCCTTTCTTTTCATAGGTATGAATCATTCTCTGGTTAGCGTAATCTCCCTGACAGAGACTGAAGAACTCTTAACCGATGAGAAAGTGCGCCAGCTTCTTAGGAAGAACCATGAACAACTCGCGCAGATAAGCATCTAGTTGCGACAACCTCTCCTTTGCAACAGCCCGTGTTGTGAAAATTGGACGCCTCGGAAGCCATGGTTACTGGCTCAAAATCGAAGAATTTATAACCCGCTTTATCCAAGACAAGTTTGTTTTTCCATTCTCGACTCCCAAATAACAAAGGCTTGAAAACTGGTGACCCAATCTCGAGTCCAAGTGCTTTCGAGGCTTCTGTCGAACTTTCTCGACCAGGAATGCGTGGGCGAACATGAAATCTTCATAGCGCCGGCGAATGAGGTATGATCGTGCTGAGGAGTAGTATTCGTAATGTTGATGGGAGGAACCGGGGCCTGGTCGAGATGGAAGATTGTTCAGGTTCATTGGTGCAAACGTGAACACTTCGCGAGGCAGGATATTCGTTTGAGATTAAACGGTCGGACTATATTTCAAATAACAAAACTAAAGGAAAACGAGGATTATTCGAAAGCTTGTAGACTAGCAACTCAGAAAGAGTCAAGAACACCGGAACATGACAAATGAACAGGCAAAAGATCGAGAGATCTGAAAGGTGAGATACAAAGAGTCGAATAAGAATCGGAATGTCTCAATAGAATCTTCCGTGAAACAAATGATATGACGAAATAGCATTGAACCAAAATGAGAAACAAACGTTCAAATGATAAACCAATAAATCGAACGCATTGCCTGTGCGTGTGAATCGTCACAGTCAGTACCTGAGGCGGGATAGGTATGACTTCCACGCGAAAGGTGTTTTTCCATCTGATGCTATGCTCTGTTCCCTCAGGGAATCTATGTCGATCGCCTACAGTGGTATTCTCCATTATCGCAAGTCTCATTTCACGCACTTTCGCTCGAAGGCCAGCGTTTAGAAGTACTTTGGCGGACTCCAGATCTTGGTGAAGAATACCGTTCTCGTATAATGGCTCTATACCCATTGCAACATCCAAAAATGATCTGAAATCGGGTTACACCGTCAAGGGGTTGCTGAGAAGCTGAAAATCGAATTAAAGTTTCGATGGAACCGTTTGCGAAGTATTCCATAACAATTGCGCAAGTCTTTGGTTCGTCCCGAACAACGACACAATGGAAGGACTCATGCAACGAGATATCATCTCCGCCTCAGCAAGTAGGTCGCTTCTTGCTTGACAGAGTTTCGGTCATCTTCACCGCGATATCCTTGCCTTCCCACTTTGCTCGCAGGATCAAACTGGTTCTACCTTCAGCGATTGACTTTCTTGCATCGTGATACTGCTATTCATAATGCGGCGGCGATCCAGCCGCGTTGATGAAGCCGGCATAGGAGATGATGCAAGCCGGAGTAAGGTATGTGGAGATGGTGAGATGAATTATGGCAAAAGGTGTTCCTCCCTCTCCAATGCACACATCCTTCAAGTACTTTCGATTTTGATTCAATCGTTTAATCGGTGCAACATTTAGTATTTCAAACACTTCGGGATGCCCGAGTTCCAGGACGACGATGAACATTTTTGCACCCCGCAGGACGCATTGCACAGCAAGAGTCGACTTTGCAGTTGGATTCCGACGTCGAGTCCCTGTGCTAGATTAGCGTCGGCATTGCTGCCGCGGCTGCCGTAGCGTTGGTGGTGGGGCTCTCCTGGAGCATCCAAATTTGGCGCAGAGTCGCTTTCGTCGCTGGACAGGATTCCAGCAACTTTCATTCTGCTCTCACATAGTTAGAATTATCATGCACATAGCAGCTTAGGTGTGGCCTCGCAAATGGTGCGAATTTGATGTGGATTCAAAACGCAAGGCGAAAGGTCGCTGATGATGAAATTTTCACCGGAACGACCAGCAACTCATATTGTTTTGGAACCGATGGTGCCGGGTCTGGGGACTCCAGTTTATGTGTGCTCAAGTTTTCTCTCCACAGCTCTGATAATCAGTGACAGCAGAAAGGCTGAAGAGGCCCTTTCAGGTCGGTGACGATGGCACTCTAAATCAGTTCTCGGCGAGTTTTCTTGTTGGTTTCTGTGGCAGGGAATTGCAAGTTTAGCAGTGCGGTCCCATATTGTCATCGCTTTGCTGTTTTTGGACTCGTTAAAGCAGATGCTGCATCGTGCCGATGGATCGTCCGCAGATAACACAAACTTGTGGGTCGCCAATTGATGACCATCGGTTTTGACAAGGCAATTTTGAAATAGATGACAAAACGAGGATGATGCCACCATCGCTTTCTGTACTCTCGTTTCACAAAAAAATTATCCAAGAGCCAACGATAGAAACAAGCCTGTCGCCTGATCCTATGTCAACTTCCGTTTCCATTGAAAAATTATTGGTTGTCTTTATTACGCGTATTTGACGTGTTTGCCCATTTGTCCCAAAATGGATCTGCAGTGCACCATAACCCAAATATGGTATGGGAAGTGAGCACTTCCCATACCGAGTCCCCATTCAGTCAATGAAAAACATCTTTGTGTGCTGCGATAGGGAGGATTGAGTATAGGGTGATGGATGGTATGGATTATGGTGTTGGTGGTTCCCAATCATCAATCTCGGGGCAAGCTGCTGTGAGTGGATGCGAGCTTGTCATTGGGCCAGAATTAGGCCATCCATCATGGTAAGTGATTGCAATCTAACGAGTGAACGAATGTTGATTGCTTTTGCTTAGGTCCTAAATGAAGGATTGCACTTGAGGGGAGGTGTTCGAACAGTTCCCAGATGGTACGTCCTATGAAGTGTTACAACGCCGATCTTGTGCGGAAATTGAGAAAGCAATGAATGGAATCATGGATGGGCAAGACATGAGGGCAAGTAAGTATGGGATTGTGTGTATGATTGGGTCATTCATGGCCGTCTACATTTTAGACATGTTCTTTTCGACAAGATCCCAAGGAAATTTTCTCATTGTGCCTTTAATACTAGGATGAGATACAAGCGAGCTTGCGGATTGGAGCTGGATGATTGATTGGACTACTTGTCGACTTGATCGGATCAGCGATTGGAGCATTCACTGTCGTTCGAGTGACCAGCAAGCACCCTTGGACACGAAAGATTGCTCTCTTTTCAGCACCAAGCGGATAGATTGGTGGTTATGGACTGCGATCACCCAGACAGACTGAAGGGTGCACCACAACAGCATAATCTACTGATCTTTCGTTATGTCTCTCCTCAGCGATCTCCCCACCGCAATGTAGCCATTTTCGGGTGACAGACTGCGAGTGGCTTGCTGTGGCTTCTGTGCACGGTCCAGGCCCGCGGTGGGTAACACGACTGCGCCAGTTGACCCCGTCCGGTGCTTTCCTCCCTTCTTCCCTCGTCATTTGTTGTTTTCTTCACCCCCCGCGACTGATCCAATGGACGACAATGGTGATCATCTCTCGGCATACGTCCACCAGCCCAGGAGGGCGGCGACTGCTGCCAGACGGGCTATCGCGGTCTCGGAATCGTCGACCCGTGTCAAGAAATCAACCACACCTGCACATCCCACTTCCACACCGCGATCCTCGTCAAGGAGCACCAGACTCGCCACTCCGCTGTCCTCCTCTTCTCCATCCACCAACCAGTCAAGCGCTACGTCCGATTCTGTATCCACAAAGAAGATTCAAGCTCCACAATCGCGATCTGCCCAATGTGATACTCCTGCTTCCATCGCTAGGCCCACTTCAAGACAAATCCCCGCAATGCCTCACTCGCAGGACGCACGGCCTGCAAAGAAAGAGACCAAAGAATCACAGCTCCAGGACGTCAGACGGGAAATAAAATTGGATGAGTCTGTCCTCGAACAACAAAGTCGGCCAATCGCCACAAAAGAAGGTACATATTGCAACATCAAAATCAGAGCAATAAACTAAAATATTGCGACTTTCCCTCAGAATCTCCGTCACTCTCTGGAATACTCACTTCACCGTCACCCCCACGAATGTCTTTGCCGCCACCCGTTTCCTTGTCTCTCGGCAAAGAAAATCTCGAAGTTCCGAACTCGCCCGCAAGGCACAAGCGTCTCAGAACCACAAGTCAGAGCTCGGGAACCCTTCATGCCTCTCCGTCGCGAGATCGTTCGGGTTCTCGAGGTCGAACCAGGTCTGTCGGTGATGTCGCAAGGGATAGGATGAATAACAACGCGTAAGGCACCGTTTTTGAGCCTCAGAGAATGCTTCTCACACTTTGCAATATGTCCACAGCGACCATGACCTACGACCTTCGGGAATCCTTGTTTCATCAAGGCGAGGTTCTCTCTCTGACAACACGCGTTCTGTCAATGTCAACCACAAGCCTTCGTCAACACAAACGTCTCTAGCCGACAGCATACTTTCAATTGAAGGGACAGTTCCACTTTCGTCCATTGTCGAGGAATTCAATATTGCACCACAAACACCTCCCAAGCTCAACTCCCCTGCTGCATCGCCTGCTGCACGTCGCCGCAATTTTTCTTCTGCACACCGACCGTCGCTCCACCTTCGTAATCCTGATCCTGGAGCACCAAGTAGTCACTTGGATACAGACGACTTTATCGCATCACCAATTTACTCCACTGCCCTCGTGGGAAATTTCTTCTCTCTTCCCAACCGCGACATTGCCCACCATGAAACTTTGACTCTCTCGGTCACCCCATCCAGGACATCTGGAGCGGACCTGTCTAAGCAGTACCGTCACTCACCAATGTTGGGCATGGAACCGGAGCACCCTTTTCTGTCCTCGCCGCCTCATCCAGTACACTCTGCGTTTCCCACATTTTTTTCGTCTCCACCTCGATTCCGTCAATCCGGTGCTGGTCACCGTGGTGGAGATATCACCATGCGTTTTGGAAATCGAGCCGCGACTGAAGAAGGCGAAGTGCACGACGGATTGTTGGACCCCACATTTGCTGTCCATGTGGAATCGCTTCCTCTAATTTTTGATTCGGGTACCGGCGCGAGCTCATGGGTCGGAGGAGATAATGGGAATAGTAACGCTCGGTCGGAAGATCCATTGGCGTTGGAGAGAAGCTTGCTCTTGCTCGATGACGATGAGGAAGAGAAAGTTGATGATTCGGGACCGAGTGAGCATTTAGATGAAGCAACGGCAAATGCAGAGATGATGCATGAGGGCATGGAAATCGATGATATGGTCTGTCTGGACATTCACAGTCTAGCCATTCCGCATGCTAATTTTTGCCTTCCTACAGATGTTTGGCGCAAGTGAGGTTGAGGTGCACATTCCATTGACGAGTGGAGAATACGAGTCGGAATCTTTCTACACCGTTCCGGGCAATGCGTTTACTGGCGAGCGAATGAGCCAGGATTGTGCAATGAATTTGAATTTTGTTGATGGTGATATTGCCGGATTGCTCTCTGCGTCTGGGTCCCAACCGGTGACTTTGGTTTCGCTTCCCGAACTTGAGGAAGAGGAGCTCGAGCCCAAGGGAGACGTTACTGCGGACTCTGCTGTTGCGACCGTCGAATCGAAGGAAGTCACTGAAGTGCCTACTAAGCCGATGGTTGAGGAGATCAAAGTCGAAGCTCTGATCCGAAAGGGGCATGCGACGCCTGAACCAGTTACGCCTGTTGCCAGAGAAAGGACTCTATTGGTGAAGAAAAGGGATGATACTGGAGAGCCGAAAACGCCCGAAACTGCTGCAGCAGATCCGAGCACGAGTGGATTGAGAAGGAGCGCTCGTGCTGCGGCTGCGGTCAAGAAGGGAGGGCGTGGTCGAAGGGAGGAGACCCCTGTGTTGGAGGATCGAACCAACACTCGACGAGGGAAGGCGAAGGAGAAGGAAAAAGCTAAGATATCTGGAGGGAAGAAGCGGAAGGGACGTGTAGATTATGAGGAGCTTGCGGAGTTGGAACAGGCTGCAGCAGCGAAGAAGGGAAACGATGCGAACGATGCCGTCGAGACACCGCGAAAGAAGCAAAAGAAGGAGAAGGCGACTCCAGCAAGTTCGAGGATCACACCCGCTGCTCCTTCATCAACTCCGTCGGCGGCGCGTGGAAACTCCAAGATCACGCCTGCGGCTGCGGCCGCAGCAGCCGCTGCCATGGAAGCGGCTGCATCTGGTGATGGCGACGAGGACGATATGGCAGTCGGCTCGGGCTCGCTTGACAACGACGAGAGTAAAGTATCACAAGGAGGTGACTTCTTGAGCATGAGCGGTGCGTTTGGAATTGGCGATCCGGAAGGTGGACAAGCTGCAGTTGCAGCTGCTGCCGCGGCTGCGATAGCAGCGGCAATTTCAACGTATGGACCCGAATCAATTGAGATGTACCAACATCTCGCGGTTGCAGCGGCCGCAGCGGGGCTGTATGCGGATCCGACTGGCGCGCTGAACCCTGGACTGCTTGCCGGGATGTTGAACCCAGCAGCATCACCTCTTCCGAGTGCGCCAGCTGCCACAGCGAACAGTGGATCTGATAACGCAGAGACCGGGAGCGCTAAAAAGAGACGCCGAGGTGGAGGTGGCGGTGGAAAAGGAGTCGGGGCGGATGGGAAGCGGCGATGGGTTTGGGTGAATTATCAGCAACCGTGATCGCGTGTTTCTATGGTGCGCGTTCAGTTTGGGTCGAAAGATCATTTCTCCATAATAGTTCTTCCTTGTAATTTCCGGGTTGAAGGATCGCCCGAGGGGTTTGGTGGTTTGTGAGGGACTTGCACAGGGGTTTCTTGGGCGAGGGGTATATATTTTGAGATGAGTCGAAGAACAATTGAGAGCTTTTCCCTGGTAGTAGTAGTTTGGTGGAAGCGAATAATGCCGATTCAGTACGATTCATTAATTTTTTTGCCGCGAATGTTTAGTTGTTTGATTGCTTTTAATGTCTGGATGGATGATGTCGCTTTCTCTGCAGCGAGGAAGGACAACGCACATGTTCTTATGGGAGATGGATTCTTGAGCTGTTGGTTTGCGAAGTTGAAGATCAACGACTGTGTTTTGATTGTAGTAACACACATTTTGAGAGATCTCGTTTAGTTTTAGAAGTGTGTATCAACTAAAGAACAATCTTGCATTATGGGGTGGTTGAGTTGATTTCGCTTTCTTGTTCTTCGGGAGTTTCGGCAGTAGTGTTCCAGTATCTGCACCGCGTACGACCGTATATCTTTTTTGCTCGCTGTTGCCGCTGTGCGACACATTTTTGGCTCCCTGCTCGCTGTTACATGTTTTTGCTGGTCATGATTCTGTGTTGCTCAGATGTACAGAAAGAAGAGAAAATATATTCATATCTTGTCATGATGTATGCTTGGGTCAAAGGAAACATTGTCATTCAGTCTTACAACCAGCTCAAAATCATGGAATTATTCCTCGCCCACGTTTCTCTGCAAAGGCAATCTGCAAGAAAATGGCGTCTGCAATTCTGTGCTTTGACATTTAAGATTTCTAGTTTTCACCCCCAGACAAAAACACTGTTGTTAGTATTACCCACCCAATGACCAACTTTCCAGGCAATAATAAAACAATACAGGTTGTGATATTTAATGGTATGGAACTTTGGTGCAGAGGGAAGCATAAAATAATGCGATCCCAAATATAATTAAATGTGCACGTCGGACGTCGTCGTGCTTATCATCTGATAAAGGATGGATTCGTATTCTCCGAGCTGGATGGATTCGAACGGTGCAGGATTGTCCTGAATGAATCCAAAAACAGCAAGGCAGTGACTATGTGCAAGCCTACCGCAGATCTTCCAATGAGCTACGACAGGCCAATTGTTTAAGATACATACGCGATCCATTCAGAATAAGTCACTAACCTGAAGTGGCCGTTTGACATTTGTTGTTATTGGGAGGAACGACAGGCCGTAGAGGAAGAGTCCGGTGAGATCGGTGAACAAGAAAGCAAAAAATAGGAGAATGGTGCGCTGTCTGTGGTCGGGAACAAAATGCCCGAACGGTGGAGACTGGACGGTTCCGCTGTTGTCGCTCAATCGCGATGGAGAAGCGTTTTTGAGAGCCTCGTTGTTGGTGCTTTGCAACTACGGAGCACAACCAAATCCAAAGAAAGTTAAGGAAATTGAGTATAGCATGAGAATGATTGGATCCCAACCTCAAACTCGGTATAGGAAAAGTTGTGATACGCGCGTCGTTGATGGAGACTCCACGTAGTGGGAGATTTAAACAGATACTTCCGACACAATGCCATCGATAGAGTCCATTCAATAATGGTACATAGAATGAACGATAATGCGTTTGAAATGATCGTCACGAGAAGAAACGTCGACGAACGAGGATCTTGGATCACATTGACCAGAATGTTCGCCAGTTCCATCTTTAGAAAGAGCACGACACCCAGAACAGAAAGAGTGACGTGGAGGATTTGAAAGAAACGCCCTGCATTTCCAAATCGTTGGTGTGTTGCATTGCAAACAGTGCGTGTTTACCTGGCTGGAGGAACCTAAAAGCGGACATCCTTTCCATCAAAATTAGAAAATATAGCAAAACTATACAAGCAATTAAATATCATATCAAAACATTTTCTCTCGCCTTACCTGTTGCTGGGAGGGCTATGTGGCCCACCAAGTCTGCAACGGATATAAGAATCCTGGCGCATTTCAGAGATACACGCAGAAGTTGAATCGGTGAGTATTGTACTCACAATGGGGTGCCCTGGTCGGAGACAAATGGTTCCACAATAGCATGAGTAGCTAGTCGGTCCGGCGAATTTTCCATCACCAGTACGATTTCAGCTGTGGCATGGTGGTGAGTTCAGCACCAACAATCAAGTTGTGTTTTGGGAACCTATTGCAGCGATGTCCATGATGATTCCGGTTATATACGAACAGAAAGCTAGCTGTTGGAATCTCGGCCAGTCGAGAAAGGTGACTTTTCTCTGTTGGATCGTCCAGAGTAGTCCCGCTGTCAGTGCGATTATCGACCCAGCAGCGACCGAAACAGTGATCCAGCACACGACCTCTGCGTCTTTTTCCAACTGCACCATTGCCCACCAGACGTGATAACACCAGTCCCTGAATATAATGTCTCACTGTATCCATCTATCCAGACACTATGTTCTAAATCCAAATGTTAAATATTTATGCTATTTTTTAACCCAAACCCTAATCGCTCCACAAATTTTCACCCCCCAAAAAGTTTTCGTCTTTTCTGGTGCCCCTCGAACGAAGTAGAAGTTTTTGACGATTCGATTTCGAATGGACAAAGTCGCTGTCAAGGCATTGCTGTTGCTGCTGGCTTTGGCCGCAGACTCGGCTCTCGCTCAGTCAACTGCCTGCTTCGCTGCCTCGGGAACCACCATCTGCGACCCTTGGTCCACATACCAGTCCCGCTCCTTCACCGGTCTCTTCACCACTGTTCCGCAGCTGGACGGCTACGTCCGTGACCAGACCCCTCTCAGCTCAAACTATACCGCTTTCTTTGCTGCAAAGTACCAATGCCCAGGCTTGACAACAGCTGTGGCCAACCAGATGCGCTACCAGGCTACGCTTTTCTGCGGGTTGGTTTTCGACATTGCTTCGGAAGTCAACTGTGCCGCGGGCTCCCCTCAAATCTGCAGGACACCCTTCTTGACCGCCTACAATGCCATCAACGCCACCCTCAGGAACACGGCTTATTGTACGGCATCGCCTGCTGCTGCCCAGCTCACAGCTAGGAACACCCTCTTCACAAACTTGAACCACATGATGGGAAGGCTGCCCGCTTCCGATGCGGCATCCTGTGTTAAAGCGGTCTCTGCTGAAGCAAACACCTGTGGTGAATAGCTAATATTTTTGTGGGGAAAAAGTATGATTAACTCTTTGGCAGGATTCGCGACGGCTGCTCAAAAAACAACGTACTGTGCGTCGAACGCAAACGAGGTTTGCTGTGGAGGAACAGGTACCGGAGGCACTGGGAACGGTGTTACCACAACTGCTGGCGGTTCTGATTCGGGTGGACCAACATCCGCTGCGGGTGGCGATGTGTCGGATGTCGTAACTGCTACCAATTCCCCGACCGGCGCTGCAAACTCTCAGAACAGTGGGTACTCCCAGCCCGGCGGTTTCCAGTTCACCACCCCCGTCATCATCGGAATCGCTGCCGGAGGCGCTCTGCTTATCGGCGGCATCATCCTCGTTGCCGTTCTCGTCGGACGTCGTAAGCGCAACGCTAACCAGAGCTCGATGTCAAAGAGAGGTGATGCGACTCCGACGTTCCCTCGTGGCGGCGGGCCGTTGAACGGCAACAGTAACGCGTATGGCGCAAAAATGCAGCAGAAGGGTGTGGGTGCTGGTGCGTTCGCTGGTGGTGCCGCGGCTGCTGGCGGCGCTGCTGCAATGTACAACAATGCGTCTCAGCAGAAATCTACCCCTCCTCCTCCGCAACCTCTCACCCCCGGTATCGGCAACGCACCAAACGAAGGAATGGCCATCTCGGAAACAATGGAAGTCATCTACAACTACGTTCCCAACCTCAACGACGAAATTTACTTGTATGTCGGCGACCCGGTCATTGTCAAATGCAAGTTCGACGACGGCTGGGCGTTCGGGTTCAACATGACCACAAAGATGGAGGGCTGCTTCCCGTTGGCGTGCCTCGCGGCTTACAACGGTGGCCAGCGACCTCCGCAGCAGCAGCAGCAGCAACAGCAGCAGCAGCAGAAGAAGGATTATAAGAAACGTCAAAGCTCGTTGTATGGTGTGCCGGACGGCTTGAAGAACGGCAGCGAGTGGGGACGGGATAGCCAGGCGTATGGCGGGTTCCAGGGACAGCAGCAGGACCCGAGGTACACACAGTACACGGAGAAGACGGACCCGAGGTACACGCAGTACACTGATGCCACGAGAGACCCGCGATACACGCAGTACACGGATCAGAGCAGGATGACACAGATGACCAACTACAACCCCAGGAGGTAGAAGAAAAAACGTCGGACTTGGTGTGCGCTGTTTGCCACCGCAGTCGGTGGAAAATAGATCTCGTGGTGTTTGGGCTAAATTTCTTTGTGTGCATGTCTGTATGTGCTTTCTTTTCTTTCTCTGTTGCGGCCATTTCCTTTGCCTATTTCTTCTCTTTTTCTTTTTTTTTGCGTGGCTGCATTTTCTTGTTCGTATTCCCCAACCCTTGCTCCTTTATAAAATGTTTCTATATTCTGAAGTTCCGCTGCTATTCAGTGGATAGACTGACTGGGGATTCCTAGCCCTTCGTTCAATCTCTGGTGCGTCACATCCCTGTTTGCTTGACAATGTATACAGTGTTACAGATTTTTTTGTTGCTTCGCATAGAACCCGTCTGGCTTATTGACGTTTTTTTAGTGAAAGAGAGTGGGTACTATCTGGTATGATTGTCTGCTGTCTGTGTTAGAGAGTGCATTCGGTTTTCAACATGTTTCGGAGTAACGGCATCATCACCTGTGTTTGAGGCACACAAACATCAACGAGGTGCATCGGCAGACAATTTTTTAAAGTTCGCCTCCAGGCTTCGATTGTTTTGTCGCAAGCTTCGCCCACCCACACTGACTCTGTGCCCCAAGCTTATTCTGCAATAAATAGCCAGAGTTCCCTGCTACCTAGTCCGTCAAATCCAAACATGCTCGTGCGCGACTCCTCCCTCATAGCCTTGTTACTAATACTGTCTCCGATTTTTTGTGCGCACGTCGCATCAGCTTACCAGGAGAACTGTTTGGCAGATGTGATCCGAGCCGTTGATGCGAGGCTTCACAAACGCGCCGATGCATCTGGCTGGTCCTACAATGGTGAGCTAGTTGTGATGAAGGCGATAGAATTATGTGCTGACGACATGTTTGAAGGAGCGACAGGTCCTGCGGACTGGCCTGGGACGTGCCAGACTGGCACGCAGCAGAGTCCGATCAACATCGTTGGGGAATCGATCTTGTCACCGCAAGCTCCGCTCGAGTTCCACTGGTCATCCACCTTATCGAGTGTGAACTACACCAACAATGGTAACATCTACTCGAAGGGTCTAAAACGATATTGACGTGTTTTTTTCATCAGGCCACACCGTCGTTGCCACCGTTCCAAAGGATGACTCCTCTTACGTCCTCAAGAACAACATCAAATACAAGCTCCTCCAGTTCCACTTCCACAATCCGAGTGAACACCGCTTTGAAGACTTTGCGACTGCACTCGAAGCGCATTTCGTGCATGCCTCGGACGCAGGCGAACTTCTTGTCGTCGGAGTGTTGCTGGATCCCAACCCCAAGATTGCGGTTCAGTCGACTTCGCCCGAGTTCAAGAAAGGATTTCTCGACGTCGTTTCAGACGAGTACAAAATCCCCAAGAAGGGCGGATCGGTGTTGATTGGGACCGCAGAATGTCCGTTGTCGTTGAATTCCGTCGTCGGTTTGTTTGGTGGGGATCTGGAAAGCGAGTTCCATGTTTACAACGGATCTTTGACGACGCCACCGTGCACGGAAGGTGTGAGGTGGCACGTCTACAAGAACGTTGTCGGTATTCCAACTGATAAACTCTATCCCATCCAGAAGGTAAGGAATAATAAACGTTCTTATGGAGCACTATGTTGACAGTTACTCTTGAAGGTCCTTCCGTTCAGCTCACGCGAAACGCAACCCTGGGGAGGAAGACTTGGGATCTCGGAAGCTGGCTTCAGCAATTCAACCGCTTCATCGCACCTCTCCGCGAGCTCGGCGGATGCTATGAATGTTGTGAGTTCGTCAGAGGCGGGCTTCAATATGGCGACCGTTGTTATCAGTACCGTCGGTGCCTTTGTTGGTGGAGTTGCAGTTGCGGTGATAGGAGCTGTTCTCTGGAAACGCAAAGGTCATGCACACGAAAGTGTCAAGACCGAAGTTGTTGCACCTTGAAGATCTGAGGTGGTCGATCAGCGTTCGGCGACAGATTGGTTGACCCAGTCTTTTTATTTCTATTTCGGCGTTTCGTTGGTTTGTGATAGTTTGCACCTTGTTTCGGTGCAACATGTTTCTGTTTTTAAAATCTCATGCCGCTGGTACGATTTTGATAATGGGACTCTATGAACTCCCAGAACATTCATGCTTGCGATCACTGTCACCTTTCTCTGCATTGCAGCCGTAGCCGTTTGCTCTTCGTGAAAGTACGACATCTCCTGGTCATATGAAAAACGGAATCCTTTCCATGCAAAGAACACAAAGGCTCCACATTTTCTTTATCTCTTTGGTCTTATTGCGAGTAAAAGGGTATGCATACAGTTCAGCTCCGCCCAAGGTAGAGATGGTCTACCAATGATCGATGTCATCCAACTGCACTATGAAACAACCACATGGATTTCTGCAGCCGAGTTCGCTGGCCCATAGAAGGAAGAAAAGTGAGAGAACGTTTGGCAAAGAAAACGAAACACTTTCTGCCTTTCGTTGATCAATAGGAATGGAATACCAACAAACAAGCGCAAGTCACGAAACAGATCAGCCGCATTATTCTTTAAATAGTGAAGCCGCTTGAATGGGAAACAAGATCGCATAGGTGCACACATTTGGACTCACAGATGAATCGTCGGTCTCTTCCAAATCGAGGCGTACTGGCGGTACTGGTAGAGCAGAGCAAGGTTAGTTTGGATGATTGAGCCCTTTAAATTGCACAACACGATCCCCGTGCCGCCAAGGTGACCCTCTGCAAAACAAGGAGTGTGGAATGAAAAGATTTCTAACTTTCAGTGTACCAAAGTTCATCTGTAGATCTTTATTATTGACAGGTACGGTAGAAGTGATGATATACGGAGCTGTGATCTGACCGATGCCGAATGCGAACGGATCAATGGCTAGTGAGACGTCGCTCTGACGCATAACTACGTCGCCCCCAAAAAGCAATAGTGTTCGAATTCGGTGGATTTGGCCAATAACGTTCCGTCGGGGACAAGCTGCGAGCAAACGTAATTCTGAATTGAAGACAAGTTGAATATCAGCGCGGAGTTGTTACTTGGTCGGCTGACCGGATCAAAAACAGTAGCTCCATCGGCCAAGTTAGTCGGAGATCTTGAGGTCACTGTTACAGTAATGCGAGCACCGTCGCTGGAGTTGGAGACAACGTTTTTGATGGCGTAACAGTCATCGAGCAGCTCCATCAACCGATTCAACTGTTAATTGAGACAAACATAGCGATTGGTATCACAATGGCAGGCGAGTACGACGACAGAACAGCGCAAAGTTCAGCAAAACCCACAATAATGACGCATTTGTGTCGCTGCCAGAAAGTTCTCTTATTTTTGTTTCGGAAAGGAGATATTTTTAACCATTAATGAAATAGTGAAATCTCGGTTTTCAATTCAACCAAAAATTCTGATCCTGTGGCCAGCTGCACCATTCGAGGTATCAAAAGCATTTAGGCAGATTGTAGCACCACTGAGCGTCAAGAGATAGGGCAGCCGCTCGAGTGAGAGAAAAACACCGAATAGGTACACACATATGGATTCAGAGACAAATCTCTGTCCTCAACCAGTCGTATGAATGTTGGCGCACTGGCACTACTATCTGAGCAAAGGATGATTATCGAAGCCTTTCGATTGCACATATTGCCAATGCCTCCAAGTTGACCGTCTGTGGACAAAGTAAGGATACGAATAGTTGTTCTCTTAGATACCAAAATTCATCTGTAATCCCTGCGTACCGTTAATGCTGACTGTGGAAGCGGTGTACAGGGCAGCGATCGGACCGATGCTTGATGCATTTGGTCCAACAGCTACGGAAGGATCGCTCTGGCACATGACGACATCAGCACCTAAGCAAAGTTGTTCACGATTGGCGGGTTTGGATACTCTTTCTCCGTCTTTGACAAGCTACGAGCAAAGGACACACGATAGTCATAGTTTCTTCTGAAGTCCTCTCTGAAAGGTTGCAAGGACATTCTGGAGAGACGACAAATTGAATCTCAGAGTGGAGCTGCTTGGACGGATGATCGGATCGAGAAATATTGCTCCGTTCGCAAGGAGTGTAGGATAAGGTGACCTGGATGATGCTGTGGTCGTCAGTCCCGTCGACGCTAGTGATGTCGACTGTGCGGGACCAGAAGTGGAGCTAGTTCGGCTATCACCTCCTCCGGAAGCTCGGCCGATTGTGGAAACAATTGGAATGACAATTGCAGCAAGGGCAACAACGACAATTGCTGGGACATTCGTCCACAATGCGCAATGAATATTCATTTCATTCCCATACCGACAATAATTGAAACTCTGTATCGCCGCCAGAAGGTTTTCTTCGTGTCTGGACTGTCAAGAGGGAACGCCGTCAGAGCAGGAAACAAGGATGCTTGTTGTGGAAAGTCTTCCAGCAAATTGTCTGAATTTTTGAGGAGGATGATTCCAGCAGGTGATTTGCGGAAGCCGATGGAGGAGAAGAAGACAGCCCGTTTGTGTCAATCAAAGTGGAACCAGTTGAACCCATTGCTGAGATTGCTGAGGGGACCATTGTTCGAGCCAGAAGAAAGAAAGTGAAGCTGAGGGGACCATTGTTCGAGCCAGAAGAAAGAAAGTGAAGCAGCCTGCCTGCACCTAGCGGGCTCTGTTTCTTATGCGGCAGCCATGCACGGTCTGCAGGGATAGTCACTGGAAACAAAAAGCATCGGATGCAAGAAAAGTGATCCCAAAAGCATTTATTGCTGAGATCGATCGCTTCTTTCTTGTGGAATGCTACCGTTTCAGAGAGAGAGCTAGGCAAAGCGATGGCCGTTCTGTTCACTTTTCGAAGAGAAGCTGCATATAAACGGACTACTGTCAAAGGTGCACTATACAAATGTGCCGTTCTGCCGTAAATCAATAGACAAGTGACCACGCTCATCTACACACTGAGCTTGTAGAGATTGACACGATGTCGTTTCTGCTATTGTCATTGTTTACGGTAACCAATACAACAGCGATTGGAACGATGATTGCGGCAAGGAGGTCCACAGCAATTGATTGGAAAAGACCCGTTTCATTCAATGCATAGAAAAAAGCTTCATACCGACAGAGAAGTTTGCACCGCTGCCCAAAGATTTTTTCTTTCTGAGGATTTCGGGAGGATACGGCGGCTAAGCAGGGACGAAGAATGGTTGCTGGGGATGGTCTTGAAACGAGTTAGTTGGATTTTAGTAAAGGTTCCGGCCGGTGGGTTTGTGGGTGCTAGATGAGAAATTTGACGAGCTCTGACCCGATCAAAGTGGCAGACAAGCCCGTAGGTAGGGGACCATAGCAAAAAGAAAAGAGGGCAACCAGGCGTGCAGCTGTCCGATGTTTTGCAGGAAATTGCCAACGGGAAGCAACTTCGAACATGTATCCGTTTGGACAGGCAACTCATTTGGAAGCAGGGAAACAAACGCATACAAAATACAAACACCGTAAACAGCACACCAGAAAGCAAAACCTAGCGTTTCGATTTCATGGGCAGCCAAACAGCAATTACAAACACATGACAACTACCTCGGCTGTGGGCTATCGTGTAAGCCGGTTCACTGCAACGATTGCAGCAACAACGATGGTAGCTGAAATGGCGACATTCACAGCCATCGGTGCTTCTTTCAGGAAATCAACGACTGGGTTCCGTGCCGCCTTTGCAACCGTCAGATCACGCTCCTTGATCTGCTTCGACGTGGTGGTCTGCACCACCCACCCAGACGTATCCTGCGACTGTGCTGCAGGCGGAGCACCCCCAGCACCTTCTTCTGCACTAGCTGACTCGCCGAGGTACAGCATCAGTTTCGACCATCCCAGCCGCCTTGACAATGAAACAGCCTCTTCCAGGTCGTGACTGGAGTGGATCAAGATTACGTCGCCTTCGTCGTCTATATAGCTAACGCGCTCCGTCACCATCGCTGTTGGTGAGTAGTTCACTCGAACACCGGTCTTGCTGTAAACAATGTCTGCAAGCTCGCGGAGTGCATTTGGCGAGTCGGGGTTCAAACCGAATCGGAAGACTTTGCCAGTACGACCATCACGCATTTTGAATGCGAATTGGGAGACCTCAGAAGGTGCTGGGCCCCCGTGCTGGGAAAGGAGGTCTTCTGGGACAGAGACCATGCCGCCAGCATGGGGATTGATATTGCCGCCATAACGAAGGACGGGTATGTGCGGCGGTTCCCCTTGTACTGAGGGTGAGCGTGCACCACCGTACCCTGAAGCAACGTAGGTGTGCGAAACAACGGACGGCGCAATCCCGCCAGGGCCGTGGTCGGAAACGAGCGAGTGGCGGTCCGATTGGTCATCGTTTGCAGACCCAGCAAAGGTGGAATTCCAGAATCTGTTCCACATTGGTCCTTCCGTTTCACCAGCAGCATCTTTGCTGACCTGTGCGCATTGTTCAGACAAAAACTGTGAGATTGGTTGGCTTAACCTACCAAATAGTTCAACATGGCGATCGTAAGCTGCAGCACGTCGACGAGACCAGCGGGAACACCGCCATCGACCACAGGCAGATGCAAATAGTGTCCCACTGCAATAATTATAGTTCAGTAGGAGATAAAAACATTCAACAAAAGGCTATCTCACCGTGGAGTTTCTTCAACGCGTCCAAAATCGATGTGTCAACGTTGACTGTGTCGGGATGAGGAGTCTGAAGTACAAATTCATTAGAAACTTTAATAGACGTTAAACAAGCGAGCACCTACCATAACGCGTACGACGGAGGTGGTCTCTGGATTAAGTCCCGCAGCAACCACACGGAGCACGATGTCTTTTGTTGTAAAAATACCACCAAGTTTCTCGTCTCCCTCGATGGTGTTGAGGACCAAGACAGCGGTCGCGTGGATGTCCTTCATAACGCGGGCGGCCTCGCTAACTGTTGCACGGATGCCAACTTCAGGCAAATCATCATGGCCGTTTTCGACAGCAATCTTGGACAGGACGGAGGAAAGGTCGGGGCAAGCATGCTGAATGCGCATCTGGCCGACGTGTTCGGAGGCAAGAGTTCCACGACGCTCGAGAGCTTCCATCGCCTGAACAATGCCTTGGTCCTCATTGACCTTCCGCTCAAGGTCATCCAAACGTTCAAAGACGCACTTTGTGATGTCGAGAAGTCCTACAACGTTGGAGGTGACTGATCGTTCGGAGAAGGCGTCGTCGACATCGCCATCGAGATCATCTGAAATATCCGTGATGACAGGAAGGTGGCGGAACTTGCGTTCAACCATAATGTTAAGGGCTTCGTTTCTGTTGCCCTTGTCATACACGGAGATCGGGTTGGGAGTCATGACCTGCGCGACAGTGGTAACCCGAACGTCCAGACCTTCGGCCACGACACGGTAGGCGATATCCTTGTCGGTCAAGATTCCTGAGAGCTGGCCGTCCTCGTTAATGGCAAGCACAGCGTCCGCACGCTTTGCTGCCATGAGCTGCGCGGCTTGAACAATGCGCGCTGTCTCGAGAACAGTGATGGCCGGGGCGGGCTTCAGAGAAGACACAGTGCCACTTTTCGTTTTCGACCGAGCGTTTCCCGCAGCATTTGTGCTGGAGCGCCGCGCGGAGGTCTTCTTCGCCAGTTCTTGCTCCACTTTCTTGCGGATGGCATCGTCGCGGCGTTTGTTTCGACTGCGAGCGTCGGTACCGCCCGCTGTAGTTGGCATTGTGGATGGTGCGCCAACCATCGACAGAGGGCGGGCGCTTCGTTGGTTCTGGGGGGATTCCATTGAGGAAGGTCAAGTTTAAAGGAAGAGACGGAGAGAAAACGGGAAGAAAGGATGGAGAGCAATGAACGTCGAGCTGAAGGGAGGACCACGAATCCAGTCGCCGGGAGAAGAATCCAGTCGAGGGACGCGAGTTTTGCACGGGGGAGTTTGAAGTTTGTGGTTAGACAATGGCGGTAATTTGAATTAAGTTGTTGAAAATAGGTATTTAGGGAGAAAAGAAAGAGCGACGCAAGAATAGTTAGTGGGTTATGATGATTATTGCAGATGGAATTATATACTAGAACAACAATACATGAAGAAACTGATTGTTGGTTAGGCTGAACCCATGTGGTCCAGTCGTTCACAAATGTTTTCGCTTACTACGTAGTTGTAACATGCAAGTTCCCTCTGCCTCGAAGGATGACAATGGAAATATTGCTAAAGTATACTATGCTCGCTCAACGCATTGACATGCATTCCTAACAACAATTTCTCCTTTACAGGTTCTCATGCTCATTATCAACCTTGTTGGCCACGATCGCAACTATCTCTACAGCGAGGCAACATTAGCAAAAGAGCTGATCCTCCTGGCCAAAGGCGTAGAGAATCCAGCAGCCCTGGAAGAGAGCCGAAAAATCGCCAGTCATTTGTCATCCGTTATCTCGACAGTTGTTTCCAGTTCACTTCCAAACGCATTTATGACGTTAACAGCGACAGTCTCGGCGTACATCTCTTCGATTGCGTACCGGTGGTCTTCAAAACGCTGATCTGTTTGGCAGCCTAACTTGGGGTTCAAGTACAAGGAGATGCCGCTTTGGCAAATGCTTGAACCTGATATTGCCATGTACCACACGATTGATACGGTCGTCAGTGCAATTGCTATTGCAAATGGGGTTATGGTGGTTACCCACAGCATTTCAGATATTGGGGTGAACAACAGAGAGTGGAAAGAAGCGCTTGATGCAGTATCGATGATTCAAAAGTCGGCCAGTGAGATGGCGATTAACGTTCATATTTTAGGTTGTCCTACAGGAAATTTGGGGATGGAGCGGAAACGACTAGTCGTTGACGAGGCAGGCAAAGTCAATGGAATGTTTTCCTTTAAAGTCGCATTTTCAGTTAGTTTTTCTTCTATTGAGATATTTGTGCGAGAAACAAAGTTGATTACCTTGAATTTGTGTCCAACTAAATAAATGCCTCACGGTGGTGATTGGATTAAACTTGTAACATTCTAAAGCAGTCGTGCCAGAAACATAGTCGCTTCCATCGCTTCCACTGCAAGACTTCTGTTGCAATTGCGCTCCTGTTGCACCATGAACGTTGAAGGTGAGGAGGGGTCCTCGTGCCAGGTTTCGATCTAACATCCACCAGACGTTTATTCGCACGAGTGATTGTGCATGTCCATCGACAGGACTCATCGTCCCATCATTTGCATCTACAAGTGTCCGTCGCTTTGTGGTGGAGGAGAGGATAGATTTCTCAAACACCTAAACGAGGTTGTTCTTCTTATCTCACCTTACCATTTTGAAACACCATCGCCAGAATGGACCTCGTCAGACTTATGGCATGACATCGCCATAAACTTATTGACCGTAAACATGGATTTGTTCGGTCGATGCCTCACATATTTTGGATCTACGCGGATCGATGCGAGAAGACACGCAGATCGACTCACACCACTGGCAGTGGCGATAAAACGCAACAACTATGGATTTATAAGCTTTTTAGTTCATCTTCACCCGATCTTGGCTAACTTTGTCGCGCGGTTTGAGAACGGAAACAGCTACTTGCATCTTGCCTGTGCGCATGCGGACAAAGAAATTATTGGTGAGCTTTTGAGGCACTTCAATAGCGTTCCCTCGCTGGTGACGCTTATTGATGCACCAAATAACGATGAACAAAATGCATATGACTTTCTGTGTTGTCAAGAGGGAAGATGCTACCTCGCTCTTTCGCACCAAAATATCTGAAGGTCGAGCACCGGCAATACGGAATGTACTTTTGGTTGGTGTCTCCCAGAGTGGAAAGAGCACATTTATCAAATACGTACATGAGTACAATGAGCAGCAAAAGGACATTCGAACAGCTGATGGCCTCCACAAGTGTACCAACGAATGTAATCAATATCAAATCAGCCTAAGGAGCAAAGAATTCCTCCCATTTGTGGGGAAGAGTTTGCGCTTGTTAAAAAAGTCAGTAACCGTCGGGACGTACGATGTCGAGGCAAAGTATCATGATCGTACACTGAAAGGATTTTGGACACGATCTGACGGACGAAAAGTGGACGGAGCGAATCTTCGTGAATTGTACTC
This sequence comes from Cladochytrium replicatum, assembly GCA_025526935.1. Classification (NCBI taxonomy): domain Eukaryota; kingdom Fungi; phylum Chytridiomycota; class Chytridiomycetes; order Cladochytriales; family Cladochytriaceae; genus Cladochytrium; species Cladochytrium replicatum. The sequence goes on along the minus strand of JAHLKD010000007.1, from coordinate 6,372 downwards.
ATTCCAGGATAGGGAAAAGCTTGAAATTCACAACATCGAGTACATAAATGATCCACCAGTATTGCTTAGATTGATTGACACGGCAGGAATTGGCGACCACACTGATCAAGGAGATGGAGTTGATGAGCAAAACATCATCAATATTTTTAAGTTCCTCCAGGATGAACAAATATCTCAACTTCATGGTGTCATTTTCGTTATCAAGCCAATGCTTCTGACTGCAGAAACCAGGGAGAGAATTTTTGCTACTTTAACCTATTCAATCATGATATCGGCAATGTTTACATACTATTTACACACTATGGGAAGAGAGCTAGGCTGTTAGATGAGGTAAACGGTCAAGATATTAATGAAATCCGCCGGCAGTTTCTGTAGAATTTCGTCGTAGGCAGGTAAGATCAGATAAGAGGTACTTGTTCAATGTATTGGAAGCTTAAGACTCACACCTTTTATAGGTTCTCCCATTCCCAACAAAGCCTCCCTTAATTTGTCCTTGCCACGTCAGCAGCGGCGCTCTCCTTCCTCCTTTGGTAAGTCCCCTTCAAGTTTGCTGGTGATCCGGAATTTTCTGGAACGCTGGCTTTTGAAGTTTTCGTCGAAGAACATAAAGCCGAAATAGAAACAGGAATGAAAGTTTCGTTTTTTTTAACAATATTATTATTTATTTTGCACATACAATGCATAACAAAAAACAACACCCAAAGTGCCTTACAAGATGGTCATAGACCAGCACATAGGGAAGCGCGCACAGCATAAGGAAAAGCAACAAAGCAAAACAGAGAATGTAAACTCAAACCTGTGGCTACCTGTCAGATACTGCTAAGGTGCCAAAAAAACAGGTGAGTAATAAATAATAAGAAAAGAAAACGTTAAAGATCCACAAATGCAGGGCCAAAGAGGGAGTCTGGAGGAGAAACTTCTAATGGCAGACCCATACAGTGAAGCCAAATCTTATGGAGACAACGAAAAACTAGATACCACGGTGCAAGATTCACTGGGTTGACAATGCGAAGTGGACGAAGGCTATCAATTGCAAAGTCAAGCGGAAGTTGTAAAACAGGAACAGGAACAGGAGGCAACAAAAAGTGTCCGGGTGGACAGAATCCTATTGCTAGTAGTATTTGTAGAGAGGTTAGCTGTACCTGATAGAGATTACTGAAGTACCGTCAATGAGTTGAGAAAGTGTCCGGGTGGACAGAAATCTGGGAGACTGAGTGTCACTGTGTCTGTCTGGGTAGAATAGGATTCTGTCCCCCCAGACACTTTCTCAACTCATTGACGGTACTTCAGTAATCTCTATCAGGTACAGCTAACCTCTCTACAAATACTAACATTTATTCCAAGCCGGAATGTTAGTAACATTCGGACGGACCGTCCGACGCGAATTTATTAAATGCGGACGGACCGTCCACCTCGAATTTATTAGCCACGGACGGACCGTCCAACGCGTTTTTATTAGGCGCGGACGGACCGTCCAACCCATTTTTATTAACCATGGACGGACCTTCCAGATGCAATTTATTCGGCTTCAACTGTAATTCATGCTACCTCAATCTCTCTTGTAGCTGGTTTTTCACTAAGTCTTTTCATTTCATGGGCCGAGCGATGATGCTGTTGGGCGAGAGTCCTTTGATTTCGTCGGCAAGAGCATGCTACTGGAGTAGAGAACTGATTCTTTGTATTTGATTGTCCAAAATCTCCACCAACCTTACACCGCGATAACAAGCTTCTCAGCCACAACGGGAGATATCCTTGTCAGGAAACCAGAGGCAAGGCCAGACCACAGGGTCTTCCTGCTATAGATAGTGGATCCCACCTCCCTCTCCGTGTCCATACCACAGCTTCTCGAGGGTATTTCCAAACAGCGAAGTCCAGAAAGTGGCATCCATGATCTGAGAAAGTTTCAGACAGCAGAGTAACATCTTCTTGAAGCTGAAAAAGACGACGGCAAATTCGAGCAAGCTCTGTAAACTTTTCCGTATTTTGTAGATATAGGAAGAGAAGGGACTTCATCGCGTATGCTGCATGACAATGGGTGGATGTGGCACGAAGTAGGCAATCTTTTTCAAGTAAAGGCACGGAATTTCCCTCCTAACAGTTATTCCAAGCCGGAATGTTAATAACATTCGGACGGACCGTCCGACGCGAATTTATTAAATGCGGACGGACCGTCCACCTCGAATTTATCAGCCACGGACGGACCGTCCAACGCGTTTTTATAAGCCACGGACGGACCGTCCAACGCGTTTTTATTAGGCGCGGATGGACCGTCCAACCCATTTTTATTAACCATGGACGGCCCTTCCAGATGCAATTTATTCTGCTTCAACTGTAATTCATGCTATCTCAATCTCTCTTGTAGGTGGGTTTTTCACTAAGTCTTTTCATTTCATGGGTTAGGCGATGATGCTGTTGGGAGAGACTCCTTTGATTTCGTGGGCTAGAGCATGCTACTGGTGTAGAGAACTGATTCTTTGTATTTGTTTGTCCAAAATCTCCACCAACCATACACCTTGATAACAAGCTTCTCTGCCACGCCGGGGGTTATCCTTTTCAGGAAACTAGAGGGCAAGACCTGGCCACAGGGTCTTCCTGCAATAGATAGTGGATCTCAACTTCCTCTCCGGCCATACCACAGCTTCCACCGCTGCTATTAGTGCAACTTCCACTCTCGTCAAAGCTAGTCAACAATCTGAAGTATGCTCTCACACGGTACAGTATACACTAGGTGCTCATGGTCCTACCGTTAGATGCAATCTAGCAGCAGGGATGTTTCTGCAATGGACTGCAATGAGTTTGTTCAACCAGGTATCACTGAAACCACTCCTAAATCTGCCCCTGGTGAGCTTCTCACTACATGTGAACATACCCAATCTCGACCTTTCTCACTAAAGGGCTCATGTTTTTTGAGTAGCCGGGCCAATCTCGATCATGTCCATGTTAGACCAGCTGAGCAACCGCATCAAGGAACCCAGGATGGAGTGGATCACCAGGGAAGATGGCATGCTCGTGTGCACGCTTTGCACTGGCAAGGACCACAGGGAATACAAGGAGAGAGATGCTTTGAGGAAGCATTGTCGAGCTTCCCATCCCGCCAAGGAAGGGTTGGGCACCAATCCTAGAGTTCATACAGAGGAGTTCCTACGCGACGCGTTCGAGGTTGCGGGCCTCCCGGCTGCTGGCCAAGAAGGGGTTGACATGGTTCTTCGCATTCTGCAAGGCACTGTCAAGAGAGATAAGAACAGCCTCAACAATGACAGTTACGAAGAGGACGTCGCCAACGTACGTGTAGCACCCCTTCACAATGAGAACCCTGTGAACAACCCTCTGATTCAGAGCGCCATAGCTACAGGAAACCTTAGGCGTAAGCTTCCTTCATCAGGACTGCTGAAAGCATCTCACCTCTATCATTTCCTATCCTCCAGGCATAGCCTTGGATTTCTTCATAGCAGAAGAGTTTGGTGTGCTGGTTTGTATCAGCTGTGGCATTCTCGTGGACGCGTCTTCATGCGGGGCCCATGTCCAAAAGTACCACAGTCAGGTCGACAGGAGCACCCGCCTGAGTGCTTCAAGAGCACTTTTGAATCTAAACGTGGTTAACCAGCTTACACCGCTGTGGAACAACAAGGTCATTCTGGAGCGTATAGACAGAGACAACAACAAGCTTGCCTCATTTACCCCAATCCCAGGAGTCTGTGTACAGGATGCTTTTCAGTGCCAAGGCTGCGGCTATGTGTGTGGCACCTTATCTACCTTTCAAAAGCATTGTTGCATGTCCAATCCGGCAGCAAGAGGTACCTCTCCAAAGCAGGTCAAAGTCCAGAGTATTGTCATGCCGTACTATGGACTTCACGGTTACTGGGTCGTGCAAATGGCTCCTCTGGGATCCTATTCCCCTGATCCATCCTTGCAGCTCACTGAAATGCAGAAGGCAAGCCTGCAGTTGCTGCTTGCTGACGCATTCACCTCTGTCCCTGCCTTGAAGCTATCTGAAGAGCTTCCTCCCTGGATTCTTGGTTGCGACTTTCACCATGTGGATCCTAGGCACAGGAGCGGCCAAAAGATCAACGAGCGCATCACGTGGAAAGATGTTGTCGGGGAACAAAACCAGGACATTGGCCTGGGGTTCAACCGCAAGGAGCTGGGGAAGACTATGGTTGCCTACCACAAGGCACTGCAATCACGGATCATGCGAATGCCCTTCATGGTCAGGCAGGAAATCATGAAGCCCAGGTTTGATCAGGAGCAGCAAGTCAACGAGAAGCAGAAATTCCGACAGCTTCGGGACGCAACACTGTCACGCTATGCACAGACATGGACCTGTGTTCTGTGGCTGACGATCTTGGTGTGGAAGCGCATTATAGAGACACCCTTTGTGCAGATCAGCAGCTCATTGGGAGCATCTTTGGAGCAGTTTGCAAGAATGTTGAAGCAGAAGGTTGGAAACTCTGGACCTGAAGAACCAACAGGAATACCACTGTTTGATCCAGTAGGGGATCAGGGGCTAGACGTGGCACAGCTGCTGTCTGGCGACACCAATCATGAGGACGAGGTGGACTCTGAAGAAAGCTCCAGTGAGTCAGGTGACGAGGATCAGGAAAGTCCGGTGGGGCCAACACATCTTCTCCCTGTTGGATCTGCGGCAGAGACAGAAGAAGACCTTTTTGCAGCTCTGCTTGCTGTTACAGAGTCTCTCTTCCAAGCAGAAACTGTCATATCAACCATCCCCGAAAAGGTGTTCAACAATCCCCTTTTCACCTGGTGGGTGATTGATTCGAGAGATGTGCTGGGGGCCTGGAGACCTGCCAACAGCGTGTCCAGAACCGGAGCTGCATTACTCAGATGGGCGTATGTCACAGGTCTGCACCGGTTTTGGCAGGATTGCAAAGTAACTGGAAGTGTGGAGCCAGAACGTTTAATGCAGATTGGACACTTTACCTCTCGCTTCAATAGGCACACAATGTCAGGGAGGATCGGGTTAACGTTAGCTTGGATCAAAAAGGTTGCCAGCCAGACAATTGCCACCAATCGCATGCAGTTTGACTCCCAGGCATGTGCGTACCTGCTGGCGAAGGATACATACTTCAATATGACCACCATAGGGCATGCTTACAGTACCTTAATCAGCGACCTCAGTCTACTCATGAAGAAGATCGCTTATCCTCTCCAGCCAGATCAAGAGACATGGTTAACTCTATCGTGGCTCATAGAAAATGCTCCCGATGTTACATGTGAGACAGCGTCAGACTATGAGTGGGCGCAACACACAACTCTCTCCAGTACGCACCTGCAGCCAGCTTTGGGAGGCATATTGGCATCCTGGGTTAGAAATATTGGGCCAGTGACGGATCACCATGATCTCTGGCAGCAGCATGGACAGCTGCTGGAATGGAACAAGAAGATTGCAGCAGCGGTTCTGCTTGGATGTGGAGCCCCGCCTCGTCTCACGGACCTAGTTGCTCAGAATGCAGTCAATTCTTCTGCAGTTCCTCGCTCTGTTTATCATAAGAATGATCGTCTGGTGCTGGTGAGCTACCGGTGCAAGACAGAACAGATAAAGGAGGAGCGGACAGTGGTTCCGCGCTTTGTTCCAAGGTCACTGGAGAGGCTGCTCATCTTCCACCTCTTTATAGTGCGGAGGTTGCTGTTCAGTACATTCAAGTGGGTGCAGAAAAAGACATTCCCCGAAGAATGTAGGCGATCCTTGTTCCTGGGAAAGAACGGGACATTGGAATGTTCAGATTTGTCTACTACCCTCACAGAGACTTTCCAGAGCATTCTTGGGGTGCGCGTGACATATGCCGAGTACCGTAGATTTGCGAGCAACTTTTCCCAGATTGACTCCCGACTAATGCCTGCACAAGTAAGCACGTTGCTAAGGAAAGGGGACATGGCGAACCTTGGAGAGGGCCATTCGTCACACACAGCAGAGGCAATCTACAACCGAACAGGTTCAAGCATCCCTCAGCTTCTGGATGTAGTTGCAGCGGCGCGGCTGAGGATATGTGAGCACTGGTTCCAACGTTGCGGGATAGCAGATCAGGAACACGAGCAACTGGTCCCAGCAGTGTGACATCTCCAGAGGCAGTTTCTCTGATCAGGGGCCAGGTCCAATGTATCTGAGGACAGTAAGAGATACGGCAAAGGTATCAGAGACGGAGACTGTGTTGGGGACCCAGACTGTGTCGGAGGTGTTGGAGACGGTGAATGTCCATGCCACATTCCGTGAAGATTTCCTAGCGAGTGGGGAGGATGCAGCAAGGGCAAAATACTGTTCTGCAAGCCACGGAGCTACTTCGTACTTTCACTGGAAACCGATATGCACACTTCAGATCAGATTCCATCAGAGAGGCCATCTGCAAGAGTGAAAAA